>CM019703.1:25355457-25955457 GCA_009760885.1 Achatina immaculata
CTTCTAGTTGGGTCCCATGTACCCAGTCAATACCTGTGTTACCTGTGCAGCATTTTTTCATTATGAAGTCTATTGTGATCCCAAAAAGTAAAGGAGACAGTATACATCCTTGTTTCACGCCTGTTTCAATCTGGAACCATTCACTCATCCCTTCTTCTGTCTTGACTGCACAACCATATCCATTATATAAGTCCTTAATGATGTTGACAATTTTAGATGGTATTCCATATAGACATAAAATTCTCCATAGAATCTCTGTGTATGCTATCAAATGCCTTCTTAAAATCTATGAAATTCAGTATTAATGGTTTCTCTGCTTTTCAATATGTTCTTCAAGTATTATTCTGAGAGTAAAGATCTGGTCGAGACAGTTCTCCCTTTTCGAAATCCTGCTTGTTCTTCTCTCATTGCAGTATCCACTATATCTTTGAGTCTATTCAAAATGACCTTGCAAAATACTTTTGACACAACTGATATTAAGGTTACTCTCTCCAGTTGTTACAGTCACTAAGGTTGCCCTTTTTTGGTATTTTCACAATGATTCCCTTCTTCCAATTAGAAGGGACCTTTTCTTCTTTCCAAATCTTGTTAAACATTCTCTGTAGTTGTCTCATGTTGTCACTATTGATAGCTTTTAGCATCTCGGCTGTTATTTCATCTTCACCTGCAGCTTTGTTGTTAGCCATTAAATTCACTGCTGTTTCAATTTCATGCAATTCAATTTCATCTAGATTGACATTTAGTTGTGGGGCTGGTAAGTCAGTTTCAAGGTTTAACAATTCTTTTGGGTGTGGTCGATTGAGTATTTCTTGGAAGTGTTCAGCCCATCTTTGCTTTTGGTCTTTATTTGATGTTAATAGTGTTCCAGTTTTGCTAAGGATTGGTCTTTCTTTAGATGTAATAGTACCTGTTAGCCTCTTTTGTATGTTATATAAAGTTTTGCTGTCTCCTGTTTTTGCTGCTTTTTCTGCCTCTTTCGCCATATTGTCTATGTATTCTCTTTTATCCCTTCTAGCTGAACTTTTTACTTTCTTGTCTATGTCTTTGTATTTTGCTTTTGCCGAATCTCTTTCATGATCTGCTTTTGCATTCAACATGTTTAATTGACTGCTCGTCTTTCATGTATATACTTCCATGTTTTATCTGATATCCATGCTTTTCTATTTGGTTTTTCCAATCCAGCGCTTACTTTTGCTGCTGTGATTATGGCTGTGCTGTAAGAATTCCATAACTCATCTATACCTATCTCCTCAACTTCACTGGGTGTTTTGGAATGATTGGCAAGTTCCTGATTGAAATTAATGTTAGTATTTTCTTCTTGTAGGCTGTGGCTGTTTATCTTTCTGTGTACTGATTTCTTGTGTTGACTTTTCAATTTTAGTTTTATTTTCCCTATGCACAGGTTGTGATCACTGTTGACATCTGCACCCCTAAGCCCTTACATCCATGAGAGATGTTCTGTATTGCTTTCTAATACAAAAATGGTCTATCTGGTTTCTAGTTCTATCATCTGGAGATATCCATGTTGTTTTATGTATCTCTTTGTGTGGGAATATTGTGCCTCCAATGACCATGCCCTCTGTTAAACATATTTCAATTAATCTTTCTCCATTCTGATTAACCATGTCAATTCCTTCTTTCCCCATCACTTTTTCAACGTCGGTATTATCCTTCCCTACCTTAGCATTGAAGTCCCCCATAGCAATTAGGATGTCGTGTTTAGGGACTTTGTTGATGATTTGTTGTAGTTGGTGATAAAAGTCGTCTTTCACATCATCATCTGCATCATTCGTGGGTGCATAACACTGTATTATTGTCATTCTTCCGTGTCGTAGGTTGTATCGTGCTCTTATTATACGACTGTTCACTGGTTCCCATTCTACAAGGCTCTTTGCAGCTACATTTGACATAATAATGCCCACTCCGTCTCGGAATTTATTGTCATTTCTACCTGAATGTATAATTAACTTACCGTTTTCCGCCGATCTTTTACCTGCTCCTGGCCATCGCATTTCGCTGATGCCCAGTATGTCTAGATGGTATCTATTGCGAGAAAATACTCGGTATAAATTGGAACGAATTCAAGAATAACGCAGAGATAAAGCAGATGGTTGAACAACAACCTGTCTCATGGGTGATTCAGAAGAAACGAGATGGACACATGTTGGTCACGTGATGAGATGAAACAGAGAATCCCAAAACAAGTTATCAAGTGGAACACAACAGGCCGAAGAAAAATAGGTCCACCACGTGAAACTCTAAAGAGGACATTGTTAGGAGAGGCCAAATTAGTGGGCATAAAATCCCTTGATGAGGTTGAAAATCTCGTAGGAAACAGGAAAACTTGGCGAACTACCATGCGAGCTCTATGTGACTTTTAACGGCACGGGAAGGATGTAAGATGTAATATTTAAGCAGAATAGCTTGACATTTGAATGGCAGAATGCCTTGACAAGAGCGAGTTAGATTGGCCAGCTGTGTGTTCACTGAAAGAGTGTGAGTGTAATTAACGTTCTCTTTACTACTAAAGTTAACTATTCCAAGAATTGGAAACCAGCAAATTGTTACTAACCTAAACACAAAGTAACTGCACATCACAGGTTCTCAACAAAGTCACACCATTACAATATAGATAACCTTGACCGCAAGACTAATGATAACCAACTTGTCACTCCATGGTACAACACAAGAACTGAACACGTTATCACGACAGAGTCTCCAATTTATAGTTTTCAAAGAACCAAGAAAACTTTAATATGAGAATAGATGTGGATGACGAGGTGAGAGATGGATCAGTTCAAGAACATCTGACGATTCAAATAAATACATGTTGGCAAGTGCCCCGGCATGAGAGTTATCCCCCCCCCCCCCCCCCCACGGGAACAAAATATGACTCAAACCAGACACAGACTTCATCTCGGATCACTACACTGTTCCAAACACTTAAATCACCAAAAACACTATATCACTTCCACCCTACAATCCTACACTGAACAGTAGGAGAACCTCTCCTTAATCACAAAACTCCAACAAAAACGAAAAAAAAAAACAACTGATAAGTAACATAATCCAACCCTCTTACAAAAAAACTATGTCCAATTGGACAAACAACAATACTTTACATGTCTGTAAAGATCGTTATTCTCCTACATGCAACTATGACAACACATGATTCTACTTATCAATCATGTCTAGAAAAAACTCTGACAATCTCTGTCTCCCATGCTGAACCATCATACTGTCTAAGTTTTCTGTCTGATTGCACCCTCCCCCCCCTCCCCCCACCATCCCCAATCTGAGCATCTGAGTCCAGTGTGTTTTTATATATCCCGGCACCGCTGTGAGATCACGGGATTTCCCTTCATTCATTATGTCCATTTCGTGTCAATTACAACGCACGCTATCTGGATCTGGAACTTCTTTCTTACCTTTCCCGTGACACTCAGACTTTCCATACTGTACTAGTTCACCCTAATAAGTCAATTTTGACAACAAACAGGACTCTTGAACATTACTGAAAGTTCTCGAAATATTAGCAATCTCTCAATCATAGGGAATTACACTTGTTGTCCCCCTTATGCCAGTACCTACTACAGTATGTAAGAGATGTTTTACGAATGATTAGACTTACCTTTGGGAAGGGACACAACTCTATACATCAAATTCGTTTATGTTTCATACACACAATTTATATACATAAACTGAAGATAATTTGAAGCATCATTTTATTGCTGAAAGCATAGTTTGTGTACACTGAACCATCAGAAAGCATAGATTGTGTACATTGAACCATCAGAAAGCATAATTTGTGTACACTGAACCATCAGAAAGCATAGGTTGTGTACACTGAACCATCATAAAACATAGTTTGTTTACACCAAACCATCAGAAAGCATATTTTATATACACTGAACCATCAAAAAGCAAAAAATGTCACTATCTCGGCCACCCGAACAATCTTTGTTTCATCACCATCACTCTTACTCAGTTTATAAGCGATCGATAAGCCCTCATTTATTACACTTACTCGAGAATATCACACGTGACGAGAAAAGACCAAATAAGAAATAACGCCATCAGGCCAAAGGCTGAAGTAACACCAGTATTACACTACAATGTTCAACAATTATGTAATGAGACTGATTTTATTATGGCCAAGACAAAAATGCCATCTATGAAGCAAAGCATGGAATCCAAAGATGCAACCTTCTTCTATGATCTGGCAACTTTTCATCGCCGCCCGATAAGCAGACGACAAACAAGTCGCCATTTTGATGACCTAGTTAGATGTGCATTGTTACGTAATCAGCATGGAGCAAAAAGCTAACATTAAATTCTGTTTAAAACTCGGAAAAAGTGCCATGGAGACAGTTGAACTGATGCGAGTATTCACGATTCAAAAGTGGTGTGGAAACGATTACAAATGCAACTAGACATGGACACCCAATTTCTGTTTATAATGAGGAGCTCATTGCAAAAGTCAGAGAACGGATACAAGACGATCGTTGTTTGTTACTTGCCAGTTTGTACCACATCCGTTGTCTGATGACCAAAAACATCAGCGTGGTGAGTAAGCAAAAGATATCACTAAAACGTGTCGCAGAAATAAACATTTCTTAAATTTGGTTGTTGCAGAGGATGAAACATGGATTTTCCACTATGATTTCACAATTAAAAGCCTAAGTGCTCTGTGGAAGTCAGCATCATCACCAAAAGGCAAAAAATTTCGTCTTCAAAACTAGAAAGTGAAGACAATGTTGGTGTGCTTCTACGACAGCAAAGGAGTTATTCACAAAAATTTTATTCCAGAGGGACAGATTGTCACTGCCAAAGTTTATTTAAGTATTTTGAAACGCCTATGAAAATGATTCTCCGAGTCCGATCCGAGTATTCAACATCTGGCAGTTTTTTCCTTCCTCATGATAATGCACCGGCTCACCGGGCTGTAGTTGTACAGGAATTTTTGGCCCAAAAATAAGTGTGCGTTCTCAACCATCTACCCTTTTCCCCAGATTTGTCTCCCTACGATTATTTTCTATTCCCAAAATTAAAGTTACCAATGAAAGGACGCTTCTTTGACGATACTGATGACATCCAAAGACCCGTAACATCGAATTTAAGGGCCGTACCAATAGAAGAACTGCAGAGGTCGTTCCAGTGTTTGTTAGATCGTGCCACTCGCTGTATCGATGCATGGGGGAGTTACTTTGAATAAAATACAGGTTATATCTTCAACTGCTGTTTATTTTATTTTTTTTTAATCGGAATTAGTCTCATTACTTAATTGTCGGACCTTGCATATCCAGAAGCAGCAAGTCACATGGTTTGGCCATGTTACAGACATCATTCACACTAAGCTTTATAGGTATCAGAGGAAGAGGCCGCTATGCAGGAGATGGTTGGGGGGGGGGGGAATTACAGGAACATTAAATGTCGCATTATATGAAGCAAAACTTCGAGCCCTATCAAGAGACGCCTATTTGTCCCCTCTGCTCTGAGAGATATATGAGGAAGGACAAAAGACACGACAATTATTTCAGATAAAAGGGATGGCGACTGCAGTAAAACTGGTTTAAATAAAAAAAAAGGTAGATAGAGGTGTATGGTGCAGTTTTACAAAGTGGCAGAGGGAGTGAGTAAGGTGAGAAAAAACGAATAAAAAGTACGAGAATGTATAAATGAAAAACATACAACATCCGATATTTCGGCGTGAGCCTTTTTCGAGGCTTACATGCACAACTAGACCAAAAAAAAAAGAAGAACTTATCTGAATATGGAAGTATAAAACAGAAATGTGTGTAGTAGAAGGAAGGATCACGCTGACCACAACAAAGGACAATTATTTCCAAATAAATACTTAACAATCAAACAATATATAGGGGTCGAAGGGGGCTCGGGGGGAGGTGTTTTTTTTTTCCTAAGCAGCTAATCCATCAGCAGACAATAGTGTGCGCGTGTGTGCGCGTGTGCGGGCGCGTATGTGTGAGCTTGTGAGCTCGCGGGCGCGGCCTCTACGGACACTAAAAATAAACTGTTCTGTAGCTGGAATTTGACTACGACAGGTCACGTGAGATGAGGTGTGCAATTTTCCACCTGTATCGTCATTTCGGCGCTCAAAAAGTTTCCAATTTTGGAACATTCCGGATTTGGGGATTCCGGACAAGGGATACTCAGCCTCTGTAACATAGCTGTACCTGTTCTGCTCCGGTCATTTGCTGAGATTTCACCCACTTTTTTTTACCGTCAATATTCTCTTCGCTAGCAGAATGTCCTTGACTTTCAGGAGACACAAAAAATTTTTACAATCCAAGTGGAGCTAGAATTACTCTACGTTTCTTAGACATGAGGTCAAGATGTAGTTTTTTTGTTTTGTTTTAGGGAGGGGGTAGAGATGTAAAAGCATATGTCCCCTGAAAACTATAAAACAAAAAATAAATGAAGCAGTTCCCAAATAGAAAACAGCACATTAAAAATTAATTAAATCATGAAAAAGAACTAAATAATCAGATTAATTTTTATATTTAATGAGGAGAAGGAAATCAGAGAACCAAGAAATCAATGAGAAAATCAAAAGGATAAAGAAAAAAAAGGACGCAAGACCGAGATAAAAAAAACAACAAACAAACAAACAAACAAACAAAAACGTGAACGGGCTGACCAAGTGGCACAGGATAAGAAGAGTGCGGATATAGATGACCGCACGCATTGGTTGAGCATAACCACTAACACGTACCGATTTTTTGTGTCCTCGCTTTCGTGATAAATTTATCACCTGGATATAATGGTCTGGATAGAATGGTCTAGACAAAACAACGTAAACCTGGATAAAATGGCTTGGATAGAATAACCTGGATAGAATGGTTAGGACACACTAACCTGAATAGAGAGACAAAAATAGAATGGCACTGAAGGCTGGTCTGGATAAAATGACCTGGACAGAATGACCTGGTTAGAATGATCTGGATAGAACAGCGTGAAAAAAATAAAATGGAAAGGATAGTCTTGATTGAATACCTGAATATGATTACCTGAATAGAACAACCTGGATAGGTTAAAAAAAACTTTCTAAAGAGCGAAACAATTACCTGGACAGAATAACCTGGATAAATAGGAAACTCTCTGGTTAAGAGGGCGGAACAATTATCTGGATACAGTAACTTGGACAGGTAGGAAATTCTCTGTTGTAGAGAGAGAAACAATTTCCCGGATAGAATAACCTGGACAGGTGGAAAACTCTATATTGTAGAGAGAGAAACAATTTCCCGGATAGAATAACCTGAACAGGTGGAAAACTCTATATTGTAGAGAGAGAAACAATTACCCGGATAGAATAACCTGGACAGGTGGAAACTCTATAGAGAGAGAAATAATTAACTGGATAGAATAACCTGTATAGACAATATACTCTGTTGCAGAGGGCGAAACAACACAACTTTTTTTTCTGTATCCTATAGAATAACCTATTTCCTACTGGAAATGTTCGTGAAAATTAGGCAAGTTTAAGAGACCCCCTTAGACAGACCACGATAGATTGCTAAACACGTCACCGAACTTCGCAAGAAAATAATCAGCTTCCATAGAAAGCTGCCTGTTTATTCCTCCGAATTCAACGTGCTATGTGCTCTCATACTTTTCTCATTTTGCGTGAGAGCTACATGTAACGCTAGTTTCATTAAAATGCTGCTCTTAATGAAACACAACAACAACAATATTAATAACAACAGCAGCAACAACATTTTTTGTGAGTTTAAAATCGTGCCTCCTTTTTTCATTTTCTGCTTGCAATGCAATCTGCCATTTTTTGTTCGAAGTTGCGTTAAATGTACGGCAGTCCTCGCAGGCCATTTCCGAGAAAAACTGGATATCGGTAAAACTCTGGATTAAACAAAAAAATAAAAAAATTTTTCCCCATTAAAGGAATGTTAGATGGAATCGGATGTCATTCAGTGTACTCCAAGCTGGGAATGAGGTGTGACTAAAATACATTAATTTTTTTAGAGACGTCTTAAGAGATTATATTAATCTTGGCCTGGCCGTCTGAAGATGTGTTGTCCTTGATAGTGTAGACTGTCAGAAATGACTGACGGTAGTTGTATGGTGTCGGAAATGATTGGCAGTAGTTGGTTAAGAGACGTCTTAAGAGATTATATTAATCTTGGCCTGGCCGTCTGAAGATGTGTTGTCCTTGATAGTGTAGACTGTCAGAAGTGACTGACGATAGTTGTATGGTGTCGGAAATGATTGGCAGTAGTTGGTTAAGAGACGTCTTAAGAGATTATATTAATCTTGGCCTGGCCGTCTGAAGATGTGTTGTCCTTGATAGTGTAGACTGTCAGAAGTGACTGACGATAGTTGTATGGTGTCGGAAATGATTGGCAGTAGTTGGTTATGACAGGGAGAGCAGAAATAAACATGGTCGAATAATCGGCAAAGAAACGTCGGCTGGTAATTACGACTGTCAACTTTTATAGGTTAAGAAATGTATCTTGCCTTGAACTATCTCCCTGTAACTGAGAGCTGGTGTTCTTTGCAGCCGATGCTGTGAAGGTGTTGAGGCACAGCATCGTATCGGCGTGGGAGCGGGTTATGGCGGCTGCTTTTTCAGTCCCGGAGTACAGCTAAAAAGCAGGGGAGTGTGCAATGCTTCTTTAGCAGACTCCACCACCGTGGGGACTATGGCGATCCCTGCCCCGTTAGCCAGGCGGAGCTTGTTACTGGGCGTACCAACGGAGAGGTGGGATAGGGTCTTGATCAGCTATGGTTCGCTAACACTGATGATAGCATATCAGCTATGGGTTGCTGGTTGCCTAATCAGACAGCAGAAGAAGTAAGAGGAGGAGGAGGAAGAAGAAGAAGGACAGAAGAGGAAGAGGAGAAGAGGAAGAGGAAGAAGAAGAAGAGGTAGGAGAAAGAGGAGGAAAGGAATAGGAGAAAAGGAGTAGGAGGAGGAGAGGAGGAGAAGGATAAAGAAGAAGGAGGAAAGGAGAGGAGGATGAGGAGAAAGAAGAAGCAGAAAGAAGAAGGAGGAGGAAAGGAGAGGAGGAATAAGAAGAAGAAGAAGGAGGAGGAGGAGGAAAAATAAATAGGAGGAGGAGGAAGATGTGGAGAAAGAAGAAGAAGGAGGAGGAGGTGGAGGATGAGAAGAAAGAAAGAAAGAAAGAAAGAAAGATTTTGCTACATATCATCCATCGCCTGAGCTAAGAACTGGTTAGAGTCCGTCACCGCAAAAGACACAACAAAGCCCAGTAAGCGTATGCATGTTGGCATTGCCTGCCTGGGTGGCACTTGAGCCTGAGGGATTAAAGTGCTTACACTGAGCAGTCGTTGCAGAGTACAGGCGGAATTTTTAACTTTGTTCTCCCCCTCCCCCCCCACACACACACACAAAGACACAAAGCCCTGGAACTATCTCCTGTGGAGGCCAGTGTTCATATAAACTGGCATACGCTGTTTAAACAGTTTTGTTTTAATTAATGAAATTATTATTATTATTATTAGTAGTAGTAGTAGTAGTAGTAGTAGTAGTAGTAGTAGTAGTAGTAGTAGTAGTAGTTGTTGTTGTTGTTGTTGTTGTTGTTGTAGTAGAGTAGTATTAAGAATATTATTATTTCATTTTGTTCCAACAATTGAGAGTTTGTGATTTTAAATGGTTTTACATGCTCAAAAAAAAAAAAGAAGCATCGCGTGATTACTTAATACAACATGGCCGCTGTTATGAATGATGACAAATAACGTTCCAGTGTTGCTGGCGTTGTTCGACAGTCGAAAAGTTAGAGATGTTATTTCTAAGGAGAGCCAAGACAGATGTGCTAGGACGATGAGTCATGGATCCATCTTACATGCCCCAGGTTGTGTCGAGTAATATGTCACTTAAACGCGGGAAATAGTGCAACGGCATACGGGTACCCGGAGGTTTTGGAGACTTATGATGTAACGGCATACGGGTACCCGGAGGTAGTGGAGACTGCAGAGAAAGGTATCTCTTTTATTCTGTTCTGAGACAAATATACCGACACACATACCTCCACTCCTTGTCCGACTCGACGCCAAACTTCAAGATTCTTAGTAAAAATCAGAAGACTGAAACAGTAAATTCAGAGACAATAAATAGCAAATTCTGAGACACAAAAAAAGTAAATAGAAATCTCACAGATAATAAATAGTAAACTCTCAAACAAACAAATAAATACATAAATAAATAAACAAACAAACAGAGCTCTTACAGATAAAAAATCCAGTTAATTCTGATACAATAAATAGCAATTTTTCGAAGACAAAAAAATAAACAGTAATCTCAGCACAGATAATAAATTCTGAGACAAACCAAAATATAAACAGTATACTCTGAAACAAATAAGCAGTCACTTCTGAGACGCATGAAACTCTGAGACAAGTAAACAATAAACTCTCCAGCTAATGGAACAACTAACTCTGAGACAACAGTTCTGAGAAACAGAAACAAACAGAAAGACCCAACAGGCTACAATGAGAAATATTTTGAAAGTCAACAGCTTCGCTTTTACAGGAAACAAAACATACTGAAAAAAAAAGATTAATTAACGATAATCAAAATCAAATAAGCAAGAACATAAAGCAATATGACAATAACAAAAGACAATCATCATGAAATACATAAATGGATATCTGGGAGAAATCATTAGCAGCAAAGCTAATTAAAAAAATAAGTAATCATTCGAACAAAAGTACCTAAATTTTTTTTTAAAAACCCACAGACATCCAAAGCATTAAGAAATCAGGAAGCCAATAAACATTATGTAAATATAAAAAAATTACTTAAAATTAAACAGATAACACAAATTTCATTTCAGAAAAGAGGATATCAAATAACTCCCCAATCAAGCCCCACCCCCCCCCCCTTCCCAAAAAAAAACACAAACTGATTTCTGGTTTAGGTCGAAAGAGCGGGCCAATCTAATACGTCTCATGCGGTCCAAGTCTTGGTTGCGGTATATTTAGAAATAATCCTAGCACACAGCCTTTGGCTACTGGATGTTGTCATTCCCAGCGGAGGATTAAACCACCATGAACAGAAACCGGTTTAGGAATTTAGTTACGAATCTTGCAGACAGCGACTGGAGAGTTAATAACAGTATCACAAGTTCACGGATGTGTCTTCTGCGATGATTCCATATGAACCGAAATATGAAGAAGATGGCTTGCTGTTCACGGACGTGCATAGAACACTTTATCTTACATTCAGAGGTTCTTTAAGTTCATTTACATTGGAGTTTACATTTTCTTTATGTGTCTCAGAGTACTAGTTGTTTATTGTTTCAGACTTCACTGCTTATTTATTGTCTGATAGATAGTATTTAAATTATTTTTTTTTATGTGTGTATTTATTGTTTCGGAATATTTAAGCGCATTTATTGCCTCAGATATTATTTATTGTATCAGACCCTGTTTTTAAAAATGTGTTGCTCCAGAGATTACTGTTTATATATTATTTCAGAAACTGTTTATTCACTGTCTCATCGTTTACTGTTTATTCTGTGATCTCTGATCTTACTGTTTATTTATTTCTCAGAGTTTATTCTATTTGTGGCATCAGAGTTTATTGTTTACTTATGGCTTGAATGTTTACTGCTTTCTTTATGGCCTCAGAGTTTACTGTTTGTTTATGGCCTCGAAGTTTACTGTTTATTTTATGGTCTCTGTGTCGTATCTGAGGTTACATGTGTTTATTGTCTGAGATTTGACTGTTTATTTATTACCCTCCGAATTAACTGTTTATTTATGGTATCTGAGCTTACTGTTTGTCTGAGATTGAGATCTTACTGTTCATATACTGCCTCAGAGTTTACTATTTATATTGGAGAACGTTTTATTTCTGGAAATAATCTGAAAGAAACTGAATCCCACAGTAACATGATTACATGTCAAATACAAATGATGAGTCCGCACTCTCAGGAGAAAAACGCTTTTAATCTCTTCTCGATTTCCTTTGTCCACGATAAAATATCGGATGTGGGTCTTTCATGAAATAGAACACAGAACAAATGAACAGAACACTGAATTTATCGCCATTAAATAGACTAAGTAATGTAAGAGCAAGAGGGTCCCAGCTTTCATTCACGCTCTCGCTAAAGGATCGTTGAAAGCTTAATTTTTCTGTTCTCCCTCTCCTACTCCCTCTCTCTCTTCCCCTCCCTCTCTCTTCTTCTCCTCCACCCTCTCTACTCCTCTCCTTCTCTCTCTCCCTCTCTCTCTTCTTCTCCCCCCTCTCTACTCCTCTCCTTCTCTCTCTCTCCCTCTCTCTTCTTCTCCTCCACCCTCTCTACTCCTCTCCTTCTCTCTCCCTCTCTCTCTTCTTCTCCTCCACCCTCTCTACTCCTCTCCTTCTCTCTCCCTCCCTCTCTCTTATTCTCCTCCACCCTCTCTACTCCTTTCCTTCTCTCTCCCCCTCTCTCTCTTCTTCTCCCCCCTCTCTACTCCTCTCTTTCTCTCTCTCTCCCTCTCTCTTCTTCTCCTCCACCCTCTCTACTCCTCTCCTTCTCTCTCCCTCTCTCTCTTCTTCTCCCCTCCCTCTCTACTCCTCTCCTTCTCTCTCTCCCTCCCTCTCTCTTATTCTCCTCCACCCTCTCTACTCCTTTCCTTCTCTCTCCCCCTCCCTCTCTCTTCTTCTCCCCCTCCCTCTCTACCCCTCTCCTTCTCTAGAGTGTATGGACATGAGATAAGTTTATTTATTTATGTGTTTTTATGATTATTATGCTCATCAACAAATGCTGAATGACTGTGACTGAGTGAAAGCTGTATGATGAAGGGCAGAATGTCAGACGGGCCTGAGTGCCAATTCTTAACCCTTTGAAAATAAAGTATGTCCGTTCGTTCGTTCGTTCATTCGTTCTCTCCGTCCTTCACTCCCTCTCCCCCTCTCTCCTTCTCCCCCTCCCTCTCCCTCCCTCACTCTCCCTCTCTCTCTGAACCTTAAGTGCCTAAAGCACATGGGGGCTTCCGCTAGGGTTTTCAACAAACGCCTGTCCTAAGCCTTTTTTTCCACTCTTGCCCAGGTGGCACTCTTGCCCAGGTGAGCCCTTCTATTGCTCAACATCCTCTCTGGTTTCTTCTCCATGTCTCCTGTTCCTCTGTGGGTGTCCATCTGTGTGCTATTTTTGGTAGTGAATCGTCAGTCATCCGGAGCATATTTTGCTATTACTTGTATTAAATTCGATTTGAAACCGATGTGAATATATGGCTGATGTGTACATGTGACTGATGTGTACATGTGACTGATGTGTACGGAGTGTATTATCATGTCGGTCAATCATTTTCGTGTCCCTTGCGGAACTTTGCCTCCCTAACAGCACTCATGTAGGCCTCTCGGTTGTGAGCAAGATGCCCCGCTGCTGATGCATCCATTTGCAGATTATCAACGATGCCTTGCAGTCATCTTCGTTTTGGTCTTCCTCTCTTTCTTTTTCCCATTATGTTCCCTTCCAAGAAGGTCTTCTCTAAATTCTCATGACATTTAATGTGTCCAAAATATTTAAGTTTTCTCTGTTTAATCTTCTTTAATAGCCAGCCAGCCTTTTTCAATATTAAGTTCTTGTAGTATGGATATATTTGTTCTTTTTTTTGTGTCCATGATATTTGAAGAACTCTTCTGTAGCATTTACATTCAAAGGCATTTATGTGTTTCTCAGCTGTTTTGTTAAGTGTCCAGGTCTCACAGGCATATTTTGCGATAGGAAAGATGCACGCCCTTAAAAATCTTATTTTTATAGTTCTGTCTGTTCCTCTCCACAGTTTCTTTAGTTTGTTTGTTTTTTTTACTTTTTGAAGAGAGATAGATCCCCTCCTTTTACTTTCCCTCATTTTATCTCCATTATTAGTTAGTAATGATCCAAGATATTCAAAACTCTCCACCTCTTCCAATTTTTACTCATTGATACATATTGGAGCTGTTTTGTCATGAGATAAACTAATTTTTCTTCCCCTGTCTTCATGCAGTACATTCTGTGCTGGTACAACTCGGCGATAAAGCTGTATGTGGCCCTTTATTTTTCCAATCAGAATGGTTGTTTTGTTCTCCTGTGCCAAATGGTCAGTCTGCGCAGACATTATTTCCCTTTTAGCCTTCCTATCATTTCTTTGTCTCAAGCGTTTTCCAATGATTGTCACGTTCAGTAACTCCTGCCTTCTCAAGACACCGTCCAAAGAATCTTGATTGTCTTTTCCTTACAGCTGTGATAAGTTTTGGATGTTTAGTAACTCATCTGAGAATTTCTGTATTAGTTTGTCTGGCCGGTTGGCAGATTATGCGTAGCATCTTTCTCCAAAACTACATTCCTACTTGCTAACTTCTGTGGTCTGTTTATTGGCTGCATTAAGTTAGAACACAGAAGCTGAATCTGAGTGGAAGTATTCATTAACACCGGTTTATAGCGTAGAATTCTGCTCATTGAACAAGAAATACTAAATAAAATTAGAATAGAGGAAACGAGAGATATGCCGAACATTCTTTTGGAGTTTGTATTCGGTAGAATAATGACAAAATTTGAATATTCGATTTCGAGCAAAAATTCGATTAATGCGTTTTCGAATACTTAAACAAAGTTTCCCTTGGACTGCCGAATCTGGCACTGGTAATCAAGTCAGTTAGACGAGATCTTTCTAGAAAATGAAATATTTGATAAATCAAATATAATCAGAACCTCATCAAGTTATGACTGTCATAACAGCTCATGACTATGCATAATAAAAATATAAATTTCAATTCTGGATCAGATTTCTACGATTATTGTTGCAACATTTCTCTTACATTCACAATTTAACCGGGTTGTCCTGGTGCTTTGAATCGACTCCAAAATCATATTCGACCATCCAGAAAATCAAATATTTCTTACTCGACTGACTGCTTCGACTCGGTAATAAGTACACCTCCACTTGGAAGAGCTGTCTATATAAGAACGTGCTTGCGTTTCATTGAGGGAAAGGAAAGACAAATACATAAATCTATAACATAATAAACAAATGACAGAAAACTGCAAACCAAAAGAGTAAATGGACGACAGTGCTCAATCACGCACTGAATGACTCTTATTTTTAAAAAGAACTTGCCGGTGTCTTCCTGTTCATACATGCGAAAAAGGGATTTAGATTATAACTAGAAAAAAGTGTGTGTGTGGGGGAAGGAGGGGTGGGGGTTGGGGGGGGGGGTCCAAAAAAAAAAACATTCGTAAAGCGACGCAGATAAAACGAAGTCATAAAACTAGACCGTCAATATTTCCGTCGAAATGTCTGCGTCAACAAAAGCAGGAGATCGTCAAACAGCGCAAGCAGAAAATTAGGAAGATCCACCCCCAAATCTTCCGACCCCATGTTTTGCCACTGATATACCCCGGGTTATTTTTTGAAGAGATGTACCGAATAACTCAGCAGCTTTACGCATTCGGTTGATTTCGAATAGGAGTTTAATAGGGCCGAAACACTTGTCTGAAAGGGGGGGGGGGGGGGGGGAACTTCCTCTGATGATCTGAAGGAGTTGTGTTGTTGTTGTTGTTCCGCTCTCTACAGTAGAGTTTCCTGCATAGGAATGTTGTATTTTTCTGAGAGCCCGTAGAGAATGCTCCCTCTCTCTCTCCCTCTCCCTCCCCCCTCTCTCTCTCTCTGAACCTTAAGTGGCCAAGGCACTTGGGGCCTCCACAAACGCCTGTCCTTTGCCTTTTTTTTCAGCTCTTGCCCAGGTGAGCCCTCTATTGCTCAGCATCCTTTCTGTTGTTCTTATCCATATCTCCTTTGGTCTACCCTTACTTCTGCTCCCCTGTGGTGTCCATCTTAGTGCTGTTTGGGTATGAGTGATAGCTTCATATAAAAATAGTACTCATTAGACGTGAGGTGTCAGGGCGGTCTTCTTCGTGGCTCCACCAGGTCAGCATGAAAAATATAATTTATCTTATTAAAATTATCATTCCTAGTCAAAAAATTATCATGAGTTTTATGTTGAGGAAAAAAAATAATCCTGAGTTCTAGGCTGAGAAAGAAGGAAATCATCATGAGTTTTATGCTGATAAAGAAAGAAATCATCATGAGTTGTATGCTAATAAAGAAAGAAATCATCATGAGTTTTATGCTGAGAAAGAAGGAAATCATCAGGAGTTTTATGTTGATAAAGAAAGAAATCATCAGGAGTTTTATGCTGATAAAGAAGGAAATCATCATAAGTTTTATGCTGATAAAGAAAGAAATCATCATGAGTTTTATGCTGAGAAAGAAGGAAACCATCAGGAGTTTTATGTTGATAAAGAAAGAAATCATCATGAGTTTTATGCTGATAAAGAAAGAAATCATCATAAGTTTTATGCTGATAAAGAAAGAAATCATCATGAGTTTTATGCTGAGAAAGAAGAAAATCATCATGAGTTTTATGCTGATAAAGAAAGAAATCATCATGAGTTTTATGCTGATAAAGAAAGAAATCATCATGAGTTTTATGCTGATAAAGAAAGAAATCATCATGAGTTTTATGCTGAGAAAGAAGAAAATCATCATGAGTTTTATGCTGATAAAGAAAGAAATCATCATGAGTTTTATGCTGAGAAAGAAAGAAATCATCATGAGTTTTATGCTGATAAAGAAAGAAATCATAATGAGTTAAACTGACTGTGCATCCAACAGTAAAATCTCACTAATCATGCTAAGGACTTTGACAAAGACCTGGCTGGTTTAGACGCGGCCTGGCACACAAGTCGTGGATACAATGTGGCACTTCGTAGAGCACGAACTTTTTTTTTGGAAGCGCACAGAGATAGTAGGTATGAAATTATTGTTTAATCTTTTAATTTCATGCAAGACCTAATGTAACTGAGACATTAATTCCTTGTTAGGTTGGACATCCAAACAGAAATATTTGTTAATATTCACAAGTTGCAAAAATTGTCTTTCGATTACTATTTTGTTGTTTTTCAAGCGAATACTAGTTTGAATGTGATATTTGGCTCAGTCCTATTATTATTATTATTACATCATAGCAAAATCCTTGTTTGTGTATTTGTATACATCCTGATCTCCATCAGCTTTCGAGACCAGGGCAAACCCCACCTAATATCTGGATGTGTGTTTGTATCGGGTCATTAGTGCCATTAAATGGCGTGCCAAAATGAGTCCCCAGGCTCCGGAATATATTCTGTAAACTGGGACTCTTTACAGGATCTTAAGATCTTAAAGAATAGTAGGCAGAGATGTGAGGAAAGCGTAAAGTAATCTTGCCGCCTGCGGGATTCATAGAGTGTAACAGTATAACGATATACCCGTATTCTTGTAGCAGCCGGAAAGAGTTATTTCTCTTGGTGTCATCCCAAAAGACCACTGTATTCAACTGTGCACGAGAAGCTACCGAGTAAACATGGATGCTGTAACCGCCATTTCCGCCAGTCGTTGCGGACCGCTGTGTTATTCTAATTCTGCAGACAGAAGGACACAGCACCGACGAGATTCAGTGTCGGCGGTGTCGTGTACGATGGTGACGTTATGTGTCACATTTTGTGACAGTGAAAACAGTGGATGCGCATGCAATGTCCAAACACACCCAGAAGATTCAAACGAACAGTTTTGAACAGAAAATTAAGCCTATAGATCTCTGAGACTGGAAGGGAATTTTGTTGAGGAAAATTCCTGGCACTACGGACCACAATAACATCAGAGACTTGTTGTGAGACGCTTGATAAGCTTCGGAAAGTCTACACAAGATAAAAGTCGCGAAATATTCGCCAAGGACATCGTTCTCCTGAACGGCCCCGAGATGCTGCACGCACAAAAAGCGCCGTCTTGAGCGGTTTTACTGGGAGCTTTGCTATCACCCCCCTTCCTCTCCCTACCTCCCTTTTTACAGCCAGAATTTGTCCCCCAAGCTATCACTACCTCTTCAGCAAGGTGAAGGTCTAGCAAGGTGAAGGTTTAGCAAGGTGAAGGCCTAGCCGATTACCCAGCGCTTCGAAACCAACGAGGAGCTGACTGATGAAGCAAACTAATGGATGGTGCCCAGACGGCGCCGCTCTTTGATGAGCAGATTGCAGAAGCTGATGGTACAGCCACAAGAGCCTGATATAGATGGCGACTATATTCAAGAATAAGGCAATTATATATGTACGTTTTGCATATAATAATTATAAATATAATAAATAATAAATAATAAATTAGGAACAGAATAGGCCAAGCAAAGACTGGATTTCAGAGAATGAGAAACATATTAGCTAACACATCCTTATCAGTGAATGTTAGAAAACGAGTCCTAAAATGCTATATTGAACCTATCTTGTTATATGGAAGTGAATCATGGACAATAGGCAAGTCTGCACAAAAATCATTGGAAGCAGCAGAAATGTGGTTTATTAGAAGAATGTTGCGAATCCCATGGACAGCAAAAGTAACTAATGAAGAATGAATGAGAAGAGCTGGAGAGACAAAAAAAACCTTGTCAAGAAGATAAGAGAGAGACAATGTACTTTCATAGGACATGCAATGCGAAGAGGGGGCATTGAAAATATTATAACAACAGGAAAAATAGAAGGAAGAAGATCAAGAGGAAGACCAAGAGAAATGATACTGGACAGTCTGACGGGATGGTGTGAGAGGAGATCACCAACTGAACTGATGGCCTGCATGAAGGATCGGGTATTCTGGAGAAGCATAATAGCCAACGCCAGTCGGCACGGCACCTGATGATGATGATGATGATAATCTTTTTTTCTCTACTTTTGACTTTTTTTTTAACCAACCAGTCAGTCATTTTACACGCCCCCCTGCGGAACTTTGCCTTTCTAACAGCTCTCTCTCATGTAAGCCTATTGGTTGTAAGCAAGATGCCCTGCTGCTGATGTATCCATTCGCAGATTAAACCAACCAGTGGAAGGCTGAATTTGGAATGCCATGTGGCTATTCCAAATTTTTGCCCGGCAAAACGGAAAAGAAGGGAGCGACCAACTCAGCAGCTGGACTCATGACGTCACGGAAAGTTTGAATATTTCTGTGACAAATGTTGGTCAAAGTACTCAAGACCGCAGTGCATTCAGGGGAGACAATGATAGTCACAAGGTCCTGGGAAGGACACGTCACGTGGTGATGTGAAGTCTAAAGTGCTTTGTACTCTGTCACTCCACTCCAGCCGCATACAATTCTTCTCTGTCATTTACAAGAAGCTGCTGAAATGGAAACACAGACTTGAGCACTGCACTATAAAACCTACTGGGTAATCTTCCAGAAATGAATCGGGAGGACGTGAACTATAATCTTGATGTCTGCCATTTTTCCATTTGCTGTTCACTTATCTCGCGATTCACTGACTGAAAACGGGTATGCGCGTTTTTTTTTCTTTCAGGTTGCAAAACAGGACGCCATCTTGACGCTACAAAATGCCAGTACACCGTATAATAATGGGAACATCGGTCGAAATTTGGGCATCGGGAAAGCAGTGACGAATATTTGACTCCACTGTAAGATGTACTCCTAGAACTTAATCGTTAACGTTGTCGTTAAGAAATTAGCTCTGTTTTAATCTTCAGTGTGTGATGTCAGCTGGCTGCGTCTTCTTAATCGGCGTATAGATTATCTGTTCTATATAGTTTCCACATCATAACACGGCTCACGATAACAATAACACTAGAAGCAATGAATGAAGACCTCCATCTTAAACCGGCACATGATTAACCCTTTTCTATCCTTTGTCAAAGATTTATTAAAGAAAAGCAACCGAGGTGACGTAAGAATTTTTTTTTTTGCTGATTAAGTAGAAAGTGTATAATTTATTCAAATTAACTGACATTTTCGTCAAGAAATTTTCTTCAGAAATTTAACTTGGATGTCTGTAAAGCGGAAAGTTTAACATTCGATTAAAATAATAATAATAATAATAATAATAATGCAGGTAAACAAAGCCGTAAATACGGTAAAAGTGTTAAGAGTAGGAAAGGGTTTGTCTTTTTTTTCAAATTGAAATAAAAATAAAAGAAATGAGAATTATTTCAGTCCTTGAAAGACGAAAAACATGAATGATTGTTTCATTGCTTCTTGAAAAAAAAACCCCCAAAATGTAAATGATTAGAGCCTTTTCTTGAGAGACCAAATAATCTCCGAACTCACGGATCCGATCACCAGACAGGAGGCAGACAACCGTTTGTCCGTGAAATGTCTGCCCCGGGAACGTCATCTTCGTGCTGCGAACACATCAGAGCAGCGGCCGTGAAGATCGTGTGGTGGAGAACTTTCCGCTGATTGCATGTTTCTTCTCTGACTGTTTTTGACATTCAGACATTGACTGTTTTTGACATTATATCGACAACTCTCTCCGCAGTTGTGACCAAAAAAAATGTGAGTAGTGCACTCTTATTGTCTGGTTGGTTCTTCCTTTCTTCTTCTTCTTCTTCTTCTTTTTTCATAAACGATCTAATTATTTTAGTTCATTCCTTTACACAGAAAACGTTTACTTCTTCCCATGGGATTTTCATCTTGCTGGCCCAGCTAGGATACTGTACATGTAAGGGTCGCTACGCCGTTGGCCCCAAGAACTACTGGCCCAGCTAGGATACTGTACATGTAAGGGTCGCTACGCCGTTGGCCCCAAGAACTACTGGCCCAGCTAGGATACTGTACATGTAAGGGTCACTACGCCGTTGGCCCCAAGTCATGCTGGCCCAGCTAGGATACTGTACATGCAAGGGTCACTACGCCGTTGGCCCCAAGTCCTGCTGGCCCACCTAGGATACGGTACATGTAAGGGTCACTACGCCGTTGGCCCCAAGTCCTACTGGCCCAGCTAGGATACTGTACATGTAAGAGTACGACACTCTTGTAGCATTTTGTCCGCTCACAGTGATGACGACTGTTCCAGGGTGCTCCTCCTGGCCGGCCTCAATGTCGTTTTCAGCGTTGTGAGTGAATCTTGGAATATCTGTTTTTGGTGTTGACAGAAAACACAAAGAAAAACACGATTTAAAATCCTTTTATCTCCGGAAAAAAAAAACAAAATCCGGCTGATCATGATATATGTCGCTGCTCTCCTATCAGTCTTTTGTTTTCTCTGTCCTATTTTAGTCTGTCCATTATTTTTTAAATAAAGTTTATTTACTTTCAAAAAGCAACAATTACAAAATCGACTGAAACTGAGTGAATTGGGGATAATTGCCCATGAGATGCAATAATGAAAAGGTGGGCTTCTACAAATCATGAGATAGTGATTCGTGTGATATGAATGGTGAGTGATAAGTTCTCGGCATAAGGTATTATAACTATGTACAGGTATGCACTAGTGTAATATTTTCTATTGTGTATTATATATTTCTGACTAAAGAAAGATGTTCTTGATTAATACCGACTTTATCTTCACACACATCCAGATTTCTGTTGTTTTAGATTAGGTTTCACAAAACTTTACCACTTCACTATTCTTAGAGTAAGTCCGATGAAATGTTCCCTACAGAATTCATTTAATTCTCACAAATAAGTTCAGGATGTATCGTCGACAGCATCAATTGGATTGAATCACTTAATCATTTGTTCATTAAATCAAACTCTATCATATTCTACATACAGCATTTTGGCAATCTTCTGAACTTGACAATATTCTGCACATGATACGAAAACATTTCCTAACTCAGTATTATATCAGATCTGCAACACGGGTTCAATCAGATACACAATTAATTCACTGTACTCGAAGTTTCAAAAGTGTCAATTCCTCTTAATCTCTTGAAGCACTTGAAAATCATTTTCCGTCTAACACTACTTCTGATTTTATTTCGTCTCGTCCTTTTTCTTCTCTTGTCTGTCTTCTGATTTCTTCTGACGGTCTTCCTCTGCCGTCTCTCAATCGCAGTGTACTAAAAAGCAAAGTCTACTTGCCTCTTCTCTGGATTTCTGTTCTTGTCTCTCATCTGATGGCTTCTCGGCTGTTCTGGTCGGACCTTCTTTCTTCACTCTTGACTGTCCACGTGCACTGACCATCCTTCTTGTAATTCTGGTCAGTCGCTATTTGCCGGACCGACGGTGTTCTGACGATCTCCCTCCTCTGTCTCCTCTCTCTTCTACTTCCGTACTTCTTGGTTCTAGATTGTCTGTTCTTCAGTCTGTTGTTCTTCTCTCTCCTCTACCTCTTCTTCCTTCTTCATCCCCTCCTGTCTCTCCGCTCACCTTTTTATCCTCAAGTCCAGCTTGATGGATTAACCAATAAGTATTTTGGCTCCACCCTTCAGATGTCCACTGGTTCTCATGAGCGTTCTGATTGTCCATCATTCAAACTGCCCCGTGACTTATGTCTCGTACGTCAGTTGTCCAATAGGCCACTCCTCTAAATATTTAATTGGTCAGCTGGCCTAGTTGGTCACTCCTTTATTTAAAAAACCGTGTGCATTAGCGTCCTAACGCGTGCCATGCGTGTCAGTCTCGTCTATATAATTGTCATTTACCTAAGTCATTTTCTTACTATTTCATGTCGGAGGTTTTATTGTGTCCTGGCTTTTTCATTGTGTCTGTCTTTTCTATTCGTCTTTTCTATTTTGTTTACACGTGTCAACGTCCTGTCACCGCTGTGTTATTACTGGACCATTCTACTTTCTGGCGTCCTTCCTTTGTATTACCTATATCTCAGCGTCACTGAGTCTCTTTTTTATATTCACTGTTTCCAATGTTTACTTTTGTCCGCGTCTTGTTCTAGTGTCATGGAAAATCTGGGGAATAAGGCGGATGTTCAGGAAGCTGGAAGGCGCATTCATGAATAGCAGCCATTGCTACCGCCGACTTGTGAACTGGAGCATTATCTTGATGAAAGATGACTCCTCTCGTCAGTTTCCCTCGACGCTTTTCCTTCAGTCTGACCCGCAGTTGCTTCACAAGATTAGCGTAATAGGCCCCGGTGACCGCTCTGCCCTTTGAAGATAGTCTACCAAGAAGATAGTCTACCACTAGCACACCTTCTTCTTCTTCTTCTTTTTCGTTCGCTTCTACCATCAAGATCGCCCCGTGATCCTACTGAATTTACTCCTGTGATTCTCGCGATAGTCTCATTTAGGATGGAGGCTCAGAGCATCGTGGGGCTTTGGCCTATATTCCCGCTGGGTCACAGAAGCGGCATTGCGTGACATTGTGGTTCTCTAACAGAAAAATATGACTATTTCTCTCTTTTCAAAGGGGACCACTGAAATGGTATGACTACTGGATTGATTGAACCTTCTTGTGGAGTACAGTTTCAACTTATAAGTTTCTTCTTGTTGCTGGTGTTCTAACCATCACCTAATTTTCTCTATTATACACTAAGAAAATACAGCAAGACACCCAGGCTTTCAACTCCACAAAAATAGTACAATACAACAACTTAAACATAACTTGGCAGTCTTCCGACCAAAACAAACTGGTCAACAATGAGAATTCCCACAAAGCCAATTGGTGTAGTTTATCCTCAGACAACACACATTTATTAATGTACCAAAATGAGGGGTGAAATCATGATGATGGGAATGTAGCCATCAGGCTGAACAGAAATTCACAGTAACAAATGCCCGGCGTGAGATGACCTCTACGCCACATGGGCAAAGAAAACCTTACAATGATTTATACATACAAAAAATCATACTTACAAGCTTACCCAAAGACTGCAACTCACACAGGGAAAATAAACTAAACTAATTCTAACAACAACAATGCTCTCTCTATCACATTTCTCGAGACAATCACACCGTTCCACAAAGCACGTCCATCCAGTTACACATTCACACCAAGACTCTTTTAACGACCGGCTTTTTGCACACGGACCTTTCTAACGACGTTTTGCACACGGGCCTTCCTAACGACATGAGTTGTGATCTACGCAAACACAATTATTAGCACTACACAAATAATCTCTGAACAGAATTGCTATTCTGTTACAGAATATCTCCCCACCCCCTAAAGGTAGATATTTGGCCATCAAATATCTCCAACAAAAAATTACCAACTTTTACAGAAAACTCTCAACAAAAAAAGAATTAATCAAACTAATCGCTATCCAACACAACCCTAATTCTACCCACAAGGTGTACCAAGGTGTACAATATTCAAATAACTACCTACTCTTATGTGTATATTCAACGCTATGAGTAGTAACGTATAACATATGCAATCGCCATAACAACCCATCCCATATCTGGCGCATTAGACTGTCCGCAACATGGACATAACAGGAAAATGAGTAAAAGGCAATCCGCCTTACAATAAGTCCTATACACATGAAATCATACTCACAACATTCCACCTAAAACCTCAGTCATCAAGAAACCTAATTCCTCCAACTAACTACTAACAAATTGCCACTACTAGAAACTCTTCCTAAACGAGATTCCCTCTACATCAAAACTACTAAAATTCTTCCTACAACAAAACAAGTAAGGCTCTTGCTACACACAAACAAGTAAGGCTCTCCTCTTTAGACTAATCGTGAGTGGTATTTATACTATTCCTACCCACTCAGATTTCTCCATGCTGCACGCCTTTCCCAAGACCCCTGCTCAATGGTCTCAACCAACCTACCTCTCCAACAAGGGTACTCACTCTATTAATTATTTCCTAAATACCAGTCCTGGGTATAACCCCTGGCCTGTACTGCTATATTATTCCCCCCTCCCAAAAAGTAGAGTTTTGCCTGTCAAAACTTTCAAAAAAACCAATCTACCTATCTAATTATAACTCCAGGCTAATTCAAAGATAATAATCGACTCTCAACATAGAACTTCATACTCTGACTATACCCATAAACTGTTCGTGTGACATTCGGCTATACTCAGCCCATGTCCACTTCATATACAATCATCTATTTCTATTATGTGTGACTCCTCAATACACATACATAGAATAGGTAAACTCTGGTACCATATATAATCTGCTATTACTGACAAAGGCAGCTATATGCTGTACATACGCAGAATAGGTTCATCTGGGTTACAATTATTAATCATCCATTCTTAAACATATGTAAATATCCATTAAACATATGCAGAACAGGCAAAACTTTGGTATCATATATAATCATCCATTCTTAAACATATGTAAATATCCATTAAACATATGCAGAATAGGCACATCTTTAGGTATGATATATAATCATCCATTCTTAACATATGTAATTATCCATTAACATATGCAGAACAGGCAAAACTTTGGTATCAGGCTAATCCACCTTTTATTTATCCCCAAAGGGACTATGCCACGTACCACATGTACGCGCAACAAAACAATGTAATATCTAGGTCCTTAAAAAAAAAATACCCCCTCTGGTAATTTTACCTTAGGCTCGGTCACATGGAATCTCCATGTTCTGGCCTAGGTACCCAATCAGAGAACCACACCTGTTTGTGTAATCTCCTCATAACATCACATCTGTGGTAATAATGTCACCTCCAAGGCAATGCTGTCACATCAAAGATAAATAACAAATTTGAACATGGAAAATGCCATAACAATTGGCTATTGATAAGTCATCATCAGTAATGTCACCTTATTCAAGGCTACATGATTTATCATCCATCCTAATTAACTACTAATAAATCCGTTATACAAAAAATAAACAGAGGAAAAAAATACATTCACTAATTGCTGCACAAGAACTATACAATCTATAAAAAAAATATGCTTAAGAGAATCTCCAACTGCAGCCTTAATCTCCCAGGGACTTCCCATATGTAGCAATGATACTTCCAGGGCTTCTGGTACATTTCCAATGCACTGCATGACACAGCCTAACCTCTTCCATAGTAACATGACTCTTTCTGGAAAAACTCAGACATGGAACCAATAATCTATAACAAAACAAAAAAAAAAACAATATTAGCAATATCAAATCCACTCAAAATAATCCAACCATACTTGCACCTAATACAGTCCAGAATAATTACTGTACTTTTTAGTTAAATAAGTTATAACAGCAAATGGCAATCTTCCAGAAAAATTTTAACTAAGAATCCTCAGTTTTCTAGCACCTATCAGAGTAAAAAACTGAAATTAATGACACATACACTAATGTCAAATATCAATATCATCCTTGCTAATGCAAAATCACAACAAAATGGTAAACTAAATGCTAATTAATTGCAATCCAGAAAAATTCCACATCAGAACAAATTAACTGTCCCTAATGTATAAACACAATAATGTTCCTGAAATTTCTAGATAATCTATCCAGAAGAAGCATATCTGGCAACTTCCAATCAACAGAATGTTCATTTCCAAAAATAAATTTTTTTTCCACAGGTGAAGGTAGTCCGAAAAGTTACTATATCCCTCCATATGAATGTCTGGTGACTGGATGAATCAGAACTACTCAACTGTCCAACAAACTTCCAAAGAGAATGACAGTAAATAAATCCAACATTCACTATTTGAGCTATAATTAATAATGTTCAGTCTGCATGATCTGGCTTGACGTCTTGCTGAAATTTCAGAGGTCACAGTTAAGTTACAAATTGTTACCTGTCCCTTCCCACGTAGTACCAGCGAAATGTACCGTACAAGCTGCACTGGTTCCTGGCAGGATACTGGTTCAGGATCAGCTCCACTGGACTGGATACAAGCTACCAGTATGGCTTCATTCACTGTGCTGTCTAGGGCCCAGGAGCTAGAAGTGCCCACCAAGATTCTGAGCAAGCTGGACATCGTCGCCGCCTTGAGTAGACGCCTCAAAGACTCGTCAACACACCCCTGACGCCAATTCGAAGGAAGAAAAGGACGCCAATGCAACTCAACTCTTTTCCTAATCTAGACTCCTTTTCTTCTCCGGCAGAAGATGTCGGGAAGCCAATGCTGACAGAACTACCAACCGAAATTCGAACGCTAGCTAGCTAACCAAACTCCAATCTTGACTCCCTAACTAACTACAAACCTATCAACTCCTAATCTATCTACAGTCAGCTTCCAAAACTTAAGCTAGCTATCCTTACTCTACAACATATTTGCTGATGACCAAAACACTGGTCTGTGCATGTTTGAGAGCCAAAAACGAGGCCGAGGTAAATAGGTCATCGACCGATAATCGTAACCTAGGGCATGGTAACAATAGACAAAACTTTGTGTGTACTACACAACTGGAGACAAAAATACTACAACCTGGAGACTTGCCAAGATTTCACAATTAGAAGTATGAACCGTGCATGAAACCAGCAGCCCACGAGCAACAACTAAAACACTTTGTGACAGACCGTGAAAGAAAGGGCTGGTCACGGCACCACTCTAACAGAAAAATATGACTATTTCCCTCTTTTCAAAGGGGACCACTGAAATGGTATGACTACTGGATTGATTGAACCTTCTTGTGGAGTACAGTTTCAACTTATAAGTTTCTTCTTGTTGCTGGTGTTCTAACCATCACCTAATTTTCTCTATTATACACTAAGAAAATACAACAAGACACCCAGGCTTTCAACTCCACAAAAACAGTACAATACAACAACTTAAACATAACTTGGCAGTCTTCCGACCAAAACAAACTGGTCAACAATGAGAATTCCCACAAAGCCAATTGGTGTAGTTTATCCTCAGACAACACACATTTATTAATGTACCAAAATGAGGGGTGAAATCATGATGATGGGAATGTAGCCATCAGGCTGAACAGAAATTCACAGTAACAAATGCCCGGCGTGAGATGACCTCTACGCCACATGGGCAAAGAAAACCTTACAATGATTTATACATACAAAAAATCATACTTACAAGCTTACCCAAAGACTGCAACTCACACAGGGAAAATAAACTAAACTAATTCTAACAACAACAATGCTCTCTCTATCACATTTCTCGAGACAATCACACCGTTCCACAAAGCACGTCCATCCAGTTACACATTCACACCAAGACTCTTTTAACGACCGGCTTTTTGCACACGGACCTTTCTAACGACGTTTTGCACACGGGCCTTCCTAACGACATGAGTTGTGATCTACGCAAACACAATTATTAGCACTACACAAATAATCTCTGAACAGAATTGCTATTCTGTTACAGTTCTCGTTGCACCAGTTTAGTCTAGAGTTGGACTTTCTCACCGGGAAACCTCGACGTGTTTTAGATATGAATATATCCCCGCCGGGTGAGAGGTGGCTGCCCATCCAGCCTAGAGTTGGACTTTCTCACCGGAAAACCTCAACGTGATTTGGATATAATATATCCCTGTCAGGTGAGAGGTGGTTGCCTATCTAGATTTCACTGGTTCAGTGTCTTCGACTTCAGCATTTTGTGGTCGTGGCCGCTACCCTTCCTGGTGGTGACAAGGACGGAGCTTTTGTCGAGGAGGACGAATCCTCGCCACTAGTGAGTTTCACTCCTGGATTAAGCCGGTTTAGGCGTACCATCCCAGTATGGGTGTATACAGGACGTTACCGGTCTCTAGAGCGGAATCACCGTGATATGCGTAGCCATCAAGTTTCACCCCTGGGTTAAGCCGATTTAGGCATATTGCCCTAGTGTGTCCGTATTTATGACGTGGCCGGCCTCTAGAGCAGAGGTACCGTGATATGAGTAGCCCTCACCGCGAGTCTACTGGCCATACCGATTAAATTTCACTTAATCCTTTCCATCACCTTTTCCACGACGCGCTGAGCGGCAACCATAATCGTATTTTTCTTCATTGGACGGGAGGAGTTTAACCTCATGCACTGCAGCTGAAGAATCTTTCCAGCAGGAGCTTTCCTTCTCCTAGATGAGCTACTAACCAAGACCAATGAGTCTCATCTACTCGAAAGTGTCTGGTTTTCAGGGGCCAGATATTCACCTTTCGCCCATTCTCCTGTCAGTTTATACAGTTCCGCCACGAGAAGGCCAGGAGCTGGACTTGGATTGTTAAAAGCTATTTGAGTCGCACGCCATGGAGACATTTAATTGGAGTGGAGAGCGTATCCCTCACCCCACCTCCGGCTATTACAGTCCTTAGAACCAGAGCACATTCCGAATCCCTAAAGATGGAAGCCATCACTTTGCCTGCAGACAGAACCACACTTGCTTTCTTTGGAGGCGGAGATCCATGATGTTTCCAATGCTTTGACTGCTCTTTTTGCTTCTGGTTGAAAATGATGAACCCAAGTCTCATACATAGTCACAAACTGCTGAAGAAACTTTTTTTCAGGATCTGCAGAAAAATGGCCAAGATTGTCTCTTGATATGTTGAGACGCTGTCGTTTGTGATCAGCTCCAAGAAGTTTCGGGACCCGTCGAGCAGAGACCTTTGTCATTTGAAGATCATTGTGAATAATGGCATGAACACGTTCCTGGGAGATGCTCAACTCAGTAGCAATGTACCGCTCAGTTAATCGTCGACCTTCCATTACCATGTCATGGATTCTGCCAGTGGTTTCATCGGTGGTTACCGTTCTTGTTCTTCCTAGACGGGGATCATCTTCCAGATTCTCTCTTCCATGTCTGAACTGAGCTGCCCATTTCTCCACTGTGCTGTAAGAAGGGGCACTCTCCCATAGAATCTCTACCATATCCTCAGGGATCTCCTTCGATGATAAGCACTTGATGCAGAGGTAGCGAATCACTGCTCGATGAGAAATGTTATCCATTTTCTGAATTTCTGTCAATCTTACCACTTTAGTATCCTGTAAAAAAAAATTGGTTGCAGTTAATTTCTTGAAACTTGGTGTTTAATAGTACATTAACCTGATCTACAAATACACCTAATATCAACTGTGTGTTTCAAAAATGTGTACCTTATGCTGAGAACCTACCAGTCACCGCTCGTAAATGTAATAAAGTTATATCCGAATTGAACATTTTTTACAACAAAAGCGGTTACACAAATTTCATGACTCTCTCTCTCTCTCTCTCTCTCTCTCTCTCTCTCTCTCTCTCTCTCTCTCTCTCTCTCTCTCTCTCTAAACACCCAGTACAGATTGTAGATCAACACAAACAACTTAAAATTCTACCCCTCAAAAATAGAATCATTTTAAACAAAATTAAGTGTGTTCAGAGAATTCTGTCGCAAAATGCTCCGCCTTACTTGTGGTCACTGTTTACGTATAACACTAAACATAGCCAGCATTTAAAAAACTGTCTTCTTCCTAAACCCAGGATTGATCTGTACAAGAAAAGCTTTGCATACTCTGCAGTACAGCTCTGGAATACCCTCCCCTACCATTTAAAATCCATTGGTAATACTTCATCCTTTAACTCAAACCTGTTTCATTATTTACTTGCTTGTAATTATATGCCTCCATAAAATAACCAGCACTCTCTCAACACGTGACTCGCCAACCATCAAGTACTAAAATGACATAGTTAGAAAAGCAACTTGTTAGATATTGTTAGAAATTATTTTAATGTCTGTTTAAAAAACATATGTTAGAAGATCTGTATTTACAATGTATTTTTGTTTATGTATATGTCTGCGTATGTATGTGTGCGTGAGTGCTATTTTATTAGGTTAATTACTTCTTCTCTTTTACTTTGAGTGTAGTAGTTAAATCTTACACTCTTTTGGTATGTTTTTTTCCTAATTTAATTTGTATATTTGTACTAAATCAAATGTGTGGGAAGAATGAAAGATGGAGTGATGAAGGGAAGAATGTAAGACGGGCCTGCGTGACCAATTCTTTACCCTTGAAAAATAAAGATTATTCATTCATTCTCTCTCTTCTCTCTCTCTCTCTCTCTCATACGCTTGCTGACGTCAAGGCTGTCTTCTTTTTTTTCAGGACTACAGAACGTCATAATTTTCAATTCCCTTTGTGGAAACAGATCTGAGAAAATTCTAGGACTAAACGTCTAGAACTTAAATCTAGCTCTGTCCCCGCACGCCCACACCAAGAACCTGAACTCTGCGATGTGCGTGTCCGGCTGAGTTACAGGAATAGTCTCTTGTAATCTAAAAATATCTCCTACTGTGTCACACTAATCTCTGCGCGCTCTTTGCGTTCTCGGTGCTGTAGTGTCAATTTTATTGTTACTTTGGCTTGAACCACTTTGTTTAAAATTATTCACTTTGAAAACGTGCTCTCACTAAGACCTGATCCCTCTCTCTTCCTCCCACCTTGTTGTACAATAATGTTTTTTCTCAAATGCAAATAAGGAGATAAATAGAAGTCAGTTTTATTTGGGGATTTTTTTTCGCAGTTTTGTCCCCTCAAGTACTTTTTAAAAACAATGTTGCCTCCCTTGATTATTCATTTGAAGCTTACATTCTGTCATCAATCACGTTGTCTCCCTTTTAAAAACTTTTTTTTTTGTTTTGCCCGCTTTGCTTTTTCTCAAATCCCCAACAAGCTCCCACTTCTATGTCCTTCCCATAAATCCTCATTTTCCACCTGTCTCCGTGGATTGCTATGGAAGGTTCTAGTCTCTATATAGCCGCTCAGTATAAACCGCAATTACAAACCTGTCACACCATCGCCGAAGACAAAATATTTGGAGTGGGCAGAGCCAGAAATCTTGACTGAGCAGAAAAAAGGACAAGTGCGACAATTCCTAACTGATCGAGTTATCCAACTTCAGACCGACCTTGGGGGGGGGGGGGGGGGGGGGGGGGGGGACCTACAGAATCCTGATACTGTGTTTACAATTGTCAGTTTTCTAATGGGAACAGCTCTGAGTGGGTGGACTCATTTGTCTGTGAACGTTTCTGCGCGAGCTCTCTGTAGAAAAGAGGGCTAAAAATGAATGTAGCAGAATCGAATAGTCAGATTACAAGTTCGAAACGATACTCCCCAGAATGAAAATAGAGAATAAAAGTAATAACAGTAGACAATGATTCAGCTTTACAACACAAAACAAAAACAAAAAAACAAAAAAAAAGATAGAAATAGTGAGGAAAGTTAGTAGAAACAAGAATGTCATAAAGTAAGATGAGCATATGTAAATGAAGAACATACAGCCAACCAATATTTCGGCAAAAACATGTAGCATTTATGTGACATTATACGTGAGATAACTGTTGCGTTTTCAGAAAGGGAAATTGTTGTGAGTCCCTTTTTGTGAACTTTCCCGTGCTCGTTTGAGATCCTTCAGGAGCGTCACGTGAGCAGCGCACCCGTGACAAGGGGGAAAAAGGTTGAGCGAGTTAGTTTACGTTTGGATGTGAAACGAAGAGGAAGCCTTTTTGTATCGTTCTATCGTCAAAATAGACGTTGCTGACGTGAAGATGGCTATTATATTGTTACTGGAGTCTTGGATGGACGAAAGGACACGCCATGTGGCAGGGGCAACCTGCCGACTGTCAAGATATCGTCATTCTCTTTCACATCTTCACCATGTTCATCAGTAAACTCATTGTCTATGTTATAGACAGGACTTGCTTGAGATCTGTACCACTATTTGCTATCGTGAGGTTGTGTACGAGCCAGGTAGTGAAGTACAGCTGGACTCAGCTGATAGCTAACCCAGCATTATTCAGAAAATCAAGGCCTGAAGTAAAAATCCCAACCTTACCTTACTGTACAAAGATGAAAGGTAAAAAGGAACCAGTAGCAAGAAAAAGAAGAAATACTGTTTCATTTCCGCCTAAGGATGCTTTAAAACTGGATTGGGGAGTGTGGGGTGTATCAATGTTAGGTCAACATAAACGTTGCTGTTTTCTGCTGTTGTGCTTCCACACCACCCCACCCCACTCCACTTAAGAATTTAGAACGAAATCCAGCCATGACCTTCCCCTGTTCCCTGAATCCTCTTCTTCGTCTTCGCCACCAGTTCATCCTGAACACATAGCTCTGATCTCTCACCACAAGAAGAACCTACCATCTCACATGCATTCATTATTTGCTGTACTTATCTTATCTCCCCGTAACTACTAGCCGATGTTCTTTGCAGCCGGTGCTGTGGAGGTGTTGAGGTACAGCATCGCATCGGCGTGGGAGCGGGTTATGGCAGCTACTTTCTGTCCCGGAGTACAGCTAAAAAAGCAGGGGGTGTGCAATGTTTCTTTAGCAGACTCCACCACCATGGGGACTATGGCGATCCCTGTCCCGTTAGCCAGGCTAGGCCTGTTACTATGGGGTACCAACGGAAAACTGGAGCAGGGTCTTGGTCAGCTATGGTTCGCTAACCCTGACGCTAACATGTCAGTTATGGGTTGCTGATTGCCTAATCGAACAGCGTCTTCACGCCTGTTTGCTTGTACATAAAGTTTATTAAAACATAAAAAACAACAATACCACTTAGAATGGTCAGTAAACAATAAACACATAATGATATACTCTACAAACATAGAAAAAACATAGCATATGAATTCCTGACTGTGCCACATCAATGCTAATTTATTAATACCCATCAAAACAACTGTCCGATGTCAAACAAAATGTCAGCATCAATATTCAGTTTACATCAACAATGCATTGTTTCTCATAAGTTAATACAAAAGTGTCCTAAAAACACAATTCCATAATACAAAACCAAAGCAAAAGCTGTCCACACAATGCAACAATTGGATGTGTGCCACTTATGCGGTATTAATATGTACGTTCGCAAAAGAACACGACTTGTAATACATGTTAATTACATATCTTGAACATCTATACTTTATAAGTAATAAAAGTGTGTTGACTGCAGAGAAACACCATGAATATATCATATATGTAGACTCATATGAACCTTAAGTGCCCAGGGCACATGGGGCTTCCGCAAGGGTTTTCCACAAATGCTTGTAATTTGCCTTTTTTCTCTGCTCTTGCCCAAGTGAGCCCTCTATTGCTCAACATCCTCTCTGTTGTTCTTCTCCATGTCTCCTTTGGTTTACCCTTACTTCTGCTCCCCTGTGGTGTCCATCTTAGTGCTATTTTTGGTAGTGAGTTGTCAGTCATTCGGAGCAAGAGTCCCAACCATCGCCAGCGTCTTTCCTCAATAATTGCTGTCAGTGGCTTCATCTGTATTTCTGCCAACAAGATGTTATTTCTCATGATGTTTGACCAAAATATTCTTCTAATTCTCCGTAAACATTAATCTGGATATATATATATATTCATTCTTTCTTTTGCATGTTCCTTGCGGAACTTTGCCTCTCTAACAGCACTCCTGTATGCCTCTCGGTTGTGAGCAAGATGGCCTGCTGTTGATATGTCCATTTGCAGATCATTAACGATGTCTTGCAGCCATCTTCGCTTTGGTCTTCCTCTTTCGTTTTTCCAGTATGTATCCTTCCAAGATGGTCTTATCTAAATTATCATGACGATTAATGTGTCCAAAATAATACGTTTTCTATGTTTAATTCTCTTTAACTAGCCAGCCTTCTTCAATATTAAGTTCGTGTAGTAGGGATATATTTGTTCTTTTTTTTGTGCCCATGATATTTGAAGAACTTTTCTATAGCATTTACGTTCAAAGGCATTTATGTTTTTCTCAGCTGTTTTATTAAGATATATATATATATATATATATATATATATATATATATATATATATATATATATATATATGAAAATAAGATTTTTCAGGACATGCATCTTTCTCATCGCAACGTATGCCTGTGTGACCTGGACACTTAACAAAACAGCTGAGAAACACATAAATGCCTTTGAATGTAAATGCTACAAAATAGTTCTTCAAATATCATGGACACACACACACACACAAAAACAAATATATCCATACTATAAGAACTTAATATTGAAGAAGTTTGGCTAGTAAAGAGGATTAAACAGAGAAAACTTAAATATTTTGGACATATTAAACGTCATAAGAATTTAGAGAAGACCGTCTTGGAAGAGTACATAATGGGAAAAATAAAGAGAGGAAGACCAAAGCGAAGATAGCCGCAAGACATCGTTGATGATCTGCGAATGGGCACATCAACAGCAGGGCATCTTGTTTAGAACCGAGAGGCCTACGAGAGAGCTGGTAGGGAAGCAAGGAACATGCTAATGACTGACTGACTGATTTTCTTTTTTTTCTGTTTTCTTCTTCTTTTTTTTAAATTAAAAGAAAGTTCATTCCAGAACATTAACCATTGCTTTCTGCTGACTGTATGTCGTTGTGATGTTTAATTTCGGTGAAGTTGCCGGTGACTTGAACTTTAACGGTGTTCTGTTACTTCTGGCGATGTGTTGTCCTGTATTTCCTCTCATCGTACGATCATGCTCGCACAAGTTTAGAACCCCTGATATTCATTCCCTGGGAAGGTTAAGCTTTTTTGATCCTCCCGAATCGGAGTCTACGCCGCTTGTTTAACCTCATCATCAGAGGTGGAAACTGGGACTGCGCTAGATCCTCTTTAAGTGGACTGAAGACATGACAGTGGCACGGCGCCAGATCGGTGCTGTAAAAGTGTGGGGGGGGGGGGGGGGAAGACAGGCTGCAGCTGTTGCACTCACTGTTGCGGCAGAGGCATGGGAACGTGCATGGCCACGATGCAGCAAGACAGCTTTTGACTGCATTCCTCTTTTTTTTCTGTCTACCCATTCATAAACCTTCCGTACCCAGCCAACATCCTACAGCGTATTTCAGCGGGTCCCCCCCCCTCTCTCTCTCTCTCTCTCTCTCTGCCCAAATAAATCTCACGCCTGGTTGTTTAAAAATGATGCAGTCCTGCTAAGGAGCGTTCACTTTACTTGACCTTTGAACTAGACTTAAGGGGAGTGCGTGTTCGAACTATCCTTCAGCAAATGCGAACACGGTAAACTGTGTCAGCTTCTACCCGTTGTGTGATTACCGCGTAGTTTCACATTATTTTTACTTTATGAATCTGCCTTACATCCTTCCCGTGCCGCTAAACGTCACATAGGACTTGTATGGTTGTTCGCCAGGTTTTCCTGTTTTCGGCGAGCTTTTCAACTTCATCAAGGGATTTTAAGCCTACTAGTTTGGCCTCTCTTAACAATGTCCTCTTTAGAGTTTCGCGTGGTCGACCTCCTTTTCTTCGGCCTGTTGTGTTTCACTTGATAGCTTGTTTTGGGATTTTCTTATTGTTTCTTCTCATCATGTGGGCAATAAAAAACATGTTACTAACTAATGACTGACTTACTGACTATTTGACTGAATAAGTAACACATATTTGTGTATATTGCGAGAAAAAAAATGGGCGAAATAAAATTCCGCGCAGGAAACCCACCGAAACGAAACAAAAGCACAACTTAAAGAAATAACACAAATATTCAATTTTTGTTTCCTTTTTTTTCCTCTCTTAGACGTAATCCTCGTTTTAGATTAGCCCAGAAGTAAAACACGTGAGTCTTTTTTAAACACAATTTCAAATGAGAAACAACGAAGCTTTCACACAGCGAAGTGGTTTAGCACAATGTTGCATTGCCCAGCCTTTGGGGGATGAGAGTTAGAGCACTTCAGACTTAAGAGAAAGAAAAATGACAAGAGAATTTCCTGGGATTTGAACACCGTGGTACGTTAGCCATGCGAAACTTTGGTCTAAATCACCTTGCTGAGTTTTTTTTTTTTAAGAAAAGCACGTTTCTACTAAACCAAAGACTAGACAAAATGGAGAAGTGTTGTAGGGACAAAAATGGTAGTAATAATGAGGTGGTATGTTGATGAGTTTATTGTATCCCTGTCCTTTGAGATACTTCCAACGTCTACTTCAACAAAAACGTTTCTTCGTCGTACCTTCGTCATCATCTACATCGTCATCGTCATTTCTTCTTCATCGTTGTGTGTTCTTGTAATTCCTAACATCATTTAGTTCAGAAAAGAAATTTTGCGCTGTCTTCTTTTTCTTCTTCCTCCTTCTCCTTCTTCTTCTTATCCTCATCATCCTCATTGTCTTCTTCTTCTTCTCTTCCTCCTCCTCCTCTTTTTCTTCTTCTTCTCTTCCTCCTCCTCCTCCTCTTTTTCTTCTTCCTCTTCTTGTTCTTATTTTTTTCCTTCCCCTCTTCCTCCTCCTCTTCTTCTTCTTTTTATTTTTCTTCCTTCTTCTTCTTCTCCTCCTCCTCCTCCTCTTCTTCTTCTTCCTCCACTCCTCCTCCTCTTCTTCTTCCTCCACATCTCTAGCTCTCACATGACAACACCCATCGTCTCACGTAAGGGGCAATAAATCAAACATTTCTCTCGTCGCCATTTAAAGACCCCAGCCTCTTCCTGCCTCGCTATTACAGTCTCCGGTTATCTCCACTTTAGCTGACATTGAAATGTTCATTAGCTCCAAACAGGTGCCCGTATGTCTTCTCTGGGCTTCCGAGTTCCCATCTCCAGCCTGGCTGGACACAGGCCAGCTTGAAACTGATCTGGAAGATATCATATATTCATTTTCTGTAGGGCGGTGGGGACGGTAGGGGAGGAAGCCATGTCTGTTCAGATGTTATATAAATAAATAAAAAAAACGGGATTTTAAAATTATGTTCATTTTAGGCAACTTCAGCTGAGCGTTTCAACTGTTTATTTTTTTTTTTTTTATTTGAACCGAGTTTTGTGAGAGATATTTCTTTTTGTTTGAGTTATTTGTGTGGTATAATTCATTCAGTGTGGATATAAATTATTCCGTTTTGTTGAGTTCGTGTTTTTGAATTTATCTGTTGGACTTATTGAAATCAAGAAGCTTTGATTGAGGGTGGTTTTTTTTTTTTTACATTCTCGAAACATGGACTTCTTTTAGCGATGGGAGCCAAGATGGCTATGCTGGAATGATGACGCAATGTGTTTCTGTTCTTGTTCGTGTTATTGTTTATCTTCTTGTTCTTGTTCTTGTTCTTATTATTATTATTCTTGTTCTTGTTCTATTTCTTGTTCTTCTTCTTGTTCTTCATCATGTTATTGTTCTTCTCCTTGTTCTTGTGGTTCTACTTCCTGTTCTTCATCTTTTTATTGTTCTTCTTCTTGTTCTTGTTGTTTTTCTTGTTGTTCCTGTTGTTCTTGTTCTATTTCTTGTTCTTCATCTTGTTATTCTTCTTGTTCTTGTTATTGTTCTTCTTCTTTTTCTTGTTCTTCATCTTGTTATTCTTCTTGTTCTTCAACTTGTTATTCTTCTACTTCTTGTTCCTCTTCTTGCTCTTCTTCTTGTTATTGTTCTTCTTCTTGTTCTTGTTATTGTTCTTCTTGTTCTTCTTCTTGCTCTTGCTGTTTTTCTTGTTCTTCTTCTTGTTCTTCATCCTGTTCTTCATCCTGTTATTGTTCTTCTTCTTGTTCTTGTTATATTTTTGTTCTTCTTCTTGTTCTTCATCTTGTTATTGTTCTTCTTATTCATCTTGTTTTATTTTATGTTCTTCTTCTTATTCTTCATCTTGTTATTGTTCTTCTTACTGTTATTCTTGTTCTTATTGTTTTCTTCTTTGTATTGTTGTTCTTATTGTTCTTCTTGTTCTTGTTGTTTTTATTGTTCTTGTTCTTCATCTTGTTATTGTTCTTCTTCTTGTTTTTGTTATATTTCTTCTTCTTCTTTTTTTCTTCATCTTGTTATTGTACTTCTTCTTGTTATTGTTCTTCTTGTTGTTCTTCGTTTTGTTCTTCATCTTGTTATTGTTCTTCTTCTTGTTATTGTTTTATTTCTTGTTCCTCTTCTTGTTCTTCATCTTGTTATTGTTCTTCTTATTGCTATTGTTGTTCTTCTTCTTTGTCTTATTGTTCTTCTTGTTATTTTTGTTCTTCTTGTTCTTCTTCTTGTTCTTCTTCTTGTTCTTCATCTTGTTCTTCTTTTTCTTTTTCTTGTTCTTCTTTTTCTTTTTGTTTTTATTGTTATTCTTTTTGTTGTTGTTCTTGTTGTTCTTCTTTTTCTTGTTCTCTTTCTTGTCCTTCTTCTTGTTCTTCTTGTTTTTTGTTTTCTTGTTCTTTTTTCTTGTTGTTGTTGTTGTTGTTCTTATTCTTGTTTTTCTTGTTCTTGTTTTTCTGGTTCTTTTTCTTGTTTCTGTTGTTCTTGTTCTTTTTCTTGTTGTTCTTGTTGTTCTTCTTGTTTTTGTTCTTCTTATTTTTCCTCTTGTTCTTGTTGTTGTTGTTGTTCTTCTTCTCGTTCTTCTTATTGTTGTTGTTGTTCTTTTTGTTCTTATTGTTCTTCTTCTTGTTATTCTTCTCTTTCTTGTCCTTCTTCTTGTTCTTGTTGTTCTTCGTGTAGTTATTCTTGTTCTTTTTCTTCTTGTTCTTGTTCTTGTCCTCCTTCTTGTTCTTTTTCATGGTGGTGTTGTTCTTTTTCTTCTTTTTGTTATTATGCCTTCTTGTTGTTATTATTATTTTGTTGTTGTTATTATTATTATTATTATTTCTCTGTACTTCTTTCTATAAAAAGAGAGAAGAGAGAAAGGAGGCGGGTGTGCAATAGCTCTCTATTAGCCTGATCCGCTTTCTTTAATGTAACTGTCAATCATTCACAACGGGCACGTGACCCAAGGTTCCTGACTGCTGGATCATATTTGATTCTCAACGCTTTGCCATGATTATGACGTCTCCCACTCACACGACTGGTTCCTGTTGATTAGAACTAAACCTGACAGAGTATAAAACAAGTCCACTTCTGTTTAATGCAGTACGTGTTTAACAGTCTTTCACTGAGAATACGTTACGTTACGTTTGTATAGTAACCGCTTACGTGTAACCTATGTAATCGCGTGTAAACTTTGTGCGCAGTTTGAGTTGTTACTGCCCTGTCTCTATGCAGTTACGGATCAGGATCTTCTGTGCAGCTGATGCAGATGAGGTTTTGAGGCACAAAAAATCATGTCGGATGAGGAGTGGGTCACGGCGGCTATCCTTTGCAGATCCTGAGCGGAGCTGTACAAGAAAGGAGGTGGCAGAGCTTTGTCTCAGCAGGTTTCAATGGAAAAGAGGGGGGGTGGGGGTGGGGGGTGTTGGAGCAGGGTCTTGCGTCATCATTCCAGCATAGTCATCTTCGCTCCCGTAACAAAAAAAGATGCCCATGTTTCGGAGAATGTTGTTTAGCCGAACAGTAAGTCACCAGCTGATCTGTAAGTCCAAAGTCGGAGAATAAGTCAATAGCCGAACAGTAATTCACCAGTCCATCTGTAAGTCTAAGGCCCAAATATAAGTCAGCAGCCGACCTGTATAAGCCAATAACCCATACAATGGTTAGTCTATCACAGCAAGGTGGATCGTTCGGGTCCGCCAAGAGACCCTCCACTCATCCAGGCTGTAAGAAGAGACACATGGTTCTTCTGTGCGCAGGGAGGAAATAAAGGCGGACAAGCATGATGCTGACCACAAGTCAAGGAAAATATGGACACTAGCACCAAACTCCCTGGGTCCCTCCACGGCATGATGGGAATGCTGTTACTGCTGAGTCTTCCTTTGACTCCAGAACTATTGTTCTATAGAAACAGGGATTTGTCCATCCTTAAACATACTTATTCTCTAGCACTAATAAAAACACTTATTCTCTAGTACTAATAAAAAACACTTATTCTCTAGTACTAATAAAACACTTATTCTATAGTACTAATAAAAAACACTTAATCTCTAGAACTAATAAAAAACACTTATTCTCTAGTACTAATAAAAAACACTTATTCTCTAGTACTAATAAAAAATACGTATTCTCTAGTACTAATAAAAAACACTTATTCTATAGTACTAATAAAAACACTTATTCTCTAGTACTAATAAAAAACACTTATTCTCTGGTACTAATAAAAAACACTTATTCTCTGGTACTAATAAAAAACACTTATTCTCTAGTACTAATAAAAAATACGTATTCTCTAGTACTAATAAAAAACACTTATTCTCTAGTACTAATAAAAAACACTTATTCTCTAGTACTAATAAAAAACACTTATTCTCTAGTACTAATAAAAAACACTTATTCTCTAGTACTAATAAAAAACACTTATTCTCTAGTACTAATAAAAACACTTATTCTCTAGTACTAATAAAAAACACTTATTCTCTAGTACTAATAAAAACACTTATTCTCTAGTACTAATAAAAAACACTTATTCTCTGGTACTAATAAAAACACTTATTCTCTGGTACTAATAAAAAACACTTATTCTCTAGTACTAATAAAAAACACTTATTCTCTAGTACTAATAAAAAACACTTATTCTCTAGTACTAATAAAAACACTTATTCTCTAGAACTAATAAAAAACACTTATTCTCTAGTACTAATAAAAAACACTTATTCTCTAGTACTAATAAAAAACACTTATTCTCTAGTACTAATAAAAAACACTTATTCTCTAGTACTAATAAAAACGCCCGGTCTACTAACCCGGTAGTGCCTGGTTCAAGTCTCAACAGTGGGGACTTTTTTCCTGGTACCACCACACTTAAAAAAAAAGGCCTCCACGTCCACCCAGCCTCTAAAAAACGGGTACCAGAGAAGTCTGGGAAGGTAAATGCGGCATAGTATGATACTGACCACATCAGACTTTCATGGGCCCAAGATCTTGGAAATACGGGACCAAAAGCTGTATCCTCAGTATGCCTTAAGGCAGGGGTTCCCAACCTGGGGTACGCGTAACCCTGGGGGTACGCACCAGGACGTTTAGGGGTACTCTAGACGATGTTGGATAATGGCAGAAAAAGATAAATATAACAGTAACTATGATAGTAACAGACAATTTTGCTAATATGAAAGGGTACAATTTATGGAAATAGGTTGCCAAGGGATACGTAAGCAGAAGACGGCTGGGAACTGCTGCCTTCGGGGCATGGAAGCCCGGATTTTACCTTTACCTTTAGTAATAAAAACATTACAGCTGTTCAGCCTTTCACGACACACATTCCTCTCTCTCTCTCTCTCTCTCTCTCTCTCTCTCTCTCTCTCTCTAATGTATTCAGAGCAGTGAGTAAAGGATGGAACTCAGTTACTGATAACTGTAGTAGACACGTTGCCTGGCTGTGTGATTGATGACTTTAATTATGAGTCGCGGCCTGTATTCACAGTATACACAAAATCAATCCCAGGTCCTGGTCAAGCAAGCTCTTAAGTTTCTGCTGGTTTTACCCGCCTCCAGAACGGTCTTAAATGATTAAAAACAGTCGCCACTACAATCATACCCTGCTTACCAGCGTTCGATTTACTTAAGAGCATAATCTCATTCAATAAACAAAATAACTTTGGGCATACGAAACGTTTCTCCTTTTTTTTTCCAGCGACAGCCTGATACAAGTCGACAACATTGGCTACGTGTACAACATCAGACAAGCATTCGTTGGCCATATTTATTGTGGAAGTGTTGTTCTTCAAAGCCTTCATTAGTCACCAACAGTGTGTGTGTGTTTCTTTCTTTCTTTCGTGCAGGGCATAAACTAGAAGACAGAAACAAATGTCGTTAATCTCAGTCTATGTCTTCTTCGGCCTTGATAGTGTGTCCGTAACTTTTGCATCATTTAGGAGCCTCCTCACTGTTTGTTTGAAATGGATCACATGGGAAATGGGAAAATTCACGTTTGTGATTTCTTAGTTTCACACTAAAATTTGGGCCTGAAACTTACGAGCATGTAGACTTAAAAGCGATTTTTCCGTCTATATCTTTGTGGTAAAACACGGAATTATCATCATCACTTGCCAAGCAAGGTGGTGTGGGCGGTCATATTCCTCCATAAATCTCGGTCCTTGACATTTCTGAGTAACTCTTGCTATGTACTTTCCTGCCACAATGCCAGGCCTAACATCTTTTCCCTCGGTCTTCCTCTGCCTCTCTTGCCTTCACTTTTGCACATTGTTATGATGTTTTCCAGTTTCTCTCTTCTCATCTCCTGCCCCAAGAACGATGATTGCCTTTCCCCTTATCTTTGTTATTATATTTCGTTTTTCATTAGCCGTCTCAGACACTGCTCATTAGTTATCTTGGCTGTCTCTGGGATCCTCATCATTTTTCTCAGGGACAACATCTCTGCTGTCTCCAAAGATTTACTCATTTTCCTGTCAGTAGCCCACGAGTCACATCCATGAAAATCAAGGATTACTACTACTACTACTACTACTACTACTACTACTACTACTATTACTACTACTACTATATTCTAAAAATGTCTAGTTCGTGTTCTATAGCAAGGACTTCCAAAAACAACTTCCAGTAAACGTAGACACATTTTGTCAATCAAAATGTCAGACTTTTATTTTATTTCTTAAAGATGTGTTTCGTCCGCGATAAAGGTAAAGGTGGAAAGGGGGGGGGGAGGGGAGAACAGTTTGATGACTCGTCTGTAATCTGGCTCTAATGGCAGCATCCAAGCTGTCTGCCTTGCTAAGAAATGAAGGGCTACGATGCGGGCCGTAATAAGCGGGTAAGATATGCCCTAAGGACATTATTTTCCAGCTGCTTGTGGAAAAATGTGCATTAAAACGGGGCTCGAAGACAAGGAGGGGAGGATTTCGATGACTAATGAATTTAGGTGGAGGTGCACTACAAGAAGAAGATAAGTTAGGAGAGTATAGATAAAATTGGAAATAATGAGATAAGAAAGGAAATGAGGAACGCTGGAGAATGAATGAATGAAAGAATTAAGAATTTGTCAAAAGGTAAAGAATTGGTCACGCAGACTGTCTTATATTCTGCCTTTTTATCATTCATCTTTCATTATTAATACACACTCGATTTAATACAAGTATATAAATTACAGCGAGAATATAAAAAAACATATCTAAGAACGCAGAATGAAACTATCACATTCACAAATATAGGATAAAGAACTACATGAGAGGTAACTAATCTAACAAGATAGAGCGCGCGCGCACACATACACACAAATATATTTTCAATACAATTCTTCTAACATTACATTCTGTTACATTCATTAAGATAAATTCCTAACAAGCTCTAACAAGTTACGTTTATAACTAATGTTATTTTAGACCAGAACTTGGTGGCTGGCGACATGGGTATGAGAGGCCATTAGATATTTTAAGTAGGCATATAGTTACAAGACATTAAACATTGAAAAAGTTCTAAGTTAAAGGATGAAGTATTACTAATAGATTTTTAAATGGTAAGAGAGAGGTAGTTTCAGTGCTGTACAGCAGAGCATGAAAGGCATTTCTTGTACAGATCTAGACCTGGATTAAGGAAGAAGGCAGGTTTTTGTTTGTTTGTTTGTTTGTTTGTTTGTTTGCTGGCCGTGTTTAGTGTTAGATAGAAAGATCAGCAACAGGTAATACGGAACATTGTGCGACAAAATCTGTAAACAGACTTAAAATTGTTAAAAATTATTCTATATTTAATGGGTAGACTACGTTTTGAGCTAGCGATGAAAAGACGCCATTCACTTGGGTTATCCTGAAAGACCAATTTTCTTCACATGGTTTCCGATGTCACTGCAGAATACTAAGTTGTTGTCTTCGGTAAAGAATGGCAGCAAATCTTTTTCTCTCCATCGATAAAATGTCATTTTCATTCCAGACTGAAGTATATTCATTTCCTTTTGTCTGGAGGCAAGCAATTCAGAAGACTCATTGGAAAGAATTAAATCCCTGATACGAACATTCAATTCATTCTGATCAAAGCGATGGCTATGCGAAGTTGTTTGGAATTCCTGTCACTGTCCCTCACTTTCTTTACCTTGTGCGACATCAGACATGCAAGACTCATCCTCTGAGAGCTGGGGTAGTTCAAGGAAAGGTGGAACGGGTACAAGATCCGAGTACGGAACAGATCGTCTGGCTGAAGTTAGATCAGAGTAAGGCCACTTGTCACGATTATTGCGATTGATGCCTATGATATAAACAATACAAAAATAACAGTCATCGAAGCGGTTTTTCGGTTCCCTCCACACCACTGGTACTCCAAATTTCAGGCAGCTTCTCTTTCCATTTGTCCACTGGCGCAAATGCTACGTACTACAAGTTTTGCGTACAATATGAGGAGCCCATGGCTTATCTTTAACTCCAAACTTGACACCAAAATAACCTACACATTGTACAAACTCAGAAATAGGCTTCCTACTTGTTTTCAGTGTGTACTCCACACAGATATAGCAAAATACGTCGCAATGATTCAAGCAGCTCCGTCTGGAAGTAGCCATAACCTCTACGGTGTTTGACGTGCAAAAATGACATGAGTGGGAATACACACACATCTCCTGCACGATCATAATTATTATACAGTGCAACTGTTTTAAACAGATCAGGTTGAGAAACTTTTGAAATACAAATTTATGTAGTCTAGGAAAACCATGATTTACCATCTTAATTTTGTGCACATAATTATGTGATAACACAAAACAAAAGCGATTTTGTCATTTGGGCTATACATTTTTATTCCAGTGTGCATTATAGGAAAGGACGTATACAAATAGTTGTGAAACAAAGGTCATTATGCACAATAAAAATGTGACTAAAATTAAATACATAAATTTTCCAATCAAATAAGACAGCTCGTAACGTCATGCCAATTCTGCAGAAGAGATTTTTTTTAAAGAGCGGGCTAACATTTTTTATAAACTCTAAGCTGATGCGGTCTATCCAGCGCAGTTTTTGTAATCAGCGCCTCAAATAACCTCAGGAACAGGCCTAAAAACCAAGGCACCAAATATTTTTTTTCCCTTTTCGGCTATTTAAACCCTTAGGTATGAAAGAAAATAACGGTTATCATATGGACAAGCAAGGGGTAAGGCGGGGGGGGGGGGGGGGGGGGGGGGAGACAATAGAAAGATTATTAAATAGACAAGCAATGGGAGGCGATACAACTGAAAGATTATCATACAGGCAAACAATTATCATATGGGCAAGCAACGGTAAGCGAGACAAAGAAAAAAAAATATCATATAGGCAAGCGGTGGAATATGAGAGAAAGGAAAGATTCGCATATGGGCATGAGATGAGATGGTTTCTAAAAGAAAAATAGATAAGCATGAAAATAATGCAGTAAAAATTACAGGAAAAGGAAGGCATATTTTCAGTGTGTGATAACTTGTCTGAGAACGTCTTTGCGTTTGCCCACTATAGACTTCAGCATGGTCCCGTATTTAAGGAAATATGTGGTCTCTCTCCATGCCCTGAGAGCAAAGTGTACATCGCAGACATCCTTTAGAAAGCAGCTCCCCGCCCCCCCCTCTCCCCAACACTAGTGTTAAGAGTACCCATTTTCAGACTTGTGTCTACTGGAACGGGTTGAATCCAGAATTCTAGCCTGAGAATGCAGTTACATATCAACTGCGCTACTCGCTCCCTCACTGGTAAGCTAAAGAGAGAAATGGTCTTTCTTCTACCTCCCTGGAACTACGAGCTGATGTTCTTTGCAGCATACGCTATGAAGATTCTGAGGTAAAACATCGTGTCGGGTTTGGGAGCAAGTTACAGCGGCGATTTTTTTTTGTTCAGTCTCTGAAAGAGCAAGGGGAGTAGTACTTCTTTAGCAGACTCCACCACCACGCGGACTATGGCGATCCTTTCCCCTTTGTCCAGGCTGGTTATGTTACGGGGGCTACCAACGTAGAAGTGGGGCAGTGTCCTGGTTAGCTATTGTTCGCCAGTCCTGACTTTAGAGTGTCAAATATGGATCGCCAAATCGGACAAGAGTTTTCGCCTCCAAAGATAGAAGTAAAGAAAAAATAAAACGTCTAGACAGAGGAAGACGAAAACAAAAAGAGCCTGTACTTACTTGGGGACAAGGGTAACAAATGACGCAGACGTCGTTAATGTCCTACTGGTGGTCAGTCGTACAGAAGATGGCGACACACACAAGGTGGCACGTCATTGGCTGGGTTGAATGAGTTGCTAGGTAACGTGTATGCTACGTTAGACGCCAATGTTATGCTTCAGATCACCGGAGTAACTGTTAAATTATAACCTACAACAGCTGGTGCTGGAAGATAATAAGGTGAACGAAAGGAGTAGAGGAATAAATGAGGATGGCAATCAATTGGGAATTGACATGTCCGAGTAAACTGTAAGCATTTTAGTTGTTTTTTGTATGCACGTCTTGTTATTTTTCTTTCCGATCAAGGCTTGTTATTTTCTGAAATATATATATATATATATATATAAAGAAATACAGTACTATTATAAGCAGACAAATACAGTATTATTATAAGCAGAAAAATGCAGTACTATTATAAGCAGACAAATACAGTACTATTATAAGCAGACAAATACAGTACTATTATAAGCAGACAAATACAGTACTATTATAAGCAGACAAATACAGTACTATTATAAGCAGACAAATACAGTACTATTATAAGCAGACAAATGCAGTACTATTATAAGCAGACAAATGCAGTACTATTATAAGCAGACAAATACAGTACTATTATAAGCAGACAAATACAGTACTATTATAAGCAGACAAATACAGTACTATTATAAGCAGACATGTTTATGGCCGTGAAAAACCCAGGCCGGATCCTGTATCTCCTATCCAAGCACGCGCGTCCCCTTCGTCCCATTCCACGCACAGAAAGGAGCTTTCCTATAATTTTGCCTAATAAAGAAAAGAAGGGAAAGGGGAAAACAGGGCTGCCGGGCCTACTTAATACTCCATGACCCCAAGGGCCTCTTCCCCCCGACCCCTTGTCAGATCTAGACATGTTGAATATATTTGGTTTATTAACCCATAGGACTTTACGGAACCATTTCGAAGTGATTCAAGAGTTAATATTAGTGCGTGAGGGAAAAAAAAAATTATGATTATAAACAGAATGCGCGCGAATCAACACGTGTCTGCGACAAGGTTTTCTGCATCATCATCAGCAGCAGCAGCAGCGTCATCATCATCATCATCGTCGTCATAAATAACGAAGAAAGACAAAAGCTGTTCATTTTCTGGATCCTCGGGTTTATACCCCACTTATCTTTCTTGCGAGATGAGACATGTCTTCACATGTCTTCACATGTCTTCACATGTCTTTACATGTCTCTATGCTCGTACATGTATGCCTTAAAGTCTGTCCTGTCATATATCAAAGTCTGCCTTTTGTTGTCTTTAGATGTCTGTATATCCGTACTTACATGGCTCAGCTTGACTTGGCATTATCTGTAGGTCAGTCTTGTTATGCATTTAAGCCTGCTTTACGTGTCTTTATATCTGTCTTCCCACGTCTCTAGGGTTCTTTTATAATATCTCTACAGGGGGAGTCAAAAGTTATTGTCGGGGTTTCATTGGCCTATAACTTTCAAATCGAAAACAGCCAAATAAAACTACTTTCGGAATAGGAACGCCAGTGTGGTTACCGGGGCCCCTGGAGAGAAAAGAATAGAACCACTGCCACCTCCCACGCATGTCGTAAGAGGCGACTAAGAAGGTTTGGGGGATAGGCCAACGAAGTTTTCTCTGTACAAAAAAAAAAACAAAAACGGTGCGTTGCAGAAACACGGAAAGGAAAATCCAGGAAACTTTGACTTGGAGAAGGAAACTGACATAGAAAACGAGGAAGACCTAGACTTACTTGGGGAAGAGAAATTGTGACAGTGCTCACAGACAAGGGATGCACATGGAGGGAAGCAGAGAATAATTCCAAGAACATGGATGACTGGAGAGCCTTTATCTGTGGCTTACGCTCTCAAGGGAGTGAAAGGCGATGATGATGATGATGATGATGATGACGATGACGAAGACGATGACGATGACGATGGAATATGAAAGCGTAACTCTTTTAATACCTGTAGATTCAAAATATCTTTAATTCTCTAATTGTGTCTTACATCTCTCGAGATCTGTGCTGTCGTATGTCAGTCGTATCATTTTTGCTTGTGAAAATCTGTTCCCTGAAAGAAATGTTTACAAATAGGAAACAACAAAGTTTTCCGTGCAGTAAACTAACAGAACACAGTACTATAGTATTAGACATCGAAAAAAAAAAGTTATAAATCGAGCACTTTTAGACTTGAGAGAAAGAAAAATCACAAGAGAATTACCTGGGACTTGAACCACGGGCGAACCGCTGTCCAGTCACGAGAGAACAGCGCATTAATGAACTTTGCTCAAATTAGGGGTGCTAGATAGCGAAGTTCATTAATGCGCTGTTCTCTCGTGACTAGAGAGCAGCTCGTCCTACCGGAGTCCGTGGTTCAAGTCCCAGGTAATTCTCTTATTTTTATCTGCTACGTCTAAAAGTACCTAGTCCCTGGAAGACAAAGAATAAAAGGTCCGACATAAAGCAAAGCTCCATTTTAAAAATGGAAAATAAATAAGCGCTATACATGTTTTTGGTAAATAAAAAAAAGTGAAATGAAATTCAGAAAAGTAGGTATTTTTATTATTACTGACAATCATATTTAAGTTTCGAAAATTACGCCGGTTAGATGACCGCCATTACATTTGATACATTCATTCAGGCGTCTGGAAAATTCCTGCATACCACTATTTAACATGTTCAAAGGGATATTTTGAGTGCAATGATCCTTTATTCGATCCTTTATGTCTGCAGTTAACTGTGGTCGACTAGCATACACCGTGTTCTTGAGATACCCCCACAAAAAGAAGTCTGCGGCCGATAAATCCGGTTACCTTGCCGGCCAATGAATATCCCCAAATCTGGAAATAAGACGATTGGGAAATGCTTGTCGCAGCATGGCCATGGACTGACGGGCTGTGTTGGCAGTTGCTCCATCTTTTTGAAACCATATTTTTCTCTTATTTCTATTGACCAACTCTGGAAAGAAGTTTTCATTTAGCATCTGCACACAGTGATCGCTATTAACAGTAAGAGGATGCCCGTCTTCGTCTTCAAAAAAAAAAAAAAATGGACCAGTGACGCCGAATGAAGCAACATCACACCACACTGTTACTCGTTCACTATGGAGCAGTTTCTCAAGCAGTAATTGTGGATTTTCAGCTGACCAGTATCTGAGATTCTGCTTGTTCACACTTCCTGACAACTCAAAATATGCTTCATCAGACATTATGATGTTATTGGGCAAGTTCTGATTTTCTTCAATGTGTGCTAGAAAATCGATAGCACAGTCAAGTTATCCACATCATTCAGTTGCTGCACACTTTACAACTTGTAACGGTGAAAATGCAGATGATTATGAATGATGCGACGTAGCGAGCGATCCGATATACCAAGTGCCAAAGCGTGCCTAACAGCTGATCGCCGAGGGTTACGAAGCAATGCGTTACGGACTTTTGAATTCTTTCATGTGTCTGTTAAGTTCTTGGACGACCAGTAGAGTCGTTATTAAAGCACTTAGCGGATTCCTTAAATTTTTTGACCCACCTCAAAACTGTTCTCCGATCGGGAACATTACCATAGGGGTGCAACTTAAAATGGCGACGAAACTTTCGTTGTACAATGATAGACGAGTCTCCACTTTTAAAATAAATTTCAACGGTGAACGCGCGATGTTGTGTTTGCCAAGAAGCCATTGTTAAAAGTTACCATTTGCTGCATCTCTAACGTCGTGTATTCAGTTTCTGCGCACTACGTCAGTTAAATCCAGATATGCTTTATACAGGACCCGGTATTTCAGCCAGTGAAAAAAATCAAGACAAAGACAGAAACCATCTTACAGCTATTACAAAGCTGTTGAAACCTGAATATTGAGGAATTGGTTGTACAATTTTCGAGGGTTTTTTTTACATACTTCTCTTTTCAATGCGTGTATTTATAGGAAGTATTTATATTGTATAATCTTATGTTGAAAATGGTGAAACAACTTGGTTTGATATAAAACAAGGGGTCCGTCAGGGGTGCATATTGTCACCTTACTTATTTAACTTGTATACTTAAGATATAATGAGGAATGTTAGAGAAGATGTAGACAAAGAATATTACGATGCCATAAAAATTGGAGGTTATGAAATACCAGAGATTAGATATACTGTCCACAATACAAAAAAGAATGGAAAAACTACTTATGTCAGTCCGTAAGAATAGTGAAGAGCAAAACCTCTATCTTAATGCGAAGAAAACTAAATTGATGACAACTGACAAAGCAAACAAGGCAGATATGTATGAATGAGGAAAAATGGGAAGAAGTGGAGAGCTTTGAATATCTTAGATCACTACTAACTAATAATGGAGATACAATGAGGGAAATTAAAAGTAGGACATCTATCGCTCTACAGAAAGTAAAACAATTAAAGAATCTATGGAGAGGAACAAACAGAACTACAAAAATAAGATTTTTAAGGGCATGCATCTTTCCCATCGCAACATATGCTTGTGAGACCTGGACACTTAACAAAACAGCTGAGAAACACATAAATGCCTTTGAATGTAAATGCTACAGAAGAGTTCTTCAAATATCATGGACACAAAAAAGAACAAATACATCCATACTACAAAAACTTAATATTGAAGAAAGCTGGCTAGTAAAGAGGATTAAAGAAAGAAAACTTAAATATTTTGGACACATTAAACGTCATGATAATCTAGAGAAGACCGTCTTAGAAGGGTACATAATTGGAAAAAGAAAGAGAGGAAAACCAATGCGAAGATGGCTGCAAGACAAATCAAATGGATACATCAGCAGCAGGCCATCTTGCTCACAACCGAGAGGCCTACAGGAGTGCTGTTAGGGAGGCAAAGTTCAGCAAGAGACATGCAAATGAATGAAATGAGTCTTATATTGACTAAATCACCCTCTAGTGTGTCGACAAGTCAAGGAAAGTATGACCAGTAACACTATAACTCCAGGCAGCCTCTCTGACAAGAGAAGAATAAAATGAACTTTTTAATAATCATTTTTTTTTTGCTTCTTAAAAATAAATATCTGAAATATTATCTCATTCAGCCATGGGTTTTTTACATCCCATGTTTTAATACCTATGCATGCGTCTCCTGCTTTTGCAACCACCCGCTTTCATATCCCCTGTTCTTTCGACAGTTTTCGGTTATAAACCCAAGAATTCGACCACGTGGTCCGCTCTTTCAATCTTTCCGCTCACGTGGTTCAGCTTCGACTGACCAGAAGCTTTGTATCAGACTGGACTCGGAGTCACCTGTCTGTTCTCAGAAGTTGCCGGAGTTCATCTCGTGCGTTAGTGCTTATAATATTCTTACATTTGTATTTATAACCTTTTTACATTTGTATTTATAACACTTTTATATATTTATTTATAACACTTTTATATTTGTATTTATAACACGTTTATGTTTGTATTTAAAACACTTTTATATGTGTATATATAACACGTTTTTTATTTACATTTATAACACTTTTATCTTTGTATTTATAACATTTTTGTATTATATTTATAACAGCTTTATATTTGTATTTATAATACTTTTCTATTTGTGTTTATAACAGTCATAATACCCCCTTAAGTTGATGATAAAGCTAAAAGAACTCATAGTATTCTCTACTTGCAAGAAAAGTTAGGACTAACAAACTTTAGTCACCGAAGCATAATCCATGTCGGTATAGGCCGTACGTAAGGCATACCTCGCTCAATCAGAATATAGTACAATTCTTAAGGCTGAAGTCATAATATTAGAGGACTTTTTTTTTATTATATATTTAGCTTTAAGTTTCTGGGGGAGGGGAGTTGTTTACTTCTCTTTCGCCAGCATCCACCAATGATATGCTGTGTGCTATTTACGTTTTCAGTGAGAAAAATGTAACCGTAAGCTAAGAAGAACAAAGAAAGACTGAATTCCACTTTTCGACAAGGTCCGGCGTTCGTCCGTGTTTACTTCTATAACCAGTCGAAAAACGAGGGGAACGTCTGTAGTATGAGTCTCAGTAACAACAGTCAGTCAGTCATTTTCTTGTCCCTTGCGGAACTTTGCCTCCCTAACAGCTCTCCTGTAGGCCTCTCGGTTGTGAGCAAGATGGCCTGCTGCTGATGCATCCATTCGCAGATCATCAACGATGTCTTGCAGCCATCTTCGCCTTGGTCTTCCTCTCTTTCTTTTTTTTTCCCATTACGTATCCTTCCAAGACTGTCTTCTCTAAATTTTTATGACGTTTTACGTGTCCACAATGTTTAAATTTTTTTTTCTGTTTAATCCTCTTTACTACTAACAATAACCAGTGTTTATTTCTACCATTTCTGTTTTATTTTTCCAGCCGTGTCAGTTGGGGTCAGCTGTGCAACCCTGGTGGCTATATCAATTGAAAGGTTTTACGCAATTTGTCAGCCTTTGAAGTCTAGGCGCTGGCAAACCTTGAGTCACTCGTACAAAGTCATCATGACAATCTGGGTAACCTCGGCCGTTTTGATGGTGCCTATTGCAGTGTTCAACAAGAACATAGAGCTGAACAACGGAGCTAAAGCCTGCAGGTAAGATCACCTGAAGGATCTTCAGATATAGTTACTGAATAGTTTCATAGTGTCAGTGGTTCTCAGCCCTTTTCTGGTCGTAGACGCCTGTTCTGTTGTATATCCATGGAAATGCGAGTACGAAGTCCTTGCAGTCGACAAAATGAAGGCGTTGAATTACAAGCATCGTGCCCAGCACAGACTGGGTTATGACAGCTTTCTTTCAGAGTAGAAAAAAAAACTAAATTATTACAGTTATTATTAAGTATTATTACTATTATGAGGAGCAGCAGCAGCAGTAGCAGCAGCAGCAGCAGCAGTAGTAGTAGTAGTAGTAGTAGTAGGTAGTAGTAGTAGTAGTAGTAATAGTACTAGTAGTATCAGCAGTAGCAGTAGCAATATTAGTTGTAGTATCTACAGTTGTAGCATTAGTAACAGCAGCAGTAGTAGTAGAACCAATGGTAGTAGCAGTTATAACTTCTTCTTCTTCTTCTTCTTCGTTCACTTCTACCACCAAAAACCGCACTGTGAACCTACTGAATTCACGCCTGTGGTCCTCGTTAGGTCCCGTGGTCCCCTGTGTGGTCCAAAATAGACCACACGAGTTCCACGAAAGGACCACAAGGGGTTCAGAGTATCACAGTGCTTTAGCTTGTATTCTTGGTGGGTCTCGGAAGCGGGATTGCGTGACACCGTGGTTTTCATTGCATCAGTTTGGTCTAGGGTTGGACTTTCTCACCGGAAGACCTCGACGTGTTTGGAATATCAGTGCATCCCCGCTGGGTGAGAGGCAGTAGCCCACCCAGGCCAGAGTTGGACTTTCTCACCGGAAAACCTCGACGTGTTTTGAGATACCCGTGTATCACCGCCGGGTGAGAGGTGGTTGCCCATCCAGTCCAGGGTTGGACTTTCTCACCGGAAAACCTCAGCGTGATTAGGATACGCAGACATCCCCGCCGGGTGAGAGGTGGTTGCCTATCTAGACTTCCCTGGTCCAGTGTCTCCGACTTCAGCATTTTGCGGTCGTGGCCGCTACCCTTCCTAGTTGTGACCAGGATGGAGCTTTTGTCCAGGAGGACGAATCCTCGCCACTAGTGACTTCTACCCCTGGGTTGAGCCGGTTTAGGCATTTCCCAGTATGGGCGTGTTTGGGACGGGACCGACCTCTAGGGCAGAGGTACTGTGACATTCATAGCCTTCAAGATTCACCCCTGGTATGAGCCGGTTTAGGCAAAATTCACCAGTATGGGTGTTTATCAGGCGTTACCGACCTCTAGAGCGGAGGTGGCATGACATGTCTAGCCATCGAGTTCCACCCCTGGTGTGTGCCGGTTTAGGCATATTTCACCAGTGTAGGTGTATTTCGGACGTAGGCGGCCTCTAGAGCAGAGGTGCCGTGGTATAGCTCTCGTAGCGATACTACTGGACATACCAGGTTAAACTTCACTTTCCACCACCTTTTCCCATCGGCGCCGCACAGCAACCTTTATTTCCGCATTTACTTCCTTAACCGAGAGGAGCTTCACTCCACGCGCGGCATTTGAAAAGTCAAGCCAGCAGTGACTTAACCTCTGGGACAAGCCGGTTCATGCATTTCACCCGATATGACTGCACTCAGGACGTGGCCGACCTCCAGACCAGAGGTGCCGTGATTTGACTGTTTGCTTCGCTTTATTCTTTCAACCACCTTTTCCGCAGTGATGCTGCGCGGCAACCTCATTTGCAAATTTCTTCATTGGCCGGGAAGAGCACCGCTCCACACACGGCAGGTGAAGATCTCGCCAACAGCGGCAGATGAGCTACCAAACGTGACACTCATCTACCCTAAGTAACTGGTTTTCAGGCGCCAGATATTCGCCCTCGCCCCTTCTCCTGTCAGTTTAAACAGTTCTGCCACGGGAAGGCCAGGAGCTGGACTTGACTGCCAGAGGCTGTTTGTGGCGCGTTTGCAGTCCTTAGAACCAGCAGTTATAACAGAAGCATGTGTAATACTAGTAGTAGTAATTATAGTAGTATTAGTAGTAGTAGTAGTAGTAGTAGTAGTAGTAGTAGTAGTAGTAATAGTGGTAATAGGAGTAGTAGTAGTAATAGTAACAGTAGTGGCAGTAGTAGTAACAGTAACGTTAGTAGTAGTAGTAGTAGTAGTAATAGTAGTAGTAGTAATAGTAGTAGTAGTAGCAGCAAAAGTAACGGTAGTAGTAGTAGCAGCAGCAGCAGTAGCAGCAGCAGCAGTAGCAGCAGCAGCAGCAGTAGTAGTAGTAGTAGTAGTAGAAACTGTCGCAACAAAATCAGTAGTCTTAATAGTTATAGAATTACTGTAGTAGTCCTGGTAGTTATAGAATTACTGTAGTAGTCCTGGTAGTTATAGAATTACTGTAGTAGTCCTGGTAGTTATAGAATTACTGTAGTAGTCCTGGTAGTTGTAGAATTACTGTAGTAGTCCTCGTAGTAGCAGAATTACTGTAGTAGTCCTCGTAGTTGTGGAATTACTGTAGAAGTCCTGGCAGCTATAGAATTATTGTAGTAGTCGAATTAGTGTAGCAGTCCTGGCAGCTATAAAATTACAGTAGTAGACTTGGGAGTTATAGAATTACTGTAGTAGTCGAATTACCGTAGTAGTCCTGGCAGCTACTGTTGTAATCCTGGCAGCTATAGAAGTACTGTAGTAGAACTTTTAACAACTGAAGTAGTAGTAGTAGTTGTTGTAACTGTTGTTGCAGTAGCAGAAACGGCAACAGCCACTGACATTATGTCCCCTTGTAGTGATTACAGTGGCACTTGCTGCTGAATTATCACATGTAATCATTGTGGATCAGTGATAAAAGCTGGTGGAAGATGCATCGCCGAAATTTAAAGTAGAATATACCAGGCAAAAGTAGCATTCCAGAAACTGAAAACCATCTCTTGCAGTAAGTCCCTGTCAGTGAATGTGAGAAAGAAACTATTACAGTGCTATAATGAACCTATTTTGCTATACGGATGTGAATCATGGGCTATTGACAGGAAAATGTGTAAATCTTTGGAGGCAGCAGAGATGTGGTTCCTGAGAAGAATGATGAGGGTCCCAGGGACAGCCAAGATAACTAACAAGCAGTGTCTCAGAGGAGCTAATGATAAACGTAGTATACTAACAAAGATAAGGGGAAAGACAATCATCATTCTTGAGGCATGTGATGAGAAGAGAGAAAGTGGAAAACATCGTAACAATTGGGCAAAACTGAGGGCAGGAAAGGCAGAGAACGACCGAGGGAACAGATTGTTAGAAGGCCTGACATCGTGGCACGGAAGGGCATCAGCAACAGAGCTACTCAGAAATGTCAAGGACCCAGACTTATGGAGGAGTATGACCGCCTGCGCTGTCCGGCATGACAAGTGGTGATGATAAACGATGAATCATTGAGATGATAGTTTTTTTGCATTTGTTATTGATTTATCATTTGTTATAAGCGTAGTGATAATATAATAGTGGTATTTGTTATTAACTTATTATCTGTTATTATTCTAGTGGCAACAGTGAAGTTTGTTACTGATTTAACACTTTTTTTATAACTGTAGTGATAATAGTAGTATTTTTTGCTGACTCATCATCTTAGTTTTGCATTATCAAGTTTCAGGTGCGTGTATAAGTGTGTGTCTCCCATGTGGTACTCGGGACCTGGTCTCACGCTTGGGAAGCAAATAATAGGATCACTGTACCCTACCACGCAACAGGCAACTAAGGAGGCTGCGGCATAGGTTATCCGGTAAAATAAACAATCAGACCGCGCTACAGAAGCAGAAACGAGGGAAAAAAACAAAGGCAGGTGGAAGGAGAAACGCTTATCGGGAAATTGGGCCAATGATGAAGCCGCTGACAGCAATTATTGAGGAAAGACGCTGGCGATTGTTGGGACATGTGGTCCGGATGACTCATGACTCACTACCAAAAACAGCACAAAGATGGATACCAGAGAGGAACAGAACTAAAGGTAGACCAAAGGAGACATGGAGAAGAACAACAGAGAGAATTTTGAGCAACAGAGGGCTGGGCAAGAGCGGGAAAAAAGGCGTTTGCGGAATCCCCATGTGCTTTGGGCACAGAGAGAGAGAGAGAGAGAGAGAAAGATGTTATAGGTGAGCGGTACATAGATTTATTCAAGATGACATGATATAAATGACAGAGCAGTGTGGATTACAAACAAAATACAAGTGTGTATGTCTTGCAGCAAAACAAAACGACATTTCGATATACGCATTTTCTTTTTAGGGAGATCTGGCCAGAGAAAATGTGGGAGACCATGTACACGATTCTCCTGGATACAGTCCTGCTTGTGCTGCCGCTGTTCCTTATGGTCTACTCCTACGGCAGAGTTTCCACAGCCCTTTGGTCAGAGGTCAGCCTATCGTCCAACACTGAATCAGGAAGTCCACAGTCAGGTAGAGCTATTTTTTTTTTTTGCCTTTTTTTTTGGTTGTTCACTGCGCATGCGATGGGATCAAGGCGCTGTCTGATATGTCCTTTAATGGCCCACAGGTGACACTCCTGCGTCAAGGCTGGCGAACCACGGCAGACTAAGACCTTGACCCACCTCTTCTGTGGTACTCCCCACTACCAGGCTAACAGGACAAGAATCCCAAGAACGGTGGAGTTTGCTATCTAAGTATTGCACCCCTCTCCTATTTTATCTTCTCCCTCCCCCCTCCCCAAGCACTCAGAGACTTAAAATGAGCTGCCTTGACCTTCTCCCTATTCGACGCGATGTAGTGCAACGGTTGGTAAGTGCACCATCCCCCCAGTTCCAGGTAAATACAACAACACCAGCAGCACCACCTGCAGCAATGACCGCATGCGCTGTTAGAAAAAATGTTACGAATTTTATGAAAGGCACAGAGCTGCAATCAGAACCAGGGAAACCTAGGCTGGACATGATGCCATCCTTCCTCTTATAGACGCTCCTGAAAGAGAAGTTGTTTCCCCCTCTTTCGGCCTGGTTTGGTGTATTCCAGTTAGTGGCGGAATCTATCCATCTCGTCTGCTTCAATCTAGGATTTCAGAAGCGTCATGGTATCCCACTCCTCATCCAACTCCATGAATATGTTTAAAAGACTATCATAGGGGCCAAGAACTACGTTTACATGTACAGAGAAAGCTACAGTATCAGAGTATCTCTTTAACTATAAACATTCTTAAAATTATTCCAAAAAAGTTGGCAATAATCAATTTTTAAAAATAGTCAAATTATCACAGTACTGATGGCGGAGAACCAACAAGACCTACAAAATCTCTTGGATAAAGTGGCCAAAAAAAGTGAACAGAAAGGCCTTACTCTGAATATAAAAAAGGACAGAGACTATGGTTATATCTAAGAAACAGAATCCACCAAAATACACATAAAATTAAATGGAGATATTCTAAAGCAGATGCAGAAATTCAAATACCTTGGAGCAGTAATAACTTCAGATGGGAAATGCAGAACAGAAATTAAGAACATAATAGGCCAAGAACAGTCTGCATTTCACAGAATGAGAAACATATTAGTCAACACATCCTTATCAATGAATGTTAGAAAACGAGTCCTAAAATGCTATAGGGAACCTATCTTGTTATGTGGAAGTGAATCATGGACAATAGGCAAGTCTGCACAAAAATCATTGGAAGCTGCAGAAATGTGGTTTATTAGAAGAATGTTGCGAATCCCCTGGACAGCAAAAATAACTAACAGAGAATGTTTGAGAGGAGCTGGAGATACACACAAAAAAAAACTTGTCAAAAAAATAAATAAATAAATAAAAGAGACAATGCACTTTCATAGGACATGCAAGGGGAAGAGGGGGCACTGAACATATTATAACACCAGGAAAAATAGAGGGAAGAAGAGCCAGGGGAAGACCAAGAGAAATAATGCTGGAAAGTCTGACGAGATGGTGTGAGAGGAGATCATCAACTGAACTAATGGCCTGCATGAAGGATCGTGTACTATGGAGAAGTATAGTACTCAATGCCAGTCGGCACGGCACATGATGATGATGATGATGATGATGATGATGATGATGATGATAGGGGGTAAATGGCAATGAGAAATAAATAAAATGAAGGTAGACACGACGGAACATTGGCAAGAAAGAATAAAAATCTGTACATGATAGTGGAAGCTGATATTAAGCAAAACTCTTAAGCCACATTTGTTTACTAAATATGCTTCTCCCTTGTGTGTTGTCTCTGTTAACCAGTTTCTAGTTAGATGTTCTCACCCGGTCAGTCGAGCCTCTTCTGATACTTTCCTCTCTTGTGATAGTAACTTTCTCTGACTTATTTATTCCAATGTTACGGTCACATGGTTAAGGCTATCTTCTCATTATGTTTCATTTGATTTTCAATACCGTGTAGCTGCAGATCAATGGAAGTAACCAGTGAAAAATATATGAAAAGACTGATACGCCATTTGGTCTTTTCGTATATTTTTGAAGGTCTCTCTCTCTCTCCCTCTCTCTCTGAACCTTAAGTGCCCAGGGCACATGGAGCTTCCGCAAGGATTTTACACAAATGCCTGTCCTTCGCCTTTTTTTCTGCTCTTGCCCAGGTGAGCCCTCTATTGCTCAACATCCTTTCTGTTGTTCTTCTCCATGTCTCTTTTGGTCTACCCTTACTTCTGTTCCCCTGTGGTATCCATCTTAGTGCTATTTTTGGTAGTGAGTTGTCAATCATTCGGAGCATATGTCCCAACCATCGCCAGCGTCTTTCCTCAATAATTGTTGTCAGTGGCTTCATCTGCATTTCTGCCATTAAGATGTTATTTCTTATGGTGTTTGGCCAAAATATTTTTCTAATTCTTCGTAAACATTTAGTCTGGAAATAATTCAGGTTGTTTTCTATGGTTTTGGTGATTTTCCAGCATTCACTTATTTTTGAAGGTCACGTCCCTTTATTTGCGGTTACTTTTTTGTTTGTTTGTTTGTGCAACAACGAGTTTCATATGTTTTCAAAAGTTTTATCCCTTGATTTACGGTTATTTTTGACCGCCCCCCTCCATCGTCCCACAAACCAACTTCTAATAGAACTCAACTCAGATTTGTGTTTTTTTTTCAATCACTTCACGGTACATTTTATAAATTTCTCAAGTGTCACATCCTTGTTGCTTCCACTTTCTTGTTTTATTTGTTTGTTTGTCCAAGATCCACCCCAGCCACCCCAGCCACCCCAAACCCCCCCCCCCCACCACCACCACCAGCAGGGGGATTTTGGAGAGGAATTTTGTGAGGTGGCGTATAACTGTTTCCAACCCCGGCCCCCCCCTTCCCCCTACACCCCACTGTTTAGCTGCTCTGTTTTCATCCAGTAACACCCATATCACTAAAACTAGAGAAAGCGCTGTTTCGTGGAGCTAGGGACAGGCCATGCCCCCACACCCCACTGTTTAGCTGCTCTGTTTTCATCCAGTAACACCCATACCCCTAAAACTAGAGAAAGCGCTCTGGTTCGTGGAGCTGGAGGACGGGCCATGTATGGCGTAACATGACTACAGCGCCATTACTGTCGTTCTGAAATTTAGTTAATGTATTTCTCATGTCATAAAAAAAAAACCTGATATACCCGTTCCTTTTCCTGACCTTCTTCCTCCGAGCTATTTGAACAACAGAATTGCCTGGACTAGGACTTAATGTTGGTTCTGAGTGTCTGGTTGCGCCAATATTTTGTGTTGGATGTTATAAACAATGATTTAGTCAGGAACATCACGATTATCTAGATCGGAGGGACCAATCCAGCAAATTATGTTATCATTGTGTGTGTGTGCGTGCGTGCTTGCGCTAAGTTCATAATCTGTCTTGAACATAATTATTTTGTGTCAGTTCATGGTACGTTTTTGTAAATTTCTTTAAAGTCACGTCATTGTTGCTTCCAGTTTCTTGTTTTATTTGTTTGTTTGTCCAAGTCCCCCCCCCCCCACCTCTAAGAGGGGAAAAAACTGTCAGCTGTAAGAAAAGAGACTTGTCAGAGAGCAAACTTCCTTCTTCTTCTGTGTTCGAGGTTGTTGGTCACATCAGATCCTGATCCCTGTCGACATGGCAAAGCCCGCAGTCCTTTCCAGATCCTGATAGGAGGAGGAGCCCCAAACTTTTTGTCCCAAGCTTGTGTCCTCTGGCCATGTCTCACGCCTCATGTCTGCACAGAAATGTTGTCTTTAGTAAGACGACGAACATTTGTTACTGTAATGTAGCAAGTGGCTTTTTTAACATAGGGGATGGTGCCCATTGTGAAATAGCAAGCGTCTGTTGCAAATTATTAAACATTGTTAATTCTAGATTAGCAAAATGTATCCATTGTGAGATAGTAAAGGTTATATTTTGTAAGATATTGAACATTGCCTATTGTAAGGTAGCAAATGTTATATCTAAACGTTGCCTATTGTAAGGTAGCAAATGTTATATCTAAACGTTGCCTAATGTAAGGTAGCAAATGTTATATCTAAACGTTGCCTATTGTAAGGTAGCAAATGTTATATCTAAACGTTGCCTATTGTAAGGTAGCAAATGTTATATCTAAACGTTGCCTAATGTAAGGTAGCAAATGTTATGTCTAAACGTTGCTTAATGTAAGGTAGCAAATGTTATATTTAAACGTTGCCTAGTGTAAAGTAGCAAATGTTACCTCTAAGGCAGCAAATAGAAATGGAGGCAGATTTGCCACAGTCTGAGGAAACCCGACACCAGCATAGCAAGACAGGCACTGACATGGAATCCTCATTGAAATAGAAAACGAGGAAGACCTAGACTTACTTGAAGAAGAGAAATTATGACAGTGCTCAGAGACAAGGGATGCACATGGAAGGAAGCAGAGAATAATTCCAAGAACAGGGATGACTGGAGAGCCTTTATCCGTGGCATATGCTCTCAAGGGAATGAAAGACGACGACGACGATGATGATGATGATGATGAAGGCAGCAAAATTTAGCTATTGTAAGATAACAAACGTTACCTATTATTTAGATAGAGAATGCTCACTTTAGGATAAAAAGAAAGTCTGTAGTAAGACAACAAGCTTTGCCTGTTGTAAAGTAGCAAATGTTACATATTGTAGCAGGTGTTTAACAAATATGACAGGCGCATTCATATTATTTTATTATTATGTCCCGCGGCGGACACCGTTGATAATCATTCTTCTCCATCTTACACGGTCCTTCGGGTTTCCAATTAATTCAGATGCTTTTTTTTCCATGCCACTTGGTCAGTCCACTGAGATATTTTTTCCTCTTGGCCTTCCTCTCTTCTTTTTTTCCCTCGAACTTTCCAGTCATTACTAGGTTCTCCACCTTCTGTCTTCTCTTGAAATTTTGATTGTTTTCTTCCTTTTTCTCTTATCATTTAAACTGGTGTTCCTTGTTCTGAACTTCTTTGATGACCTATTGGCTTGCTTTTTCTGTCTGTCTAGAGTATTTTTGCACCTTTATCCGAAACCACATCTCCGTTAGTTACAGTTTATTTGTCATGTTTTTGTTGACTGTCCAAGTTTTGCAACTACATACCATCATTGGCTCTATATAGCACTATCTTATCTTATTTTATATCTTATATCCTTCCCGTGCCGTTAAACGTCACATAGGGGTCGCAAAGTAGTTCGCCAATTTTTCCTGTCTTCGGTGAGTCTTTCAACCTCATCAAGGGATTTTATGCCTGTTAATCTGGCCTCTCTTAATAATGTCCTCTTCAGTTTCACGCGGTCTGCCTCTTTTTCTTCGGCCTGTTGTGTTCCACTTGATAGCTTGTTTTGGGATTCTCTGATCATTTCTTCTCATCAAGTGACCAACATATGTCCATCTCCTTTTCCTGATCACCCATGAGACTGGTTGTTGTTCAGTCATCTGTCTTATCTCTGCATTGTTCTTGAATTCGTTCCACTTGATGCCGAATATTTTCCTTAGGCATTTGTTTTCAAAAGAGTCTAATTTCTGGTCTGTTTCTTTAGTTGTTTTCTAGCTTTCGCATGCATAAATGAGGGTGGATATTACATTTGAACTGCATAGTCTTAACTTAGTTTTTGTGCTTATAACTTTTGAATTCCATATGTTCTCAAGATTCTTGGAGATTGATGGTGCTTTTGCAATTCTGATCCTAACTTCCTTTCTAGTGTCACCATCCTGGTCTATGTAGCTGCCAAGGTATGCAAATTGACTGACTTCTTCAATATCTGTCCCTTCTATGTGTATTTTTCCATTTTGATTGAGAGAAATTTTCATTATTTTTGTTTTGTCCTTGTTAATTTCAAGTCCTATTTTGCTAGCCACTATATTTTTTTTATTAAAGTGGACAAACACAAATAATTTTTTTTAATACAGAAGAAGCAGCCACAGTCTACATACAGAAAGAAATCAATATAGAAGACAGAAACTAAAGTTGTATACCAATTTTTCACAGAGCCAGACATAAGAGTAGACAACAGGGCCAATGAGAACGGCTACACCAAACCAAGCAGCCAATCTCCACTCCTCCCTCACAGGCGGATCGTTCGAAGCATCTCCAGCGAATCGTCAAGTGGGCGGAGTCAGATGCAAGTTCTACACCCCGCCTACAACAGCCGCGTGCTGGCCAACAAGAAGCGCGTGGTCAAGATGTTGTGTGTTGTAGTCCTGGAGTACTTCATCTGCTGGACGCCCCTCTTCGTCCTGAACTCTTGGACTGTTCTGGATTACAACAGCGCCAGGAACAACTTCACGCCCTTGCTGAAGTCGACGATTCATCTCCTCTCTTATATCTCATCGTGCGTTCATCCTATCACCTACTGCTTCATGAACAAGAGGTTCCGCCAGAGTTTTGCCGACGTCTTCAAATGCTGCTTCAGGAGGAAGCTCTCCTCGACGTTCTACACTGTCGCCTTCAATATAAACGGAGGGTCAGAGACGACCACTGGAGGAACAAGTAGCAGACATTTTAAGATCACCTGGAAGGGTCACTCATGACGAGATAAAGCCAATCCATCTGAAAGATTATTCTAAAAAAAAAAAAAAAAACTCTACAGATTCTAAGACAGACATATGTCTGTGTATTGGTCGCACATGGACTGTATAAAATGTTTATATTTTACGTCATCAGTCACAGAAATGTTGAGACACAAACGTTGAGTAGGGTGGGGGAGAATGGGTACAGTGCCTTGTTTGAAGTCCCAGTTATGAAAAGTGGCTTCTCGGCGCATTCCACCCACTTAAGTCACCACGTCATGTTCCACCCAGGTCATCATCATCATCATCATCATTATCATCTTGTGTTATTTCCACATCATCAACCTGTGCCCCTCGCTTTCTCTGTGCACCCGGCCAAGGTGAAGTCTGCCAAGGTTAGTTAAACCGAAGATGCGAGCCAGCCTGTGTATAGAACCGCTACTGAAGAGATGGGACAGATTTCAGGCTTGATTCGGTGACCTTGATAAACCACTTCGCCCCCATTGAGACATTGACAGAAATAAGAACGCACGCTACTGGACACCCGCGGACAATATTCTACTGAAACCAAATTAATTCAAGAGAGAGTCACGTTTTGCGATTTAATTATTCAGCAGATATTATTTATATCAAACTCCACATGAAGTAATTGTTATTAAAACAAGTCACGTTCACTCGCATTATTAAAATAAGTCAGGTTCAGCTATAATGCCCCTGCTCAAATGTTGTTGTTGTTGTTGTTTTTCGAATAGATCAAAGTGGATTATGACCCACAGATAAGTATGAAAGCGACTGCGGTAAAACTGAGTAGAAGTAGACGTGTAACGTGTTCCTGGTTCCTGGGGTGGCACGGGCCTTTTAACCTTGAGTCAAACTTTGACACCCACGGAAAGGAGAGTTTGAAATACCTGTTATTGCCGCAAGCAAGGCGATCAGAAACTAAATAAACCATTTGATTGGCCAGTCGCTGACAAGACACGCTGAAACTCGAGTAGAGACAGGTAACCGAGAAAAGCAGCGTGGGTGAGTTTATACCGGCAGCCGATGAAATAACATCATCAGCAAATCTTGCGAGTTGGAACAGGAGGACTAAAACCTCTCTCAGACAAATCGTCAGGTTAATATCGTCACTCTGAGTTCAGCTCATTGTGTCTTTGCTTTGATTTGCAGTCGGTCCTATTGCTAAGTAACAGATCAGCCTGTTTCGTTGAATAATATACTCGGGTGCTTGCCAGCCGAGCTTGAATAAACTTTATGGTTTTTATGCTGATCTTGGTATCTCAGAAGTATTAAAGTGTTGGTCACCGCTGTGTGAAGGTAGCGGTGATAGCTATATTTATATACGCAACAACATCAGTGTTGAAACAGGAGACTCACGAACAATAAGTTAAATTACATACAGATAACATATTGAAATATAATCCGCTAAGGAAATTAAATTTTATAACTGCACAATGGATACATTTTAATGTATCAGCGTCAACGTTATATATGTATACGGTTCTATTTTATAAGAGCTAAACAGGGGGAAGACTATTGGGAAACGGCAGCAAAAGATATCAAGAATAATACGCGATGATAAATGAAAAAAAAAAGGAACAATCCGCCTTTGCTGAAGAGAACAGAGAAAGCAAAACAACGTATAATATTTTTCTTTGGTTAAAAAAAGCCTCATACACACTAAAACGCACTTACTGGGCAGGAGTTCTGTCCCGTCTCCTATAGCAGTATACGGGTTACTAGTTATCATGGTTGTTCAGGCCTTACTATACACAACACACGTTTAAACACGTGACGTGGGTCATGTGACTGTTAACTTGGTCACGAGATGGAGTTTTTGGGCAAGGGTTCTGGAGAAAGAGTAGTTATGTGAAAGATAGAGAACGGGTGCATGGAAGTATGCAAGGTCTTTGTCTGTCAACGTAAGTGCAGAGAAAGTGTTTTTCTGTCAATGTAAGTGCTGATAAAGTGTTTTTCTGTCAACGTAAGTGCTGAGAAAGTGTTTGTCTGTCAATATAAGTGCTGATAAGTGTTTGTCTGTCACCTTAAGTGCTGATAAAGTGTTTTTCTGTCAACGTAAGTGCTGATAAAGTGTCTGTCTGTCAATGTAAGTGCTGAGAAAGTGTTTTTCTGTCAATGTAAGTGCTGAGAAAGTGTTTGTCTGTCAACTTAAGTGCTGAGAAAGTGTTTTTCTGTCAACGTAAATGCTGAGAAAGTTTTTTTTCTGTCAATGTAAGTGCTGAGAAAGTGTATGTCTGTCAACGTAAGTGCCGAGAAAGTGTAAGTCTGTCAACGTAAGTGCTGAGAAAGTGTTTGTCTGTCAGTGTAAGTGCTGAGAGATCTTGAAGCTGGACTTTTGCTTGGACTTGCCTTCAATGTAGAGGTCGTTAACGTGAAGTGTTCGTTTGGTTCAACGTTCTTGTAAGTTGAGCTGTCAGTACTTATAACATGAATTATCATACATGCCTTCATCAAGCCGTACACGCATAAAGGACAAACGTGTGCACTGTGAAATAAGTCTTTTTTTAACATTTTTATAATGTGCATTTAATCCCATTTTTGTTGTCTTCTCTGTTGCCATTGACAAACGCAGAATGCCGAAATATTGGATTGTTTCATGTTGTTTCTTCATTAACATGTACAGTTCTTTGTATTTTATTTTGGTGGAAAGTTTTAAGAGCATAGTGGATATTTTTAACCAAAAAAAAAAAATGTGTTCAAATAATTTCAACTGAAATTAAACTGAATATTGTATCAGGTGTTGAAGATGTAATGTTGATGAGTTCTTAGATCTTTAAGTTGAAATTTAGTAAGTTGTTTTCTCTGGATTGCCTAGTGTCTGAGAACGTACCGGAGAGGTTGAATCGGATTTTTTCAGTTCGTTGGTTGTCATGCTATGCTTTTTAGCATGCTCCAACACTAGTCGTGGGATGAAGATGCTTGTCCGATGAGGCAATCAGCGATCCATAGCATGGGTTAGCGAACCATAGCTGACCAAGACCCTATCAAACCTCTCCGTGTTACCCCCAGTAACAGGCATAGCCTGGCTAGCGGGGCAGGGATCGCCATAGTCCCCATGGTGGTGGAGTCTGCTAAAGAAGCACTGCACACTTCCTGCTTTTTTAGCTGTACTCCGGATCTGAAAAAAGTAGCCGCCATAACCTGCTCCTACTCCGATACAATGCTGTGCCTCAACATCTCTACAGCATCGGCTGCAAAGAACAACAGCTCTCAGTGTGCGGGGAGTTCGTACAAGTACAAGTACAAGTACAAGTGCAAGTGCAAGTACAAGTGTAAGTGCAAGTACAAGTACAAGAGCAAGTACAAGTGTAAGTACAAGTACAAGTGCAAGTACAAGTGTAAGTACAAGTGTAAGTGCAAGTGTAAGTGCAAGTACAAGTGTAAGTACAAATGTAAGTGCAAGTGTAAGTACAAGTGTAAATGCAAGTACAAGTGTAAGTACAAGTACAAGTGCAAGTGTAAGTACAAGTGTAAGTACAAGTGCAAGTGTAAGTACAAGTGCAAGTACAAGTGCAAGTGTAAGTACAAGTGCAAGTACAAGTGTAAGTACAAGTGCAAGTACAAGTGTAAGTACAAGTGCAAGTGTAAGTACAAGTGTAAGTACAAGTACAAGTGTAAGTACAAGTGCAAGTACAAGTGTAAGTACAAGTGCAAGTGTAAGTACAAGTGCAAGTACAAGTGTAAGTACAAGTGCAAGTACAAGTGTAAGTACAAGTGCAAGTACAAGTGTAAGTACAAGTGCAAGTACAAGTGTAAGTACAAGTGCAAATACAAGTGTAAGTACAAGTGCAAGTACAAGTGTAAGTACAAATACAAGTACAAGTGCAAGTACAAGTGCAAGTACAAGTGTAAGTACAAGTGTAAGTACAAGTACAAGTGTAAGTACAAGTGTAAGTACAAGTACAAGTGCAAGTACAAGTGTAAGTACAAGTACAAGTGTAAGTACAAGTGTAAGTACAAGTACAAGTGCAAGTACAAGTGTAAGTACAAGTGCAAGTACAAGTGTAAGTACAAGTGTAAGTACAAGTGTAAGTACAAGTACAAGTGCAAGTACAAGTGCAAGTACAAGTGTAAGTACAAGTGCAAGTACAAGTGTAGGTACAAGTGCAAGTGTAAGTACAAGTGTAAGTACAAGTATAAGTGTAAGTACAAGTGCAAGTACAAGTGTAAGTGTAAGTGCAAGTGCAAGTACAAGTGTAAGTACAAGTGCAAGTACAAATACAAGTACAAGTCCAAGCTAACACTAGTAGACTTCTTGTCAGTCTGTTCAGACCGCAGTAATAAATCCCGAGTAGCCTGGGATAAGATATCGACATTGGCAAGGATATTTATGACAACTCTGATGATGATGATAATGATGAAAATGATGACGAGGAAGAAGAGGAGGAGGCGGAAGATGGTGATGATGACAACACTGATCATATTAGTGACACGAATAACGACGACACCACGATACAAATGACAAAAACAAAAACAAAAAAATAATGAAAAATAATGCTCTGACAATCGCTGTTGTTATTTTGTCTCCTTGGAATTGCTAGCACGATGCTGTCCGCAGTCGATGCTGTCCGCAGTCGATGCTGTGTGAAGATGTTGAGACACAGCATCATGAAGAATAGAGAGTTCGTTATGGTGGCCTTTTTTGTGTGGAGACCTAGAGCGTAGCTAAAAAAAAAAAAAACAAGAAAAATGGACTATCTCTTTATCAGGGTCTCCGGCAATGGTGCCCATAGCGATCCTTGCTTTATCAATCGCTTAGCCTACCAGATGGGGAAGAGGGAGGACAAACAGATATATAGGACAAGGTCTAGGTCGGCTATGGCCCGTCACCCTGATGCAAGTAATCATTTGTTAGGCCTTTGACTGCAACCTCATATTGTCTCCACGCGACCATTGACAACTGTTATGAACAATGCTGACCGCCATGCTGATGTTAACCTTAACAGCAGGAACCACTGACAACCGTTATGAACAGGTAAACGATGCTGACGGCCACGCTGATGTTAGCCTTGACAGCAGGAACCATTTTTACGGCACTTTTAGCGACAATTACGGCGGTATTTATAACAACGGGGATAACGATTTTACCATGGAAATGACAATGATGATTTCAGTGAGGATGGCTGTGATAACTTCGGTGATGCTAGTAAAGGCAACACCTATGACAATATAACAACCGGCAACAAATATTGCTAGTCCTGCTAATGACAATACTAACAACATGGAAACGCTCCCAATGCCGCATTTAGATATAACCTTCAGCTTATGGGCCCCACACACCTTCTGGTGTAAGATTTTAACAAAGGGGCAGGAGGGGGGTTACAAACTTTATATAGCTTTATATGGAATCACAAGGCCCAAATCAGGCTCACAAAATCCAAAATAAATCAGGTTCTGCAGCTTAGGGCCCCACAAGATCCTAAATAAATCAGGCTCTGCAGCTTAGGGCCTCATCAAATCCTAAATAAGTCAGGCTCTGTAGCTTAGGGGCTCATCAAATCCTAAATAAATCAGGTTCTGCATCTTAGGACCTCACCAAATCCTATATAAATCAGGATTTGTATCTTAGGACCTCATCAAATCCTATATAAATCAGGTTCGGCAGCTTAAGGCCTCATAAATTCCTAAATAAATCAAGCACTGCAGCTTAGGGCTTCATCAGATCCTAAATAAATCAAGCACTGCAGCTTAGGGCTTCATCAAATCATAAATAAATCAATCATTGCAGCTTAAGGACTCATCAAATACTAAATAAATCAGGCACTGTAGCTTAAGGCCTCACCAAATCCTAAATAAATCAAGCACTGCAGTTTACGGCTTCATCAGATCCTAAATCAATCAATCACTGCAGCTTAAGGCCTCATCAAATACTAAATAAATCAGGCACTGTAGCTTAAGGCATCGCCAAATCCTAAATAAATCAAGCACTGCAACTTAGGGCTTCATCAGATCCTAAATAAATCAAGCAGTGCAGCTTAGGGCTTCATCAGATCCTAAATAAATCAATCACTGCAGCTTAGGGCCTCATCAAATCCTAAATAAATCGGGCGTTGCAGCTTAGAGCCTCACCAAATCCTAAATAAATCAGGCTCTGCAGCTTAGAGCCTCACCAAATCCTAAATAAATCAGGCTCTGCAGCTTAGAGCCTCACCAGATCCTAAATAAATCAGGCACTGTAGCTGAGGCCCTCGCCGAATGTAAATCAGATAATGAAGGCTTGTAACAATAATGAGAACGTTGATGGATTAAGCAACATCGAGAATGATAAAACTGATGAAAAAAAAAACCAACAAATAATGAAAAATAATGCTCTGACAATCGCTGTTGTTATTTTGTCTCCTTGGAATTGCTAGCACGATGCTGTCCGCAGTCGATGCTGTCCGCAGTCGATGCTGTGTGAAGATGTTGAGACACAGCATCATGAAGAATAGAGAGTTCGTTATGGTGGCCTTTTTTGTGTGGAGACCTAGAGCGTAGCTAAAAAAAAAAAAAACAAGAAAAATGGACTATCTCTTTATCAGGGTCTCCGGCAATGGTGCCCATAGCGATCCTTGCTTTATCAATCGCTTAGCCTACCAGATGGGGAAGAGGGAGGACAAACAGATATATAGGACAAGGTCTAGGTCGGCTATGGCCCGTCACCCTGATGCAAGTAATCATTTGTTAGGCCTTTGACTGCAACCTCATATTGTCTCCACGCGACCATTGACAACTGTTATGAACAATGCTGACCGCCATGCTGATGTTAACCTTAACAGCAGGAACCACTGACAACCGTTATGAACAGGTAAACGATGCTGACGGCCACGCTGATGTTAGCCTTGACAGCAGGAACCATTTTTACGGCACTTTTAGCGACAATTACGGCGGTATTTATAACAACGGGGATAACGATTTTACCATGGAAATGACAATGATGATTTCAGTGAGGATGGCTGTGATAACTTCGGTGATGCTAGTAAAGGCAACACCTATGACAATATAACAACCGGCAACAAATATTGCTAGTCCTGCTAATGACAATACTAACAACATGGAAACGCTCCCAATGCCGCATTTAGATATAACCTTCAGCTTATGGGCCCCACACACCTTCTGGTGTAAGATTTTAACAAAGGGGCAGGAGGGGGGTTACAAACTTTATATAGCTTTATATGGAATCACAAGGCCCAAATCAGGCTCACAAAATCCAAAATAAATCAGGTTCTGCAGCTTAGGGCCTCACAAGATCCTAAATAAATCAGGCTCTGCAGCTTAGGGCCTCATCAAATCCTAAATAAGTCAGGCTCTGTAGCTTAGGGGCTCATCAAATCCTAAATAAATCAGGTTCTGCATCTTAGGACCTCACCAAATGATATATAAATCAGGCTTTGTATCTTAGGACCTCATCAAATCCTATATAAATCAGGTTCGGCAGCTTAAGGCCTCATAAATTCCTAAATAAATCAAGCACTGCAGCTTAGGGCTTCATCAGATCCTAAATAAATCAAGCACTGCAGCTTAGGGCTTCATCAAATCATAAATAAATCAATCATTGCAGCTTAAGGACTCATCAAATACTAAATAAATCAAGCACTGCAGTTTACGGCTTCATCAGATCCTAAATCAATCAATCACTGCAGCTTAAGGCCTCATCAAATACTAAATAAATCAGGCACTGTAGCTTAAGGCATCGCCAAATCCTAAATAAATCAAGCACTGCAACTTAGGGCTTCATCAGATCCTAAATAAATCGGGCGTTGCAGCTTAGAGCCTCACCAAATCCTAAATAAATCAGGCTCTACAGCTTAGAGCCTCACCAGATCCTAAATAAATCAGGCACTGTAGCTGAGGCCCTCGCCGAATTTAAATCAGATAATGAAGGCTTGTAACAATAATGAGGACGTTGATGGATTAAGCAACATCGAGAATGATAAAACTGATGAAAAAAAAAAAAACCAACAACGATGATAATGACGGCATTTTTTTTTTCTTTGACGAAGATGATGACCGAAACGAAAAATGTTACCAACATTTATAATGCCGCTATGATATAAAAGGATACAGTGTTGACACTTTTGATTATCGCAATATGATAATAATGACGATGATGTCAAACACGTTAAAGGCGATGACGATAACAGAAGTGGAGTTGAAAATGACAATGATTACGACAATGATAAACAATAACCCCTTGTCGTTATTTATCTGTTCGTAGTTCATAATGGTCAAACAATAACCAAGTTTAGATGGTGCACACACACGCACGCATAGTGTATATACATCCAAGACTCATTTGTCTTGATATTTCGCTTAGGTTTAACATCAGCCCAGACAACTAGAAATCCAGTGTCTGGTAAGACATTCAGTGTGTGATTGTAAAGAAGGAGTCATTTGTTCTCATTTCCCAGAACTTTTGACAAACTGATCAGAGCTCGATATCTGGAAAATGTTATGCCCGAAAAGGGGTAAATAATGGCCTTGGGTGAAGGATATCAGACGATCTGCCGGCCACCATGAGTAAGTGCGAACAGCCAGAAGGTTCTATTCCTAGACTTCAGTCGTTTATTTGATGCTTCCTTGTCTATTTGGCTCTGAATGTTCAGAATATGTAACCAAGAGTATGGAACAAATAGGCTCTCCGCACAGGGCGAACTCTGAGAGCAAAGGTCTGTTCAGTGTTGAAAAAAAAATGTAGACAAAGTACATAAGTGAAAAGAAAATTACAAGATTATTTATATTATATTACAGAACTGACAGCGTGAACATCATTTCTATCAAAGATTAAAACTAAAAACATATGTTTCAATCCCAGTCTCATGGATCCGCCATTTTAGATACTTTAATTTTTCCTTCCGCAGCTGATGTTCCCTTCTGTAGCTATTCTGGCCTTCGGGTTGAATGCAGAAGTCTTTTTTTTTAAAACTAGCTTTTATATATCTCTAACATGGACGCTTTGCTTAGATCAGAGGGTGTCTTCCTGTTTCAGTTTGCGAGCACTTGGCACAAGACGAAAAGATCGTCAAAGCGCAAGAGCGCCTTCCAAGAAATGATGTCATTTAAAAACTGCTTCTTTTAGAGCACCCCCTAAAATTCCGAGGCACACCAGCAGACCTTTCACCTCAAACCAGAGTGCGGCTTAGACTCGCAGTGAATTAAATTTCGTGCCGTGGTCTGGGGACTTAATTAGTTCCTAAGCCCAGCTTTCAATCATTTGCGCTTGATATCCGAAGATCATTGTCGGCTGCCACTACGGCCAGCGTTTCCAGTGAGAGAAGAGGCAGCGGTAATTTCTTAACTCCTTAAATTCCCACGACGTTTTTTTAACAAGTTGTGGTGCCAAATTTGCTTAGACTTGGTGAGGGCCTAAGTTGTAGTGCCAAATTTGCTTAGACTTGGTGAGGCCCTAAGTTGTAGTGCCAAATTTGCTTAGACTTGGTGAGGCCCTAAGTTGTAGTGCCAAATTTGCTTAGACTTGGTGAGTGCCTAAGTTGTAGTGTCAAATTTGCTTAGACTTGGTGAGGCCCTAAGTTGTAGTGTCAGGTTTAGACTTGGTGAGGCCCTAAGTTGTAGTGCCAGATTTAGACTTGGTGAGGCCCTAAGTTGTAGTGCCAGATTTAGACTTGGTGAGGCCCTAAGTTGTAGTGCCAGATTTAGACTTGGTGAGGCCCTAAGTTGTAGTGTCAGGTTTAGACTTGGTGAGGCCCTAAGTTGTAGTGCCAGATTTAGACTTGGTGAGGCCCTAAGTTGTAGTGCCAGATTTAGACTTGCTGAGCCGATAAGCGTTAACTTCTTTCGAAAGAAAAAAGATAATAACTGCAATTATATGATTTTGTTCCGTACTTTATAGTTTGTATTTGAAACTGCCTCATGCGATAAAAATAGGCTTTGTGTCATTTCTTGGCAGTACAGTTCGTTCGCGATGTTTGATTACAAAAAATGTTCATGCGTCAGGGTTATTCAGCAGACTGCGGGCTTCACCGCATCGTAAACTGTTTATCCTGGGCTCAAGTAACATAGCAGCCTGTCTTCCAGGAGGACGGCTGTGAGGAGGATGTAATCTTATCTACAGTGATTCGGCAGTAAATAACTGAAAACATCCAGGTTTATTGAAACTGAATTATGAAAACAAAACTGAAAGAACTATCATGAGAGTTTTTTTTTTTGGTAATGAGAATAAAAAGGTGAGAGAATAGAAGAACTTGCAAGGAAAGGTCAGAGACTTTTGAGAAAAGCGAAGAAAAAAAAAAAAGAAGAAGAAAATCGAATCAAAGTATGCTGAATAGCTGCCTGACAGAGGAAGCGCATTAGCAACTTGACCATCACTTGCAAAAAGGCTCGGAAATAATCCAAAACTTTTAAAAAAAATAAATAAATAAAATACTTTTTATAGAGAGCTGTTACTGATTGTTACGTAAATAAAGCCGTCATAACTAGAATTAAAGTTCTCGTAATCTGATGTAGACATTCTTTACGATTTACTTTTTTTCATTTCGTCTGCGTCTCTTTTCACTTTTCTAATTCGATTCACATTTTGCGACATTCATTCCCTGGGATCCTTCTTTTTCGTATATCATTTGCTTAGTCTGTCTATCTTTATATTTGTAGTAATTTTACAAAAAATTCTTCTGTTTCGTTTACTGCCCAACTTTTCCTAAATTGCTCGTTATCGAGTCCCAGAACATTCTGTAGTGTCACATCCCGCGAGAAAAACGAGATCTCGCATTGATTGATTTGGGTGCCCGGATGAATCAAGAGTCCAAAATGACGCCTCTCTGAAGAGAGAGAGAGAGAGAGAGAGTAAAAATAAATCAAGCCCCATTATCTGTTGAATGTTCAAATTTTGTTTCATCGCACAGAAAGCAGAAATTGAAATACGTTGTACAGTGTCCACAAACTACTCACTTGATAACTGTCGTCGATTGAAAAGAAGAAGAAGAAGAAAAAATCGCAGTCAAGTGTAATGGAGTTACTTTGTAGTAACATCGACATCAGGAAATTTTATATGATTTTCTAGCTAGATGATGCCTGTCTCCCCTCCCTCACCATCTAAGAGATTAATGTGAGAGATCGTCTTAATGCGCAATTCCCTGGTAGGTAGATTAAAAGAGTAACTTCTAAAATATTCTCTAAACCCGTTCCTCACAATTCTTGAGGACGAAATCGAAACTACAAGAACTGTCCACGAACTGACTGGCTCAAGGCTAACTAAACTGGTATTATCCGGTATGTGTGGATTACTGTTATTAACAAAGTGTCCAGTTGGGACAGGAGTGATATAGTTTATGAGGGAAAATATGAGGGTGGAAGATGACTAGACTCTCACGTAACAAAGGCTCCACTCTCTGGCAAGAACTCAGTTTGTCATGTGAGGAGGGAGTGTACAACTCTAATAGCTAGATTAGGACTACCAGCATTCAAAATCAAACAAAATGTTCCCATACTTACTGGACATCAGAATACCTCAAATGAAAAACAATCCACACATCAGTAACCACAACTAATAAGCTCACATCAGCAACCACAACTAGTAAGCTCACATCAGCAACCACAACTAGTAAGCTCATATCAGCAACCACAACTGGTAAGCTCACATCAGCAACCACAACTAGTAAGCTCATATCAGCAACCACAACTAGTAAGTTCACATCAGCAACCACAACTAGTAAGCTCACATCAGTAACCACAACTGGTAAGCTCACATCAGCAACCACAACTAGTAAGCTCACATCAGCAACTACAACTGGTAAGCTCACATCAGCAACCACAACTAGTAAGCTCACATCAGCAACCACAACTGGTAAGCTCACATCAGCAACCACAACTGGTAAGCTCACATCAGCAACCACAACTAGTAAATTCACATCAGCAATCACAACTAGTAAGCTCACACCAGCAACTACAACTAGTAAGCTCACATCAGCAACTACAACTAGTAAGCTCACATCAGCAACCACAACTAGTAAGCTCACATCAGCAACTACAACTAGTAAGTTCACATCAGCAACCACAACTAGTAAGCTCACATCAGCAACCACAACTAGTAAGCTCACATCAGCAACCACAACTAGTAAGATCACATCAGCAACTACAACTAGTAATCTCACATCAGCAACCACAACTAGTAAACTCACATCAGCAACCACAACTAGTAAGCTCACATCAGCAACCACAACTAGTAAGTTTACATCAACAACCACAACTAGTAAGCTCACATCAGCAACTACAACTAGTAAGCTCATATCAGCAACCACAGCTAGTAAGCTCACATCAGCAACTACAACTAGTAAGCTCACATCGGACCAAAAATGGGTCAAGAACTGCTATCAACAATAACTAAGCTCACATTCTTCTCTAACAAACTGCCATTACTATTCTGCCCTAAGAAGGACAGCAATTATTACTTTTCACTACATGAGGGGAAATCACTGAATAACTACTATATACATAGTCCATAATACATCAAGTCATGATTAAAAAAAGAACTGACTGAACAAGCCTATAAAAATCTCCCTATCACAAACATTCTGAACACACTGTTCAAACATGAAAATCTTCCTAGGTAGTCCTCATGCTAATGTAACCTAGTGGTCTCTATATAATCATAATCATCAATCATAATCCTCCTTGGCCAGTTCTGCCTCTTTTATATGACTCGGATTTTTTCAGCCCCATTTAGAAATTTCTGTCTCGAGAAGTCTCAACCTTTCCGTGAGAAACACTGTTTACTTAACCTTCAACTTCTAGAAAAATCTTAGTTTCTAACAAATAATCTTTGCGCCGAAATCCACAGTTTGTTGTGACTGTTTTTAACATTACTCCGAGCCAACAGTCAGTTTTTCACGAGAATTTTGGCGTCAAAACATGACCCTATAACATCCTAGTATGACAAATATTGATTTTTCTTCGTCCGTAGGTCATTAAATGTTCAGACTCCAAGAGGAAACAATTATAAGTTATTACGATATAGTAGAATTCTGTCCCTTAAATTAAGCAATCGAGCTTTTTACTTCTACAGCTACAGAATTTTATCACTGACTGATCGTGACGGTCCCTTATCATGGCCACCCCGGCAATCCCAAAATTATACCCCTCCTCTTTTTATGTGGGGTTATATCAAGGACATTGTATACAGTAAGAAAGTGAAGGACTTGGTGGAACTGATCTACAGTAAGAAAGTGAAGGACTTGGTGGAACTGATCTACAGTAAGAAAGTGAAGGACTTGGTGGAACTGATCTACAATAAGAAAGTGAAGGACTTGGTGGAACTGATCTACAGTAAGAAAGTGAAGGACTTGGTGGAACTGATCTACAGTAAGGAAGTGGAGGACTTGGTGGAACTGATCTACAGTAAGAAAGTGAAGGACTTGGTGGAACTGATCTACAGTAAGAAAGTGAAGGACTTGGTGGAACTGATCTACAGTAAGAAAGTGAAGGACTTGGTGGAACTGATCTACAGTAAGAAAGTGGAGGACTTGGAGCTCCAGCCAGTCCAAGTAAGGATTGATTTTTGGGAGGTCCAAAGAACAGCAAATGAATTGGCTCGATTATATATATATATATATATATATATATATATATATATATATATATATAATATATATATATATAAAGCATTATCTAAGTTCTGTATGGATCCACATTTATTATGAAGACCGGAAAAATGATCCAAGGCCAGGAAAAAAATGAGAACCTCTGACTTGTAATCGTATTGTACTTCATTCTGAGGTCATCTGGAGACTTGTATGTTACAACATGGTTCGTTCAGATGCTAGTCTAGTACCCGCAACCTCACTAAAGAAATTACTTCACCAAAACACATCGACCAATGATTCCTCCAATGAATTCGTAATGGCCAAGTGCTCTTTTGGGTGAGGTTTTCACTGATATTCCCGCCTTTACCCAGAATGCCCCAGAGATCTTCGACGATTTTTATTTGACCTAATCGTGACGAATTATCTCACTAGATGAAGGTCAACTTTCCCCGCACAAACCTAGGTTGATGGGGGAGGGGGAAGGAATTGTACTTTTGTCATGCTTTTTTTTTTTTGCTCCTGCGCAACGATCTTTTCGGAATCGAATACAGTACTATAGCACATGTAACAGTTATTACTATCATAACAGCAGATGGTCGATACTCTCAGCGACGTCCTTGCGCTCCTCTCAATAAGAGATTAATTTATCATGGCAAATTTGGGGGCGGGGGAAACGGAACAGATAGTAGGGGAGCCTATTAAGAAGCTTGCTTATAGAGTCTACTTTGGGAATTAGTTACAGTCAACTTAACCTATTCATCGCTTTATGATTCAAGACATTCCGATTTCTTTGGTGTACGAGTTAATAAATGGAGTTCACATTTATAGGGAGACCAACCAACCACCCAGTCAGCAAGTCAGCCAGCCAACCAACTAACACACAAGTTAGCCAACTAACAAAACAACCAACCAACCAACCAACAAGCCAATCAACCACTTAGGCAGCCAGTCGACCAAACTACAAGACAACCAACTAGTGAACCATCCAGTCAGCAAATCAACCAACCAACCAACCAACCAACCAACCATCCAATCAAAACAAAATTCTAAACTGTTTTTTCTTACAAGGGATACAACTCTGCTCAACAAACAGTAATCAAACAAGTATCTGTCTGTCTGTCTGTCTGTCTGTCATATTTGTGTGAATGTATCTGACAGACGGACAGATGACAGGAATAATGTAAATGGATAGGCCAACGTTTCTAAAAGAATCCCCCAGACTTTCTTTTCATAAGGTGAAGAACTGGACACGCAGGGCTGTCTGGCATTGTGCCCTCTATCATCTCCACTTTCACACTGTTCCATACATTCAACACTACTTAATACAGATGTGTCATGCATATAATTAGCATAATTAAAACTGAATCGAAAGAGAACACCAGAAATTCCACGAGAGACCGTGAAAAATAAGACAAAAATAAAGTTAAATAAAGGTGCTAATTCGCAGATTAAATAAGAAAATAATTTTGTTTTATCAGAAAAGCATTGGCAGCTATTATTGGATTATGATATACAGAACTTACTAATTACAACGACGGAACCTTAGTTACAGATGTAACAGTTTTTATTGTTAATTGTTCTGTCGAAGTAAAAAGGTTGAGAACCACTGATAAAGGCAGTCAGATGTATAAATGCTCTTCTAATCCTCAATAAGCTCTTAATCTTTCTTATGATTACAGACACACACCTCTCTCCCCCCCCCCACCAGAATTTATTATCAAATATACCCCCATTTTCACTAAGCCAGGCTTTTTAAATCATCATCATCTTACTATAAAACAGAACACCCCAAAGTAAAGGTTTAGGGCGGGGGCCCGACTCCCTGATGACGGTGGGGAAATCGGCGGTTGGGGCGGGGTAAAGGAAGTAGGAGGGGACACCCGCCCCCATCTGAGCGACAAACTTTTTTTGGGGAGCGCTAGTGAATGTGGCCTGAAAGGCAAGGGGTTGAAAGTCTTACAAAATTTGAGAACCACTGCTTCACAGCCTTTCATGGCTTGGTTTCGTTACATCAGAATAACTAGGAACAGAACAGATAGAAACATAACAGCTAGGAACAGAACAGGTAGGAACACACCTTCCATGGCTTGGTTTCCTTACATCAGAACAGCTAGGAACAGAACAGGTAGGAACAGAACAGATAGAAACATAACAGCTAGGAACAGAACAGCTGAAAGAGAATTCTAATCTTTAAAAAAAGTGGGTTTTTTTTTATCGAAAAATTAAACGTTCTTAGACTGAGTACCATACTCCTGTCATTTGGTGTTACCGATATCTCCTAGTCATATGGATACACCATCTCCCACCCACCCCCTTCCAAGAGTTTCTGTATTGATCGAAGTTTGGATTAATTTATGGCCGAAAAATATATCAACCTTGTGTTGAGCACATTACAGAGGGTTGCAGGAAACTTACACATGACGAAATCTTTTTACCTGACTGTAGCTGCCAGGTAGTCTGGGATTATTGTCTGGAAATCCTGACAGAACTGAGTCTTCCAAGGCTCTCTTTTTGTTTCTATTAGGGTGCCCTATGTCGGTCCAGCTTTCTCATTAGGAGATCACACAAAGCGTGGACGTGAATTTTTAATTTATTAATCTCTTCAATTTAGATTTTTATTTTCATACAATTGTTTACAAAAAGTAGGAAACTCTGGGTAAAAGAGAATATAATATTTTAGCAAATGGCTTCTTCAAAGTACAGATAAAATAACTTTATATTTTTTTTTAAAAATGTGTCACATGAAGAACGATAATACAACCCGATATCGTTTCATTCATAATTTCTTGAACTGCTTTATCTCCCCTTTCTAGTAAAGTGACTGCACCCTCAAATGACCTTCGTACCGCAAAGGAAATTGCTCCGCCTTAAATCCTGCACTTTATCTTGTCCTTTGACACTCGATACTCGCATCCCGGGTGCACGCAAAGTCTTTAACACTCCAAATCTAACCATTTTTTAAACAAAAAATTGGCAGCACCGTCTCTTTACTGTAAACATGTGGCAAAAGATAGAACCTAGTTGTCATCATCATCATCATCATCGCCATTCTGAAATACATTTATAGAGTATATCCCATGTATCCATCCCCTCCATTTTGCAAACCCCTCTACTATAACATCCACAAACAAGATTTACAATTAACATCTGTCACATTCTTTTGACACTTGCCACATTCTGTTAAGACCTGTCACATTCGGAAATGTGCAAAGAAAATTCATTAAAGATGTTCTGGTCCCTGCACGTAGCCATGAATGAATGAATAACTGTATACGTAAATAACACTAAATATATAACTATACATGGTGCCACTGCAGTAAAACTGTGATAAAAAAATGTTAAAACTAAGAAAAAAAAGTAGGAACTGCTTTATTAATTAACGAGCACACAGTTGTGACGTTTCGGTTTGATTAAAGTGTAAACTGAAACGTCATAATTGTGCGTCTGTTAATTAATAAAGCAGTTCCTACTTCCCCCCCCCCTAGCTTTAACAAAACCATCAGTGGTATGGTGTAGCGGTTTGTGCACTCGCTTGCAGATCAGAAAGTCCCTGGTTCGGTTTCCTACTCGGGCAGAGATTTTTTTTTTTTTCAGATCGACCTTCAGCCTCAAGAAATGGGTACCTAGATGTTCCCTTGGAAAACAAAGACAGCGAGGACAGGTGCTGGCATCCCTACCTCAAATGCTGCAGTGGCCTACTTTTTTGAAGCCCTTTGAAACTGAAGAACTCTCGTTCAGTTCTTCTCATTACCCACTCATTCAGCCAGCTCGCTATATATGTATGTATGTACATGGTGTGTCTACAAAGTTCGGTGAATGGTATAAAAAGCAAACAAAACAGAAGATAGAAACAAATTGCCTTTAATGGCCTTCAAAATAATAATCATCCTTCACAACATACTTTGGCACAGTTCATAAAGCTTCTGGAAAATGTCAGCAAAAGGCCTCTTTAGGAATCTATCGCAGAACCGCTGTCACACGTTCTTGGATTGTCGCCACATTCGCAAAACGTGCGCATTTCATTCGAGGAAACAGGAAAAAAAAAATCCGCAAGCGCCAAATCAGGGGAGTATGGTGGACATTCGAGAACAGGTACGCCACACTAAGGCAAGAATTGGCGCACATGGACCATGTCTGTGTTTCCAGCTTGTCGATGACCGACCCGACCGTGGCTCATCCTCATTCGTCTCCTTCCCGTCGTGAAAGTGTTTGAACCAGACGTAAATACATTTTCTGCTCACGGCTTCCGTCCCATACACTTGCACTAATACTTCATACGTCTCTGTCGCCGTTTTCCCCAATTTGTAGCAGAACTTGATGTTCACTCGTTGCTCCATTGCACTATGACTATGTTTGATTGTCCGCAGCGGATTTACCCTGTCGGTCACGTGTACTCCACGCTAGGTTCTGCTTCTCGTGTGTCTCTGGATAGTCATGCGGAAGGCCATGCACCTGGCCCATGTTGGATTTGAGATATCGGACCATTCACCGAACCTTTTAGATACACCTCGTATGTGTGTGTCTGTGTGCGTTTTTTCTTGTGATTTTAATGGTAATGACCGTGTATATCTATATTCTGTCTCTATAAGTTGTCTGTCTTGTCCTTTCAAGTACTACATTATTATCGTCTTGTTTTCCGTATTCATATATCTTTCAGTGTTTAGACGACGAACAGACATCTTGATGATTCGCTTTATATAATGAGATATTTAAACTTTGTATATCCCCCCCCCCTCTCCAACTCTTGTGTTTCTAGCCTCTTATTCTGTTTTCTACAATTCTTAAATTTTTTTGTTGGATATAGTTTGACGGTAATAGGTTACGTTGGGTGGGCCATGTAGAAAGAATGGAAGAGAAAAGACAAATGAAAATGACGTATGTACAGAAGATGAAGGAAACAAGACCAAGAGGTAGACTACGACAGAGATGGACAGACAACATAGAAGAGGATATAAGGGAAATTGGTGTCACCATCTGGAGAGAGACGATTAAGAATAGGAAACAATGGAGGTGAACTCTTTCTGCAGCAATGAGGCTTAATGGCTCAGGAAGAAGAAGAGAATAACAGTCTGATGGTAGCTGTGTAATGTGACCAAACCATCTGACTTGTTCCTGGATGTAGTGTAGTACTGGTGTTATTCCAACCCTCTGCCTGATGGTGTCTTTTCTGCTGTGATGATCTCTTTTATTTCTAGTTGTTAGTGTCCACGTTTGACACAGACAGGACCGAGTTTGGAGAAAAACTGTTGCACAGTGCTCATTTGTGTTGCACTTGTGATGTGTTTGTTATTCAGTAAAGCTGTCACTACTACATTAGTTAGTCTGGTAATCCTGGAAAATGTGAACTAATAAATGTTGGTGAACAAATTATAACATGTTTGATCCAGCCCATTGGTTGGCCTGGGAGTGGAGGGGTGTCTTAATCTTTTTCTAGCTATATACCCCTTATATTAATCTCTTTGTGGCTATATAGTTCTCATATTAATTTTTTGTGGCTATATATCAGTTATATTAATCTTTTTTCTGGCTATATACTCCTTAATCTTTTTTCTCGCCATATACTCCTTATATTAATCTTTCTATGGGTAAATATCCCTTATATTAATCTTTTTGTGGCTATATAGTCCTTATATTAATCCTTTTCTGGCTATATACTCCTTATATTAACACATTTCTGGCTATATACTCCATATAATAATCTTTCTTCTGGTTATATACTCCTTATATTAACCATTTTCTGGGTATAGATCACTTATATTAATCTTTTTTGTGGGTAAATATCCCCTATATTAAATTTTTGTGGCTATATAGTCCTTATATTAATATATATTTTTCTGGCTATATACTCCTTATATTAACCCTTTTCTGGTTATATACTCCATATATTAATCTTTTTTCTGGCTATATACTCCTTATATTAATCCTTTTCTTGGTATATATCCCTTATATTAATCTTTTTGTGGCTACAGACCCTTATGGATTGCCCAGTATGTTCTCAAAAGCCCTTTGTCAATCATGGCAAAATTACATCATCACAGAAACTATTATGTACTAGTATGAATGATCAGAGAATCCCAAAACAAGCTATCAAGTGGAACACAACAGGCCACAGAAAAAGAGGCAGACCGCGTGAAACTCTGAAGAGGTCATTGTTAAGAGAGGCCAAATTAACAGGCATAAAATCCCTTCATGAGGTTGAAAGGACTCACCGAAGACAGGAAAAATTGGCGAACTACTTTGCGAGCCCTATGTGACGTTTAACGGCACGGGAAGGATATAAGATGAATTCAGATGATTTTCCACAGCTTATAACAGAACAAAACGATGACATATATTGTGAGCCAAACCTTAAGGACATCCTCGTCCACAGCCACTTGAAGCAGAGCCTTACATATGTTGGCACCAGAAAATGTAACCGCCCCCGCTGCGTTACCTGCCCTGTAGTTTGGGAAACGAAAACAATCACCTTTCCCAAAACTATCCTCACTTTTCATGAGGGATTCACATGCGAGTCCCGTAATGTGATATATGTCATCGTGTGCAAAAGATGCAGGATAACATATATCGGTGCGACTGGCCTGAGATTAGGGGACCGCATGCAAAAACATCTGTACGACATCGCCCAGCATGCTTCGAAACCAGTCCCAAATCATTTCAATGGCCCCAACCACAGAGGCAAATCTGATTTTCTGGTAACAGCCATTAAACAATGTCACGCAGATGACACAAGCCGCCTGGCACTTGAGAACCGCTGCATTCAAAATTATGGGACGCTGGAACCACATGGGTTAAACTCGCTGTTTAGTTACACGTAACATCATCTTCTTCAATCATTATAGTACCTCTCCACTAAATCCACCCCTTCTTACTTTTCAAACTTCCTCACAGCATCACTCTGCAACTCCGCTATTTTCTCTGCAAACCCTCTTCTCTGCAACCCCTCTTCCCAAATCACCTGTTTCAATTTCTCCTAGCTAGGCCAGTAGTGCGTCACTCTCTCTCCCCTCCCCGGTTACCCATCCACCACCCCCAGTTATAACCCACCGACCACATGTCACAGGTCTCTATTTAAACAATTTCCATGTCCTACCAGATCCATTCCTGACACACATCGCCGGACAAGCCACACCTTGCAATTTACAGCTAAGTACTCCAAAAAAAAATTTTTTTTTAAACAGTATTCATGTGAATCTATACTTTATCTCCTCTCTCTATTTCTTCGTCCTGTATGTTTTTGTATGATTAAGGCTCACGCCGAAACGTCACAACTTTGTAATCGTTAAGTAATAAAGCTGCTCCTACTTTTTTCCGATTTTATACATTCTGGTATCACAGCTTTACTGCAGTGCTTAGTGTATAGTTGTATACTTATACACCAATTATTGTGTTATCTTTTTACATAGCACATGAGAGATTGTTGCACATTCCTTTCCTCCTGCTTTAATAAGTTCAGCTGTTATCTCATCACATCATGCTGATTTTAAGGTACACTTCTGGTGAAAAATTATACAAGTTACTTTAGCCCTTTCTCTTTTCTTTTCTGCCAAAATATAACAGAACAGAAACAATAAAAATTCTCTTGACATGTCTGAAGACTGACTTGACGTGTCTGAAGAGTGAAATTAAAGGACCTGATAATCCTTGTAAAAATTTTTGAAAGTAAAAAATAATGTTTCAAATTAAAAAAAAAAAAAAAGAATAAAATATAGATTTATTTATAACTATTGGTTCATTTTAAAAAAAAGTAAAAATTACTTCTAAAACTTTCACACAGCAGACGACATACCAGGAAAGTGAAACAAATAAAGGTTAAATGACAGGGAACAACCAAATAAAAGAGCAAACAAAATATCACTCTGCTGCTTGCCTTCACTTCTTAACTCTTTTCTGTCCATTTCTAGAAAGTAAACACCTGCTTTACAATTCATTTTTGTTGCAATTAAATTTGCCTATTTTCCTTTACTTACATAAGTATTAGTATCCTTTCTACAAACTCTAAGTTTGTGAAACTTATCAAAATTAATTTCATAATCTTTGTAGGTATGAATCCTTTGGCTGCTGCTGCTAGCTGGCCAATGAAACATGGATATCACTATCACACTAAACACCACACTCACTAAAGCAAGCACTCTGGATAGACAAAACGTTTTCAGACTGGCTATGAAGAGAACAATGCTCTGTGATGCATACACCATGTAAAGAATTAGTTTAACACACAAACTGATAACACAGCTGAAGAACTAATTCTGCTTCTTACAAATTAACTACTCAGGGCCACATGGCTCTGTACTCTGAACACTGGTTTCCAACCTGGATGGTGCCAGTTCAAATCACACTAAGGCACTGGCCTTTTTTTCTGTTGGCGGCAACCCTATCACTAACCTGGCCTTTAAAAAGTATCCTGACAACGTTTTCAGGCCTTTCAAAATTCTTTTAAGTAAGACACAATGCTTTATCACAAGGGTGAAAAGAAAAGTTATACATCCCACTTAAAATTGCAATGTTTAAGAACAAAAGCAAAAAAAAATGTAACTTTACCATTTTATAATTACTTTCTAACAGCGTTCTCAAACTCAGTACATTTCTGTCAGTTATCACTGGTTTGCTGAGCCCGCCACTGACAAAATCAGGATGTTTCCAGACCTACTGGTGTGGGAATTTAACCCCTTGTCTGAAGTGAAATGTTAGAGTATCAACACAACGATCCCCTTAAACCACTTGCAAACAACGAATGATAAAGGGAACAAACTTTTCAGCAATGAAGAAATTAAATAGCAGTGGAATATCTGACCTACTGATCTTGGGAAGAAGCCACCATTTTCACATCAACTTACCAGGAACTATAATGAGATTCCCCCACACCCCCTCCCCACCCACACAAAATGGAGCAGGCTAGATCCCATGTAACTGCCCAGAACCTGTGTTACCTATTTCTTACTCAGAATATTCCAGAGGATGGCAAAACTTTTCAATGCATCTTTGTATTACGAACAAATAAGACACAAATCATAAGTAAAATTACTGTTTATTAGAGTAGTAATGGATGGACACAAAGGCCAGAAAGTACTTCTGCGACACGGTGTACCACAAGGAGGAGTCCTTTCGCCTACACTATTCCTTGTATTCATTAATGACCTGGTCAAGGAACTTCCCTATGGAATCAAAGCGGCACTGTATGCAGATGATCTGGTCATGTGGCGTACAGATGAATATGCGACAGTTGCTACACAGAGACTCCAAAGAGCAGCAGACATCTTGACATCATGGACAAACAAATGGTGTGTAAGTATCAACACAGAGAAATCAAGCACCACTCTGTTCACCCTCTCATCTAAACAGAAAGCAGGTAAGATCTTTGTAAATGAAATACCCTTAAGGATGGACAACCAACCCACTTACTTAGGAGTGACTCTTGACTCAAAACTGACGTGGAAGCAACACATCAACAGTGCAGAAGCAAAAGCCAGAAGAAAACTAGCCATATGAAGAAAATTGAGTGGAACCACATGGGGAGCTAGTGAAAGAATCCTCAAGAATGTATATCAGCAAAGTATTCTACCACATTTAGAATATGGCTCAACATCTTGGTGCACAGCATCAAACACTACGCTGCATAATCTAGACAAGGTTCAAAATCAGTCACTACGGATTATCACAGGTGCCATGAGGTCCACACCAATAGTAGAAATTCAGAAAATAGTTGGTGTTCAACCACTAAAGGAACGTAGAGACACAAAGGTCATGACCATGGGAGAAAAATTCCTTAGCTCTGTAAGGCATCCCCTGAAGGAGAGATTCAATAACTTGGCATTAGGACGGCTTAAAAGAAGCAGCTTCATTCATCAGGCCAAGCGTATGCGTAAGCTGATACCTGACCTTCCAACTGTAGTCGCTCCATTATCATCTGTACCAGAGCATACACCATGGAAAGAAGCAGATTATACACAAATAACTATTCAGACTGAAGTGAAAGGTGTGCAGAATGGTGAGATGCAAAGCAGTCTTGTAAGATCAACAGCCACACTTAGTGTTCTAGATGACAAATATCCATGTGACACCTGGATACGTGTGTATACAGATGGATCTGCACATAATGCCATAAAGAATGGAGGGGCAGGAGCATATATTGAATATCCAAACAACACCATTGACAAGATTTTCATACCCACAGGTAAATACTGCAACAACTTTGATGCAGAAGTTAGGGCAATTATTGCTGCAGTTGAAAAACTATCAGACTCCAGAATTGATACATGTCCTGTAGTAATTCTCACAGATGCAAGATCAGTACTGGAAGCTCTTTAGTGCAACAAACTACCAGACCTTAGGGATGCCTTGTCAAAAATTGGCTTACAACATGGAGTCACTTTGCAATGGATTCCCTCCCACTGTGGGATACCAGGCAATGAGAAAGCTGACCATCTGGTCAAAGAGGGCACTGAAATGGAGCAACCAGACCTACCAATCACCTATAATCAGAAGAAAAGCATGATAAAAACCAACAGGAAGCCACAAACACCACCACATGATGACTATCACATGCTAAACAGAAAGGAACAAGTCACCATCTTCCGTCTCCGAACAGGACACAGCCGACTCCAAAGTCATATGTATACAAAGTTTAAGGTTGGTACTACTAATCTATGTACATGTGCCCAGGTGCCCCAAACTGTGGAACATATCCTCCAGAATTGCATCAACTATGAGACACTGAGAAATAATTACTGGCCCAGTGAAACCACTAAAGAAGATAAGCTCTACGGTTCCATACATGAGTTACAAAAAACAGTGAAATTTATCCAAGAGACAGGACTGCAGGTATAGACAGACAATGCGAATGAAGAAGAAGAAGACTTATTGTTTATGACCAATTGTGAACTAACTAAGAACCATGTAAAAATAAAAATAAGCCAAATAACCAACTAACAGGCATAAAATCCTTTGATGAGGTTGAAAGACTCGCCGAAGACAGGAAAAATTGGCGAACTACTTTGCGAGCCCTATGTGACGTTTAACGGCACGGGAAGGATATAAGATAAATAACCAACAGTGATGTAATGACCAAGGAAACTATGAGTGTCTTATTAAGCTGTGTGGTTGCAGAAGGAACAGGCTGGAGAACTTGCTGCAGAGGATCCTGCGCCTCCTGCTGGTCAGCATTCTGCAGCTGCTGCTGTTCTGCATGGTTCTCAAGTCTCATGCTTCTTATACCACTGCTGTTGTTGTTGACAGATGTGTCCTCTGAGTTGCTGCCAGAACAATTCACCACTGGATAGAGCGAAATGTCTCCTGGGGTTTCTTCTATAGATTCAAAGTCAATGATGAGCTTCTTTTGACAAGGTTTATATTGTCTGAAAGAGAAGAAAGTGATAACACTTTATAACACCCATATATGCACAAAGAGTCAGTTTCTCCTGTGTCATGTTAAGAAAGAAAAATAGCACTACAAATGACACAATACTGTAACAAAGTGTCATTTCTGTCATCTCTATGTTAGAAGATATGAAAATGAGAAATAACACTTGATATATTCAGCTACAGTGTCATTCACTGCTGTCCTTCATAAGTATACCAAAACAAGAAAATGTGAAGCATTTCTGATAGTGCAGCAGTATTATAGTCTGCTAAAGTGTCATTCACTGATGTCTCTCATAAGTACTTCAGAGAACAAGAAATGAGTAACATTTATAATACTGAAGGACAGAGCCATCTGAACAATAAAATCAATCATCTCTGAGATCTCTGCTTGCAGTGCTTGTAACCCTGAGCTTAACTGATTCAGTTGTTGAACATGGTTTCCTTAAATGTCTGGTTTAGTGAACTAAAATAATATTTTGATATTGCGGGTACTTCATATAACCATAAGCTTTAATTCTTTGTAGCTGATGCCACCGAGATCTTGAAACCCAGGCATGGAGACCTTGAAGCCCAGGCATGGAGATGTATATATTGAAACCCAGGCATGAAGATCTTGAAACTCAGGCATGGAGATCTTGAAACCCAGGCATGGAGATCTTGAAACCCAGGCATGGAGATCTTGAAATCCAGGCATGGAGATGGAAATCTTGAAACCCAGGCATGAAGATGGATATCTTGAAACCCAGGCATGGAGATGGAGATCTTGAAACCCAGGCATGGAGATGGATATCTTGAAACCCAGGCATGGAGATGGAGATCTTGAAACCCAGGCATGAAGATGGATATCTTGAAACCCAGACATGAAGATGGAGACCTTGAAACCCAGGCATGGAGATGTATATATTGAAACCCAGGCATGAAGATCTTGAAACCCAAGCAAGGAGACGGAGATTATGAAATCCAGGCATGGAGATCTTGAAACCCAGTCATGGAGATGGAGATCTTGAAACCCAGGCATGGAGATGGAGATCTTGAAACCCAGGCATGGAGATGGATATCTTGAAACCCAGGCATGGCGATCTTGAAACCCAGTCATGGAGATGGAGACCTTGAAACCCAGTCATGGAGATGGAGATCTTGAAACCCAGGCATGGCGATGGATATCTTGAAACCCAGGCATGGAGATGGAGATCTTGAAACCCAGTCATGGAGATGGAGATCTTGAAACCCAGTCATGGAGATGGAGATCTTGAAACCCAGGCATGGAGATGGAGACCTTGAAACCCAGGCATGGAGATGGAGATCTTGAAACCCAGGCATGGAGATGGAGATCTTGAAACCCAGGCATGGGGATGAAGATCTTAAAACCCAGATATGGAGATGGACAGCAGTTGAAAAGTAATCTTTATAAATCTTCTGAGTGGATCCTATATACAAGCTTCTTATCCAACTCCACTTTTCTTGACATGAAGGAAGGGGGAATATGATACACTGAGCCTTATTCTGTGGTCAGAATGAAGGAACATAGTAGCCTGTTCCTAGAGGCATCACAGAAAAGTATGGACAGGCTCCTGACAAGCTCTGGTTTGCTGGCCTTACTACAGTAACACAATAATTTTTTTAACACTTATTTCTTATTGTTTATCTACAACTGACTATCTTTTCATTTCTGAAACTAACAATTCGTTTTCAAAAATGTATACAAACCGATATGTTACTCCAGCTGTACCAAGCATACGTCGAGATGCTCTGAACTCTTTCTGATTATGTTTCTTGTCCGAGTAATATACAACCTCTGATATGCCAGACTGGATAATTATCTGGGCACAAGCGTTGCAAGGGAACAACGACACGTAAATACTACAACCCTTGATGCTTGCAAGATTCTTGTTCAGCACAGCATTCAATTCGGCATGACATATTGAAATTTTAAATCAGGTTTACATTACATTCTGTAAAACATTTTTTTTAAAAATTCAATCAGGACAGCATTAAATTCTGTAAAACAGAGAAATTCTAAGTCGCGACAGTATTAAATTCTGTATAACATTTTTAAAACTTCTAAATTAGGACATTAAATTCTATAAAACATACACAAATTTTTAATCAGAACTGCATTAAATTCTGTAAAGCATACAACAATTTTACTGACATTCTGTAAGGAGATGTAGTACAGCTGAGGAGGATTTGTACTTCTCATTATCTGGCACAAGGGAAAAAGAGTGAAACTCGTAAACCTGGGGATCGGAAAAGTCAAAAGTCAAAGTTACTTGATGTCACCAAGATCTTGAACCCTGGGATGGAGTCAGCAGGCAGGCAAAAGAGTCTGATGGCAGATTTGAATATTCTGAGTGAACTAAATAAACAGGTTTCTTATCAGGCTCCACCACATGAGTGTGTGTGTGTATGTTTTGTGTATGGATGCACACTCATACAACCTAAGTAATTTCTTGACAAAATGCTTAGCCTGAAACTAAATCTATCTCCTATCCACTTCAGCTAAAGTTGCAGGACATATTCTTCTATACCCAAGCTTTATTTAAGAAAAAGAGAATACAAGAAGAAAGTTTACCATATGGTGCCTTGCTGTCCAACCATTCTTCTGGGCTGTCATTTTGTGCTCTTCCCCATGGCATAACATCATCACTGCATCCAATTGGCATCCCATTATATCCAGTGCCCACAATTATTTTTTCTTTATTAACAATGCAGGCACCAACCTAAAAACAGAAAGAACACTGGCAGGTTTATACACTTTTTCTTAGAAACTATCAATAGCAAATTCAGACATAAACTCAGACAATGGAGTGACCACTACACATATGTTTGCCCTGAGTAAACAGCGGTGGATCAAAGCCTGTACCATACTGCATTGCCTGTCAGGATAAAGAATAACTAAGAAAGCCATCCACAAACTGATGAAAAGAAAAGAAGACCCCTATAAACTCTCATTCTCTAGCACAGATGACTCTCAACGTATGTAACACTGACGTATGTACATCCATACTTTATGTAAGAAATTCCCAACAGATACAAAGTTTGTGAAAAGCAGGTACACAAAACATTAGAAATACATACAACAAAATTTCAAGCAAGCACAATTCTGAGACCCATGATGGAAGCCATGTTAGATATTCACTTACAGGTGGGAGATAAATTTGACAATACTGCAGACTGTATGTTAGAGAAGATGTCCTGTGCAAACCATAGGACTAAACTAACTCCTCTTTCTCTTTCTTTTCTTCTCTCCCCTCCCCGTAGCATGGCCTTGTAAGTAATGATTATAGTTGTTATTATTATTATTATTAATGAGTATGATTATTGATATATTGTAGGCATAATAGTAACATCTAATAGCAACAGAAAAAGTAAATAGGAAAATTTGAGCACGGTAGAAAAACAAACTTCCATGATACTAGTGTGACTGGACATTGACACGTGTAAACAGAATAGAAAATGCAGACACAATGAAAAAGCGAAGACACAATAAATCCTCCGACATGAAAGAGCAAGATATTGACTTTGGTAAATAACAATTGTATAGATGAAATTGACGCATACTGACACATATGAAACCTATTAGCGTTAGGGCGCTATTGCACACGGTTTTTAAATAAAGGCGTGACCAACTCGGCCAGCTGACCAATTAAAAAATTAGAGGCGTGGCCTATTGGACAATTGACTTACGACATATAAGTCACGGGGTAGTTTGAATGACGGACAATCATAACGCTCATGGGTGCCAGCGGACATCTGAAGAGTGGAGCCAAAATACTTATTGGTTAATCCATCAAGCTGGACTTGAAGATAAAAAGGCGAGTGGAGAGACAGGAGAGAACAAAGAGGTACGGAAGTAAAGGAGAAAGGAGACAGAGGATGGAGCCCGAAGACGGAGGAACAAGGACGATCACTGAATGGAGACCGATACAGACAAGAGAGAAACAGAAGGACAGACAATCAGAGAAAAATAGCAGAAGGAGAACACACACCAGAGAAGACACGAGAAAGAAAGAAGACGTAGGTAAAGACAGATGGAACAGATGGACTATTAGAGAAATAGATACCCAGGAAAAGCAGTTTTGAAGAAGTAGTTTAAGACAGACAGAAATTGTATTTCAAGTGATTACGAAGAATTGATACTTTTGAAACTTCGAGTACAGTGATTTAGTCATGTAATTGGTTAACCACGTGTTGCAGATCTGATATAATACTGAGTTAGGAAATGTTCTCGTATCAAGTGTAGAATATTGTGAAGTTAAGAACACTACCGAAATGCTGTACATAGAATATGACAGAACAAATGATTAAGTGATTCAATCCAAGTGATGTTGTCGACAATACATCTTGAACTTATTTGTCAAAATTAAATAATGAAATGTGAAATGTTCATTGCACTTGCTCTGGTCTAGCGAATGTGGTACAGTTTTGTGAAACCTGTGATGTGTTAATCAAAGAACATCTGAAAATTCTATAATATGGAACTATTCAGCAATATATAATTCACAATATATCAATATTATACCCCTCCAAAAAACAAAAAAAAGTATTTTGAGAATTCAAGTCTGACAAGAAAATAGTTTTCTGATGCAGGTTTGAAGACAGAATGTGGGAGCTAAAGGAAACTAAATGTTAACACAAGAGACATGATGGCACAGTAAGTGGAAAAAAAAACTGTTAACACTGTTCTTTAGTACAGCACTGTGTATAAAAAAGGTAAGGGTAATCCTGTCATGCCTTAGAGGCACATAGAGATATGGTGTTAGTGGCCATATTTTCCTCATTTTGTGCATTTTTTTGGCTTATTGGTTTGTGATATAAGGTATGTATAAATATAAATCCAGCATAGATAAAAACTGATACGTAAAAAGACCATGGAACCTATTAATTATGTAAGTCTTGAATCATCAGTATAACCATATTTCACTGCACAGAATCAGTGATCGCGTTATATCCAAAACTTTTAAAGGTCATCACTTACCATAACCGATTTATATTATTAGAAAACCTAATAAAAAACAACGAGCGAAATTGGTTGGAGGATAAATGAGTCAGTAAGATGATGGTGCTCAATTTGCATAGAGGAGAACCAGCCAGTTTTGACTTTCGTTCAGTGTGTGAGCAATTTGTAATGGTTAAATCTTTCCTGATAATAAATTTAACACACAAAAAAAAAATTCACACGAACATTTACTTTCCCCTAACGTTTGTAAAGTGTGATTAATTATAGATTTGAAAAAAAAGGAGGTATTAAGTATCGAATGTTGTTTTGAGAACACCGGTATTTTGGAATGTACTTCATGTAAAGTGAAAGACAGGTATAACTGTACCGGTTCCAAAAACAACAAAAAAATCCTCTCATGATCACTGACAGAATGAAGACAGCTGATCAACAATGATTACCAGTATGAAAGCCAATGTATAATCAAATATATTGTTATATATAATATAAGAATTCTCCTGCATCCAAGATAACGAAATTACATTGATTTTAAGCTAATCTATTTTTAAATACAAATAATAGCCCTTGCTTCTCTGTGCTCAGACTAACCCACCTTAAATTCACATAATGGCCTGTTCTCTTGGGTCTTTGCTCCTCTGACTTCAAATTCTTATCTTATATCTTACATCCTTCCCGTGTCGTTAAACGTCACATAGGGCTCGCAAGTTAGTTCGCCAATTTTTCCTGTTTTCGGCGAGCTTTTCAACCTCATCAAGGGATTTTATGCCTATTAATTTGGCCTCTCTTAACAATGTCCTCTTTAGAGTTTCATGTGGTCTGCCTCTTTTTCTGTTGTGATCCACTTGATAGCTTGTTTTGGGATTCTCTGATCGTTTCTTCTCATCACGTGACCAATATATGTCCATCTCCTTTTCCTGAACACCCATGAGACTGATTGTTGTTCAGTCATCTGTCTTATCTATGCATTGTTCTTGAATTCGTTCCACTTGATACCGAGTATTTTCCTTAGGCATTTCTTTTCAAAAGAGTCTAATTTCTTGTCTGTTTCTTTAGTTGTTTTCTAGCTTTCGCGTGCAAAAATGAGGGGTGGATATTACACTTGAATTGAAAAGTCTTAACTTGGTTTTTGTGCTTATAACTTTTGAATGCCATATGTTCTCAAGATTCTTGAAGATCGATGGTGCTTTTGCAATTCTAATTCTAACTTCCTTTCTGGTGTCACCACCCTGGTCTGTGTAGCTGCCAAGGTATGCATATTGATTGACTTCTTCAGCATCTGTCCCTTCAACGTGTATTTTTCCTTTTTGATTAGTGGGAATTTTCATTATTTTTGTTTTATCCTTGTTAATTTCAAGTTCTATTTTGCTAGCCAGTGAAGACAGGATAACTGTTTTTATTGCATGGAATTCACATTGTTCCTGATAGAGTTATGTAAAATTAATTCATTTTAAATTCAAATAGTCACCTGTGTTCTTGGATCCTTGCTTCTCTGAGCGCTCAGAAATGCTACAGCCATAAAGTAATCTTGCCATTCTAGATAGCCAATACGTTTCCCAGACAATCTATTAAAAAAGAAAACAGAAAAAACCTGGTTATACGTAATAAATTAACACACACTAATGTAGTAAATCATGCTGCAGCAACAATGTAATATACCAGAGAAATAACTTGAACAGATATAGCACTATGAAATAAAGGTAAATGAAGATGTTTGGTACAGATTAACAAAATGATTGAAGATTAGATAATAAAGAAGAAGAAGAAAAGGTACAATATTACATCAGAAATAAACACATTTATCAGACTTTTTTGACAGAATATTATTCATTGAAATGTTTTTAAGCTTCCTTTTCCTTAATGTTTTGTGTATTTCATAATTTTTAACGTTTTTAGATTTTTAGCAAGTGACAAATATATTATATTATATTATATTATGTTATGTTGTATTATATTATATTACATTATATTATATTATGTTGTATTATATTATATTGCATTATATTATATTATATTATGTTATGTTGTATTATATTATATTACATTACATTATATTATATTATATTATATTATATTATATTATATTACGATTCTGCAAATGTGTAGAATGTGTCTTCTTAAACCAGCTCAGCAGAGCACATTCAATATCCTCGTAAGAAGTCGCATGCTTTCGCTTACAGTTTTACCAAACTACTTACAAGTGAAACTCTCGTTCAATTTTGTCTTTGTTTTTAACAATCTTCTTTATAGCTGAAACGCTAATTTCAAATGTACGCGCTATGTCCTTTCTCGGAACTTTTTCATCAACTTGCTTCAGAATATTTATTTTAGTGCTTAAATCACATTTGCGATTCGTAGCCATCATCTATCACAACGAGAACAAGAGAGAAGTTCCCGTCTATACGATTCACAGTACACTACTCTAGAATGGTTGATTATGAACTCGCGTTGCTAATCACATCTTGATAAAGAAGATAAACAAGCCTGAGATAAAAGTATTAGTAAACCACACGCTTACAGATACTTTCAGGATAACTAGAACTGTGATAAAGGGTTGTTCTCTCTCTCCTTTATTGTACGCACACACTCTAGGATGACGTCTATAGAAAATCAGGCAAAACAAAACAATCCAGGGGATGTTCATACCTGGTAGCAGGGAGAGAGAGTTCCTTGCGTACGCAGACGACACTATCTTCTTCCCACGAACAAACAGATGGATAGCGAACATTTTAGAGACATTCACAGAGTTTGCCAAATCCAGCTGAGTGAAACTGAACATACAGAAGACAGTAATAATGGGGATAGGCAAATGGAGGAACAAAAGGGACTTCCCCTTTCGCCTCATGCATACAGACAGCATAAAACTTTACGGCATCACTTTCCCGTCACACCCAAACAAAACACACAAACCCACTTGGGAGAAACACGTAGCACAAATCACAGACATGCTGAACAGGTACAAATATAAAGCTACAACGACATATTGTAGAAGCACAGTAGTGAACACTTACATTATTCCAAAAGAATAACCTACATAGCTACAATATTGGCCCCTACACAGCAGTCAATCCATGAAATCAACAAACATATCAGACGCTCCATCTTCACGAACACTACACGCAGCATCAAACACAAAACTCTCATACAGGACAAACTGCATGGAGGAACCGCCCTCCAAGACATACAAAGACCCAAGCACTCAGGATCAGTCATGCAGGCCGCATCATCAAACACCCAAAACAGCACGCACTAGCTCACTACTACATGGGACTCAGACTATCAAATCTGCTCCCACCAAACAACTCACAGCCACACCGTTTTGGTACACTGCCACTCTTCTACAAAACCTGCATCCAAGCCATCTACGGAAACGAAACATTCATACATCGTAAAACAAATTACATCTACAAACATCTAACCAGAAACCAGCACCTTCACTACATCTCAGGGTCAAAAGAGGTTAGAGATAAGCCCCCTTCGACTTTAAATAATAAAGCTGCCCCTATTTTTTCCCCCCTTTTGTACAACCTTTTGATCATGTGGGCATCAAAATTCAGATGGTGTGAATTACCCAACCGCCCTTACAAAAGAACCAAGTACCTGAACTCTACCAGCAGGGCCAGTAACTTTGTGCGTGTCCCCCGTCCGAGTTACAGAAATTATATTTAGCATTTAGGTTATGACATACCAGAGATTAGATATGCTGATGACACAGCTTTATTGTCCACAAAAAGAAAAAGGTAATGGAAAAACTAATTATATCAGTCCGTAAGAACAGCACAATTGGAGGTTATGAAATACCAGAGATTAGATATGCTGATAACACAGCATTATTGTCCACAACACAAAAAGGTAATCATCATCATCAGGTGCGGTGGCGACTGGCGTTGGCTATTATGCTTCTCCAGAGTCAGACTGTCCAGTATTATTTCTCTTGGTCTTCCTCTTGATCTTCTTCCTTCTATTTTTCCTGTTGTTATAATATTTTCAATGCCCCCTCTTCTCATTGCATGTCCTATGAAAGTACATTGTCTCTCTCTTATCTTTTTGACAAGGTTTTTTGTCTCTCCAGCTCTTCTCATACATTCTTCATTTTGCTGTCCAGGGGATTCGCACCATTCTTCTAATAAACCACATTTCTGCTGCTTCCAATGATTTTTGTGCAGACTTGCCTATTGTCCACGATTCACTTCCATATAACAAGATAGGTTCAATATAGCATTTTAGGATTCGTTTTCTAACATTCATTGATAAGGATGTGTTGGTTAGTATGTTTCTCATTCTCTGAAATGCAGTCTTTGCTTGGCCTATTCTGTTCCTAATTTCTGTTCTGCATTTCCCATCTGAAGTTATTACTGCTCCAAGGTATTTGAATTTCTGCACCTGCTTTAGAACAGTTCCGTTTAATTTAATACTGCATCTTGGTGGATTCTGTTTCTTAGATATGACCATAGTCTCTGTCTTTTTTATGTTCAAAGTAAGGCGTTTCTGTTCACTTTCTTTGGCGACTTTATCCAAGAGATTTTGCAGGTCTTGTTGGTTCTCAGCTATCAGTACTGTGTCGTCAGCATACCGAAGGTTGTTAATATTGTATCCTCCAATTTTTATGCCTGGTTCTGTGATGATCGTTCTTAGAATATTCTCGCTGTACAGAGAAAAAAGGTCTGAAAATAGCATACATCCCTGTCGCACCCCTTGTTTTATAAGTTGATATTTTCCAGTTCTATTTTCAACTCGAACTGCTGCTTCGTGCTGCCAGTATAGATGTTTTACAATCCTCAGATCTTTGCCGTCTATACTGATGTCTTCAAGCATTTTAATAATTTCATTATGTTTCACCTTGTCAAATGCCTTGGTGTAATCAATGAAGCATAAGTAGAGATCTTTCTGTACTTCTAAAGCTCTTTCTGTTAGTGTTCGTAAAGCATAAATGGCATTGTGTGTTCGCTTTCCTTCAACAAATCCAAACTGTTCATTTGCTATTTCCATTTTTATCTTTTTCCTTGTTCTTCTCATAATGATTCTCAGAAGTAGCTTCGTTATGTGACATGAGAGGCTGATAGTCCGGTGGTCATCACATTCCTTTGTACCTGGTTTCTTTGGTATTGCTATAAACATGGATTTAATCAGGTCATTTTGGTATATAACCACTGTTGTAAATGTCATTCAGTAACTTGGTTATTATTTTTATTCCTGTCTCCTCTAGTGCCTCTATTTCTTCTATTGTTATATTATCAGGCCCAGTCGCTTTTCCTTTCTTCATGTGTTTGATGGCATCTATGATTTAATATTCAATTATTGGTGGTCCATCACAGTTTTCAGTATCTGGTCTTAATTTTTGTCTTTCTTCTCCATATAGCTCACCGATATATTCTGTCCACAATGTCTTCTTTTCCCATTAACATTTTACCTTCTATCGATTTCAGGCATCCTGCGGTATATTTTGTTTTCCTGCATGTGAGTTCACTAATTCATTTGTGCATGTTTTTGCTGTCTTTATTATGAGAGTCCTCTATCTGTCTTCACTGTTCATTTAACCACACTTGTTTTGCTTCTCTGCATTTGCGTCTTATTTCTTTATTTATCTTGCTGTATTTTTTCTCATTAATTTTAGTCCTCCTCCTCTTGTCCATCAGTCCTAAGATGTCATCTGTCATCCATTTATTTTTAGAGGCTTTTTTTGTGGTATTTCTCCTTAACAGTTTGGTGGATTGAATCTCTTAACATTGCCCATTGTTCATCTATACTATTTATCTTTGCTATTGCATTGTATCTATTTGTTATAATAGCTTTGTATTGTTCTCGCAGTTCTTGGTCATTTTTAAGGAGTTATGTATTCAGTTTGATGTTTCTCACTTTTCTGCATGTTTTCTTTAGCTTTATTCTAATTTTTCAACAGAGTGGGTCATGGTCACTATTGCAGTCAGCTCCAGGCATGGTTTTTGTTGTCAGTAATGCATTGCGGAATCGTTTGTTGATTAATATGTAGTCTATCTGGTTAAAAGTCTTTTTGTCTGGGCTGCACCACGTTGCCAGTCTTCGAGGATGTTGTTTAAACCAGGTGTTTCCTACAACCATGCTGTGTATTCTTGCCCATTCAATTAATTTACAACCTCTGTCATTCCTCTCCCCCAGTCAATAGTCACCAATGATTCTTCCTTTACCAACTTTGGCATTAAAATCTCCCATGACTATGGTAACCTCATGTGACTTTGTGTGTTTTAGGGCTGTCTCTATGTCAATATAAAATATCTGTATATCTTCTTCAGAACTTTCAGATGTTGGAGCGTACACTTGTATAATATTTATGTTCATTGGTCGTCCTTTCAGTTGGGCTAGCAGGACTCGGTCCGAGATGTTCAAATATCCTACAATTGTCCTTGCTGTTTGTTCGTCAAATATTATTCCTACTCCTCGTTCATGTTTCTCACTTCCTGAATATATTATTGCATATTTATCAGAGTTTATCTTCCCTGCACCAGTTTTGCCACCAGTAGCTTGATGACGATCTGGCCTCATCTGTGGCTCGTAAGCTGCCCTACCGGACGAGGGCTGTTCCAAAGGAACATCCATTAACGTCGTTCATGACAAATCTATTACTCTGAATACGCATGATTGTTCTTGGGAGCTACAACAGTGGTTTCCCGTTGCCTTCTGTCGGTTTGTGTACGGACTCTCCGCTAGCCTTTGGACTCCCTGTCCTACCCTCAAGGCAGCGGGAGCGAGAGGTTTTAAGGCGCCTCTTACCCAGGGTAATGGAAAAACTAATTATGTCACCCCGTAAGAACAGCAAAGAGCAAAACCTCTATCTTAATGCGAAGAAAACTAAATTGATGACAACTGACAAAACTAACAAGGTAGCTGATATATGTATCAATGAGGAAAAACTGGAAGAAGTGGGGAGTTTTGAATATCTTGGATCGCTACCAACTAATAATGGAGATACAATGAGGGAAATTAAAAGGAGGACATCTATCGCTCTTCAGAAAGTAAACCAAACTAAAGAATCTGTGGAGAGGAACAGACAGAACTACAAAAATAAGATTTTTAAGGGCATGCATTTTTCCAATCGCAACATATGCCTGTGAGACGTGGACACTTAACAAAACAGCTGAGAAACACATAAATGCCTTTGAATGTAAATGCTACAGAAGAGTTCTTCAAATATCATGGACACAAAAAAGAACAAATATATAAGAAAAAAAAAAGAACTTAATATTGAAGAAGGCTGGCTAGTAAAGAGGATTAAAGAGAGAAAACTTAAATATTTTGGACACATTAAACGTCATGATAATCTAGAAAAGACCGTCTTGGAAGGGTACATAATGGGAAAAAGAAAGAGATTAAGACCAAGGCGAAGGTGGCTGCAAGACATCGTTGATGATCTGCAAATGGATGCATCAGCAGCAGGCCATCTTGCTCACAACCTAGAGGCCTACAGGAGTGCTGTTAGGGAGGCAAAGTTCCACATGGGACATGAAAATGAATGAATGAATGAAGGCTTATGAAAGTTTCTTTAACGACCACACAGTTGTGACTTTTCAGTTTGAACATTAATCATATAAAACACACAGGGCGAAGAAATAGAGAGGGAAGAGTAAAGTATGAATTTACATGAATGATATGTAAAAAGTAGGAATGGAAAAAAAAGGAATAAAATCGAATGAACGGAGGACTTAGCTGTGACTTGTAAGAAGCTATTGCTTGTAAGCGGTTGTGTTCAGAAGTACGCATGGTGGAGTGTAGAGAATGTTTAAATGGAGACTTGTGATGTGTGACAGATGTAAATAAGGAGGGGAGGGGGATGGTGGACCATGGAAAGGAGAGAGAGTGATACAATGGTAATCTAGCCGGGAGAAGGTGGAGTAGGATAGTGTTGAGAGTTGAAGTAGAGGGGCTGATACTGTGAGGATGGTATAACTATGTGTTATAAGTGAGAAAGGAATGGAACTTAATGCAGAAGGATTATGATTGTGGAAGAGGTGTAGCTGAATAACGAGTTCAAACCATGTGGCTCCAGGTCCCAGTGGACATGGCCCACAACACATGGAGTGAATTCGTCACCAGACTTGAAAGTCACCCAGGGAGCCAGTCTTGAGGTTTACTGATAAACGTAACAATGTACACTGTGAACTTTTACAGCCAATGATTGTGAAGATATGATATTTCTTTCTGAAACGCTTTTCTGTATTTTCGATATTTTGGTATTTAATCAGTGAATAATTTATGGACATTTTTTATGGACTGGCATGTAATAAATACAAAAATGGATGATAGCTTTAACATATTGCGATTCTTAACTCAGGTTCTAAACATTATTCGTTTAAAGACAGATTTACAGTCTGGACAAACTTTTGCCTTCTTTCCAAAAACAGAAATCTTAGGGCTGCCGCATACTTACATTTTTATTACGGACAGCCCGTATATACCGTATTTCCTGAGATAAAACGGGTAGACAGGGGGTATGGTACAGTTTTACACAGCGATGGAGTGAGAAAAAAAAACACAAATAATGAAAAGCATGCAGCATCCAATATTTTTGGCGTGAGCCTTTTTTCAAGGATTACATACAAAAACGAACACAACATATAATAAAAGAAGAAAAATGAAAAACTTAGCTTTGTGGCATCCCTCCTTGTGCACAATACAACAGAAAGCGCCCTGAAGACAAGGGAGACCACAAAGGAAAACAAATTAAACTAATCGGATGTTAGCGGCGTAAAAGGGAGAAAACATTACAGGTGTAGGGGGTGCTGGGGTCAGGAAAGAGATCAGGAGGCAATAAATACCTCTAGGCCGCTAGAGAAGAAGGTGGTGGTGGTGGGGTTGGAGAAGCGAAGATGGTATATACGTAACTTGAAACTGATGAGTGAAGAACTGCAGCGAAATGCGCAGGACGAAGACAAGAAAGTAGAGTATAAATAGCAGAAAATAGGTTAAAAGAAGTTTAAAGGAAGCTAAATATATTGTTAATTCCAGCTGGGTGGAGACAGCGGACCTGGAAAATAAGGCGCTGTTCTAGAACTTTCGAGATTGTACATCAGAAGAACAGGAGTGGACTGGACTAACAGAGATGTCACGTTTTCCACTGTGGTTTCTTTGGCAAACGTGTTTTGCCACAGGGGTCCATTCCCTCTTGGAAATATTGTTAAGATCTTGACGAAAACGGCCTTCTATGCGTATATAAGTCTATATACTTCATATCGCAACATTTGTACATAATGGCATAAATGACACTGCGTGAAGTTCAGATGAAGCCCTCCTGAACTGATAACGTGGATTTAGGGAAGGAGATCTGGCTAGTCTCAATAACAAACAGGCAAGTGTCGCATCTACGACGTCTGCAACATTGATCACACCCTCCATGGAATCTATAAGCTTCGCCTTCCTGACTCCCCGTGGAGCATCGCGCACTTTCACAACTCCAGCGCAGGTAAGATATCGTGATTAAGAGTGCAGATAAGAGAGGGGTCATTGTTTGTTGGAAGAAAGAATTATACATCCAAGAGGCCACGAGCCAGCTGAGCAACACAACATTCTATGCCTCTCGCCCTCAAGATCCGACTCTAGCCAACAATCACCAGGTTCGTGACACGATCAAAGAACTCATCCGTGAGACTGATCTTTCTCCCTCTGCTACACATCCGTGACAGCTGTTTAGGGAAGCCATCCTTTTATCTTCCCAAGATACACAAACCAGGCAACCCAGGACGGTCCATAGAGTCTGCTTGTTCCTGCCCTGCAGAAAAAATCTCTGATTTTCTGGGCATTATCTTTCAACCTCTTGTTATTAGTCTGTCAACTTATCTGAAGAACACGAATCTGCTCTCACTGCTTTTGAGACCTTTACACTCCTGCCTAGTCACACTTATCGCATCTTCACTCAGCCAGCTGAGTGTGTGGGAAGAATGAAAGATGGAGTGATGAAGGGCAGAATGTAAGACGGGCCTGTGTGCCCAATTCTTTACCCTTTAAAAATAAAGATAATTCATTCATGCATTCACTCTTGATGTAGTGTCCTTGTAAACATCCACCCCCCATGATCAGGGACTTCAGGCTGTCGAGTTCTTTCTGAACAAAAGACACCGTCCCTCTATTCCTGCTTCTACTATTCTGCGCCTTACACGACTTATTCTCGAACTCAACTCGTTTGAATTCATTGGCCTGTACTTCGACCAGATTAGCGGTGTGGCCATGGGTACCAAAATGGGCTCCAGCTACGCAAGTCTGTTCGTGGGTCATTTCGAACACAACGTTCTGGAATCATATAGAGGTCCTTTTCCAGCCTTCTATAGACGCTACATAGATGATGGCACTGGGGTCACATCTATGGCAGATGAAGACCTTGACAACTTCATTAGTTTCGTTAAAAGTTCAATCCTGTCATTTCCTTTACCTCCCATGTCTCTACAACTTCGACTAACTTTCTCGACTTTGACGTCACTTTTCGTCCTACCGGAATTACCAACGGACTCTTATAGCTATCTCTTGTATTCTTCCTCTCACCCAAGATCGTGTAAGGACTCTATTCCTTTTTCCCAGCTTCTTAGATTGCGACGTCTATGTACTGAGGATGGTGATTTCCATGATCAAGCTCACAGGATGTTAGACTTCTTCCGCCAACGCGGTTATCCAGAACATGTTCTCACTTCGTCTTGGAACCTTATCAGTCATATAACCCGGCAACAGGCCCTCAACCGGCAGAGTCAAACTGGTACTCACGCACCACCAACATTTCATGCGTCTTTGTCGCCATTTTCCCCAATTTGTAGCAGAACTTGATGTTCACTCGTTGCTCCATTGCACTGTGACCTTACCTCACACAATGACTATGATTTTCCGCAGCGGATTTACCCTGTCGGTCACGTATACTCCACGCTAGCTTCTGCTTCTCGATGTGTCTCTGGATAGTCATGCGAAGACCATGCACCTGGCTCATGTTGCCTTTGAGATATCGGACCTTTCACCGAACTTTTTAAATACAATTCGTATGTGTGTTTTTTTCCAGTGATTTTAATGCTAATGTCCGTGTCTATCTATTTCTATCTCTGTAAGTTGTCAGTCTTGTCATTATCTGTTCTTTGCATGTCCTTTCAAGTACTACATTATTGTCTTGTTTCCTTCCTCATATACCTTTCAGTGTTTAAATGACGAATAGACATCTTGATGATTCGCTTTATATAATGAGATATTTAAAGTTTGTATACCCCCCCCCCTTTCCATCCCTTGTGTGGCTAGCCTCTTTCTCCATTTCCTATAATTCTTAGTGCGAATATTTTTTTGTGGTATTGTCTGACGGTATTAGACTACACTGGTTAGGCTATGTAGAAAGAATGGAAGAGAAAAGACAAATGAAAACGATGTATGTACAAGAGATGAAGGAAACAAGATCAAGTGGTAGACTACGACAGAGATGGAGAGACAACACAGAAGAGGATATAAAGGAAATTATTGTCACCATCTGGAGAGAGACGATTAGGAATAGAAAACAATGGAGGCGAACTCTTTCTGCAGCAATGAGCTTTAATGGCTCAGGAAGAAGAAGAGAATAACAGTCTGATGGTAGCTGTGTAATGTGACCAAACCATTTGACTTGCTCCTAGGTGTAGTGTAGTACTGGTGTTATTCCAACCCTCTGCCTGATGGTGTCTTTTCTGCTGTGATGATTTCTTTTATTTCTAGTTGTTAGTGTCCACGTTTGACACAAGGACCGAGTTTGGAGGAAAACACAGTGCTCATTTGTGTTGCACGTGTGATGTGTTTGTTATTCAGTAAAGCTGTCACTACTACATTAGTTAGCCTGGTAATACTGGAAAATGTGAACTAATAAATGTTGGCGAACAAACTATTACAGATAGTAGACAGTTTACTGAAAGTATTGGAAGCAATGCGGGACTTGATTTCTGGTGTTGTATCACCCGAGGTTGACATTTTACTTCCCAAATAGGTGAAACTGTGGACTTTTTCAAAAACAAAACCATTTAGCAAGATCTCGTCAGGTCTATTTGTGAGATCAATAATTTTTTTTTCCTTATTAATTTTTAGGCCAAGTTGTTTTGAATAGGAGTGGAGGTGACTCGATTTCTCTTGGGCGTCTGCATGCGATGCGTTCAGTAGCGCTATGTCGTCCGCAAAGTCTAGGTCTTCGAGGGTTTTGCCCGTGGTCCATGCAATACCCAGCTGGCTATCCTTTGTACTAATGTGCATGACGCAGTCGATTACGACACCGAATAACATTGGTGAGAGGACACACCCCTGTCTCAACTGGAATTCTCAGAATCTGAACACAGCAGCGTGAATTCGAGTAAAAGGCTTTTATGATGTTAATTTATTTAGGTTGGAAGCCATAGATACCCAGCAGCTTCCAAAGTGAGGGGCGGTGTAGGCTACCAAACACTTTGTGAAAGTCAACGAAGTTGGTAATAAGGTGGGATTGGAGTTCCACCAACTCTTCAATAATAGATCTCAGCATAAATATGTGGACGATACACGGCCAATTTGGTCTGAAACCTGCTTGTTCTTCTCTAAACCTCGTGTCTAATGCTTTCTGTACTCTCTCAAGTATCAGACTACAAAAAAGTTTTCCTGGAACTGAGAGTAGGGTGATCCCACGCCAGTTGTTACAGTCAGTTAGATCACCCTTTTTTGGTAATTTGAATATGATTCCCTTTCCATTGCTGTGGTACACTTTCACTCTGCCATACATCATTGAAAAGTTCTAACAGAAGGTGGAGAGAACATTCGTCTGTTATTTCATCATCTCCAGCTGCTTTGTTTTTCATTTTTTGGATTGCTATTTTTAATTTTTTCAGCGTAAACATTTTGCATGACGCATCAAGGGAGTGTATACAATTCTCTCCATCAAGATTGGGAATGGTGGCCGGATGTGATCTGCCCAAAGTTGGTTTTGTTTGTTTGTTTACGCTCTTGAATTTTGAACCAGGTGCGTTCGCTTAGCCACTTTTTCTTTTCCCTATATATCAGATATGAAAGGTAACTTCAACACAAGATGTGAAAGTGCAGTAAGGACACACAAAATGGACAATTGGTCAGTGGAGAAAGAGAAAAAATTGAAAGATGGAGGGAACACTTTAACACCCTACTAAACAGAACACAAGCAGCACAAACAATGGACATTCATTCATTTGCATGTCCCTTGCGGAACTTTGCCTCCCAAACAGCACTCCTGTAGGCCTCTCGGTTGTGAGCAAGATGGCCTGCTGCTGTTGCATCCATTTCCAGATCGTCAACGATGTCTTGCAGCCATCTTCGTCTTTTTCTTTTTCCCATTATGTATCCTTCCAATACGGTCTTCTCTAAATTATCATGACGTTTAATGTGTCCAAAATATTTCAGTTTTCTCTCTTTAATCCTCTTCACTAGCCAGCCTTCTTCAATATTAAGCTCTTGTAGTATAGATATATTTGTTCTTTTTTGTGTCCATGATATTTGGAGAACTCTTCTGTAGCATTTACATTGCAATGGACATACCTGAAGCAAAAACGGAACTAAACATCAATACAGGACCAATAACAATAAGTGAAGTAAAGGAGGCGATAAAGAAGCTAAAATCAGACAGGGCACCAGGTGAAGATGAAGTGACTGTGGAGATGTTTTCAGCAGAAGAAACAGAAACACCAAAACAACTTTGCTGGATATTACAACAAATTTGGGATCTAGGAAAAGCCCCAGAAGAGTGGAAAACTGGGCTTATAGTAAAACTACCAAAGAAGGGTGACCTCAGAGACTACGGGAACTGGAGAGGCATTACCCTACTGCCACTCACCAGTAAAGTATTTTGCAGAATAATCATCAACAGAATTGTACCAACACTTGAGGAAAAACTTCAGAAAGAACAGGCAGGATTTAGGAAAGGAAGATCATGCATAGACCACATATTTGTACTTAGACAAATATTAGAACAGGCATAACATAACATATGCATTATTCATAGATTTTGAGAAAGCCTTTGACAGTGTCAACAGAGATGCACTGTGGAAAATCCTAAGATGGCATGGCCTCCCCCACAAGATAGTAAATGTAATCAAAGCCCTATATGAGGGTTTTCAGTACAAAGTTATCTGTGGAGAACATACCTCCAGCAGCTTTAGGGTACAAACAGGAGTGAAACAGGGATGTGTACTATCACCAACATTATTTATCTTGGCAGTAGACTGGTTAATGAAGGAGGCAACATCAGACAAACTCAGAGGATTACAATGGACCCTTGACACAGTGCTGGAGGACCTTGACTTTGCGGACGACATTTGTCCATTATCAAGCAGTCACAAAGATATGCAAGATAAAATAAACAAGCTAACTCAGAATGCAAACAACATAGGACTAAAGATCAACGTAGGAAAGACAAAGTTAATGAAGCAAAATGTAAACAACAGAAATGTGCTCAGAGTAGATAGCAAGTAAGTGGAGGAGGTCAACGAATTTGCATACCTTGGCAGTAGAGTAGTAGAAAATGGAGACAGTACAGAGGACATCAACAGCAGACTTACTAGAGCAAACCAGGCTTTTGCAGTGCTGCAGAATATATGGAAATCTAAAAAACTAAGCATAAATATGAAAATCAGGATATTTAAGAGTAATGTTCTAAGTGTACTACTCTATGGAAGTGAATGCTGGAAAATCACCAAAACCATAGAAAACGAATTCTTTCCAGACTAAATGTTTACGAAGAATTAGAAAAATATTTTGGCCAAACACCATAAGAAATAACATCTTGTTGGCAGAAATGCAGATGAAGCCACTGACAACAATTATTGAGGAAATATGCTGGCAATGGTTGGGACATGTGCTCCGAATGGCTGACAACTCACTACCAAAAATAGCACTAAGATGGACACCACAGGGGAACAGAAGTAAGGGTAGACCAAAAGAGAATGGAGAAGAACAACAGAGACATGCTGAGCAATAGAGGGCTCACCTGGGCAAGAGCAGAAAAAAAGGCGAAGGACAGGCATTTGTGGAAAACCCTTGCGGAAGCCCCATGTGCCCTGGGCACTTAAGGTTCAGAGAGAGAGAGAGATATATATCAGATATACTAATCTTTTTCTGGCTATATACTCCTTAATCTTTTTTTCTGACTATACACTCTTTCTATTAATATTTTTTTTCTGGTCATATACTCCTTATATTAATCTTTTTTCTGGCCATATACTCCTTATATTAATCTTTTTTCTGGCCATATACTCCGTATATTAATCTTTTTTCTGGCCATATACTCCTTATATTAATCTTTTTTCTGGCTATATATCCCTTATGGATTGCCCAGTATGTGCTCAAACTCCCTTTTACCAGTATGGCAAAATCACATCATCACAGAAACTATTATGTACTAGTATGAATTCAAATGATGTCAACAGCTTGGAACAGAAGAAAGAAAATGTCTAATAATAAAATTTTTGTTCTGCTGTTGTTCAGAGATTAAATCCCACACCCCAATCATTTGGGGCCTGATACTCTAGAGGGCTAATGATATCCCTCTTTAACCCCCCCCCTCGTAGAAACATCCTGAAAACCTTTATTAGACAACCTTCTACAATATTAAGTTCTTGTAGTATGGATATATTTGTTCTTTTCTGCATCCATGATATTTGAAGAACTCTTCTGTAGCATTTACATTCAAAGGCATTTATGTGTTTCTCAATTGTTTTGTTAAGTGTCCAGGTCTCACAGGCATATGTTGCGATGGGAAATATGCATACCCTTTAAAATCTTATTTTTAATTCTGTCTGTTTCTTTCCACAGATTCTTTAGTTGCTTTACTTTTTGAAGAGCGATAGCAGTCCTCCTTTTAATTTTCCTCACTGTATTTCCATTATTAGTTAGTAATGATCCAAGATATTCAAACCTCTCCAATTTTTCCTCATTGATATATATTTCAGCTGCTTTATTTGTTTTGTCAGCTGTCATCAATTTAGTTTTCTTCGCATTAAGATAGAGGTCTTGCTCTTCACTATTCTTATGGACTGACATAATCAGCTTTTCCATTCCTTTTTGTGCTGTGGATAGTAATACTGTGTCATCAGCATATCTAATCTCTGGTATTTCATAACCTCCAATTTTCTATAACATCATAATATTCTTTGTCTACATCTTTTATAACATTCCCCATTTTATTTTCAGTATACAAGTTAAGCAAGGCAGACCCCTTGTTTTATGCCAAACCACGTTGTTTCATCATTTATTCTTACTGCTGCCTGTTGGTCTAGGTACAGCAGTGATATTAATTGTATCACATGTGTTGGAAATCCTATTTGTTCCATTATTTCCCAAAGTTGGTGGTGTTGTACAAATCAAATGCTTTTGAATAGTCTATAAAAGATAAATATAGATTCACATTAAACTTTCTGCATTTCTCTATTATTAAACTTATATTGATATAATCTCTTGTTCCTCTTCCTTGTCTAAAACCAGCTTGGACTATATTGATTTCTCCTATTCTCTTAAGAAATCCACCCATTATGACTTTTATTTGAATTTTACGGTCATAACCAATCAGGGCAATAGCTCTGTAGTTTGTGCATAATTTCAATTTACCCTTTTTTGGCAGTGGTACATAGTTTTTTTTTCATTCTTTTGGCCAAATACCTAAAGGGCATATCTTTTTACAAAGCGCATGATAGATTGTTGCACATTTCTTTCCTCCTGCTTTAATAAGTTCAGCCGTTATCTCATCACATCCTGGTGATTTTAAGGTACACTTCTGGTGAAAAATTATACAAGTTACTTACGCCCTTTCTCTTTTCTTTCTGTCAAAATATAACACAAAAGAAACAATAAAAATTCTCTTGACGTGTCTGAAGACTGACCTGACGTGTTTGAAGAGTGGAATTAAAGGACCTGATAATCACTGGAAAACTGAAGGAAAAAGAAGGGGGGTATAGGTGGAATTGACAGGAAAAAAACCAAAACAAAGAGACTAGTGAGCTGACCTGGAGCAAAAAAAAAAATGGCAACAGATCCGATTAGAAACAACATGGAATACAGACAACGATAGTAAAAAATAATGTTTCAAATTTAAAAAAAAAAAAAAGAATAAAATACAGATTTATTTATAACTATTGGTTCATTTAAAAAAAAAGGAAAAATTACTTCTAAAACTTTCACACAGCAGACAACATACCAGGAAAGTGAAACAAATAAAGGTTAAATGACAGGGAACAACCAAATAAAAGAGCAAACAAAATATCACTCTGCTGCTTGCCTTCACTTCTTAACTCTTTTCTGTCCATTTCTAGAAAGTAAACACCTGCTTTACAATTCATTTTTGTTGCAATTAAATTTGCCTATTTTCCTTTACTTACATAAGTATTTGTACCCTTTCTACAAACAAGTTTGTGAAGTTTATCAAAAATAATTTCATTATCAGTGTAGGTATGAATCCTTTGGCTGCTGCTGCTAGCTGGCCAATGAAACATGGATATCACTATCACACTAAACACCACATTCACTAAAGCAAGCACTCTGGATAGACAAAACGTTTTCAGACTGGCTATGAAGAGAACAATGCTCTGTGATGCATACACCATGTAAAGAATTAGTTTAACACACAAACTGATAACACAGCTGAAGAACTAATTCTGCTTCTTACAAATTAACTACTTCAGGGCCACATGGCTCTGTACTCTGAACACTGGTTTCCAACCTGGATGGTGCCAGTTCAAATCACACTAAGGCACTGGCCTTTTTTTTCTGTTGGGGGCAACATTAAAAACCCTGTCTGTAAACTCTGTGGCAACTACTCTTATGTTAGCAGCCATTAATCCCTCAAAGTATATCCCCAACAGACACTCGGAAACTTGTATATACGCTGTAACTGACAGTTTTCATAAATTAATTATTAAATAAAATTAGCTTTTTGAACTGAACAACTAATCTCATAAATGACTATGGCACAAAACTGGTGTACGAAAACTACTTTGCCGAACAAATCTTTGATATAGGACTGGAAAGGGTTTTAATGTGTTCCTTATCTTTACAATGGGTTAAAAATACACTGTTATTATTTACAAACTAAAACAGTAACAGTACAGCAGAAATAGTAAAGTAAAGATGCATAATTTACAGTATTTACAAAACTGATCTAGTAATGCAAATCACATTCTGTGAATAACTCATATTTGTGCAAATTAAAAAAAAAAAAAAAAAAGTACGCTATTTTTCACACACGATTTGCATAAATCTGAAAAGAAAATAATCAGATTTTAAAATAATGGATGCTGGCTGTGTCAGAGGTCTAAACAAGAAGGATATGACAGCCTCCACAGAACTGGCTACATCAGTTTCCAACCCACCCTCCAACTGAGTATTCCTGCAATAATGCTTAAAGCTAATCTGTCAAAGGATTTATGCCACACTTCTGACACTGACTCTAAGGCAAGGCTACAGCCTAGAGACGTGCGAGTCTCAGGTCTCAATTTTTGCAATCTTTTTACAATATCTGCCCTATACATGTTTAACGCTCAAAAGTATAATGCCCACTGCTTAAATCTTTCATCCATAAATCCACATCTGTATATCCATCACCTATGCATACAATGTCAAGAAGGAACAGTTCTAATAACACACCCAATTCAGAAACATGCCCACCTGTACATCCTTTTTAAATGTGTAAAATTCCTCTGCAACCCCATCACTAACCTGGCCTTTAAAAGGTATCCTGACATTTTCTGGCCTTTTAAAATTCTTTTAAGTAAGACACAATGCTTTGTCACAAGGGTGAAAAGAAAAGTTATACATCCCACTTAAAATTACAATGTTTCAGAACAAAAGCAAAAAAAAAGAAAAAGAAAATGTAACTTTACCATTTTATAATTACTTTCTAACAGCCTTCTCAAACTCAGTACATTTCTGTCAGTTATCACTGGTTTGCTAAGCCCGCCACTGACAAAATGTTAGAGTATCAACACAACGATCCCCTTAAACCACTTGCAAACAACGACTGATAAAGGGAACAAACTTTTCAGCAATGAAGAAATTAAATAGCAGTGGAATATTTGAACTACTGATCTTGGGAAGAAGCCACCATTTTCATATCAACTTACAAGGAACTATAATGAGATTCCCCCACCCACTCAAAATGGCGCAGGCTAGACCCCATGTAACTGCCCAGAACCTGTGTTACCTATTTTTTACTCAGAATATTCCAGAGGATGGCAAAACTTTTCAATGCATCTTTGTATTACGAACAAGCAAGACACAAATCATAAGCAAAATTACTTAATGTTTATGACCAATTGGGAACTACCTAAGAACCATGTAAAAATAACCATAAGCCCAATAACCAACAGTGATGTAATGGCAAAGGAAACTTCGAGTGTGTTATTAAGCTGTGTGGTTGCTGAAGGAACAAGCTGGAGAACTTGCTGCAGAGGATCCTGGGCCTCCTGCTGGTCAGCATTCTGCAGCTGCTGCTGTTCTGCATGGTTCTCAAGTCTCATGCTTTTTATACCACTGCTGTTGTTATTGTTGACAGATGTGTCCTCTGAGTTGCTGCCAGAATGATTCACCACTGGATAGAGCGAAATGTCTCCTGGGTTTTTTTCTATAGAATCAAAGTCAATAGTGACCTTCTTTTGACAAGGTTTATATTGTCTGAAAGAGAAGAAAGTGATAACACTTTATAACACTCATATATGCACAAAGTGTCAGTTTCTCCTGTGTCATGTTAAGAAAAAAAATAGCACTACAAATGACACAATGCTGTAATAAAGTGTCTTTTCTGCCATCTCTACGTTAGAAGATATGAAAATGAGAAATAACACTTAAAATATTCAACTACAGTGTCATTCACTGCTGTCCTTCATAAGTATACCTACACAAGAAAATGTGAAGCATTTCTGATAGTGCAGCAGTATTATAGTCTGCTAAAGTGTCATTCACTGATGTCTCTCATAAGTACTTCAGAGAACAAGAAATGAGTAACATTTATAATACTGAAGGACAGTGCCATCTGAACAATAACATCAATCATCTCTGGGATCTCTGCTTACAGTGCCTGTAACCCTGAGCTTAACTGATTCAGTTGTTGAACATGGTTTCCTTAAATGTCTGGTTTAGTGAACTGTTGGACAGATACATATTCTTGAAACCCAGGCGTGGAGATCTTGAAGCCTAGGCATGGTGACCTTGAAACCCAGGCATGGAGACCCTGAAACCCAGGCGTGGAGATCTTGAAACCCAGGAGTGGAGATCTTGAAACCCAGGAGTGGAGATCTTGAAACCCAGGAGTGGAGATCTTGAAACCCAGGCATGGAGACCCTGAAACCCAGGAGTGGAGATCTTGAAACCCAGGCATGGAGATGGACAGCAGCTGAAAAGTGATTTTTATGAATCTTCCGAGTTGATCCAATATGCAAGTTCCTTAGTGACTCCACTTTTCTTGACATGAAGGTAGGGGGGAATATGATACACCGAGCCTTATCCTGTCAGCTAGAATGAACACCCTTTTCCTAGGGGCATCACAGAAAAGTCTGGGCAGAGTCCTGGCCAGCTCTGGTTTGCTGGTCTTATTGCACTAATTTTTTTTAATGCTTATTTCTTATTGTTTATCTACAACTTACTGACTTCTCATTTCTGAAACTAACAATTTTTTTAAAAAAAATGTATACAAACCGATATGTCACTCCAGCAGTATTAAACAAATGTCGAGATGCTCTGAACTCTTTCTGATTATGTTTCTTGTCTGAGTAATATACAACCTCTGATATGCCAGACTGGATAATTATCTGGGCACAAGCATTGCAAGGGAACAATGTCACGTAAATACTACAACCCTTGATGTTCACAAGATTCTTGTTCAGCACTGCATTCAATTCGGCATGACATACTGAAATTTTAAATCAGGTTTACATTACATTCTGTAAAACAATAAATTTATAACAAGGACAGCATTAAATTCTGTAAAACAAAAAATTCTAAATCAAAACAGTATTAAATACTGTAAAACATACAAAAATTTGTAATCAGGACTGCATTAAATTCTGTAAAACACAACAATTTTACACCAGAGCAGTGTTAATTTCTGTTTAACCTTTATTTCAGTTAAAAGAAAATGTGTAAGTTCTCTTATTTTTAGAATGTGAGAGACACAGTATGTGTGAGAATCAGATGAAGAATAGCATGACCAAATGGCCAGAATAACTAGTGCAGGCAAACAATGCCAAATAAATAATAAAACTCTTGACGTCAATCAGATTTTTTTTTTTTAGCTCTTCTTATCAAGCTGGTTAGCTGAGTGGTTAGGTACTCAGTCTACTAATCTGGCGGTACCAGGTTCAAGTCCCACCAATGGGGATTTTTGCTGCACCAACAGTTCCGTGTCCACCTTGCCTCTAAAAAATAGATACCAGCGAAATCTGGGAAGGTAAATGTGGCCAGGTGTGATACTCACCACATCACACTTTCATGTGCCGAAGGTCTTGGAAATACAGGCCTAACACTGTGTTCCCAATATGCCTTAATGGCACGGAAACGGAGACTATACCTTTACTCTTATCAAGCTCTCACTTATTTTTTCGAAAGGTACTGGTCTCCATTAACCTTGTCATCTCCCTAATGTTATTCTTACTGTTCAGGGATGGAATGACTGCAGAGAATGTCCAAGTAGACTAACAACAACAGTTTTTTGCTTGAGATGTATGGAAACAGATGACCACCACAAGAAGCAAACATCTGTGACTCAAATCCCCCACTGAAGGCCTACAATACATTGCAAACAGAAAAAAAAAAAACAAAAAGGAGAACAAGTAGTTAACTAGAACAAGTGGTCAAATGGAAGATAAAACAACGTTCCTTGCAGTATCTGTACGCCTCAAGTGAAAGAATATCTGAAGTAATTTCTTTACTTGATGTCGTTAAGATCTTGAACCCCGGGCATGGAGTCAGTGGGCAGGCACAAGAGTCTGATAGCAGATTTGAATATTCTGAGTGGACTAAATAAACAGGTTTCTTATCAGGCTCCACCACATGAGTGTGTATGTGTATGTTTTGTGTATGGATGCACACTCATACAAGCTAGGTAATTTCTTGACAAAATGCTTGGCACGAAACTAAATCTATCTCCTATCCACTTCAGCTAAAGTTGCAGGACATGCCTAAATAAATGTTTCTATACCCAATCTTTGGGCGGCCTGGTTAGCTGAGGGGTTAGGCGCTCAGCTTACTAATCCGGTGGTACCGGGTTCAGTCCCAGCAGTGGGATTTTTTTCTGGTACACACCAAAAAAGGCCCAGGGTTCACCCAGCCTCTAAAAATGGGTACCAGAGAAATCTGGGAATGTAAAGCGGCCAGGCGTGATACTGATCACATCACACTTTCATGTGCCGAAGGTCATGGAAAATACGGGCTTAACACTGTATTCCCCAATATGCCTTAATGGCACGGAAACGGGAATTTTACCTTTTACCCAAGCTTTATTTAAGAAAAGAGAATACAAGAAAGTTTACCATATGGTGCCTTGCTGTCCAACCATTCTTCTGAGCTGCCATTCTGTGCTCTTCTCCATGGCATAACATCGTCACTGCATCCAATTGGCATCCCATTATATCCAATGCCCACAATTTTATTTTCTTTATTAACAATGCAGGCACCAACCTAAAAACAGAAAGAACACTGGCAGGTTTACAAACTTTTTCTATTAAACTATCACTAGCACATTCAGACATAAACTCAGATAAGGGAAAGACCATTACACACGTTTGCCATGAATAAACAGTGGTGGATCAAAGCCTGTACCATACTGCATTGCCTGTTAGTCTCCAAGATAAAGGATAACTAAGAAAGCCACCCACAAACTGATGAAAAGAAAAGAAGACCTCTATAAACTCTTACTCTCTAGTACAGATGACTCAACATATGTAACACTTATGTATGTACATTTATATTTTATGTAAGAAATTCAAAACAGATACAAAGTTTGTAAAAAGCAGTTACACAAAACATTAGAAATACATACAACAAAATTTCAAGCAAGCACAATTCTGAGAGCCATGTTAGATATTCACTTCCAGGTGGGAGATAGATTTGACAAGACTGCAGGCTGTATATTTGCTCTTCCTGTGCCTTGAGTCGCCGTAGCTACCCTTCCGGTTTCTGACTGGAGTGCCTTGGGTCGCTACAGTGATACATGCTTTGTTTCATTAAAAAAACCAGTGTAACATTTAGATTGTAAACATTCTGTGTGCATGCCTAGTGACCTTTTTCATCATGGCCAAAGCGTGGTTAGAAATGAGCGTTTTTACCGCTTTTATTATAAGTTTTGGTTGAGAATTTTCAATTTTTGGTGATGTATATAGGGATATGGACATACCCTGTGACCAGACCACCGTTCTTGAATGTATCCCAAGTAGATCTAGACACATTAGACAACTGGAGAAGTAGTTAGAAGGTTATTTCAGCCATTATCTTAGCGAGAATGCTACATATTATCACAAGACAACATCGACAAGTAGATCTAGGCATCTCAGATGATATGTAGTGTACATCTAGACCTAGCTGATGGTAAGCAGGACATAATTATTGTCTAAAAACATCACATCACTTCTTTTTTTCCTAAAAAAAAAACCTCTGCATTTATGAAATCTTCATACATTTAGTTATTTTGAAAAAAGTACACTTCTAACATGGAAATACTTTGTTTCATTCACTTTTACTAATATACCCCTATACATATCAAGACCCATGCTTTTAATCTGGCACAAATGGAACGTTTGCTTTTTTTTATACTATGGCATGAGAAGAGCTAGAGGAGATGTTCTGCGCAAACCATAGGATTAAACTAGTTCTTCTTTCTCTTTTTCCTTCTCCTCCATCCCCTCCTCAAAAAGAATTTTTTTCTTTTAGAATTCCAAGTCTGACAAGAAAATAGTTTTCTGATGCAGGTTTCAAGACAGAATGTGGGAGCTAAAGGAAACTAAATGTTAACACAAGAGACATGATGGCACAGTAAGTGGAAAAAAAAAACTGTTAACACTGTTCTTTAGTACAGCACTGTGTACTTTATGCATTTTTAGCTTATTGATTTGTGATGTAGGGTATGTATAAATATAAATCCAACATAAATAAAATCTGACATGTAAAAGACCATGGAACCTATTAATTATGTAAGTCTGGAATCATCTGTATAACCATACTTCCTTGCACAGAATCAGTGATCGTGTTAACCAGCAATTACCAGTAAATTACCGATTAAAAGAGAGAATCTGAAACTTTTAAAGGTTGTTGTTTGCCCTAATCGATTTACATTATTAAAAAAAACCTAATAAAAAGCAACCGGTGAAACTGAGTCAGCAAGATGATGGTGCTCAATTTGCACAGAGGAGAACCAGTCAGTTTTGACTTTTGTTCAGCATGTGAGGATTCTGTAAAGATTAAATCTTGCTGATAATAACATAAAAAAAAAATTAACACGAACATTTACTTTATACTGACGTTTCTAAAGTGTGTTTATTATACATTTGAAAAAAAAAAAAAAGAAAAAGGTATTAAGTACCGAATGTTGTGTTGAGAAAACCAGCATTTTGGAATGTACTTCATGTAAAGTGAAAGACAGGTATAACTGTACCGGTTCCAAAAAATCTTATCATGATCACAGACAAAATGAAGACGTCTGACCACCAATGGCTACCAGTATGACAGCCAATGAATGTATGATTCTCCTTCATCCACGATGACAAATTCACATTGATTTTAAGCGAACTCATTTTAAATATAAACAATAGCCCTTGCTTCTCTGAGCTCAGACTAACCCACCTTAAATTTCACATACTGGCCTGTTCTCTTGGACCTTTGCTTCTCTGAATTCAAATTAATTCATTTCAAATTCAAATACTCACCTGTGTTCTTGGATCCTTGCTTCTCTGAGCGCTCAGAAATGCTACAGCCATAAAGTAATCTTGCCATTCTAGATAGCCAATACGTTTCCCAGACAATCTATTAAAAACAGAAGATAGAAAAACCTGGTTATACGTAATAAATTAACACACACTAACAGCAACATTGTAATATACCAGAGAAATGACTTGAACAAATATTCATTCATTCATTCATTTGCATGTCCCTTGCGGAACTTTGCCTCCCTAACAGCACTGCTGTAGGCCTCTCGGTTGTGAGCAAGATGGCCTGCTGCTGATGCATCCATTTGCAGATCATCAACGATGTCTTGCAGCCATCTTCGCCTTGGTCTTCCTCTTTCTTTTTTCCCATTAAGTACCTTTCCAAGTACCTTTAATGTATTGAAAATATTTAAGTTTTATCTGTTTTATCCTCTTTACTAGCCAGCCTTCTTCAATATTAAGTTCTTGTAGTATGGATATATTTGTTCTTTTTTTGCGTCCAAGGTATCTGAAGAACTCTTCTGTAGCATTTACATTCAAAGGCATGTATGTGTTATTTGTTAAGTTTCCAGGTCTCACAGGAGTATGGTGCAATGGGAAAGATGTATGTCCTTAAAATCTTATTTCTGTAGTTCTGTCTGTTCCTCTCCACAGATTCTTTAGTTGTTTTACTTCATGAAGAGCGACAGATGTCCTCCTTTTAATTTCCCTCATTGTATCTCCACTATTAGTTAGCAGTGATCCAAGATATTCAAAACTCTCCACTTCTTCCTCATTGATACATATATCAGCTGCCTTGTTTGTTCTGTCAGTTGTCATCAATTTAGTTTTCTTCGCATTAAGATAGAGGTTTTGCTCTTCGCTGTTCTTACGTACTGACATAATTAGTTTTTTCCATTCCTTTTTGTGTTGTATGAAATCAAGGTAAATGAAGATGTTTGGTAAAGATTAACAAAATGATGGAAGATTAGATAATAATAAGAAAAGGTACAATATTACATCAGAAATAAACAAGTTTACCAGACATTTTGACAGAACATTATTCAGTGAAAAGTTTTTAAGCTTCTTTTTCTTACAGTACACACACAAACACACTATAACAGAAAAGGTAAAATTCTCATTTCCATGCCATTAAGACATACTGGGGATACAGTGTTATGCCCGCATTTTTATGAGCTTCAACACATGAAAGTGTGATGTGGTCAATATCATGCCTGGCCATTTTACCTTCCCAGATTTTTCTGATACCCATTTTTAGAGGTCGGGTGCACCCCAGGGCCTTCTTGGTACTGCTGGGACTAAACTCAGTAACACCGGATTAGTAAAGCAAGCTCAGCTAACTAGATAACATTATAAATATATATATATACACACATACATACATATATATATATATATGTTAAAATACTGAAAAAGTGAACATTTGCGACTGCAATAATTCGATAAGAATAACCTTACTGTCAGCTGTGTCAAAAGTATTTAGCAAAGTCATTCTAAATAGAATTAAAAGACACAGTGGATACTGCAATGAGAGAAGAACAAGCTGGATTTCGAAAAGAGAGAAGCTGTCTCGACCAGATCTTTACTCTAAGAATAGTACTTGAAGAATATATTGAAAAGCAAAAATCATTAATCCTGAACTTCATAGACTTTAAAAAGGCATTCAATAACACAGATTCATTGTGGAGAATTTTAAGACTATATGGAATACCATATAAAACTCTACATCATTAAGGATCTCTACAACTGATACATTTGTGCAGTCAACACGGAAGAAGGAATGTGTGAATGGTTCCAGATTGAAACAGGCGTGAAAAAAAGATGTATACTATCTCCCTTGCTTTTTGAAATTCATAAAGAAAAAATGTTGCACAGGTAAAATGGGCACTGACTGGGTATATGAGACCCAACTAGAAGATCTTGATTTTGCAGAGGACATAACTCTTATCAGTGACAACGCGAAATGGATGAAAGAAAAAACAGATACCGTCTTCACTGGCTAGCAAAATATGACTTGAAATTGACAAGTAAAAAAACAAAAACTTCCCATTAATTAAGAGGGAAAAATATACGTAGAAGGAACAGCTGCTATAGAAGTACACTAATCTGCATACCTCAGCAGCTAAATAGACCAGGATGGTGACACCAGAAAGGAAGTTAAATTGCAAAAGCAGCCCTGACCTTCAAGAATCCTGAGAACATATGGCACTCAAAAGTTATAAGCATAAAAACCAAGCTAAGATTGTTTAGTTCAAATGTAATATTCATCCTCATTTATGCATGGAAAAGCCAGAAGACAACTATATATATAAGAAATTATTGGTTCAACTACATCAAGTTTAGGACACTGAAATAGTAGTTTGTTGAATGTCAACATTTAAAAAAAATCTTTTTCATGACTTGCAGGGTGTGTACTATTGCTGATTTAGGGTCACGTCCAGAAAAAAAAAATGTGAACAAAGGTTGGCGGTAATGAATCTCCAGTTTCCTCACTCCCTTGCCTTGATGGTGCACTCAGTCAGGCTGTGAGTTGTACATTCTCGTTTCCATACGTCTGTCTACCCCTCATTCTTTTTTTAATTCCACCTTTCTTTCTAATGTGGTCTTCGGTATATTGTTATGTCTTTTGATATGGCCTAAGTATTATGTTTTCTTGATCTTTATTTCTATGAGAAGTTCACACTGCACTGGGAGCTGCTCTAAAATGTGTGCATTTGTACTTTTCATTTCCCACGATATATGACTAGTTTTCTGTAGAATCGCATTTTTGCTGCATTAATCCTTCTCTCCGACGTTTTGCTTAGAAGAAAAATTCCATTTACAATACTATGGTGCAGTTCTTAATTACTCTGTGCTTTCTACATTATATGGTACATATTCTTCGGTCGTGGAAAATCACCAAAACCATAGAAAACAAGTTGAATTCTTTCCAGACTAAATGTTTATGAAGAATTAGAAAAACATTTTGGCCAAACACCATAAGAAATAACATCTTATTAGCAGAAATGCAGATGAAACCACTGACAACAATTATTGAGGAAAGACGCTGGCGATGGTTGGGACATGTGCTCCGAATGACTGACAACTCACTACCAAAAATAGCACTAAGATGGTCACCACAGGGGAGCAGAAGTAAGGGTAAACCAAAAGAGACATGGAGAAGAACAACAGAAAGGATGTTGAGCAATAGAGGACTCACCTGGGCAAGAGCAAAAAAAAAAGGCAAAGGACAGGCATTTGTGGAAAACCCTTGCGGAAGCCCCATGTGCCCTTAAGGTTCAGAGAGAGAGAGAGAGAGAGAGAGAGATTCTTCGGTCGAGCAGGCTTCCTAAAACAAACGTAACATACTTCCCTGCATCCTGAATCCCCATGGCAGAAGATGCTCGCCACGTGTAAGTTTAAGAGAACTTTAAAGCATCAGAATAATGAGACGGCTTCAATGCAGCACCTAAGCTGGACTTTCGGCTGGTGTATGCGGATGTAAAACGCGTGCAGTTACATAGTTAGATCCATTTTTGCGCAAAAACATAACGAAATGGGCGCTTAAATAGATCAAATAAACCGCATTTTACGACATTGATAACTGTTTTCGTTCTGCCGTTAAAAAGGTTACTTCCTGTGAACCGTACCTATTTGTTTACTGAAAGCCCGGAACGGAATTTTGAAAGATTTCTAAATAAATAAATGAGTTATTAACTGTTTTACGACAGGCAAACATGGCAGGAAGAAATATGAGGTTTGAGTACGACATTGGTGAGATTGTTCTCTGCTTTGAACCAGATCCGACGAAAGCTAGGGTATTGTATGATGCAAAGGTAATTGCCGCCTTTCATCACTTTGCATTCGCGGTTATCATGTTAGTCAATTACTTGCACAGCTCCAATAAGTAGGTTTTTCTTTCATCAAGCACGTTTATAGTGCAGACCTTAGTTTATAAGCGCGATGTTTATCATGTGTATCGCAGGACAGCTACTGAAAATCATAAGTACAGAAAAGAGCATCATGCACAGCGCCCACATATCTTATATCCTTCCCGTGCCGTTAAACGTCACATAGGGCTCGCAAAGTAGTTCGCCAATGTGTAGAAATAATTCGTTCATGGTTGGAGTGATATTGGACTGAGCTATTGTCTTCTGACATGATGATGATTGTATCCTCAGACATAATCATTGTATCCTTCTGCCATACCCTTTGTTTGTTACCATGTATCCACCTGTCATAATGATTCTTATATCCCTCTATCATGATGATTGTATCATCTGAAATGATGACTGTATCAATCTATCATTATATCCATCAGTCATGATGATGGTGATTGTATCCCACTGTCGTAGTGGTGATTGTCATGATGATAATGATGATGATTGTATCTCTCTGTCTTGATGATGTGCCATGTGCAAGAAAAGAACTAGGATAGTATGAGACAAGATGGTTTCTTTTGAGAGAACTATCCAGACAGTGCTTTCAGGCAATATATTAGACGCAGCTATCATAGAGGAATGGCAGGCAACAGACTGACCAGACATCATCAACGCTATAAAAGAAAGAAGCAACAAAGGACTTCACTGACAGCTGTGAATCTGCATCATTGTTGAAAACAAAGGAACTGGCAGTGAATCTTGGCTGCTTATTGTGAAATAAAGGATCAGTCAGTAACAAAGATTTGTTTCTATTTTTATCATACGTATATCGTTTTTTTCTCTCAGCTTGTTGAAGTTTTTGAAAAACTTACAGGTTGTTGAACAGAGAATTCAGAAAGATGCAACTGGAAAAAAGAAACCAGCCTATGTTGTACATTTTCAGGGCTGGAATAGCAGGTACTTTCTGCTGTTAGTTTTACACTTGTGCTTTTTGCCACCTGTATGATCCCATTTTTAAAAAAATTTACTCTATTTTTTTTCCTTAAATTTTTCTGATCTGCCAAGTTTTGTTTTTCTGATGCTTGAAATTCTTTTATTATTTTTAAAATTTTCATGATTCTTAAGTAATTTTTGTTTAATTCTTTTCTGAGTGGCAAAGTGGTTAGTGTGCTAGTCTCTCATGGTGAAGGTTGGGACTTCGAATCCAGTTGGAGGTGCCCCAGTCACCCAGCTGTAGAAACGGGTACCTGACTTCTTCTGGAGTTTGGGAAGGAAAGGTGGCCAGGCATGAGACTGACCACATCACCCTCTAGTGTGCTGACAGGTCAAGGAAAATATGGGCACTAACACCATATCCCCTATGTGTCTCTAAGGCGTGACATTTTTTTTTCAAAAACTTTCCGATCCCCGAGTTTATGACTTTCTTCTTCATTTTGTTTCCCTTTGGTTTCTTTTGCTAAGGAAAATGATTCAACCTTTCATCTGTCTTGTTAGGTACCAGATTTTTATTTTTCATTTTACTGTTGTATAACACAGCGAGATCAAGCGATTTCACTTTTACACGAATATGTTGGTTGTCCATTAAACCACTGTCACATGTACAGTATGCTGGTACACCTCAGCTTACAGGTAAACAGTCTCCGTTTTGGGAGCCATCTTTCCAAACATGGACGTGACAGATTCATATATGTTTTTTAAAGCAGAGTTGGCTATAGATTAATGGCATCAGTTATGTAACCTTCTGACTTTGCATTGAAAACCAGTTTGCTTTCAGTGTTGCTGCTAACAGTGTTAGATAAATTTTATGGCCGCTTTTTTAATAAGAGCTCTGTTGGGGTTGCCGAAAATGTAATGCTCAACCTGGTTGAGATAGTGATCAATGGTCAAATGCTGATTGCTTGTGTCAGGGTAAGGGAACTGTAGCTGACCAAAACCCTATTCTGTGTTCAAGTGGTGTCCCCTGGTAACAGACTACTCTGGCCAGATGGTTAGGGATTGAAATGGAAAGACATACCCACTTCAAGAAATAAGCCATGCCAAACTCAGGTCTGTTGGGCTGAAGGTCACAAAAATCACAGCCAAGGTGCATGCTGTGATACGGTGCAACCAATGCCCTTTTTAAAGGGTGAATGCAGTAGAAAGAGAAGGCCAAGTTCTGCTTAAAGTAGATACTGCGTTCTTCAGTGCTACAAATATAAGAGTCTAAGAAGTGCTGGATTAAGATAGTGATAACTTTCTTCTTTTCCTGTGGTCTCAGGCAATGTTCCCTTTGAGCTGAGCACTTATTTTTCTAGCATCGCTCATAAATTTTTCATTTTGCTCGGGAAAGACGCTGACTGGCTTTAAAAATTGAAACTTGCTACCCATAAGTTGTCATATTACATAAATTACTGCTCATGTAAAAGTATTGAAACTTGCTGCTCGTAGATTGTCAGATTACATAAGTTATTGGTCATGTAAAAATACTGAAACTTGCTACTCATAAATTGCCAGATTACATAAATTATCGGTCATGTAAAAATACTGAAACTTGCTACTCATAAATTGTCAGGTTACATAAATTATTGCTCATATAAAAATGTTTTTTGCACATGCCAAATCATTCCTTAGAGGGAACATTGCTCTTAAGTGTTTTTTATTTTTACATTATGTTCCAGTTGGGATCGTCAAGTTGGTGAACATTATCTACTGAGGAATACGGATGAAAATCGAGAGTTAATGCGAAAACTAACAGATACGGCAAGAAAGTTGTAAGCATAATTATTCTGATAAACAGTTTTTCGCATATATTTTGTTACAAATTTGTTTACTGTGGGTATGATCATTGTGATAAATTCTTTTCACAAACATATATTTTTTCATACATTCAGTCATGTTTTTCAACTGAAAGCAGAACATATGCTGCACCATTTTATCTGATTCTTTTAAAGATGTATGTGGCATCAAAAGAAGATGACATCTTGGGAAATGATGCACCACTAACACCAACACTACCACCAATACTACCATCAACACTACCACCAATACTACCATCAACACTACCACCACCACCACTAACACCAACACTACCACCAACACTACCATCAACACCACCACCACTACCACCAACACTACCACCAACACCACCACCAACACTACTACCAACACCACTACCAACACCACCACCACCAACACTACCAACACCACCACCAACACTACCACCAACACTGCCACCAATATCACCAACACTACCACCAACACTACCACCAACACTGCCACCAACACCACCACTACCAACACTGCCACCAACAACACCAACACTGCCACCACCACCAACAACACTGCCACCACCACCAACACTGCCACCACCACCAACACTGCCACCACCACCACCAACACTACCACCAACAACACCACCAACACTGCCACCAACAACACCACCACCAATACTGCCACTAACACTGCCACCAACACTGCCACCAACAACACCACCACCAACACTGTCACCACCAACACCAACACTGCCACCAACACCACCACCACCAACAACACCACTAACAACACCACCACCAACACTGCCACCAACAACACCACCACCAACACTACCACCAACACCACTACCAACAACACTGCCACCAACAACACTACCACCAACACCACTACCACCAACACTACTACCACCAACACTACTACCACCAACACTACCACCAACACCAACACTACCACCAACACTGCCACTAACACCACCACCACCAACACTACCAACACCACCACCAACACTTCCACCAACACCACCACAAACACTAACACCACCACCAACACTGCCACCAACAACACCACCACCAACACTTCCACCAACACCACCACAAACACTAACACCACCACCAACACTGCCACCAACAACACCACCACCAACAACACCACCACCAACACTGTCACCACCACCAACACTACCAACACTGCCACCAACAACACTACCACCAACACCACCACCAACACTGCCACCAATAACACCACTAACAACACTGCCACCAACAACACCACTAACAACACCAACACCACCACCAACACCGCCACCAACACTACCATCACCACCACCAACACTACCACCAACAACACTACCAACACCACCATCAACACTACCACCAACACCACCACCAACACTACCAACACCACCATCAACACTACCACCAACACCACCACCAACACTACCATCAACACTACCAACACCACCACCAACACTACCATCAACACTACCAACACCACCACCAACACTACCAACACCACCACCAATACCACCACCAGCACTACCACCAACACTGCCACCAACACCACCACCAACAAGCCACCAACACCACCACAAACACCACTAGCAACAAGCCACCAGCACTACCACCAACACCACCACCAGCACTACCACCAGCACCACCACCAACACTACCACCAACGCCACCACCAACACTACCACCAGCACCACCACCAACACTACCACCAACACTACCATCAGCACTACCACCAACACTACCATTAACACTACCACCAACACTACCACCAACACCACAAATAGTTGGCAGTTGGGAACATATATTTGGCTGCCTCATTGGAGCGTGGAGTGATCAAGTACTATTCTGGCTCATTAGCATTAGAAGATCAAGGAATGTCTGAAAGGAAGGTGGCTAGATGTCATCAGTGTACAGTCTGTAGAGAAGCTGAAGTGTAACGATCTTTTCTAATGTAGTAACTCTGTAGTAATTAACTCTGCGAATGCAGTTCATTGACTTCTAGCTGTTACTGTAAAGGCCAGTGAATTGGTTTCTCTTGAATTCTTTGCCTAGAACTGCACTTAAAAGTAAAGAGAAACAAAGTAATGAAAGGGTGCTTTTTTTTTTTTTTAAACCTGTTTGGTTGATGCAGTAACCATCAGTGATGGTGTTCATTCTGTATATAAAGTCAAATGTTTCTACAGTGACCATTCATAAACTTGTATTATGTGGAGTAAAGGCTTTGATTCCAGTGCCAGGGCAAGTAAATTAGTTTGATCAAGATCCAACCTCATTTCTTTAGTTACCTTTTGGTTGTGTTGCAGCAGGGAAGGTGGGATCATTGTGACACTAACTGTAGTGGAGGCAGCTAAAAACCTGGGGGAACATCAGCCCTGTGTCTGTCATGAGGAATGTTGTCATTAAGTTAAACCATTTATGTACCATTGCATTTGGAACAAAGAAGAGCTCAGAGTATAAAGAGAAAATAGATGTTATTATCATTACCTTTTTTTTTTTTTTTGTTGTTGTTAGAGTAGAAGAGTATCAGATTTTGTTCCTGAATTGTAACTTTTTTTTGTTGTTAGAGTAGAAAGAGTATAAGATTTTGTTCCTGAATTGTAACTTTTTTTTATGTTAGAGTAGAAAGAGTACAAGATTTTGTTCCTGAATTGTAACTTTTTTTTATTGTTAGAGTAGAAAGAGTACAATATTTTGTTCCTGAGTTGTAACTTTTTTTTTTTTAATTGTTAGAGTAGAAAGAGTATAAGATTTTGTTCCTGAATTGTAACTTCTTTTCTTGAAATCTTCACAGCTGTAAAAAGAACAGTCAGCGAAGACGCAAAATCAATACCATCCTCCACGAAGCCTTTGGGGGTGCTCCTCCTGAATTTGATGTCATGAGTGACAGTGAAGAATCTGACGACGAGTCCGATTCAGGAAAAGTAGGTGACATGGTGTAACATGGTGGTGGTGTGTTTTACAATGATGGTGGGCTTTGTTTTAGGTTGTACTTGTCGGTCTTCCGTGACATAAATGAGATATTTTTAGTTGCTTTTTTGTTTATTTTATGTTGCTGTAGGGTTTCCCCGTAATTGTGTGGTAGTGTTCTTTACAAAGATCATGAGATAAAGGCATCCATATGAATGAATGGAAGGTTGTAATTGGTTGCTTTGTCAGAATACATCCACATGGCAGGTTTCGTGGCATACTCCGCACTATATGTGTCACATTTCCTCTTGCATGCCCACTGATTCACTCATTCGTTGGATAGAGGCTAACAACACAATGCTCTGAATCTACAGTTCAAGGTCCATGGAGTGTTGTGCACAGTGAGAATCATGAGACACTTTGGCAGTTGTTTCTGAGTTGTTTTTTTTTTTTTGTATACTTGGGGCCTGATGGAAGCTAATGACCTTGCAATAGCCTGGCTTTGCTACAGGTGCTAGCCGTCTCAGTAGGTTCCACCTCAGTTAGGAATTGAAGTTTTAAGTTTTTTTTATACCTTTCTCGACAGTTCATCATCTAAACAGAATGTGTTGAAAGTATGTCATTCTCTGACATGTGGTACGCCTGCTTCCTATTTATCCAGGTTGTTCATTTTTGTACAGTGACAACGAAGACGTTGAGCAGAACATGAACTATTGGTTTTGCTCGGCTCTGATATTTGTTCAGTCTGTCCAGGATAGTGTGTTTGTGCCTGATGATTACATCACCTTCTAGTGTGATGACAGGTCAAGGAAAATATGGACGCTAACATCATATCCCCTATGTGCCTATAAGGCATTAGCAAGGTTACCTGCCTGTTACAGAAGGGCCTTAAAGATGTCTTTCACAGAAAGGAGGCGCAGCAACACCATCTTAGAAGAACTGGATAGGGATGGAGACTGATTCCTCATCTCCAACAGGAAAAGAAAGTTATCCTTCTTTGGTTCTGTTAAAAAAATATGATGGCTCTTTGTTTATGTTAACAGTATGATGGCTCTTTGTTTGTTAAAACAATATGATTGCTCTTTGGTTAAGTTAAACAACATGATGACTCTTTGGTTTATGGTAAACAACAGATAAAAGGGATGGCGACTGCAGTAAAACTGGTTTAAATGAAAAAGGTAGATAGAGGTGTATGGTGCAGTTTTACAAAGTGAGGGAGGGAGTAAGGTGAGAAAAAAACGAATAGAAAGTATGAGAATGTATAAATGAAAAACATACAACATCCAATATTTCGGCGTGAGCCTTATTCAAGGATACATGCACAATGAGACAAAAACACGAAGAACTTATCTGATTGTGTCTTCCTCCAAGTAGAAAACAGAAATGTGTGTAGTAGAAGGGAGAAGGAAAGACTACGCTGCCCACAACAACGGATGCCCGATAGAGCCAGTTGTAAAGAAGAGGTGGAGAGAGAGGAGGAGAACAGGTGGGGGGAAGGCAATAGAAACATGATAACCGCTAGAGGAGGTGTTCGGGGGGGGGGGGAGGGGACGTGGAGAGATAATGAATGAAGAACATAAACACCTGCAGGGAGAAAATGTGAAACTGGTGAATAGGACAAGACTCTATAGACACCAATATGTTGGCAGAGAAAAAAATAGAGTGGTGGTAGGGAGGGGTAGCATAGAGAAAGAAAGTAGAGTTTAAAAAAAAAAATGGCCAGTGGAAAAATAAAGAAGTTACAGAAAGCTGAAGACATTGTTAATTCCAGCTGGGTGGAGACGGCCAGTCTGGAAAATAAGGCGCTGTTCTAGGACCCTCCGAGATCGTACATCAGCAGAACAAGAGCGGATCGCACTAACAGAAATGTCCTGTTTACCCCTGTGGTTGCTAAGGCAAAAATGTTTAGCCACATGTGTCCAGACCCTCTTAGAAATATCATTGAGATGCTGGTGAAATCGATCTCATAACCGTAAGCCAGTCTCCCCTGTGTACTTCAAACCGCAACATTTGCACATAATAGCATAAATAACATTACGTGAAGTACAAGTGAAACCCTCCTGAACTGATAACATGGACTTAGGGAAGGAGATCTAGCTAGCTTTGACAACAAACGGACAAGTGTTGCATCTATGGCGTCCGCAATATCTGGTACCATAAAAAGTGTCATCTGTCTTAAGGTGACTACGAATTAAAAGGTCCCTGAGGTTCTTGTCCCGTCTGTAGGCCACCAATGGGAGTTCCCCAAAAAGTTCACGTGTATCAGGCTTGGTCTGGAGGAGATGGAGATGACAAAACAGTATGTTTTTAACTGCCAAGCTATGAGGGTGGTACGTGAGTATTAGTTTAACTCTGTCCGAGCTACAGTGCGGTTTAGGGGTGAGGGCTTGTTGCCGCGATATATGGCTAATGCGGTTCCAAGATGACGAGAGAACATGTTCTGGATAGCCGCGCTCATGGAAGAAATCCAGCATTTTATGGCCTTGATCTTGGAAGTCCAAATCCTCATTTGCAGCGTGGTCTTTCCTTCTCCCTTCTGCTACACACATTTCTGTTTTCTACTTGGAGGAAGTCACATTCAGACAAGTTCTTCGTTTTTTTGTCTCGTTGTGCATGTATCCTCGAATAAGGCTCACGCCGAAATATTGGATGTTGTATGTTTTTCATTTATACATTCTCATACTTTCTATTCGTTTTTTTCTCACCTTACTCACTCCCTCCCTCACTTTGTAAAACTGCACTATACACCTCTATCTACCTTTTTTATAGTAAGCAACACAATGGTCTAGAGAGAACAGCATTGAAAGGTAATTTTTATTTCCTGAAAAGAAGAAAGACTGGCTAGAAGATGTCACTGACATTGTGAAAACCACACTCACTGTAGCAGGCATCCTGGCTAGGTGAGAGTTCTCATTGACTATAAAGAGAGCAACATATAGCAAAGGACATGCCACATGAATGAATGTGGTAATTCTTATTTCATGGATGGTAGGTAACTATATAGTCTGTTTAGTTATTTCTGATTTGAATAGTTATGTGAGAGTTTCATTCTCATTTCTGTTGTTATCTTCAGAAAACTGGGCGAGGAAAAGCCGGACAGGAAAAGAAAAGACAGGTTAAATTAAACATTTAAATCTGGATTATGACAATATTTTATGAGTTTAATTTTTCAGTGCAGTTTTAAAGTTTTTTTTATATATTATACAATTTTGTTATATTGTAGTTTATAAGTTTTTTTTTATACTGCAATTTGAACAGTTTTTCTTTATTAATTACTGTTTGAAGACAAATTTTTATTGGATCACTGAACATTTTTGTATATGAATACTTGAACAAACAGTTTTTACATTATTGTTGTATAAAAGTTTGTCTTTTATGAGTGTTTCAACTTTTGAATGTTGCTTAGAAGAATGTCTTATATGAGCATTTTAACTCGTTGACTGTTGCTTAGAAAAATGTCTTATGTGAGTGTTTTATCTTTTGACTGTTGCCTTGAAGAATATCTTATATGAGCATTTTAACTTTTGATTATTGCTTGTAAGAATGTCTTCTTATCTTCTTCTTCTTTGATCATTCTTAGACATTGACTAGGATACTTCTAAAGTAATCAGTGGTCAGCTGGAGATAGTGTACATCCCCATAAAGCTTCTCATGAACTGATAGAGGTGTTGGCCACATCTATTTTCTCTGAACTTTGTTGGGCACACCCATAGAATATGTTCTCCCATCATCTTACCAGTGCCATGTGTACACTTGTCGGTTGGGCCAACCTTGAACTTGTTGAAAAGGTGGTACCTCGGTCTGTTATGACTGGTGTGGAGCCTCAGAATAATCACTTGCTCTTCTCTGGTGAGTTAGTAGCAGACAAACAGCGATATACCAGATAATCGTATGTAAGCTTTTCCCAAGAGTGGTAACACAGTGGATTCCATCCCATTTCAGTGTACCAGGTAATGAAACAGCTGACATCCTAACAAAATAAGGTAACAGATTACTACAAATAGATACAGGTACGATGTATGAGGAAACTAAATCTGTGATAAAAATAACATTCAAGAATAAATGGGCAAAAGAACACCATTGCTATCAGAAAAAAATAAGAAGAATGTCTTATGTGAGTATTTTAATTTTCGACTTCCACAGAAAACAAGCCTTGTTGAGTTTGAAATGCCTGAAAGTTTAAAAGTTCAGTTGGAGGATGATTACATCTTAATCAACAAGAAAAATAAGGTTTGCTAAGCACGCTTTTCTCTTCGAGTTAGACCAAACTGCTGTTATTACTTCCCCTGAGAAGAGTGATATTCAAAACATGATAGTTTCTGTGATCACACTTGGCGTTCTCTAAATCTTGTTTGGTCTAGACTCATCTCCATCCAGGAACAGCCTGTTGTATACTTAATCCTGTCTGATTTAGGCAGGGATTAATGTTTCTCAAGGTGGTGTAGCTTTTGTCCAAGATCCCTTGCATGCTTTCAAACAAGTCACAGTTGTTATCCTGTCTTCATCCAACTCGCTGCCTGTGTGTCAAGACAAGATGTTTCCAAACTTCTTCAGAGTGCTGCCCCCCTTGCTCAATTCTTCTGATACCCCTCTTCTGCTCCATATACCCCTCACCACTCTTCTTGGTCTTTCCACTTTCAAAATCACTGTTTATAGACTTTTACAGCATCATCTGCGAAGAACCTCTCTTAACAGGTACTGGAGACTAAAAGAACAATTATCAGATATCTTTGTAATTGGCATAACTAGAGTTCATGTTCTGGATTCCACAAAGGATTTTTTATACACAATTAGTTCCTTTTTACCCGTGTGGTACCCGGGATCTGCAAAGAATAGGACCACTGTACCCTACCATGCATGATCGTAAAAGGCGACTAAGGAGGGTTCAGCATAGGGCCAGCAACCCTATCTGGTAAAAAACTATCAGACTGCTACAGAAACAGAAGCAAGGGAAAAAGCAAATGCAGGTGGAAGGAGAAATGCGTATCAGGAAACTGAGCCCATGAAGGTTGTGGATGAAAGCCAGCCACTGGAAGTCCCCAGCCCGACTGCAGACCTCCTGGAACCTAAACAAAAGATGCATATAGGCAGCTGGAATGTAAGAACACTAAACCAGACTGGAAAACTAGCACAAACCATCAAGGAAATGCACAGATACAAACTAGACATACTAGGAATACAAGAAGCAAGATGGACAGGACAAGGCAGAAGGAAATTAACAACACAGCACACAGAAGATACAATAATATGGTCAGGTAAAGAAGATCTTCATGAAGGAGGAGTAGCATTGATTATAACAAAAGAAACATCAAGAGCATTGCTGAAATGGACCCCAATAAATGAGAGATTATTATATGCACGGTTCAACTCAAGATTCACGAAGCTGTCTATTATAGTTTGTTATGCACCAACAGAAGCAGCTGAAGAGGAATTAAAAGAAGATTTTTACAACAGCCTCCAAGCCACAGTAGAAACAATACCCAAGCATGATATGCTACTCATCTTGGGCGACTTCAATGCAAAAGTAGGTGAAGGAAATGAAGATAGAAGAATAATCATGGGAAGAGAAGGAATCGGAGAAATAAATGAAAATGGAGAAAGACTGTGCAGTTTCTGTGAAGAAAACATGATGACCATCGGAGGGACAATTTTCCAACACAAAAACATCCATAAGGTGACTTGGAGGTCACCAGATAAAACCACAGAAAACCAAATCGATCACATACTAATAAACAACAAGTGGAAACGGTCACTACAAGATGTGCGAGCAAGGAAAGGAGCAGATATAGGAAGTGATCACAACCTTCTGGTAGCAAAAATAAAACTAAAATTAAGGAAAGCCAGAATCGGAGAACACAGAAAGATACATTTTGATACAAGAAAACTGATAGACCAGCAAACAAGAAATGAATTCTCAATAAATTAAGAACCGCTTCAGTGTCCTACAAGACGAAGCAGAAATGTCCATATTAGAGTTCAATAAAACACTACAGGAAACAGCAAAAGAGGTGCTGGGATATCGGAAAAGGAGAAAAAGGAATGGATAAGTGAGACCACATGGGAAAAGATAGAGCAAAGAAAAGAAATCAAGAAAAAATTACTGAACACCAAATCACAACGGCTTAAAGAACGAGTTTTAAGTAATTATGCACAAAAAGACAAAGAAGTGAAGGAATCATGCCGTCAAGATAAACGTCAGTATTATGACAACTTAGCAGAGACAGCAGAGAAAGCAGCATATAAAATGACATGAAAACCATATATAAAATCACAAAGCAGATGACAGGTAACTTCAATACAAGATGTGAAAGTGCAGTAAGAACACAAAATGGACAACTGGTCAGTGGAGAAAGAGAAAAAATTGAAAGATGGAGGGAACACTTTAACACCCTACTAAACAGAACACAAGCAGCACAAGCAATAGATATACCTGAAGCAAAAGCGGAACTAAACTCAATACAGGACCAATAACAATAAATGAAGTAAAAGAGGCGATAAAGATGCTAAAATCAGACAGGGCACCAGGTGAAGATGAAGTGACTGCTGAGATGTTGAAAGCAGAAGAAACAGAAACACCAAAACAACTTTGCCGGATATTACAACAAATTGGGATTTAGAAAAAGCCCCAGAGGAGTGGAAAACTGGTCTTATAGTAAAACTACCAAAGAAGGGTGACCTCAGAGATTGCGGGAACTGGAGAGGCATTACCCTACTGCCACTCACTAGTAAAGTATTTTGCAGAATAATCATCAACAGAATTGTACCAACACTTGAGGAAAAACTTCGGAAAGAGCAGGCAGGATTTAGGAAAGGAAGATCATGCATAGACCATATATTTGTACTTAGACAAATATTAGAACAGGCAAATGAATGGCATAGCACAACATATGCATTATTCATAGATTTTGAGAAAGCCTTTGACAGTGTCAACAGAGATGCACTGTGGAAAATCCTAAGATGGCATGGCCTCCCCCATAAAATAGTTAATGTAATCAAAGCCCTATACGAGGATTTTCAGTGCAAAGTTATCTGTGGAGAACATACCTCCAGCAGCTTTAGGGTACAAACAGGAGTGAAACAGGTGTGTACTATCACCAACATTATTTATCTTGGCAGTAGACTGGTTAATGAAGGAGGCAACATCAGACAAACGCAGAGGATTACAATGGACCCTTGAACAGTGCTGGAGGACCTTGACTTTGCGGACGACATTTGTCTATTATCAAGCAGTCACAAAGATATGCAAGATAAAATAAACAAGTAACCAGAATGCAAACAACATAGGACTAAAGATCAACGTAGGAAAGACAAAGTTAATGAAGCAAAATGTGAACAACAGAAATGTACTCAGAGTAGATAACAAGTTAGTGGAGGAGGTCAACGAATTTGTATACCTTGGCAGCAGAGTAGTAGAAAATGGAGACAGCACAGAGGACATCAACAGCAGACTTACTAAGCAAACCAGGCTTTTGCAATGCTACAGAATATATGGAAATCAAATAAACTAAGCATAAATATGAAAATCAGGATATTTAAGAGTAATGTTCTAAGTGTACTACTCTATGGAAGTGAATGCTGGAAAATCACCAAAACCATAGAAAACAAGTTGAATTCTTTCCAGACTAAATGTTTACGAGAATTAAAAAAATATTTTGGCCAAACACCATAAGAAATAACATCTTATTGGCAGAAATGCAGATGAAACCACTGACAACAATTATTGAGGAAAGACGCTGGCGATGGTTGGGACATGTGCTCCGAATGACTGACAACTCACTACCAAAAATAGCACTAAGATGGACACCACAGGGGAGCAGAAGTAAGGGTAGACCAAAAGAGACATGGAGAAGAACAACAGAAAGGATGTTGAGCAATAGAGGGCTCACCTGGGCAAGAGCAGAAAAAAAGGCGAAAGACAGGCATTTGTGGAAAACCCTTGCGGAAGCCCCATGTGCCCTGGGCACTTAAGGTTCAGAGAGAGAGAGAGAGAGAGTTCCTTTTATTTTCAGTAAGCAGATTTGTACTTTTATGACTTTCTATTTTATTTTAGTTTAGTGTATGAAAGTAATTTACTTTTGTGACTTTATAACTTTCTTTTATGACTTCTTGGTTTTCCAGTTTCTGAATCATATAGAATTGTATGAAAATTGATCTATTCTTGTTACGTAATAGTCAATTTTATATGAGATTTAGTTTTTCCTTTGTATGTAACAGCTTGATTTTGTATGAGAATTAATCTTTCCTTCTGATACAATAGCTTATTTTTGTATGAGAATTGATCCCTTTGTGACATGAAAGCTTATGAGAACTGGTCCCTTCTTGTGTCATAATAGCTTCTTTTTGTATGAGGACTGGTTCCTTCTTGTGAAATCTGCTTATTTTTGTATGAGAACTGGTCCCTTCTTGAGTTATAACAGCTTATTTTTGTATGAGAACTGGTCCTTTCTGGGGTCATAACAGCTTATTTTTGTATGAGAGCTGATCCCTTTTTGAGTCATAACAGCTTGTTTTTGTATGAGAACTGGTCCCTTCTTGGGTCATAACAGGTTATTTTTGTATGAGAATGGTCTGAATCTGGAATATGATAACCTATTGTTGAATGAGAATTAGTCTTTCTCCTTATGTAATTGAAACACAGTTCCCTGCACCCTTCACATGTCATTAAATTATCTCCCTTCCATGTTTCTGTGGACAGCTGACGCGAGTTCCAGCCAAACCTTGCGTGGTAGACATTCTTGAGAGCTTCATGAAAACCTTCTGTGTTAACTATGTATGCGATCCGATGGGAGGGAGGGAGAAGACGAGAAACAGCAGCAGCAAACACACCCTCAAGTGTACCCCAGATAAGTGGTAAGTCTGCCATGAGTTTTCTGGTATATGTTAAGTCTGACAAAAGTTTTCTAACATTGGCTAGGTCAGCCCTGAGTTTTATGGCGAGCAGGCCTGCCAGAGTTATTGTGGTAAGTCTGCTGAAGTTTTTTTTATAAATTGTGAGTGCTGACGAACCTGCCATCTTTGTGATAAGAGGTAATGATATAAAGCTGTCTGGTTAGGATGAGAGATCAGTTTGGCAATTTTCTGCTATGTAATGTGTTGCCAAACTTCATGAAAGTGGTGAGTCAAAGATTCTTTTGTGAGTTTATAGTTTATCAAGATTTTTTGATAAATGTTTAGTTTACCATTCATATTTCTTAATAAGAGCTGATTTTACCTGTCATATATCTTGATAAATACAGAGTTTACCTTTCAAGATCTTTTGATAAATGTTTAGCTTATTTGTCAGATTTCTTGATAAATGTTTAGCTTATTTGTCAGATTTCTTGATAAATGCAGTGTTTACCTGTCAGATTTTTGGTACATGTTTAGCTTATTTGTCAGATTTCTTGATAAATATTTAGCTTATTTGTTAGATTTCATGATGGATGCTGAGTTTACCTGTCAGAATTCTTGATAAACGCTGATTTACTATTATATCCCCATAGTGAGCAGTCCTACTGTATTTAAATACCTAACACAAAAAGATATTCGAATGCATACATTGATAGCAAAGATATAAACAAGACACTTGGTAATATGTAAAAATATGTATGGCAGCATATATTTTTGTATGAATATTTATGCATATGTTGATTTATACAACTTAGCATCATTCCACAACTGATATATTTATTTCTTGGTTATTTCTTTTGGGTTTTTTTTTCTGTTGGCAGCGTTTCCCTGTGCAAAGAATTTGTTGACAGTCTACGAATCATATTTGATTTTACTCTACCCATAATCCTCCTGTATGCTGCTGAACAGCAGCAGTTCGAGACAGCCATGAAGGAGATCAAGCCAGCAGGTCTCTTAGCAAGAGACAAAGAGATGTAAGTTTCTGCTCTTCCTCTCTCTACTTTCACTATCTTGTAAACATGCAGCATAATACATATATGCTGCATACATTAAAAGCATGTTTAAAATTGAACTCTTCCCACCCGCGTTACTTCCAAAATGTTCCTTAGTTTCTTACGGCGTGGACATTTTGGAGAAGGGCGCGGACATTTTGGAGAAGGGGTCCCTGTGTAAAAGTTATTGTACCAAATTAATTCCATGATCAACACGTGTGTATCACACATTAAAATAAGCGGAAATGAATGAAGATTCCATAAATGAAGTTATTTGTCATAAAAAAACAAAGAAAAGAAAAAAAACTGATGTGAAACAATGGATCGATTTTTTGGCGCTAAAAAAATTTTAGGGCTGAACAATAAAATCTACTGTATACTTACCTTAGCTGTGTCATAATCCAATATAGAATACATAGTCATTCAAATTTCAACACGGAAAAATCAATATGTATGGATTTTTGTGACATCCAATAAATCTAACAGATCTACAGCTACTAGAAACACATATAGTAAGCTAGATCTAGTCGGTCGGTGTGACCATTCTACCACTCAATCTCGAAATAAACTTGAGTTTTACCCCTTATTTATATTTCAAAAATGGCGTCTTTATCCCCCATGCTTAAAACACTAGCTTAACTTTGAATCCAGAAGAGTTCTAACTGGTTAAATGAAAAGTAACATCATGTTTTCAACGAAAGAAACTCCGGTGTCACATAGGGCTCTGGAGGGTGCCATTGCTAAACCACAAAGATCCTTATGGGGCTCTCGCGAGTGGGAAAGAGTTAAAATGACAAAATATTTATATTACATGTAGAAAGAATGAAAGAGAACAGACAAACAAAAATTGTGTATGTGCAACAGATGAAGGAAGCAAGACCAAGACAGAGATGGAAAGACAGCATAGAAGAGGATACAAAGGAAATTGGTGTCACCAACTGGAGAGAGAAGATTAGGAATGGAGGTGAACTTTATCTGCAGCAATGAGCCTTAATGGCCGGAAAGCTGAAGAGGAGGAAGAAAATATTTATATTCGGTCTCATATGCACACGCTCACATACTTGTGATGTAATTACTGCACATATTCAGCTATTATAAAGTAATACAATACTTGTGGTGTAATTATTTTCTTAATAAAACACATTCCTTATAATAACATCTCAACAGAAATTTGGGTGCCCAAGTGGTGAACTGGTTAACTCTTTATGTACTGGGGGTTTTTCCCTCAAATGACCAGTGGTCATGTCAGTGGGATAAATTTCTTAACGTGGAATGGGATGGTTGTCACATTTACAAGGATCACAAAGGCATAGTCTGATTCGCAGTGTGGCATATTATACATTTTTTTTAAATAGGAAAAGTTGTACATTGTTTTTCTAATAAAATTTTTATTTATATATTAGTATATAACGGAAAAAAACAAGCTAAGAATTGAGGAGAGTTAAGACGAAAAAATGGAAAATTATGATGAAAAATGTTCTCTTTTACCCCGCTCAAGTTTCCTCTCTAGTGGGTCCAGTGATATCCAAATTGAGTAGAATTTTATACAAACACCATTTCTTCACATAAAATATACATTATTTATTTACAGTTAATTTACAGTCTACTAGTGTACTAATAACATGGCAACACCACGGGCGGTGGCCCATAATCTTAGAAAAACATTTTAAAAATTAATTTTTGTATCACAACATGGCTCTCATTTCACACGTGGGACCTCATGTTGACACTTGTATCATGCCAGAAGTGATTTATACACCCAGTTTTGGCAAGATTTTAAGCATTGTATGATTAAATGCATTACTGACAATCTTCTTCTTCTTCTTCGTTCGCACTGTCTGTCTATATCTGCAGTCCTGTCTCTTGGATAAATTTCACTGTTTTTTGTAATTCATGTATGGAACCGTAGAGCTTATCTTCTTTAGTGGTTTCACTGGGCCAGTAATTATTTCTCAGTGTCTCGTAGTTGATGCAGTTCTGGAGGATATGTTCCACAGTTTGGGGCACCTGGGCACATGTACATAGATTAGTAGTACCAACCTTAAACTTTGTATACATATGACTTCGGAGTTGACTGTGTCCTGTTCGGAGACGGAAGATGGTGACTTGTTCCTTTCTGTTTAGCATGTGATAGTCATCATGTGGTGGTGTTTGTGGCTTCCTGTAGGTTTTTATCATGCTTTTCTTCTGATTATAAGTGATTGGTATGTCTGGTTGCTCCATTTCAGTGCCCTCTTTGACCAGATGGTCAGCTTTCTCATTGCCTGGTATCCCACAGTGGGAGGGAATCCATTGCAAAGTGACTCCATGTTGTAAGCCAATTTTTGACAAGGCATCCTTAAGGTCTGGTAGTTTGTTGCACTGAAGAGCCTCCAGTACTGATCTTGCATCTGTGAGAATTACTACAGGATATATATCAGTTCTGGAGTCTGATAGTTTTTCAACAGCAGCAATAATTGCCCTAACTTCTGCATCAAAGTTGTTGCAGTATTTTCCAGTGGGTATGGAAATTTTGTCAATGGTGTTGTCTGGATATTCAATATATGCTCCTGCCCCTCCATTCTTTATGGCATTATGTGCAGATCCATCTGTATACACACGTATCCAGGTGTCACATGGATATTTGTCATCTAGAACACTAAGTGTGGCTGTTGATCTTACAAGACTGGTCTGCATCTCACCATTCTGCACACCTTTCACTTCAGTCTGAATAGTTATTTGTGTATAATCTGCTTCTTTCCATGGTGTATGCTCTGGTACAGATGATAATGGAGCGACTACAGTTGGAAGGTCAGGTATCAGCTTACGCATACGCTTGGCCTGATGAATGAAGCTGCTTCTTTTAAGCCGTCCTAATGCCAAGTTATTGAATCTCTCCTTCAGGGGATGGCTTACAGAGCTAAGGAATTTTTCTCCCATGGTCATGACCTTTGTGTCTCTACGTTCCTTTAGCGGTTGAACACCAACTATTTTCTGCATTTCTACTATTGGTGTGGACCTCATGGCACCTGTGATAATCCGTAGTGACTGATTTTGAACCTTGTCTAGATTATGCAGCGTAGTGTTTGATGCTGTGCACCAAGATGTTGAGCCATATTCTAATTACTGACAATAAAAACCATGCCAGGAGCGAACTGCAATAGTGACCATGACCCACTCTGTGGAAAAATTATAATAAAGCTGAAGAAAGCATGCAGAAAAGTGAGAAACATCAAACTGAATACAGAACTCCTTAAAAATGACCAAGAACTGAGAGAACAATACAAAGTTATTATAACAAATAGATAAAATGCTATAGCAAAGATAAATAGTATAGATGAACAATGGGCAATGTTAAGAGATTCTATCCACCAAACTGTTAAGGAGATAATACCACCAGAAAAAGAAGCCTCTAAAAATAAATGGATGACAGACGACATCTTAGGACTGATGGACAAGAGGAGGAGGAGTAAAATAACCAAGAAAAATATAGCAAGATAAATAAAGAAATAAGACGCAAATGCAGAGAAGCAAAAGAAGTGTGGTTAAATGAACAGTACAGACAAATAGAGGACTCTCATAATAAAGACAGCAAAAACATGCACACACAAATTAGTGAACTCACACGCAGGAAAACAAAATATACCACAGGATGCCTGAAATCGAAAGAAGGTAAAATGTTAATGAGAAAAGAAGACATTGTGGACAGAGTACATCAGTGAGCTATATGGAGGAGAAAGACCAGAATTAACACCAGATACTGAAAACTGTGATGGACCACCAATACTTGAAGATGAAATCATAGATGCCATCAAACACATGAAGAAAGGAAAAGTGACTGGGCCTGATAATATAACAATAGAAGAAATAGATGCGCTAGAGGAGATAGGAATAAAAATACTAACCAGGTTACTGAGTGACATTTACAACAGTGGTTATATGCCCAGTGACTTGCTTAAATCCATGTTTTATAGCACTACCAAGGAATGTAATAACCACCAGACTATCAGCCTCTCATGTCAAATAACGAAGCTACTTCTGAGAATCATTATGAGAACAAGGAAAAAGATAAAAATGGAAATAGCAGATGAACAGTTTGGATTTGTTGAGGGAAAGGGAACACACAATGCCATTTATGGTTTACGAACACTAACAGAACAAGCTTTAGAAGTGCAGAAAGATCTCTACTTATGCTTCATTGATTACACCAAGGCATTCAACAAGGTGAAACATAATGAAATTATTAAAATGCTTGAAAACATCAGTATAGATGGCAAAGATTGTAAAAAATTATACTGGCAGCAAGAAGCAGCAATTCGAGTTGAAAATATAACTGGAAAATATCAACCTATAAAACAAAGGGTGCGACAAGGATGTGTACTATCTCCAGACCTTTTTTCTCTGTACAGCGAGAATATTCTAAGAATGATCATCACAGAACCAGGCATAAAAATTGGAGGATACAATATTAACAACCTTCAGTATGCTGACGACACAGTACTGATAGCTGAGAACCAACAAGACCTGCAAAATCTCTTGGATTCATTCATTCATTCATTCCTTTGCATGTCCCTTGCGGAACTTTGCCTCCCAAACAGCACTCCTGTAGGCCTCTTGGATAAAGTCACCAAAGAAAGTGAACAGAAAGGCCTTACTTTGAACATAAAAAAGACACAGACTGTGGAAGGACAGAGACTAAGAAACAGAATCCACCAACATGCAGTATAAAATTAAATGGAACTATTCTAAAGCAGGTGCAGAAATTCAAATACTGGAGCAGTAATAACTTAATAACTTCAGATGGGAAATGCAGAACAGAAATTATGAACAGAATAGGCCAAGAAAAAACTACATTTCAGAGAATGAGAAATATATTAGCCAACACATCCTTATCAATGAATCTTAGAAAACGAGTCCTAAAATGCTATATTAAACCTATCTTGTTATATGGAAGTGAATCATGGACAATAGGCAGGTCTGCACAAAAATCATTGGAAGCAGCAGAAATGTGGTTTATTAGAAGAATGTTGTGAATCCCCTGGACAGCAAAAATAACTAATGAAGAATGTATGAGAATAGCTGGAGAGACAAAAAAATCTTGTAAAAAAAATAGAAGAGAGACAATGTACTTTCATAGGACATGCAGTGAGAAGGGGGGGGGGGGGATTGAAAATATTATAACAATAGGAAGAATAGAAGATCAAGAGGAAGACCAAGAGAAATGATACTGGACAGTCTGACGGGATGGTGTGAGAGGAGATCACCAACTGAGCTGATGGCCTGAATGAAGGATCGTGTACTCTGGAGAAGCATAATAGCCAATGCCAGTTGGCACGGCACCTGATGATGATGATGATGATTAAATTCACTTTTAGAGCCCAACTCATTACCAGCACATGACATGTACACAAGGCAAAAAGTATCCACCGGATCGTCACATAGTGTGACGCGAAGTATAGAAAAAGTTAATACACTAGTCTCTCATGGTGAAGGCCAGTGGTTTGGATCCAGCCAGAGGGGCCCCCAGTCACCCAGTCTGTAGATATGGGTGCCTGGCTTGTTCTGGAGCTGGGGAAGGGAAGGCAGCCAGATGTGGTGTTGCTGACCACATCACCTTCTAGCGTGCTGCTGACCACATCACTTTCTAGCGTGCTGCTGACCACATCACCTAGCGTGCTGCTGACCACATCACCTAGCGTGCTGCTGATCTCATCACCTTCTAGTGTGCCTGCTGACCACATCACCTTCTAGTGTGCCTGCTGACCACATCACCTTCTAGTGTGCCTGCTGACCACATCACCTTTTAGTGTGTCTGCTGACCACATCACCTTCTAGTGTGCCTGAGGCCACATCACCTTCTAGTGTGCCTGCTGACCACATCACCTTCTAGTGTGCCTGCTGACCACATCACCTAGCGTGCTGCTGACCACATCACCTTCTAGTGTGCCTGCTAACCACATCACCTTCTAGTGTGCCTGCTGACCACATCACCTTCTAGTGTGCCTGCTGACCACATCACCTTCTAGTGTGCCTGCTGACCACATCACCTTCTAGTGTGCTGACAAGTCAAGGAAAATAAGGGCACTAACACCATATTCCCCCCCAGATACTCCACGGGGAGTTTTTTTTTTTTTTACTGCTTTTACATTTTTTCCCCCTACTCTACTGAAGTTAATTTACATGAATAGAATTACTGCAGTTAGTCTGTACACATACTCTGAATCTAAAAGTGTGAGAAAACTTTATATTCTTTTGTTTGGGGTGGTCGGGTAGAGTAGTTTACTCTGCATGTTAATAGGCAGTCCAGTTCAATCACTCCATTATCATGGAGTTACTCAATCATTTTTGGTTATAACTTCATCGTCATTGAATTGCTCTGTCATTTTTTTTTTAATTCCTCAGTTATCAGAGAATCACTCTGTTGTCGTGACATTTCTCCAGCAGTTGTTAAAAATAATTTTAGTGTCAAGGTATCACTCATTTGTTACGCTCATTCCACTGTCATGGGATCAGTTCCATCATTTGCTACAATCACTCCACTGTCATGGGATCAATTACATCATTTGCTACAATCACTCCACTGTCATGGGATCAATTCCATCATTTGCTACAATCACTCCACTGTTGTGGGATCAGTTCCATCATTTGCTACAATCACTCCACTGTTGTGGGATCAGTTCCATCATTTGCTACAATCACTCCACTGTCATGGGATCAATTCCATCATTTGCTACAATCATTCCACTGTCATGGGATCAATTCCATCATTTGCTACAATCACTCCACTGTCATGGGATCAATTCCATCGTTTGCTACAATCATTCCACTGTCATGGGATCAATTCCATCATTTGCTACAATCACTCCACTGTCATGGGATCAATTCCATCATTTGCTACAATCACTCCACTGTTGTAGGATCAATTCCATCATTTGCTACAATCACTCCACTGTCATGGGATCAATTCCATCATTTGCTACAATCACTCCACTGCTGTGGGATCATTTGTAACAATTACTCCACTGTCAAGGAATCATTCCATTATAATGAAATCACTGCATCATTTCTTACAGTCACACTACTATCATGGGATCACTCCATCTTTTGTTACAATCACACCACTGTCATGGATCATCCCATTATTTGTTACAGTCACTCATTTATTTGTTACAATCACCCAAATGTGATGTGATGAATCACAAAAACAGGGGAACCAGAACAAGTGTTGCAAGTTCCAAGTTGAAGTCAGATAGAACTACTAGACAGCGTCCACCACCGCAGCAGCAGCAACATCGAGTTTCATCTCCCACACCCTCATCTTCATCAAAATCTTCATCGCCATTGTCAGCCAAAGAATCCCCAGAAACTCCTCGCAGAGTAACCCGTCAATCTGTCCACGAGCTGCCAAAATCAGACAGTCAGGCCTCGCGGCCGAAAACCTCAACTTCTGGCACACAGCATCACCGAAGCTCAAAGCATTCTGAACATTCATCACCGAAGATCTCACGTAGGTCACAGAGAGAAGATGAGTCAGTTGTCCCCATTGCCTCAAGGACACGCCGCAGATCTCAGCTGGAGGTCCTGGAGATTTCTGATGCTCCGATTGTGAAACAGGAGCCCAGCAGCGACACGGAAACAGATGTTCCATCACCAGATCTATCTGGTCCTGGCCAGGTAAGGTTTATTTATGGAAATTCTCAATATGTGGTTTTCTTTAAATAATAACAAATGATAAAAAATAGTTAATTTTTTTTTCAGATCTTCATTTTTTAACTCTTTACTGATAAATAATTTCATTAATAATTTTGGTGTGAAGTCCATAACATTCTTTACTGTCAGGTTTTAGATATCGGTATTGTTTTGTTTTTTTTAATTAAAAAAAAAATTAATAGTACCATTAAGTGTCACGGTGGTGTAGTAATTAGTGCACTTGCCTGCCGATCAGAAGGTCCCTGGTTCAGTTTTGCTCTCTGGCAGAATTATTTTCAGACCAACCAGCACTGGTCAACCCAGCCTCAAAAAAGTGGGTACCTGGAGTTTCCATAGAAAAACGAAGGCAGTGAGGGTAGATGCTGGCATCCATACTTCAGATGCCATAGTTAGTGGAGTGGCCTAGAAGTCTGAAGGCATTAACACTTCATACCCTTACAGGACTACACAATAGTACTATCATTTCCTCCATTATAATAAATCCAGTTCCCCCCAGTGCAGTAAAGTCACTTCCCCCCTATTGTATTGAACCCCCATTGTGTTAAATTCAGTTCCCTCATTTTATTTCATTTCAGTGGTAGCCATTAATGGCAAGCAGATGAGTATACATTATAACAACAGGAAAAAGATAAATGAGAAAAGATTCGAAGGAAAACCGAAGGAGAGGATAATGGGTGGTTTGACATGATGGAGTGACAGGAAAAAAAGGAAAGAAAAGAAATTAAGACTGAAGAAAGCACAAAATGAAAATCAGTGGCAGGATACAGTTAGCTTGATGATGATGATGGATGATGATGATGATGATGATAATGTTGGATGATGATGATTTACTGTAATCAGAAATTTATGACAAAGTATTTATGGCTATAGGGTATCTAGAAAGTTTTCCCCAATTTGAGTAAAAATCAGTAACAAATCACTATAAAATCAGACACTAAATGTTACTGATTTTTATTCAGATCAGAGGAAAACTTTGTGGACAGCCCTGAATTGTAGACTGTTTAAATTATAATGAAACATTGACCATGAATAAGTTCTAGTTTTAGCATCTCTTCAGTGAGTTAATTTTGCTCCTTTTTTCTGCCATGTTTTGTAATCTATTAAAGACTGATTATGGCGCTGCAAATGGCGTAGAGGGACCATGCAGTGCTGCTGGAACAGAGGTGTTGACTCTGGGCTCATCTCGTGGACGTGAAGATGCGATGGACAGAATTCTAGGATGGCAGCTTCTGCCAGCAGATATCCGAGCCCATGGACCGGTAACCCCATCCCAGATTTATGGCACTGTTCACCTGCTTCGAATGTTCGGTTAGTGAAACTCAGTTTGATCCCAGCAATAATTTTTTTGCTGTGTCTTACATCCTTCCCATGCCGTTAAACGTCACATAGGACTCACATGGTAGTTCGCAGAACTTTTCTTTTTAGCTCTATACTAGAAGAAACATTTTGAAGAATTCCAGAGAGGAGATTTTATCATCTTAAGGTGAATCCTCAAATCCTGAAACTTTTCTCGACATGCTGTATCTCTGAATCAGAGTTGTACAAAATTGGTCAGGAATCAAACTGAAACTATCATGGTTGCCAAAATGATTTTTATTCATGGGCATAAGAAATAAAGGTGGACTGTATTTCATTATATTTGTTAAATTGTCTTGTCTGAGAAAGATGAGAACTGCTATATATATAAAATTGCTCTTTTTTTTTTTTTCAATTTGGACATCGAAAGTCAAACCAAGTATGGTAGATGTGCCTGCCTATTATATGCTGGTTTTTAAAAATTTTCCACTCAAGTTTGTTAGCCTGGTTAGCTGAGTGGTTAAGCACTTGGTTTACTAATCTGTTGGTGCTGGGTTCAAGTCCCAGCGGTGTGATTTTTTTTCTAGTACACGCCAAAAAGTCCCTGGTATCCACCCAGCCTCTAAAAAAAAATGACTACCAGAGAAATCTGGAAAGATAAATGCGGCCTGTTGTGATACTGACCACATCACACTTTCATGTGGAAACATGGACCTAACACCATATCCCCAAAATGCCTGAATGGCATGCAAATGGGAATTCTTTTTTTTTTCCCTAACTCAGGCTTGTATGTTTGATTTGAAATTCTAATATGAAAATATACGCATGTTTTTTAATTTTGTAGTGAATCACTAAATGTTTGTTCTTATTTTCTACTTTGATGTGTAAATATTTTCATTTTCAGATTTTGCAGTGATGCTTATATATTTCTTTTTAAATTCCGTATTGAAACTTGTATGTTTGTTTTTAAATTCAACAGTGAAACTCCCAGATTTGCTGAAGAAGATGCATATGAAGGATGTTCAGCTTCAGATAATCATCAAATTTATTCATCACTGTCTACAGTAAGTAGTTGTGTGTGTCATAATATCAGACTCTACAGTTAGTAGTTGTGTGTGTCATAATATCAGATTAACAAAGTCTGTCTCATCATTTCTTGTTATGGTTTAGTTTCATAAAACAGTTACACCTATCAATAATAAGGGGAAAAAATATTTCCAGTTTTTTAACTGGTTGTTAATTCCTGTTGCACTAATGCAGTTTTTAATATTGTTGCCGTGTGGTTGACTTCCCAGTTTCCGCCATCTTTTGAGGTCTTTCTTTGTAGCCGACGTTGTTGTGATTATCCATGTCCCATCCATGTATGTTCTTGGCTGGTGATTGACTCGCTGAGTAATGAATTGCTTTGTGACATCTTGCAGGACAGCAGCAAATTCTCTCCACTTTTCATTGTCTGCAGCCAACCTTTGTATGGTGCTGCCATCTATATTGGAAGCTGTTCACGTCTGCTTCTACAATTTTTATCCAGGTTGTCTTTTTTTTTTTGTTTCTTTACCTCCCCTTCTCCATCCCTCATGTGTCTCATTTGTGTGGCTTTAAACTTCATGATGGACAGTCACGGAGTTGGATGGGGAATGGGTTGTGGAGGCTTTGCCTGAAAGAGCAGACTTGGTCATAGGCTCAACCACTAATCAAGAATGTGCCGACCCCATAAACCCTGACCCAGTCAGCTGAATTGGAGAAACATGAAGACTTGTTTCTAGAAGCACCATAATGAGGTAGCATAAGAGTTAAAACTGAGGTTTGCAGTCTCCATGTGGTCATTTGAGCACTGACATTTTTTTCCTGCCCTTTGTAATAATTTTTTGTTTCGCTTGTCAGGCTCCAGATTCATAAAGATTTTGCTGATATCATATATTGTTATTTCAGATACCTAATTCATCACGAAGATATTGTTTCATATACTTAATTGATTTATGTGATTTTGTCGTCAGATACTTAGTTGATCATCAGTGCGAGTTATTCAGCGAGCAAACCTATATCAAGGCATGACAACTTCACTTATGATGTGACAGTGGCTGGAGCAACATTGTTTCACCTGAAGCAGGATCAGCTTAGGGCTTAAAGTTCATGGTTCATAAGGTCAAAAATTTTTTAAAGAAAATCCCTTTATGCCATTTGCTTATTGTAAAGATAACCAAGGCAGTGTATTAAGGGTTAAAAATGCATACTGCAAGTTATGAAAGAAACTGGCAAGACGTTCTCTGTTTAATGCACCAGAGGTTACATAAGCATCCATCATTATGAAATAACAAACTTAAACTGTTTCCTTTCCTAGTACAATATCTCTGTTTCTGTGAAATTGAAAGTTCTTAATAACATAACTTTTGTGGAGATGGTGAAACTAGAAAGTAGATATGAGATGGATATTCGATTCCGTTCAGTCTTGTAGCAGGTAAAACTTTCACTACCTTCTTGGCAGGATTCATCAGTTCTTTAAAGAACATGTGTCTGCTTGGTCATTGGCTTTGTTAATTCAATGAATTGTCATTTTGGTGCCACTTTGTCAGTCTGTTTAGATATTTTTCTCAAATGCTCCCTGTCTTTATCCACAAGCCACTGTGGAACTTGTAGCGATTCCTGCCTCATCAGCCAAGGTGCAGTGTCACAGAAATCTGGCAATGAGAATCCAAAAAAGAGGTTGGTCATAATTTTGACTAGTGTTGGTTTACTGACTCCGATAAAAAGTGTCAGTCGCGCCTCGATCTAGAAATTGACATCTCCGACATCTCGAGTCAGTAGAGCCTCGATCTAGAAATTGTCATCTCCGACATCTTGAGTCAGTCGAGCCTCGGTCTAGAAATTGTCATCTTGAGTCAGTAGAGCCTCGATCTAGAAAGCATCGTCACTGGCATCTCAGTTCCGAGTTTGTTTAAGATTTGTCCTTAAAAGGGGAAAAGTTGTACGTTCATAATTAGACACAGACAGTTTGTATGTTGTTGATTAAACACTGAAAAAAAAAAAATTTTTGTTTTGTACCTGCTGAAGGTTACGGCTTCCATGTTTTCTGTAGTGTTTGGTTATGTCCCTCCAGTAGATATTTGACACAGAAACATCTCACGGAACATACAGAAAAACAATCAGTTAAATGATAAACATAAAATCTATATTTATTGATGTTTATTAGATAAATTCTTCACAATACAAAATGACATAATCAAATCTGACATGACAAGAAATAAGATTTTTAAAAAAAACGGGGTGTCACTGTACCATACAAAAGTACATATAATCACAAGAATAAGTACGCACAAGAATATATAGAATGAAATTTTGATGTATTCCTACAAAGTTGTTTCGCAACTTTTTAGGAGATGATATGTTCCCATAGAGATGTGTTGCAACATTCATATCAGATTATATTTCTATAAAACGCAGCAAACTCCTGAGCAGAATTCTTAAACAAATGTATCAAACTTCTAATTAACTCTTAAACCACCACACAATGTCCATGATTTAAGAATTTTTTTTTTTTTTCAATCATTTATCAAGGCTGCAATGTTTTATCAGGAAATGACATGACATAACTTTTTTTAGCATTTAAAGTGGTTTAAAATTACAAACTCCCAACTATGGAACAGAACCATATTACTGTAGTTATTTTTTTTTTTTTTAAATTGTCAAAAGTTTTAAGTGGCTCACAGTAGTCTAAGAGTTAGTGATATAGTGTCATTCACCCATGTTGAATTCCAATTTAAGGATAATTACAACTTCATATAAATCACCAGTTTACTTATATTTATATATCATACAGATTCCCCTAAACCTCTAGAATACACATATTTTCATAGAACCATGTCTAAATATCTAATTCACAGATTAATTTCCATAAGACATGTCAAATCTCTAAATAATATTCCCGCAAAGACATGTCTAAATTTCTAATGGTTATACAGTAAAATCCCAATGAACCAGACACCGTTTATAACAGACCAGGTCCATAGGTCCCAGTCTCACTCTTAAATATATATTTTGTTCTGGTTTTAGTGAACTTTGGATATAATGGACTAGTTTGCTAATCCCTTGAAGTCCATTATAACGAGATTTTACTGTGTGCCAACCAAGTCAGGTCTCAATTTCCAATTAACATGAATGATTTGAAATAACAGTTTCACAGCTGCAGATCTTTCACAAAAGAGAAGAAAAGAAGACTGGTGGTGGTGATTAAAGTAAACAAGTTTAAATAAAAAGTCCAGCTTCATTAAGGTAGGTAGGAAAAGGTAAACCTGTCATGCCTTAGAGGCACATAGGGATATGGTGTTAGTGCCCATATTTTCCTTGACCTGTCAGCACACTAGAGTTTGATATGGTCAGTATCACATCTGGCTGTCTTTCCTTCCCCAACTCCAGAAGAAGTTGGGCACCCATTTCTACAGCTGGGTGACTGGGGTGCCTCCGGCCGGATTCAAACCCCCCGACCTTCACCATGAGAGACCAGTGCACTAACCACTTCGCCACTCAGACACCCCAGCTTCACTAAGCATAACCTGTAATTTTAAATAATTCAGGTAACCTGCCCTTTTGTGGCCAGAATTTGGATGTAATGACGGGTTACAACAAAAACAAAAAAATATTTCAGTGCTTGAAACCGGGGTAACAATCAAACAAGTTCTAACAATGTGACCTTAAGCTATTTGGCAACTAAAGGAAGACTTACCAGGTCCCGTACTGATCTGCCAAGACCATATTTTGACTCGCAGAAGCTGGATATGTAATCATAAGATTTACAAATAAGGACAAGCTTTTGGTTAATGAAATGGTAAAACAGAATGGAAGCAAAATGTCAATTTACAAAGCAGGCACCTTCTGCAACTAAAATCAAATGTGACACAAAAGTAATATAAATTTGTAAAAAAAAAAAAAAAACCTGAAAAAGGACATAAATACATAATGCAGCCCAGGTTATAATGGATGAAAATGATCAACAGCTTGCCAGGAAAACAATAAAAATGTTTACACGACCTGAGAAGAGTATAAAACACAAATCCCATTTCTTTCACAGAAATAACATATTTGTTGTAATTTACTTAGTTTCCTTCAGGGGCCACATATGCCATTTCTCTCACATTTTAAAACGTATGATTCATAAAAATGCTTCAGACATAAATGCGTACTTTCTTTACTTTTAACTTTAGAATCTGATTTCTGATAAACAAATGACAATTTTTCCTATGAGAAAAAAAATTATTTATTAATTATTTATTAAAAAAAAAAAATCAGAATGCACAAGTCAAAAAAAAAAAAAATGAAAGCTTACATCAGGTGCAGTCATCTTAAATTATATCTTCAGAATTAAATTTGTAGTCAAGTTTTATCAGAACTCCCAAAATAAATTCACTTTCCAAATACAATCTGGCAAGATACATAGCATCAGACCTGAAATAAAACTGGGTGAAATACTCCCATTTTGTGTCTGGCTACACTACACACAAACTCCTGGGCAGCATTTCAAAGATAAAAGCATAAACAGTTCTTTCAGAAGACCCGTCTTTAAAAAAAAAAAAAAGAAAAAAACGCTAAATTTTGCATCTGAACTTGTTGAGGACAGACAAAAGCATAAAAGTACTAACCGCTGCTACAACTACTGAAATACGCGATTAAAAATCTGAATGCATAAAATAATGGAACAAGAAAATACTTTAATCCCAGCCATCTTCGGGCATCCTCTTCAACTTCTCTTAAATTGTCTGATATATGGTCCTTGTTCTTCATTTCTGATTTGTGACATATTTAGAAAAGTTGAGATGGGATGCATATACCACAGGCAAGGCAGTTTCTCCATATAACTCGCAGGTAATGCAGAATCTGTTAATATAGCAGTCAAGGTCCACCCTTACATGGAAATATATTAATATAGAAGTCAAGTTCCACCCTTACATGGAAATATAGTATATTAATATAGAAGTATTATATTCCACCCTTACATCCACTTTCACCAATACTATTTTCTAACACTAAAGTGATTATTATTACACATTTTCTCAATTTCGTTTTTTTTTTTCAACTTGTGCAAAAATTTCATCCTTTTTTTTATTTACACTGCACCTTCAACTGATAAAAAAAAATGTGATGAAACTCATTTACATAAGATATTTAACCAAATAAAAACTTTCGTTTCCCAAACTAAATCAAACCAATTATCTCAAAACAATATTTTTTTTTTTACTTATGGAAGGAACCAAATGGACATCTATTTACAAATATGGAAGATTCATGCCCCAACAGTCACAGCATGCATTTTAAAATTATGTACAGCATTTTAAAATGACCCACTTCAGTGGTTCAATCACAACTCGTAACACAAAGTTTAACTGGTCTGGCATAAATTCTCTTTATTATCTTCCTTTTTATTCACTAATGCAACTAATATGTCATTCATAACATAACAAGACACTGAAAGGTAGTATAATTTTTTTTAAATCACAATTTTAAGGAAAAATAAATGCATTTAATTTTACAAAAGATACACCTGCTATTTACACTGAGTTGTATTACGAAACTAGCTTTTTTTTTCTGAACACAGTCATAAAAGGGTTACTTGTAATTCAGTTTAACAGGTAAATGCATGATATTCTCTCTCTCTCTTTTTTAAATGGATCTATCCAACAAGGTGGCAGACATCAGCTTGGCTGAGCATAGCAAAACTGGACCAGTATAAATGGGCATAGTTAACAACAAACCAAATCTCTGTTGCAAAGTTTAGTCTGTTTACACTTGCATCTTCTGTCTATCCTCAGTTCTCATCAATCCCACTCTGAATGATGCAGTCTCCAGTGATGAGTCACTCTCCATATAGCATGATCTTTCCACCAGTTCTTCCATATGCTCATAGCGGATGGGAAAACTCATGGTGCTCAATAAATATCGTTCTACCTCAAGCTTGTAGTCTATTTCCTTTCATAAGTTTGCCTTGTAAATCTGCCCGAGTAGTCAGCTGTCATCCATTCTTGCATGTTCTAGCCATAACTTGCAGCTGATTGTCGTCTCCAGTACTGACATATTTCAGAGTTTGTGACTAGAGCAGACTTGGACAATGCAAAGTACTAACTACCATAGAATACTGACTGTCTGCCATTTACTACTCCTGCTTATTCACCAGACAATCCACTAAGTAACTAAATGCTCAACGAATGCTAACTTCACAGTATATAGCGAACAGTTTAACAACTTTGCACAAAAAAATATCAGAATACATGGTCTACCCTACTGACAAACTTGACTGACTCACAGAATCTTTTGTAGCATGTCAGCTTATATGACAGTATTTTGTTTTGTCTCAAGCTGGTTAGGTGCTCAGTTTACTACTTTGGTGGTACTGAATTCAGTCCCAGCAGTGGGATTTTCTTCTGGCATACACCAAAAAGGGCCAGAGGTTCACCCAGCCTCTAAAAATGGGTACCAGAAAAATCTAGGAAGGTAAAAAGGCCAGGCATGATACTGACCACATCGCACTTTCATGTGCCAAAGGTCATAGTCATGGAAATACAGGCCTAACACCGTATACCCAGTATGTCTTAATGTCATGGAAATACAGGCCTAACACCGTATACCCAGTATGTCTTAATGTCATGTAAATACGGGCCTAACACCGTATACCCAGTACGTCTTAATGTCGTGGAAATACGGGCCTAACACCGTATACCCAGTATGTCTTAATGTCATGGAAACAGGAATTTTAACTAACCTTTTAGTCTCAAGTAATAAATCACCTAAATACATTCTTAAACTACACAGATTTCATGTCAAAATAAACTTAAAAATTGAACAAAACTCAAGAAAAAGGTTTGGCTTCTCACAGATAAAAATGAAGTACAGGAGTCAGTCAAATCTGATTCCCACTTATGTACATACATTTACATAAATATTTCTCACATAACATAATTTTTTTTAAAAAAAGAAGAAAAAGAAGCAAACCTGATATGAAGGTTTCCAGTTTTATCACTCGCTAACACAGTATTTAAAAATATAGAAATTATACTGAAACAATCTCACAACCAAAAATGACAATTATCCCTGGAGGAATATCAACTCAAGCCAAATGTATTAACATTCTGAGGTATCAAGTACAGAAACATCCACCAAGAAATCAACTTTATTCGTTAAATTACTTGACTGATGTCAGGGTGTGTTAAGTATGACTTGTGTCAAAATATGTTTTTGTTCATACATACAGCAACAAATTGACATTTTACATTTGCAACAATGAAGTTTATCCACATTTCGTGTACAAATCAACTTTCTTTTATATATATATATATTTTTCCACTTAAAGCAATGTTCAAAACTTTTCTGTGGTACGTACTGAACTACACAATGATAAATACTGACTCTTTTCAGCTTTTCATTCACACATTGTGTATCCCAAGCTTTTTATCTTTCTTCTCCGAACAGACTTAAACATGATAAAAGGCTCTCATCCTGTGAAATGTTCACTTTTCCAGCTTGACTCTGATGTCAAAATTCACAAACTGGCAAATTATGGGCTTGCTTATTCCTGTTATAAATCCACACAACTGCAGATTCATAACAAGGCTTCTCAAACCTTCCCATCATTGGTACCATCTCACCTGTTCCCTTTCATCAGAAGGTATTCTTTCCCCCCCCCCCCCTCTTTTCATGATTTCTTTTCTCATTCCTTCTGTTCAATAAATTATTACATAACATACAAACATATGCACCTGCCTTGTAAAGTCTGATGGAATGTCTGGCAGGGTATTTGAAGTGGAGATGTAGAGCTAGATTAATATCTAATACTAAATGCAAAATGACATTTATGTGACATTTTTAATATGATGGCATACTGATATGTTACTCAACATAAGCTCGTCAAACATTTTGGTTCATTCTCACTTGATCAGTAAGTCACAGACGAAGCTTGCACTGCCTATTATAACTGGCAGCACTCATTAACATCTGACATCCACCTGCAACAATACTGTTTGCAATGATGCCGAATGCCAGAAACATATTTTTAAAACCTTGATAATCAAAGGTTCTATCAAGCATTACCATGATTTATCAAGTAAGTTTTACAAAGATACCTGACTGAATAGCAAATGCAGTTGCAAGATCATGTTAAAAGGGGACCTTGGTCATATGGAATAATTAGGTCATCACTCAGTGTTGCCAGAAGATCATAGTGATGATATAATCCCGATATTATAAGAAAAAAAAAACACATGCTGGGATATTCTATCATACATTGGATACAATGCATGAATATGTTCATATGCCATTTTAAAAAAAAATAATGTGGTAAGGGGACCACATTTGTTTTAATGAAAACTATTTATTTCAAAAAGTTTTAACATTTTCAGCACAATTCTACAAGTTAAAAAACCATCCACATTCTATAGGTTAAAAAAAAACTATCTCAAGTCTCTTTGTATAAAACTATCTCAAGTCAGATAAAATCAGTCTTTACGCAAATAGGTTCAAAATTACAGTCAACAAAAATTGTCTTTGTATCTTTATGGCATTTAAAGACAAAATTTCTGGCACAATTTTTAAAAATCGATGGATGACGTTTTTAAAAAAAAAAAAAAACCAGGGTTTCCACTTTACAGTACATATCAGAAAGTTATGAAATTTCTGTGAGACTGGAAAAAAAACAGGCTTAAGTAGACGCATAAAAAGTTTACCTCTTGTCTCAAAATCATAATTAACAAATGCAGGTTGTATCATACAAAGGAAATATTTCTAAGAATGTAATAAAACAAAGCTGCAAAGACACTAGATGGAATATTTAACATTTGTCTGAAATGACATAGATTATACAAAACGAAGTTAAAATTGTAAATAGGTTCAAAACTCCTGGATGGGTGTATTTTATATAATTTTGGGATTTTCAAACAGTTTTATAATACTGTACAGTACATATACCCTATGTTAGCCCTTTTCATGAGAGTGAAATGAATATAGATCTAAAAAGCTCCCGTCTAAGGAAACATTAAGTAAACCTTGCACATATACTGGTTCTAATTAAGCTACAATATTTAAACATTAACATGCTGTGACTATACACTACATCATCATCTTTCACTCCCTTGAGAGCACAGGCCACAGATAAAGGCTCTCCAGTCATCCCTGTTCTTGGAATTATTCTCTCTGCTTCCTTCCATGTGCATATGAATATGTGAAATACTCTATTTCCTCAATTGGCACTCCCTCGATTACCATGAGGCTATTGCTTGCACTATTACTTTTCATTATCTTTGTTTTTTGTCTGTTAATATATATCCCAGTTTAAACTACATGTGATTGTAATAGTCATTTTGGGGGAGAAGTAAATGCTGAAATATTACTCTCCACAATAATTTTCTTCAGAATAGGGTGCAGTTCCTGTTTTCAGAGTTTTTGTTGTTGTTGTTGTTGTTGTTTTGTTTAGATACAGGGCTGTGGACTTGTACATTCATTTCAATCATTTTTTTTCATGTCCCTTGAACTTAACAGCTCCCTAACAGCTCTCCTGTAGGTCTCTCGGTTGTGAGCAAGATGGCCTGCTGCTGATGCATCGGTCTTCTCTAAATTCTCATGACGTTTAATGTGTTGAACTTGTACATAATTACAGCAAATAAGATATTCAGTTATGAAAACTTGATTCATAAAAAATATTTCCTTAAGTTTACAAAGTGACTTCCCCCCCCCCCCCCCGATTTTATTTCTAAAGTGGGCGAGTTTGATGGTGTGAATGAAGTGGGTTTATTTGATGGTGTGGATGAAGTGGGTTTATTTGATGGTGCGGTTGAAGTGGGTGGGCTTGATGGTGTGGATGAAGTGGGTGGGCTTGATGGTGTGGATGAAGTGGGTGGGCTTGATGGTGTGGATGAAGTGGGTGGGCTTGATGGTGTGGATGAAGTGGGTGGTGAAGGCATATGAGAGCACAGAAATAAAACTAATGTTATTTTTCCCCTTCAAACATATCAACAGACTTAGATGTTATAGTTCCTATCCAGTCATTGAAAAAAAAAAAAAGCATTCACCTGCTTCAACATTACTACTCAAATACTTTATACTTCACTCAGTCTTGGTATAAAGTTTATTCACGGCCCAAGTTTAAACATGAGATTCTTCATCATCATAACAATCTTTTTTACAGTTATTATGGTTAGGCAATTTTTTTTTAAGTCTAACCACAATTATCATAGATTATCTGGCAACATCCGACTCATATACAACACTGCTATATGTTACTAATTATGCCTTGAAAAGATCCAAGAATGTATTTCACAGTCAAGCTCCATGTCAATCGCATCCTTCTCATACACGAGTCTGAAGCTGGCCAGGACTCAAGCACGGGGTATTCTCATCATCAGTATCTGTGGCATTCACTTCGCTGTCTTCAATTTCACACAGTCCCGAAATGTCTGAACATGATGCATTTGAGGCAAGGCCCCCTAGAGACATGCTCATGTCATCAATGAAAGATATTCGGGATGGTGGTCCCTGATCTCTCAAGTAATCATCAGTTCCATATCCCGGGGTCATGAACTCTTTTGGAGGTCGGAGGGCAGGGTATTCATTTTCCTGTGAGGAAACATCAGAAACATAGATAGCCCCATGTGGTTTATTGTCCATGTTTTCATCCTCTGTTAGAGAGTCTAAGTCAAAATCCTGACGAGGGAGGTACTGGCTTGGATGAATGCTGAAGTTGCCTGGAAGTCTGTAGCTGTCATCCAGGTCTTGGAGAAGCTGCTCATACTTTGGATGGTCAGCATAACTTGGTGGAATGTCACCATGTTCATATGGTTCATTTTCAGCATATTCTGAATCTCCCACATATTCTGAATCTTCTAAATAATCCTGGTCCCGATCATTCATAAAAATAGAAATGTTCTGTTCACACTCCTCCTCCTCATCATTGATGTTGCCATTGTTAATATTATTCCGTCTCTGCTCAGCAGAAACCAGCAAAGGACTGCCATCACCTCCATTATAAATACCCCTATTTGTAATGTTGTCAAAGTTATCAGCATTTGCATTGCAGTCATCGCTTGGCTGAGATGAGGATGGTGAATGTAGGATCTCACTTGTTGGAATTTCAGAGATGTTTGGCATGGATGGACCGGGAGCCCAGTCTGATGTGTCCCAGTGGTAGCCTATTAGATTAAAAAAAAAAAGAGAAAATGACAAAAGATCAGTTTCCTTAATCAACTATCAGTAAAGTTTTCACAGCAGTGGTCAGACTTCTTACACATTTACAAACAAACAAATGGACCAAATCCTTCCAAAGCTGCTATTTTACATTAACATCACACACACAAAAATGTCTATAAAAAAGCACCTGTAAGCTCAATGGGAAATGGCGCAAGAAAAAGTCCAAAAATTAATACGACTCATTTATATACAAATTAATAGTCTACATGTTAAAAAACCCACAGGTGAAGCTAAATTCAAATTCAGTGTAGTAGAATATTTTATATAAAAGTCATTGAGATGTTATATACACACAGAAAAAAAAATATATGAAAAAAAGGTAAATTTATTCAGCTTTTTAATTCTAAATTATTAGTCCATATACCATTCCATATGCTATTATAATTAGAAATTATTATACAAATGCTGATGTCTATTTATGGCATATTATCTTTACTGAACATTTAAGCATATTTGTGTTTATGTACATACAGTTATCAGATGTACTTTTTTTATATTAAAGAAAATGATCATTAAAATTTTAATTAATAAATGCTATCACTTTTCTGTCCTCCCTTGCAAAAAATTAGAAAATTATACTGAAACTAGTAAAAAGTGACATTTATAGGAAAATCATATAGTGTCAATTTTTAATCATGCAAAAAAAAATATATATAAATATACAGATTAAGTGTTTGAATATCAGCACCACATACATGCTGCTAACTCCTACATATGAGTAGGCCTAGTACATATATGCCTAAATCATTCTGTAATCACAGATTATACATTTTGTTAAACTTTTACTGAAAAAAAAAGTGTTAACAACATAACTGAAACTTGAACAAACAAACAATGTGAATTAGAAAAATGAGCAATGCATTTTAATGAACAACTGAAGAACATACACTTTTCAGAGCTATAACTGGGCTGTTATTAAAAGTCTGCTAATTTTATACAAGGAAGATCTCCTTAGATTCAATGTCTTTTTTCTTCTTTATACCAAATAAGCATGTTCAAAATTGTTTAATTTCTATCAATTAAAAAAAAAGTCAGTTACAGCATGTATGCTCTGCAGTGTCCACTGCAAAGTGACAGTTCAAAGATTATGGGTATGTACTCTGAGCACAGTCACTACAGAATTATGCAGGTTTAGTTTTTATTTTGTCCCTGACAGAAAAAAAAACAGAACAAAAAAGAAACCCTTGACCCTACTAAGATTCAAATTCACATTTACTGAAAGACAAAACTGGTGTTTATAGCACATGACCACATTTCCTTGTGTTTAATTTCATGGTGATTAAATAAAATGTGCAAGACAAAAACTATTGGTCGTCTCTGTCTCTCTCTCTCAAATACACACTTGCCAAGATGGTTTCTTCTTCTTCTATTCCCTCTTGCCATTATTATTGCCATTTACAATTTCAGTATCATAAAAACAAAGCCTTCATCTTTTTTTTCCCACATACTGACAAACTATCTATTACACTCATGAAGTCCAACAATGGCCACATAGGCACTGTGCATGTTCTGATCAGTGACACAGTTGGCAAGTATTAGTAATGGTAATGTATTACTGCCTAACTCTCTCTGCCTCTTTGAACCTTAAGTGCCCAGGGCACATGGGGCTTCCACAAGGGTTTTCCACAAATGTCCTTTGCCTTTTGTTCTGCTCTTTCCCAGGTGAGCCCTCTATTGCTCAACATACTTTCTGTTGTTCTTCTCCATGTCTCTTTTGGTCTACCTTTATTTCTGTTCCCCTGTGGTGTCCATCTTAGTGCTGTTTTTGGTAGTGAGTTGTCAGTCATTTGGAGCACATGTCCCAACCATCGCCAGCGTCTTTCCTCAATAATTGCTGTCAGTGGCTTCATCTGCATTTCTGCCAACAAGATGTTATTTTTTATGGTGTTTGGCCAAAATATTTCTCTAATTCTTCGTAAACATTTAGTCTGGAAAGAATTCAACTTGTTTTCTATGGTTTTGGTGATTTTCCTGCATTCACTTCCATAGAGTAGTACACTTAGTACATTACTCTTAAATATCCTGATTTTCATATTCATGCTTAGTTTTTTAGATTTCCATATAGTCTGCAGCACTGCAAAAGCCTGGTTTGCTCTAGTAAGTCTGCTGTTGATGTCCTCTGTGCTGTCTCCATTTTCTAACTGCCTAACTATGCTTGGTATAAATGTACATTTCTCTTAATAAAAAAAATCCAGAAAAATTGCAAACAGATAGTGGTCTACAACAGGGGAGGCAATAAATGGAAGATATCACAATTTCTGAGTTACATCTGTTTTGAGACTTCAAACAATGATTTGAAGCATTTTTTGTCAAAAATCAAAAAGTATAATTATTGAAACTTTTGGCAAACACTAGAGCAACTAAGTTTATGCATTTATTAGCAAATATGCTATAAACATTCACTCATTTGCAGCACAACTTTGCCTCCCTAACAGCACTCCTGTAGGCCTCTCAGTTGTGAGCAAGATGGCCTAGTATCCATTTGCAGATCATCAACGATGTCTTGCAGCCATCTTCGCCTTGGTCTTCCTCTCTTTCTTCTTCCCATTATGTACCCTTCCAAGACAGTCTTCTCTAGATTATCATGAGATTTAATATGTCCAAAATATTTAAGTTTTCTCTCTTTAATCCTCTTTACTAGCCAGCCCTCTTCAATATTAAGCTCTTGGAGTACTGATATATTTGTTCTTTTTTGTGTCCATGATATTTGAAGAACTCTTCCATAGAATTTACATTCAAAAGCATTTATGTGTTTCTCAGCTGTTTTGTTAAGTGTCCAGGTCTCACAGGCATATGTTGCAATGGGAAAGATGCATACTATACACAGTAAACAGCAAATCATTTGACATACATGAGTGATGTAAGCTGTATGAGGACAGAAACCAATAAAACAAATTCCATTTATATATGAGTGAAAATAACAGACTATTTAAAAAATAAATAAATAAAACATGCTCATCTGTTATAAAAATCTGGTCTAACCATATATCAGATCAATAAATGACACATATATATTCTGGTGTTATGGACTCATATGCTATAAAGATGACAAAAGCAATGATGCATAAATATATGGCCATGCAGATTAAGAAAAAAAGCACAATAAAGGAAGCAATTCAATCTTCAGTGATTCTGGAAAGTACAAGAAAGTACTGGTACTATAGTGGCTGAATTTATCTTAAATAACTGGCATTTTTGTATGCATCTGTGTAATAGCTTAAGGAATATCACTTACTTTCATCTAAAATATTATTCCAAACAAAATTATATACTGAAAACCATGACCCTTTTTTTTCTGCCAGAATGTTATTCTGGCATCTTTATATGGAAAACAAATATTTTTTTTTACAACTTTAGCTGTTACTAAATGTGGCTATTTTTGTGTATGTGCGCTAGGGTGGTTTTTTTTTTCTTCTCTTTTTTAGGAGGGGGAGGGCGACAGAGAAGATGAAAACCTTATTTCTGATAAAGCTTAGACTTTGTCAAAAAATAAAACCAAACATGAAAAATGACATAGATAAAAATTAGAATATCCACTACATAATGTTGAAACAATAAAAGAAAACAAATATTTACAGAAGAAAAATAAGCATCAACAAAAGAAACCAACAAACAGACAAAACAAAAATTTATTTCAAGAAAGATAAAAAAAAAAAAATTGGATCTTTTTTCAAGACATTTTTGTTTTCCACTTTCTGTATTCATCCAACCTGGTCTCATAAGTCCTCAAATTCTTGGGCTGAATTTCATGTGATTACCCTATTTTTATTTCAATCACTGACTGCCACATGTACAGTGTGATCTAGTGTGCCTCACCATGCAGGCTTATATTCCAGGTTTTGGAGGTTGTTTTCTCTTGCACCGGTGTGTCTGACACTTGTATTTACAGCTGGGTGCTGGAAGTGGGACATCAAATCACAATCTTCAGGTGAGAAGAAAGGTGATTACATACTAACCAAAGGGTGGTCTACTCCTTGCCCTATCCCTTTCAAAGAAACAGTGCTGCCCCTTTTACTGTTATAGTATTTATAAAAACTTTCCCCATAAGCTATGCATTTTATTCAGAACATCTTATATCTTATATCCTTCCCGTGCCATTAAACGTCACATAGGGCTCGCAAAGTAGTTCGCCAATTTTTCCTGTCTTCGGCGAGTCTTTCAACCTCATCAAAGGATTTTATGCCTGTTAATTTGGCCTCTCTTAATAATGTCCTCTTCAGAGTTTCACGCGGTCTGCCTCTTTTTCTTTGGTCTGTTTTGTTCCACCTGATAGCTTGTTTTGGGATTCTCTGATCATTTCTTCTCATCAAGTGACCAACATATGTCCATCTCCTTTTCCTGATCACCCATGAGACTGGTTGTTGTTCAGTATCTGTCTTACCTCTGCATTGTGAGACACAGCATTCAGAACACAGCAATTTTAAAATCAAACAGCCAGGACATTCAAGATGCATTTTGCAAAACATCCGCTACAAAAAAGTATTACCCCTCTGTATCAGGATCTTAGATCATGCATTGCTGATTTTCTCTTCAGACACAGAGATGCAAGAGGTCCTCAGGATACTAAAACTCAATCCTAAATAAAAGCTACAGAAGTTTTTCTGCTTTTCTCCATACTTTTCTCAGCCTGGTTAGCCAAGCGGTTCAGTCCCAGTAGTCGGATTTTTTCCTGGTCCACATAAAAAAAGCCCTGGGGTTCACCCGGCCTCTGAAAATGGTTACCAGAGAAATCTGGTAAGATAAAGCAGTCAGGCATGGTATCACACTTTCATGTGACGAAGGTCATGGAAAATACAGGCCTAACACCGTATTCCCCAATATGGCTTAATGGCATGGACACAGGAATTTTACCTTTACTTTTACCATGCCCATAATCTGAGTGAAACCTCAACAGGCTTTTGCGTTCTCCAGTGTTTGTTAAATATGCTACCTAGAGGCAGGAATCAAGTAGTGTTTATTTTGTTACTCAAGGAGTATGAAATATTTTATTACATGAGTGAAATTTCATAAATACGCTCATACAGGGCTGATTTTTACATAAACAGAGTATCCACTGATCCCATGATGTATGTTTATTATTGCTTACTTTGCCTTTTATAGATATTCTTTCACTCTAGAGGCAGCTGCTCTCATTGTGCCCAATGAGAGATACAACAATTGCTGCTGCCCCCATTGTGCCAATGAGAGATACAACAAAATTCTTAATCCTCTCAAGAACATTTTGCTATCACTAAATGTGCACATATACTTTGCAATACGTCAAGATATGTCTGAATCAAATCTATGCACAAGAGCTGAAAAGCATCACACAATGTTTGATCTTTATTGCTGTAGTATTTCTCTCATGTATTAACAAACAGAATTTTAAAGTTATTTTAATATTATATCAATGATTTTATCAATACCAATAATATTTTTATTATCACAATGTTATCATCAAAAGGAATTGTATGTAATTGCATACATTCATTCTATTTTTTTTTAATTTTTAGTTAAGAGAAACTTTAATTTAGCTCAGTGGTTCTCATACTTTTTTTTTTTAAGCTGCTGTTCCACCATCTCTCATGCCACATCTTTGACACCCACCCCTCAAAAAAATATTCTTCACTCATTTGTTTCTGATGTCCCCTGCCACTCCCAATGCACACAAGGGCTGGTGGAGAGCACACTATAGCCCAATTTCGGAACCATTGTTATTAAATCTAGACTTTCAACAAGTATGATGCTTCATAAACGTGCACAATCTTTTTCCATGCCGGCACAAAGATATGCATCTTCACAGGCAGTCACTGCACACAAGATGCACTACTCACACGAAGGGGCCAGACGCAAAGAACAAACAACAGAGAACAAATCAGAGCTTGGTGTCAGCCACAGAATTCTGCTCTGTTTTATGACGAGAAAGAGAAAAGAGGTTTTTAAAGCATCACCAAAACATGTGAAAACTCAGCACAATCATTGTAAGATCTGTGTTCAGTTGCTTTTTGTGCAAACACTGGCAAGGTGTTGCAAGAATCAAGTATGGCACACTGGTCAGTTATCTTTTACAATTTGCACATATATGATTAACTTTTTTCTTATTCTTTGTCAAAGATTTTTTTTTCTATAGTCCAGTATAAGCATTCTATTTTTACATAGTCAATTTATTTATATATATAAATATATATATATATATTTTTTTTTCTTCTGTTAAGAAAGTTTTCTTAAGAATGAAACGAGTTCAATTACATTTTTTTTTCCTTACTAATATTGCAGAAAAAATGGTCAATCCATTTTTAACTTCATTTAAAAAAAAAAAAAAATTAACCTGACAAAGTACCCAAAATGCAACAAAATGGGGGAACAAAATGATGAAAGACAGCAAACAGGAAATAAAGTTGTGCATGAAATGAATTTTAATGTTTAATGTTATTCTTTAAAAATGATAGCAAATGGTTGGGTACTGTAAGAAAATGTCCCACTATAAGCCTATTTACAATAAATGATACGGAACTCGGCATAAAATTGGATGTAAATTAGAATGTAAAGTTTATATTAGAGCTTCTGAAAACATGTAAATGAAACTGAGAACTGATTAACACAACTGTATTAAGACAGTTGCAAATACAAATTATAATCTAGTCCTAGAGTTTAGATAGCCATGTATTTATAAATGACCAAGATACTGATTAACATAGACACATTTTACATACTTTAATAATATAAATTAAAATCTAACCCTGGAATTCACATTAGAACATGGTGGTCATTTAAATAATTCAGAATTTAATTAATACAATCCTTACTTTATGTAACTAATAATAATTAAAATCTAATCCATTAGGTTATTGTTAGAACAATGGAAATAAGTCAAGAAAGTATTAAATATATTCCTAATTAAATTAACAGCCAATAAGTCTAAAATTACAACCTAATATATAGAGCCTTGCATTTTTTAGTTTTGGTCTACTTCATTTGGGTAACTATATGGATAAATTATTCAGAACTGTCTATAAATGCAATCCTAATTCAGTATCTGTACACATATAACTTCATCTTTCCACAATCCTAACCTCAGTATTCATGCATATATTACTTCATTTTCTGACAATTCCTTAATTAATGAAGACTGATTCAGTTTTATAAAAAAAAAATACTAGTTTTTGTAAAACTGAACCATACACTCCAATCTACCTTTATCACTAGAACCAGTTTTACCGCAGCTGTCTCTTACAGCTCATTAATTAAACATACATTACTTCATCTTCCACTACTAATTAAAAAACATAATGAAATGATTATCATACACTGCTCATTGTACATTTCAAAGTGAGTATGCATATAAGAAAGTTAAGCATGAATGTAAGTCTGAATATATGTGGGGGTTGAAAGCTTGACTCACACACACACAACAATTATAAGTAACAAATGGGAATAAAAAGACAAGCAGAAAGTAACATTTTAAAAAGCACAAGCCCTCAAGAAGTGTTTAAATCAGCTTGCACATTTACTGACAGCAGAAACATACTGGCCATTTCAAATAAAACATTCACATATAAAAATGCACACATACACACAAAACACATTAAGTAAAATGGTCAGATTTTAAAACCACAAACATAAACATATGTATGAAACATGTCTGCACAGACATATAATGATATGAACAATGAATACAGGAAATAGTCATTGCATCACAATGTATCTAAAACAGATTGGGGGGAAACAGAATCATTATCAGCTCAGCATGCTATTTATGAAATATTTCTTTCTCTACCTTTCCTTTGTCCTTGATTTGCTGCATGTTCATAGTAAGAAATGGAAGATGTTTCAACAAAAAAATATAAATTGTTACTTCTGTTTAATGTATATTTACACAGAAAATATACTGGCAGAAGACTGTTTGTGGCATACAAGAGAAAAATATTCTTCAACAATCTATCAAACAGTAAAAAGCCGTCATTCTTAATGAATAACATAAAACTAAAAAAAGGGTGATTAAGAAGAACATATCCACTTCCAGGTAGGAGACAGTCTTATAATAATCCTCCTATGATCCTATCTAACCGTTACTCACCAATGATTGCTGTAATGGGAGAACAGAGCAGACACAGATGAGCTGTGAATGCCTTGATGCTTGCTTCTATTACTAACTATGCTGCTGTTGACACAGCTCTAGGGATCTTATGGTCCATGCACAATCTTCTGCTCCTTATTACTGTTGTTGCTGATGTGGTTGTAGGATCTTTCTGTTTTTAATAGCAATATTTTTTTTGGGGGGGGGGTGGATGGGGTATGGGCTGGGCACTGGGGTCAGTTAGTGCTCAAGGAAAGAACCTGCTGCACAGGGTTCTGATGGGCAGTGATACTAAAGTTTTCTTTGCAAGCTCCACCACCTAGTGTTATCATATTGATTCCTATCCCAACCAACAATATGGCAGTACAACAGTGGCTTGTTATAAGCAGCAGTTGCCAGAGACGTGGTAAGGTCCTTATCTTTTATCTTTGCTTCACTGGCTACCGTGAGGGTGACCTCTGAAGGTTATCTCTGGTGTGTGCTGGCCCTAGTGAGAGCCCCTCTGACAATTATCTTTGGTTCACTGGCTCCAATGAGTAACTGGAATCAGCACCACAGCATTCAGGACACACTTGTGTCTACTCCATTTCCCCAATCCACTAGCAATGAGGAGGTAGCTTTGCTAATTCTCCCAGTTAGAAGACATTATATGACATGCACCACAAGCTGACATTTTTTCTTGATCCGTTTATCACATTCAACAACCTCCTCATTTGATATAAACATTATCCTCAGTGCAACTATCAGAAGGGTCAATCTAAACAGATCACTTCTAACATTAAAAGAGTAAGGAACAGATGAGAGAGACACACTGGGGGTCCAGGCTGGAGATTATGAACAGGTCTTACAACCCTCTCATACAGTGATAACAAAATCTGTGATCTTCCAATTGGCACTGCACTTCGAAGTGCATCTTAGCGATTTAGCTATGGAGGACAGGTATTAGTTGTGACAAACAAATTTATCTGAGTTCTCAAATCTCGCTATGCATTCTCCACAGCCTGCTTGAGGTCTCTTCTGCTGTTTCTGAAAGGCTTTTCAATACTCTTGCGCTTGCTTGTCTGTTTATGCCCAGTTATATGAAATAGGTCATATGCTGATGTTGCTACAAATCCTCTCGCTCTCACTTCTACAGCTATCACTTTTGCCTTGACTCCGGCCTCAGCTGCTTGAACAGAGCATTGTACTTCTCACAGATAAATAAATGCTGCTCCTCTATTCTTGTTTCATATGGAACCCATAAGGTCGATCATTATTAGTTCCTATTTTGCTATGGAGTACACTACAATGTCTGGTTGTATTCCTGTGTTCTTGATGGCAGTCAGGTTATTCTCTTCTTTCTGGTAGGTCCGCTTTCACATTCCAGTTGCTTCCACCATCTAGCAGTGATGGTAAGGGAATGTCCCAGATTTCAATGTTTGGTGTCGTACCAGCACCTATGAAGTACTTAAGTGAGGCCTCAACTCTTTTGCTGTTGCTCGATTTATCTTTTGCCCTGTCTACAATGGCTACTAGTTACCGCAGCACTCTATTGTGTCGCCAGGTGTAGCATCTTTGGGCTAATGATACTCTACATGCTGACAGCACGTGCTCCAGTGTTTGTCTTTCATTGCATAGGAGGCACTCTGGGTCTTCTGATGCACATTTGTGTAGATTGGAGCCTATAGGAAGAAGGTTGTTAGCAGCTCTGATGATGAAGAAGAGTCTCAGGGATGCTATTTTCCAGATGTTTCATGTTAATGATCTCTGCAGGGCTTCCTCCATGCTGTCCACTGGCCTTGCTGTGCCTGTTGGACTGCCTTCTGGACCTGCTTACCGTCCTCTGAATTCCTTACTTCGCTAATGATCAAGTCCTTTCTTTCTTTACAGGAGGCCTTTGACCACCATTTGATTTCACCATGACCAAATCCCTTTCTCATGCTCTGGGTGTATCCCATTACTTCTTTCACCTCCAGTGCTTCCCTGTGGTCACTTCCTCACTTACTCTCCATTTTCATTCAGTTTTAAGTGTTGGCTTGGCTGCACTTCTCGTACTACTGGATCTGTAGATTCTTGTAGCATCATTGCAAGCCTTGTCTGTCCTACCTCGTATTCTTGAACCACAGATTTGAATGGTAGCTACAGTTTGCTCTTCTTGCAGTATAGTGCTACATCAGTCAATCCCAACCACTTTCTTATAGATTTATTTATTTTTCTTTCAACTGCCTCTACTGTGCTGGTACTCATTTGTAAATGAGTAGTGGTCAAATCAATTTGGAATCAATATGAACTGAAGACGGTATATTTTGAACTTCCCCAATAGCCTGCTTTTGTTATGATTTTCAGTCCATTCTGTGCCATTTCTATGACCTGTTCCACCGCATTTGAGTCTTTCATGGATGCATCATATATATTCTGCCAAGGCTCTTCAGTGGCACTTCCCCTACAGTTGGGATTATTTGATTTGCCATTGTGTATGATCTTTCTATCACCCTTTATGAGTGACAAACTTCTTGACCTCTTTGGTTAGAAGCTCATGCGGCACCATATGATAAATCTATCCAAATGCTCTAACATCCTTTGTGCTTGTGCTTTACTGGTTGTTACTGTTTTTGTGTCGTCCTTGAATGCTTTTAGTGATGGCATCTGGCATCCATTTCTGCATCTTCGTGATTTCTTTTGGCATGTGATACATGTCTAGTGCTAGCCATATCATGTGGTGTGGTACTCAGCCATATGCATTGGCTAGATCAAGCCATATTACCTGTATGTCTTGCTTCCCAAATCAGTGAAGCATGCTCGAGACACCCTGGGGAACCTGGAATTCCTCCCATCTGCACAAATGTAACAACGTAACCATTATCTATGATGCATGTTGTTAGTCTCCTTGCCATCACTGAGAAGAATATCTTTCCTAATACATTCAGAAGTGAGATGGGCCCAAAATGGTTGATCTTAGTAAAATTCTGCTGCTTTGGGATGTATCCTCAAGCACCTCCTTACTTGCTTTCAGCATACCTGTTCAAATAACTGCTTGGCAAACCCGAAGGGATGTCTGTAGACCTTCTCTCTTGCATATCTGGTTTCCCTCTTTCCTCTGCATAGTCTTTCTGCTCTGCAAAGGGCATTGTGCTGGGATTTTAGATGCTGCCAAACATGTCTTAGTCCTTCCTTTTCTGATTCATGTGCCTTCTTGTACATTTTCCAGGCAAGGTTCTTCCACTGTCTTATTGATTCTATTTTTCTCTGTCTTCTGGATTTACTTGGTGTTACTTTTTCTCTTTTTTGCCTGTTTGGTTCCAAACTCTTTGTGGCAGTGAAGATATATGATGTTACCAAATGCTTCCAGTTTTTTGCTAAAGGTTTTTCCCTCTCAGCTGTGTGTCCAATTCTTTGGTAATGTTGTGTCCAAGTTTTCCCATACACTTTTGGCACGAAGCTAATTTTGTCTTTGGTCTTGTTGGAGGGCTGCACTACCTCCCTGCTTCCTGGCTCAACCTGAATATTCTCTGTACTGTGGTTTTATGTCCTGACAGAGATCTAATGACTTATCTGAGACTGGCGTCACAGTGCATTGTTAAGTATTGAGCAGCAAGGAACCATCACATCCCTTCTTCAATCTGTTATACAAAAATCTCTCATTGTTGGAGCAGACAAGTTTCTGAAAGCTGGACAAATCCAAGAGGTTTGAATGGATAGTTTCAGATCTATGACAAAAGCTCTTACCATTCAGACCATCCTCAGATTCATTCAAACTGCTGAAAGACCCAATATCTGATGCATGACCCTGACTTTGTGACCTTGCGTGACTGATAACTGGGGAAGTCTGAGGCGAGTGCATGCCTGGCATCTGTTTGGCCATTTTGTCATTCTGTTTCTTGTCACCTAGGGAACAACTTGGTACATGAATGTATAGACTAGGAAAAAAGTGGGAGCAGTTTTATTACTTAATGATTACAAAGTTGTTGTGACATTTTGGTGTGAGCCTTAATCATACAAAAACATACAGGACGAAGAAACAGAGAGAAGAGATGAAGTATAGATTCACATGAATGCTATATTTTAAAAAATTAATAATGAATCAAGCACTTAGCTTTAACTGTAAGAAGATGTGGCTTGTCTGACACATGGGCATGGTAGGGCATAGAGACTGTTTAAATGGAGACCTGTGATGTGTGGTTGGTGGGTCATAACTGGGGGTGGTGGGTGAGGAAACCATGGAGGGGAGAGAGAGTGGTACAATGTTAACCTGGCCAGGAGAAGGTGAAATAGATAATTATAGTTAAGGGTTGTAATGTGATGCTGTGGGGAGGTTCTGAACTATGTGTAACAAGTGAGAAGGGAGTGGAGCTTAGTGGAGAGGGATTATAATTGTTGAAGAGGAGAATGTTAGGTGTAGATGAATAGTGAGTTTAACCCATGTGGTTCCAGCGTCCCATGATCCTGAATGTAGCGGTTCTCAAGTGCTAGGCGGCTTGTGTCATCTGCGTGACAATGATGGCCATTACTAGAAAATCAGATTTGCCTCTGTGGTTTGGGCCATTAAAATGATTTAGGACTGGTTTCAAAGCATGCTGGGTGATATCGTACAGATGTTTCTGCACGTGGTCCTCTAATCTGAGGCCAGTCTCACCAATATACATTATCCTGCATCTTTTGCATACGATGACATATATCACATTATGGGACTCGCATGTGAATCCCTCATGAAGAGTGTGGATAGTTTTGGGAAAGGTGACTGTTTTAATTTCCCAGACTACAGGGCAGGTAACGCAGCAGGAGCGGTTACATTTTCTGGTACCAACATATGTAAGACTCCGATTCAAGTGGCTGTGGACGTGGATGTCGACATTTTCTCTGATCCACCTGTTGGCATACAAATGTGAGCCAAACCTTAAGGACATCCTCATCCACAGTCACTTCTATGGAATCCAATTTATTTACAGCATCATTTACTTATTTATCTACTTATTTTGATGTTATTTGTTTGCTTTCCTTGTATTAAAATTGTATGTAGAATTTCTTAAAGATAATTTATACATGAATTGATAAGTAAATTATTTTTCCTATGTGTAGTTACAAAATAAAATGTGTTTCTAAACTGAGGCACTTATCAAATAAAACTCTGAAGCAGGTCTAGAAAGCTAGGTCCAGACTAAGTAATTTTTTTATCAACAAGACAGAAAGGGGTAAAAAAATTATTATCCTTCAGTATTTTTCACACACAAAATGTCCTCAGATTTCTCCAGAAAACTAAGACATACCATCCATGTAGTTCTCCAGAATGTTTGGGTACTCAAACTCCCAAGGTGCTTTCTGAATAGAGTCTGCTTCTGATGCCGTTCTTGATCCCAGTGGAGGAGGTGATGCCAGCAGCAATGGATGAGTATTACAGATGTGGCCGGGATTTTGGTATGACTCCAGGTACTGGTAGTAGTCTGGGATGTGCCCTCGGAGACCTGAAATAAATTATTTAGCGAAATAAGGCACACAACAAAAAAAAAAATGAAAGAAAAATAAGATGCGGGCGCAAAAGTGATCTATATTTAGCTGTCTAAAATAGTATAAAAAATAAAATGAAAATTTTGGTAAAAATAAATTAAATGGTTGGCAATTGGCCAGAAAAAAAGAACTGGCCAATCATGATCATTCTTTTACAGTAGCAAAACAGTTCCACGCTGAATTAATTAAGTTACACAGAGAGTTAGGGAAAAATATATGTATAATGCAAAGCTCTGATGATCACATATCAAAATTTTGTTGGTCTCATACTGCAAGCACAAAGAGAACAGATATGAATGATGACTAATGGACCTGACTTTACAGAAAGAATGAAGAAAATTTATTTTCAAGAGGTCTTTATCTACACATAGGACCTGCCTGACATTCTGCCTTTTGTCTCTCAACTTTCACACTGTTGCAGACATTCAACTTCAGTTTAGTAACTGAAGCACATAACAAACATGAATAAAATTTTCAAATAACCAAATGAGAGAGAGAGAGAGAGAGAGAGAGAAGAGAGAGAGAGAGGGAGGGAGAGAGAAACAAGATAGAAAGGAGAGAGAGTGTGAGGGAAAGAGAGTGAGAGGGAAAGAAAGAGAGAGAAAGTGAAAGAAAGAAAGAGAATGAAAGAGAGAGAATGAAAGAGAGTGAGAGAGACTTTGCTCTAAGGACTAGTTGTTTGAGTATAGAAATAATTTTTTTTCCTACCATCCTGTGGCATAAAAATGTAGGTAGTAGATGATCAACACCAGAATTGATAAGACTGAAAACGTGAAAGATTGAAAGGCTCATAAGCTTAGACCTTCTATACTACATGGTATGATGATGATGATAATGATGGCGGTGGTGGTAAAGAACAAATTTAAGAAATGAACACTTAAGAATCTAGTAAAAGGACGTGGTGTTTAACGACACAGGCAGGATGTAAGATGTAAGAATAAAAGGATTAGGCAAAAAATATGAACCTGTGTTTTCCAAATCTTCCGCTGCACTGCCATAGTTTCCAGCACAATCAAGATTATTGAGCATGTTCAGGGAGTCATGTGTACTTGGCGTATATGATGCAGGACGATTTGGGACAGGAGGTGGCTGGGATGCTGGAGGCTGGCATGGGATACTTTCAACAGGCACCGAGAGGTCAGGGTTACTCAGTTTACACCGTTTCTCCTTCATGCCACTAAGCAAACCCTTGCTGCCACTATCTACCAAGTCTACAGACACAGAATGCCGCTGCCTCTCTCTCTTCCGTCTGCGCCACACAAGGCATGCAATAATAACTGCAGCAATTATGACAATAACTCCTACAGCTCCTGCCAGTAAAAATGTTAAAAAAAAAACAATAAACATTTTCAAAATTCTACTTCTTTTTTGAAAGTAAAATGGCATGTAATAGCAAAGTTGTTTTCTACAGAATTTATATCAAGTCTGTCATTTGCATGCCCCTTGCGGAACTTTGCCTCCCTAACAGCTCTCGTGTAGGCCTCTCGGTTGTAAGCAAGATGTCCTACTGCTTATGCATAGAATTTATATGTTTACACAAAATATTACATCAGTATAAAATTTACAACACAAATTTACTTTATCTTTCTTCTTGTACCATGAGGTGTCAAGGGGAGATGCAGTTGGTGTTTTAGGACTATAGACTGGCCTCAGTGATGTTCATGCCCCAACTCATGAGTGTTTCTGTAACTCTATCCTTCTTTTCTAGGGTATTCCTCTTGATCTATGTCAAGTAGTTCTTTGTTTGAAGGCCCTAGCAGCTCGCTGTATACACATCATTCTCAGTGGCCAAACCACTTAACTCTTTGTTTCTTCATGTATTGCATGTTTGGTGTTGTTCCTACCAATTGTCTTATGTCGTCATTTCTTAGCTTAACCCTCCTAGTGACATTTGCTGCTTTTCTCAGGCATCTCATTTCACATACAGATATTTTATTTTGCTGTTTCTCGGTTAGTGCCCATGTCTGGCATTGGTAGCACAATGTTGGTATATATATGCTATTAATCAATTGTCTCTGGTATATAATGGCATTTCCTCTTTGTGTTCCAACATCAATTTCTCTATCAATCTTCCCATCTTCTGTGAACATACATCCAAGATACTTGAATTCTTTAACTTATTGGATTTTGTTGTCTTCAACATAGATGTTCAATGGGCTTGGACTCTTGCTGATTTCCATGGTCTCTGTTTTGGTAATGTTGATTTTCATATCATAATGTTTACAACCGCGATGGAGATTGTTCATATGATCTTGTAAGCTTTTCAGGTCATTGTAATGCACTAGTCATCTGCAAACATTGACTCATTCAGTTGTGATAAGCTTAGGCTTGCTTCTTTCATTGTTTTGTCCACATAGATTTTAAATATTAGTGGTGACAATACACAGCCCTGCACTAATATATTTAGTGTCTAAAATCCCATTGTTAGAACACAAACAAACAAAATTAAATACCCTAACAAAGACTTCCTTATAAGTCCCTGATAAATGACTTGTCTTTATCTAAATAAGTTAATATTCATAAAAACAGACCAATAATTCCAAAATGCATGCTTGAAGAAGAGGAGGTAACTCTGTCAGCTCCCAGCAGCATGATTTCACAATTTTTGCCAGAGTACCCAGCCGAACAGTTGCAGATGTAAGACCCACCAATCACATTATGACAGACTGAACCATGTTGACAAGGGGCAGAACTGCAAGAATCTGATGCCTTCTCACAGTAAAGACCTAAAGAAAAAAGGAAGTTTTATCCAGAATGTTTTACATAGTTCTTTAATAACAAATTTACTAAGTGTTTTATGTTTTATCCTAAAAGATCTATTGCTTTTTATGTCGCACTCCAGAATTCTATATTATTTATCCTGAATAATTTATTGCTCAGAGCTCCCTTAATTAATTTTGTGATATTCTATATGAATATCTCTACTGTAGAATTTAACCTTTAATATATAAAATATATTAGAAAAATGAAAATATTACTGTAAATCACTGGATTACTGTATTATATAAATCATTGAAATATTAACTAAAATGTTTTAACCAGTCTTTCATGTTTGTTTTAAACAACCAAGGAAAAAAAGAAAAGAGAGAGAAGACTGCACCATCTTTAAGAGCATACCCTGAAATCCTGCAGCACAGTCGCAGAGAGAAGCCGTGGGACCCTCAACACATACTCCTCCCTGCTTGCAAGGATTGGGGCGGCAGAATTTCCCATATGTGCAACGGACTCCAATAAAGTGTTCCTTGCACTGACACAAAACACTGTTTGGTACTTCCACATCAACTTCACACTTTCCTGGTTAAAAAGATATTTATGAATATTTTTATATAGGCAGGGAGACTACAATAAAGAATGGATAACAAATCATTCATCTCAGGTTTAATATTTATTAGAGCTAGCTTGGGAGAAAACATGTCTTCTAGAAGATTTGCATGGAACCTGGTAACAAATGGAACATTCAAAATAAAAATATCTCAACAGGCTGACCATGTGGGACAGGAACAGAAATACGGCTAAATACTACATAGAGAAAGATGACTGTCAGAGACTGTTGCTACTGCACATAATGAACAAACAGTTTATTTGGAATAAATTATGAGTGCAAGTCTAAACGAGCTTCCAAGAAGCAGACAAGCATACACAACAGAAACTGTCATGAGAGAAGGGAAAATGCTAAGAAAACAGGCGATAGTAATCCAGGAGATGATAAAACAAAGAAAAGTTTGAAGAATCTGGGAGGTTCAGCAATTTAACAAAATGGTGTCTGCTATCAAATGGATTTTGGTTTAGAATGTTAACAAAATGTCTACTACCAGACACATCCAGGTTCAGAAAGTTAATGAACACCACCTACTATCAGATGAACCCAGATTCAGAATATTAACAAATGCTTTCTACTACTACCAAATGAATCTAGTACATATATATATATATATATATATACACACACACACACACACAAACTAACCTCCATTGTGACATGGTTGCCTAAGGCATGGATCTGGGTCCAGTTCACACTGTGAACCTCTGAAACCTCCAGGGCAAATGCAAGTGTAAGAGTTGCTTCCATCAAGTTTGCACTGACCTCCATTAATGCATGGATTACTACTGCATGCATCTGGAACACAGAATCGGGTTTTATCAAAAGAAAAGTCTTTGGAAAATAGAATCTAGTTTTATAAAAAGAAAAGTCTTTGAAAAAACTGAGTTTTATAAAAAAGAAAAACTAAGTCATATTTTATATAAAGAAAAGATCTATTATACACTTCATGTGGAAAACCTAATTATCTAAAAAACTTAAGAAAAACTATACTCACTTCCACCTGGAAACGATCTGACAGGAAAATCTTGGCAGTGGAAATCTACCACTTCAAACTCTATAGCCTGGGCCAGTTCATTGCTTCCGCTAAACGGAAGGGGAATGTTGAACACTCTGATATCTTCCATACACCCCTAGATAGGTTAGGATAATAAACATCAACTGATTGATTCATTTGTATGTCCAAGCAGATAACAAATATACAGGTAAATACTACTGTTGCAACATTCATATGGTGGATAGGGGAACTTGGAAGAAAGAAGGACCTGCCAAAGAATAGATGAAAGTTAGATAGACAGTCTGCACATAATTGGGGCATAAGATAAAGGGTGGCTGTTGACCATGAGATGTGGAAAGAATTTGCTGCTGCCCTGTAAGGAGCCACAAGGCAAGCTGGATGATGACTACTTTGTACAAGGGTCATACTGAAATTCATGAGCAAAAATTGTTTAAAAATCAGAATTTACAGATATAGAAAATATAAATGTATCACCTTGATCTGTATCCTTTGCACTTCATGTAGAGGTCACATGACATCACCATCATGTGTCATGTGACCACGCAGAGCATAAAGAAATGGCAGGTGCTGAAGTTTCGTTTCATCAACGTGTTTTTATTGAGTTCCTCGTTAAAGAGGAAATCCCTGCTGCTGAAATTCACCAAAGACTTCAACTTGCTTATGGAGATGTGTGTATGGGTGCTAGTAGTGTTAGGAGGTGGGTGAATCACTTCAAAGATGGAAACACGAGCATCCATGATATGCCTCACAGCGGTCGCCCTCGAACTGCCTCCACTGAACACAACGTTGAAAGGGTTGACAACATCATTAAAGAAGACAGACGTGTCAGTTTCTGAAATCACTGTAAATCTTGGAATAGGACACGGTGCGGTACAAGAAATGATTGAAACCCTAGGCTATAGAAAAGTTTGTGCCAGCAGGGTCCCAAAGGAGAGAACGTCCAGAAAGCAGTGTGTCTGTGCCATTGGTCAGCTGGAACGGAATTCTATTGGGAGGGTATTTTCAAACTTGCAGAGTGATGGGAAAAATGTGTGCAGAGAAATGGAGATTATGTTGAAAACTGAAGAAAAGGATGATGTTTAAGGTGATAAATTTATATTTTCTCTATGTATAAATTCTCATTTAAAAAAAATGTTTGCTCATGACTTTTGGCATGACCCTCATAGATCAATGGAACTGCACTGGTAAACCAATAAATTTTTTTTCTTTTCATCAATCTGAGATCATTGCAGATTTCAATTTTTACTTAAACAAAAAAAAGTTAAGGTTAAAAAAAAATGCTTTGCTTTTAGTAACAAGACACACATATTCATCTTATTATCTTCTAGACCTACAGCTAAAAAAAAAAAAAATTGTATTCTTTCTCTCACTAAACTATGACCATTCCTATCACTTGTCTAACTATAACCATTTCTCTCTTATTTGATATCATCTTCTAAAGCTGACAGGTTATGACACTGTAAATGAAAGTTTTCCACAGTCAAAAGATCTTCAAGCAAAGTCAAGTGGTAAGAGCTGCGGTGGCTTCCTTTCATTTCTAGAGGAGACCCAGAACATGAAGTTTCTGTAGGCAAAAAAAAAACTATTTCCTCAGTGAGTCCACTTTCTAAATTCTCTCAAAATTCTGAACTTTCTTTTTTCATGATACTTGCTCAAATTTATCCTACAGATTTTTAAAAATGACTTTTCTTATGTTTCCTGGTGGCTTTCAAAATTTCTCTGTTATCAGTTACTAAGAAAAACTATGAAATAAATTCTGAACTGTCAACTGAGTTCTCAAATATCATGGACACAAAAAAAAACAACAAATATATCCATACTACAAGAACTTTATACTGAAGAAGGCTGGGTAGTAAAGAGTATTAAACAGAGAAAACTTAAATATTTTGGACACATTAAACATCATGATAATTTAGAGATGACCGTCTTGGAAGGGTACATAATGGGAAAAAGAAAGAGAGGAAGACCTAGGTGAAGATGGCTGCAAGACATCATTGATTATCTGCAAATGGATGCATCAGCAGCAGGGGATCTTGCTTACAACCAAGAGGCCTACAGGAGATCTGTCAGGGAGGCAAAGTTCCACAAGGGACATGCAAATGACTGGCTGACTGAATTAATGTGTGAGGTTGTCCTTGTTGTTTAAGGGCTCCACTAACACTAGTCACATTTTTATGATAGTGGTGCTAAGCACTGCTTAAATGAAGTTTACAAATTCAATGACTGTACTTCTAAGCTCACAATCAGTTTAGCAGCAACAAAAAGAATTAATTCTCCTATACTGAAGTCTTAACTATTGGAAATGTCAACTAAACTGCTAAAAATAACTATGATCAGAAATCAATATGGAGAAATTTTTCAGAACTCTCACCTCAAACCCATGAGTAATATCTCTGTAGCCATTTGGGAAAACATCCACCTCAGCTCCAAAATAAATTTCTTCTGAATCCACATTGAGAATTGCATGAATACCAGGAGCCACACCCATGGATACATAGGCAGAGTCTAAAGCAAGCTCAACCTCTCGTCCATGTCTATTCAGTTCTATCAAGTGCCACTGGCCATCACTCAAGTCTACTGGAATTTGTACTTGTCCTTCTCCACTTCCACAGTCAAATTTGTACAGTAAGTTGCCTTTCTCAATCTATGGGTATTGAAAGATATAGAAACAGAACAATTCATGAAATTATAACACAGTTCAGCTTAATGTATATTAGTTAATGCCACTTCTAAATTATCCTTGCTAAAAAAAATGCTGCTAAATTTCAAAGGTAATTTCTTCATACTAAGAAGACAGTCACTCTTTGTTGAGAAGCACTTTTGCTATATATACTTCAGTGCCATATAAACTCAATTATTTCTTACATGCATTCTCTGGGAATAAAGCTGTATGTACCAAATATTTGTATCAAAAAAGTGTCACAGATCACAACTTATGACCATAAAGTTAAATTATATAAATAGATCATCATCATCATGTGCCGTGCCGACTGGCGTTGGCTATTATGCTTTCTCCAGAGTATCCGATCCTTCATGCAGGCCATCAGTTCAGTTGGTGATCTCCTCTCACACCATCCCATCAGACTGTCTAGTATCATTTCTCTTGGTCTTCCTCTTGATCTTCTTCCTTCTATTTTTCCTGTTGTTATAATATTTTCAATGCCCCCTCTTCTCATTGCATGTCCTATGAAAGTACATTGTCTCTCTCTTATCTTTTTGACAAGGTTTTTTGTCTCTCCAGCTCTTCTCATACATTCTTCATTAGTTATTTTTGCTGTCCAGGGGATTCGCAACATTCTTCTAATAAACCACATTTCTGCTGCTTCCAATGATTTTTGTGCAGACTTGCCTGTTGTCGACGATTCACTTCCATATAACAAGATAGGTTCAATATAGCATTTTAGGACTCGTTTTCTAACATTCATTGATAAAGATGTGTTAGCTAATATGTTTCTCATTCTCTGAAATGCAGTCTTTGCTTGGCCTATTCTGTTCCTAATTTCTGTTCTGCATTTCCCATCTGAAGTTATTACTGCTCCAAGGTATTTGAATTTCTGCACCTGCTTTAGAATAGTTCCATTTAATTTTATACTCCATGCTGGTGGATTCTGTTTCTTAGATATAACCATAGTCTCTGTCTTTTTGATGTTCAAAGTAAGGCGTTTCTGTTCAATTTCTTTGGCGACTTTATCCAAGAGATTTTGCACGTCTTGTTGGTTCTCAGCTATCAGTACTGTGTCGTCAGCATACCGAAGGTTGTTAATATTGTATCCTCCAATTTTTATGCCTGGTTCTGTGATGATTGTTCTTAGAATATTCTCGCTATACAGAGAAAAAAGGTCTGGAGATAGTACACATCCTTGTCGCACCCCTTGTTTTATAGGTTGATATTTTCCAGTTCTATTTTCAACTCGAACTGCTGCTTCTTGCTGCCAGTATAGATGTTTTACAATCCTCAGGTCTTTGCCGTCTATATTGATGTCTTCAAGCATTTTAATAATTTCATTATGTTTCACCTTATCAAATGCCTTAGTGTAATCAATGAAGCATAAGTTGAGATCTTTCTGTTAGTGTTCATAAAGCATAAATGGCATTGTGTGTTCCCTTTCCTTCAACAAATCCAAACTGTTCATCTGCTATTTCCATTTTTATCTTTTTCCTTGTTCTTCTCATAATTATTCTCAGAAGTAGCTTCGTTATGTGACATGAGAGACTGATAGTCCGGTGGTTATCACATTCCTTTGCACCTGGTTTCTTTGGTAGTGCTATAAACGTGGATTTAATCAGATCACTGGGAATATAACCACTGTTGTAAATGTCATTCAGTAACCTGGTTATTATTTTTATTCCTGTCTCCTCTAGTGCCTCTATTTCTTCTATTGTTATATTATCAGGCCCCGTCGCTTTTCCTTTCTTCATGTGTTTGATCTATGATTTCATCTTAAAGTATTGGTGGTCCCTCACAGTTTTCAGTATCTGGTGTTAATTCTGGTCTTTCTCCTCTGTATAGCTCACCGATATACTCTATCCACCTGTCCACAATGTCTTCTTTTCCCATTAACATTTTACCTTCTTTCGATTTCAGGCATCCTGTGGTATATTTTGTTTTCCTGCCTGTGAGTTCATTAATTCGTTTGTGCATGTTTTTGCTGTCTTTAATATGAGAGTCCTCTATCTGTCTGCACTGCTCATTTAACCACACTTCTTTTGCTTCTCTGCATTTGCGTCTTATTTCTTTATTTATCTTGTTATATTTTTCCTCGTTATTTTTACTCCTCCTCCTCTTGTCCATCAGTCCTAAGATGTATATAAATAGAACAAAACCAAAAAACAAAAAAACAAAAAAAATAAGAGTTTTAAAAAATGAGATAATTGGGGAAAAAAATGGAAAAGTTTCATAGCCTTGACAAAAAAAATTCCTTTATACTACAGAAAAATTATCATTATAATGGACTTCAAGGGGATCAGCAAAGTAGTCCATTATATCCAAAGTCTGCTGCATCCAGAATAAAATACGTATATAGGAGTGTGGCCGAGACCTGTGGGCCTGGTCCGTTATTACCATTATAAACGGAGCCCATTATAACTGGATTTTACTGTATCATGAGACAATTCACAATTTCCAGCTCTCATGAAAGCTAAGCAATGGGATACACTTGTATTACTGTAATGCTTTACAATACAACAAAATGACTAAAGGATGTACTTTTTATTTCTTTCATTCAATCTAGATCACATTCTCTTTGTAAAAATGTTACCCCAAATCACAGACTTGTGAGGAAAACACAAATTCTTAAATGGAATATACTGGTGATTTTTTTTTTCCTAATTAATGTGTGAGGTTGTCCTAGTTGATTAAGAACTCCACTAACAACAGTCATGTTTTTACGACAGTGGTGCTGAGCACTGCTTAAATGAAGTTCACAATTAAGATCTATTTGAGAATTTGTCCACAGATCCTCTCACAAATACAGAAGAAGTAGAACATTTTGACTGTTAAACAGAACTCAAGGCATAAATACTAAACTGAGATGAACAGATATTCTCAATTTCACTTCACTTATCAACACCCTACCTTCAGAATACTGTAATCCACTTTTCCTTTGGCATACATAATAACTGCTGATGTTTGCCTGGTACGCAGACGGAGTCGCAAGGAGAATCTCTTCTTTGTTGAATACTTAAGCTTCCATTTGGCATAGCTTTTACCAGAAAAGGTCAATGGCCGCTCTGAGGGTAAGAGTGAGTCATAATACTTTTTATTAGTTTTATCTTGTAACAGATATCAGTTAAGTCCTGTCATGTTGTTTTTCAAGAAAATTAAAATAAAAAGGTAGGCAGAAATATACAAAACTGAGTGTTTAATCAAACTATATTAAATAAAGTTGAATAAGAAAATCACAAAGAAGGAATTGTGGGAATGAAGTTGATGGATATCAACAAAATAAAATGTGAATCTGATGACTGAACAGACAGCAGTGAAAACCCTTTATTACTATCAGTTCAACAAAGTGACTAAGTAAGACTTGAATATACCACTATATGATACTAGGCTAAAGGACACCATCCCACAGACTAATCAATCCACAACAACATTAGCAATATAACATTTCCATGAATCCAACAGCAATGAAGAAAACTAAATACAGAAGTTCCCCCCCCCCCCAAAAAAAAAAAAAAAGCGAAACTTCATATAAAAAATTACAAGCTGGGATTTAAAAAGAAAAAAATAAACTGTCTATAGAAGACAGGAAAGCTGTCACTACTAAAGATGTCAGTTTTGTATTTGCATCAAAGGATTATGAAATTATGATCAATCTGTTGCTATTTTGTAAAATAATTTTTGATAAAGCATGTAACATTGTAGAAGGTATGGTATCAGCCCCATAACTTCTACTTCCAATACTCATCTCTGCTACCAGCCCCATAACTTCTACTTCCAATACTTAGCTCTGCTACCAGCCCCATAACTTCTACTTCCAATACTCAGCTCTGCTACCAGCCCCATAACTTCTACTTTCAACACTCATCTCTGCTACCAGCCCCATAACTTCTACTTTCAACACTCATCTCTGCTACCAGCCCCATAACTTCTACTTTCAACACTCATCTCTGCTACCAGCCCCATAACTTCTACTTCCAACATTCAGTTCTGCTACCACCCCCATAACTTCTACTTCCAACACTCATCTCTGCTAACACCCTCATGACTTCTACTTCCAATATGCAGGTTCTGATGCCAGCATCAGCACATCTAGAAAAAGTGTAGTAAAATATCACCAAATTCTTGACCAAGAATATCCACTCCTTAGCTTTCTTCAGTGTCTGAAAATAAGATGATTACAGCATTTGATACTTACCTATAGGACAGGTGCTGCCACTGCAGAGTGGTACAGCTGTCTCACACAAATCTCCTGTGCGTCCTTCTGGACACTGACATGTGTAGTCTCCAAATGCATTTTTCTGACATTGTTTGTTTGCTGTACAAAATGTGTTGCCACAAACATGTTCAGTGCAGTTTCCTATTGCTAGATAGGAAAAAAAAAAGAAAAGAAATATTAAAACAGTTAATGTCACCAACAGACACATTCTCTGTGAAATATATTTTTCACATCTAATTAAAAGATAATTAGCCATGCTGATTGTAAAAAATTTCAGCAAGGTTCATATGACAGATGGTTCAGGAAGATTTATATGGCTGATAGTTCAGCAATACTCATTAGCTACTGTAATAGTTCAGAAATACTCTTTGTAAGTGGTGTACCTCATCAATAATCATACAGCTAATTGTTCAGCAATACTAAATGAACAGTTCAGCAAGGTTCACTGAAATACTAGCAGTTGTAACCGATATCAGTTAAGTCCTGTCATGTGGAATAATGATGTAATTAGCTGTTATCACTACTTTTCTGTGGGCATGCCCTGAATGTAATGAGGCTGCTCCCAAGAACCAGCAACAGAGCTAGGCCCCCTTTGTTAACAGTTTACACTGTTTTTCATGGTTGTAGTATACAATGTTTTTCATGGTTGTAGCATACAATGTTTTTCATGGTTGTAGCATACAATGTTTTTCATGGTTGTAGTATACAATGTTTTTCATGGTTGTAGTATACAATGTTTTTTATGGTTGTAGTATACAATGTTTTTCATGGTTGTAGTATACAATGTTTTTTATGGTTGTAGTATACAATGTTTTTCATGGTTGTAGTATACAACATTTTTCATGGTTGAAGCATACAATGTTTTTCATGGTTGTAGTATACAATGTTTTTCATGGTTGAAGTATACAATGTTTTTCATGGTTGAGGTATACACTGCTTTTCATGGTTGCAGTATATGTAAAGTCTAAAAATAAAATAAAACACTGAGCAACATCAGAAAATACAAAATGCTTACAAAATTATGATACGGTTAAATGCTTCACTTTTCTTCAGAAAGTTTTAAAATTGTCCTGAGTGTTAGACATGTGAATTGGGGGAGAAGAGGAGAAGTGGACATTTTTCTGAAAGAAGTGGTTTAGCGCATGTTACCCACAACCAGTGTGTGACTGGCTCCATCAGCAATGCACATTCAGTAGATGTTGGAGTGGAAGGCGGGACATATATAGGATTGCCTGGAGTGTGGAATGCTAGTCTTTGATCACATGCAAGAGAACCAATTTACTCACAGACAATGTCAGGCTTTAGACTCAATCATTCCTGCAACACAGCTCTTACCAAAATGACAGAAAACTGGTTAGTAAACATAAATGACAACAGACTATGTGGTGCCATCTTTGTCGACTTTAAAATGGCACTTGATATGACTGACCATGATATTCTTGTAAGAAAAATAAAGACTTACAAATTGCACCCTGACCTAATAAAATTAACTGCATCATTTCTTTCAGACAGACAACAGGTAGTATTCTTCAACAATTCTCTATCAAATTCTGCTATAGTTGACACTGGTGTTCCGCAAGGTTCTATTCTTGGCCCATTGCTCTTTGCTATCTACATCAATGATCTTCCACTTCATCTTAAACACTCTTCTTGTAATTTTTTTGCCGATGATTGCACAGTCTACACCAATGACTATGATTGTATTAATCTAGAATCAACTCTTCAGGTTGAGTTATACAATTTAATTAGATGGAGCAAAAACAACGGCATGATTATAAATACCAATAAAACAAAATCAATGCTCATAACAAGACAGAAACTACAAAACACAAAATAAACAACACTTTGGCTCAGCATGGAAACATCACAGATAGAAAACGTTAGTGAGCACAAAAAACTATTTCTTATTATTGATCAACATCTGACCTGGAACTCTCATGTGCAAGGTCTAACAAAACTCATCGCACAAAAAGTATACCAATTAGCTAAAATTAAGCACTTCATCAATCAAGACACAAGGAAGACATACTACATATCACATATACAAACGCACTTAGACTATTGCTCAACAGTCTGGGATGGTTGTATTTAGTCAAATACAAAGAGGCTTTGCTCACTTCAAAAGCAAGCAGTAAAGCTTATTAGTGACAAAGATCAAGCATAAACAACTAACCAGCACAAACGTATCAAAATACTGCCTCTTAACAGGTTCCTCTTCAGCAAAGCATCAAATTCTTTCACAGCATGCCCCGTTTTATCTATGGAACCTGTTTAAATTTAGCCCAAAGTGCAGCCAATGCTTGAACAACATATGTCTTCCAAAACCTAGACTTGATCTTTACAAGAAAAGCTTTAGTTATTCTGCCGCTCATCTTTGGAATACCCTCCCATCCTGTATAAAAAAATATAAATTATACTCCCTCCTACAACTACAAACTTTCCCAATATCTATTTGATGTTGACTACATGCCTCCATGAATCATAAAACTTAAAAATTATCCATGAATCATAAAAATTAAAAATTATCCATGAATCATAAAACTTTAATTATCCATGAATCATAAAACTTAAAAATTATCTTAGACTGCTCTTACAGTCACTGAATACAGTTAATTGTTTATTCTGAATAGTCCCGAAATTTTTGTTTAGTAGATAGTCATTTATAATGTATGTAGTTACTTCTGTACTGAGTGAATGGATAAGAGCGAAACGTAAATGTTATATTTTATTTTATGTCTCTCAGCTTCAATGTTAATTATGTTTGTTACATGAACAGCATATTTGTAGAATGTCTGGAACAGAGTGAAAGTTGTATGATAAAGGGCAGAATGTCAGACGGGCCTATATGCCCAAATCTTAACCCTTTTGAAATAAAGATCAATCAATCAATCAATCACAGTTACAGATGTGATCTGGTATCATGATTCTGTATTTTGATTTCTCTGTAACAACACTGAAGCAGCACATCATGGGACATAGAGCTCACATCTTACATCCTTCCCATGATGTTAAATGTCACACAGGGCTCATACTCTAGTTTGCCATGTTCTTCTGTTTTCAGGGAGTTTTTCAACCTCATCAGGGGATTTTATGCCTACTAATTCAGCCTCTCTCAACAATGTTCTCTTTAGTTTCATGTGGCTCTTTCCGCAACTCACAGCTCTCGCCTTATTCAAAACAGAACTGTAGGGTCTCACTATTGTCATGATAAATCAAATCACTCCATTTAATTATTTTTTAATCTAGTATCCTAAGTCAAAAGTTCATCCTTCTCTGGTCATAATAAATGGCATGATCTACTGGACATAACAATAATGGAAGAAACAGCAAGAAACAAGGAAAAATGATGTGCCCAAGATATAACCGACACTTTAAACATCACACTCACAAGATATTTTTTTCACATAGGCTGTCAATGAAGAATCATGGTTACTAATATGAACTTATATTATCATGGAAACATCACAAGGGGAAAAATAAAAAATGTAACAAAAAAAAAAACCGACCAGAGAACAGCATTTCTATTTTTCAACAAAAAGCTTTGAGGGGTTAATTAAAATAACAGATTCTTACCTTCGAGGCAGGCACACTGCTCTGTGTAGCGATGTCTCGCTGACACAAAACTGGCATCATTTATAAGAACAGGAAACAAACTGCTTTCATCAAAGTGTATTTTTCCAACACAAGTTCCAATTTCACAGGAAGATTTGTCACATGTGTCAATGAAAACATCCACTACTTTAGCTCCCAACACACTTTCAATTATTCCAAGGATTTTTTCAATTTTTCGTTTCAATAACCTCTTGTTATAAAACCTATCCAGGGATCTACGAACAGCAAATAAAACATCAAGATTGTCACTGATGCTTCTTTTCTTTCTCTGTGGCACTTTGGCACCATTTTTCTGACCAATCAAAATTACACTTTCTGAAGACGGCTGAACATTGATAATTTCAATATCATTTGTCCTGACGTCTAACTCTTGCTTCAAAACTTTCTGGAAATCTGACTTAAAGTTTTCATAGAATTGTTCCTCAACCATATTTTCAAACTGGATGGTCAGAGCATTTTCAAGCATCTCTTTTGATGTGCAAATGACCACAATGTCCACTTTTCCGTAACTAGTGAATTTGCCATCTGATACACTGACATTTACAAAGTAGTCTCCAGCATCAAGACCAGTCTGAGCAATTAACCGCCCGTCATATCGATGGATGTCAAAGAGATGGCTGTTGGGGGAAACAATGCTGAAAACATTTTTGTCATACGGGTCTCTGTCTGAAGCATGAATGCGACCAATGACACCTCCCAGAAAACTGCCCACACAGGACCGAATAGTAACAGAAAGGTCCTGCACTTCAGGGGCAAAGAGACTTTCATCCACCACCTCAATCTCTACAATCGTATCCGAGTGAAGAGGTGGTTTGCCACTGTCAAAAGCTCTCACAGTTAGTTCATATCTATAAAATGAAAAAAAAAAATCTCTAAGTTTCAAGATAATATAACAATAAATATATAATAATATACAACAGCGATAATAATTTAGATATCCAATCTGACAAGAAAATTCAAAATTTATAATAAACTAAAATTTTACACTATAAAATTTATAAATAAACTGAAGCATATCAATTAACACTTTTTTTTTTAACTACAAGTGTGTAAAGAACTTACATTTTACATTCTTCTCATGCCATTATAAATGTCACATAGGGCATGTGAGCCCTATGTGATGTTTAACAGCACAGGAAGGATGTATGATAAGAAGGTCTCACATGGTAGTCCACCAAGGTTTCCTGTTTTTGGTGAGCTTTTCACCTAATCAAGGGCCTACTACTTTGGCCTCTCTTAACAATGTCTTCTTTAGAGTTTCACGTGGTCGACCTCTTTTTCTTCAGCCTGTTCCACTTGATAGCTTGTTTTGGGATTCTCTGATTGTTTCTTCTCACCACAAGACCAACATAAGTCCATCTCCTTTTTCTGATCACCCATGAGACAGGTTACTGTTTGCTCATCTACCTTATCTCTGCATTGTTCTCGAATTCATTTCATTTTATACTGAGTATTTTCTTTGGGCACTTGTTTTCAGAAGAGTCTAATTTGTTGTCTGTTTCTTTAGTTGTTTTCCAGCTTTCACATGCATAAAGGAGGGTGTATATTACATTTGAATTGAATAGTCTTAGTTTGTTTTTTTGTGCTTATAACTTTAGAGTGTCATATGTTCTTAAGATTCTTGAAGGTCAATGCTGCTTTTGCAATTCTAACTTCTTTTCTAATGTCACCATCCTTGTCTATGCAGCTGCAGAGGTATGCAAACTGGTTTACTTCTTCAACAGCTGGTCTTTCTATGTATATTTTTCCTTCGTGATTAATGGGAAGTTTTCATTATTTTTGTTGTTTTCCTTGTTACAATTTCAAGTCCTATTTTGCTAGCCAACTACATGGGTTAAAGTCAAGAAGCTTCCTAATGTCTCTGTTGCTTCTGCAAATCACTCCATGAGAGCTACTGAAAGCTACAGATGAGATGCCTTTGCCAGATGTAGCTGTAAGTATAGCTGTTTCTGTATTTTATAACTGTTTTCTGTATTTCAGCTTATGCCAAATAACCAAGATATTCATTCACTTCATGCCGTGCAAGATAGTGTTAGCAATCATACATTGCTGACCTAACTATAGTAGTAGTAGTAGTAGTAGTAAATCATCCTTTCTGTATTCGAAGGTAATTTTAAAGCTGCCAAATGTAAGCAAAAGAAAAATGAGATGGACATATGTCGATCATGTGATGAGAAGAAACAAGTCAGAGAATCTCAAAACAAGCTTGCAAGTGGAACACAAAAGGCTGAAGACAATGAGGTAGACCACATGAAACTCTAAAAGAGAACATTGTTAAGAGAAGCGAGTTTAATGAGCATAAAATCTCTTGAGGAGGTTGAAAAGCTCATCGAAAACAGGACACCTTGGTGAACTACCAACCTTCTATGTGATGTTTAACGGCACAGGAAGGATATAAGAAGATGTAAACATGTAAGCTGTTTGTCAAAGTCAATAAACATTTTTTTTGTTTTTTTGCAGATTCTCTCATCATATGACTTCACAAATATCTGGTAAGATATTCAAGTCTTAACTCTACAAGCTACAGAACATGGGATCTGCTTCTCGTCTTCCCTGCCCATGGTTCTGATGTTTACCAGTGTTATTTCTTGTGTTTCTTAATATTAGCGAACAATGATTTTTTGGTAACAATAACCTAGCTAATATAGAAATGATTTCAGTTACCACTTCAGTCTATCTCTATAACTTAATGTGAATTTTTTACATCATTTAAATGGGTTTCAGTCAACTTTTGAATTAAGTTTCCTTTTCATGAGGAGGAAATGTGACTATCAGAGACGACTTGGCAAGCAAAGAGAATGAAAGGATGACAAGTCACAGTGACATTAGGATAGAATTTGAGAACAGAAAAGATAAGTTAGTACAGAACGACTGGTTGAAACAAGGAATTAATGGGAATACATCATCCCACTGACAGCAGGATGAAAGTAATGGGAAAACATCTCAATGGCAGGAAAAAAAAAAAAAAGAAAATAATGGGAACTCACCTTATCGTGAGAAACTAGATAATAATGAAAATGCACCATCTCATTGGTAGAAAGATGAAATTAACTAGAAAACATCATCTAAATAATAGAAACAAGAAATTAATGGGAATACATCTCACTGTGAGAAACTAGACAGCAATGAGAAAGACACATCTCACTAACAGAAACCAAACATCAATAGGAATTCAACATCTCACTGTGAGAAACTAGACAGTAATGATAATACAACATCCCTCAGGTCAAAAGAAGAAATTCACCAGAAAACAGCATCTCTGGCACTAAGCTCTTTACAGCAAAGGCACCAGCAAACAGTCTTTTCAGAAATCTGATACTTACTTCTCCTTCACCTTCTTGGACAATCTTCCAGCTGTGCTGATGACACCCTCACTGTCAACATGGAATTCTCCATTGTCATTACCAGTGACAATCTCATATGTGAAAGGTCCACCATTCTCGGGGAGATCAGCATCGGAAACACTAACTGTGACAATTTCAATACCTGTTCTACGACCCTCCTGTTGAACAAAATATATAAATAACTTCTACAACAGTTCATTTTAGTAACTTTTTTTAAACATTTCACTAACCCACATGCCTGTTTATCATGTGATAATAAACTATCTACTGCTTTAGAGTTTGATCAAATATGTAGTGTGAAGTTTACATCAGTACAATTTGCGAACCAGTCTTACCTAAGCTCTCCTACACATAAGAAAAAGAGAAAAAAAATCCAATGTTAAATGAACACGCGTGTTAGTTCACCGAGACAGCATTATTCAGACTGGTTTGTATAAAAGAATAATGTGACAGTTCGACTGGTTTGTACCAAACAGCATCTGCATTCAGATTAGTTCTAATATCATTGCACTTAGAACTATTTTTAGAAAAAGTATCTTACATTTTAAAAAAATATTCCATCAGCCAAGAATTTAATTATTTCCAATTCTGTTTTTTCCCCCTAAAACTGTGAATATTCCTTCTGGAATACTTCACTAGTTTATGAAGCACTGTGTAAGAAAATCTCAACAAAATTGTGAAAAAAAAAAGTTGTTCTCACAGGAAATACTCCAGTTCAGAAAACAAACTAAAAAAAGTTCTCATAGGAAATACTCCAGTTCAGAAAACAAATCTCAAAACTAAAAAAAAAAAAAAATCTTACAGGAAATACTCCTGTTCAGAAAACAAATTTCAAAACTAAAAAAAAAAGTTCTTCTCACAGGAAATACTCCAGTTCAGAAAACAAATCTCAAAACTAAAAAAAAAAAATCTTCTCGCAGGAAATACTCCAGTTTAGAAAACAAATCTAAAAACTAAAAAAAAAAAAAGTTCTTATAGGAAATATCCCAGTTCAGAAAACAAATCTCAAAACTAAAAAGAAAAAAAAAATTTCTTTTATTACAATGTTGAACAAGATACTCTTAAAAAAAAATTTTTCAGGTTACATCAGACTAGATATGCTTCACTGCCATGGGAGTGATTAACCCTTTTAACCAGTCTCCATCACTTAAGCCCTAAGTATCTGAAGATCATTTGGGTCCAAGTTGTAGCTTATATGACCACTGAGATAGTTGAGGAATTACCACGACAGGATGTTGTTATGGCTCTTCAAAGACATGGAACTTCTGAACAGAGTCCATCGCCATGGGGGAACAGTGGCAAGCACTATCCGTTAGACTGCAGTAGCACAACAGCCTCTCATTCAAAACACTACGACAAAGATGGGATAGAATCCTGGCCAGCTCTTACTCACTGGCCCTAACAACCATGCCATCCATCTTGCACAGTTCTATTTCCTTCTTTAAAACATGAACATAATATAGCATAGAATGTAAACAGTAATTAGAATTATATTCCTAGAATCTTAGGTCCCCGCACCCTGAAGATACGCCTTTCATAACCTTGGTCTAGGAAATGTTAAAATCCTAATGGGTTATTCATTAAGTGGTCTGATCTCCACCTGTAACCTCAGAATGGGTACACATGCTTTGTTTCATAGCACCATCAAGAATCCTGTAGAGTGGGAGTAACATGTGTAATTCAATCCCATGTCTCAAGTCTAATAGACTGTGTCACTATAATCCAACTGATCCTACCACTAATCCATTCCCATTTCTCAGTGTGCTGACTGCAGCCAAATCGGTGTTAATGAATACACTACAAAAACAATAAAATGATGTTCATTCATTAGTACAACAAATTTGTAAGTCACAAAAGAACAATGAGAGGATCAACTGTTAGAGGACAATAAGTTCATTTAAAACAAATAAAGAGATCTGCTGCAAAGATACAGAACATATTAGACAGGTCAACAAGGATGCAACTGTCTGTTTCGTGCCACTGCTGAGGATGAGAAGGAACTACTTCATTCAGTTTCATAAGCTCCATCACTCAGAGAAGTCACCTCCATGAATTCCATCATCAGGAGTTTTTCATGCATGCCAAAACAGCTTTCCATTCAGCTTTTTTTTTTTTTTTAACCAGAAATGTAACACCAAGGAGGTTAATGGGGCTTTTCCCCCTTTTTTTTCCCCCCAAGACTTCAAGCAACACCAAAAAAAGAAAACGAAAACATTACTTTTTTTAACAACAGCACAAGGTGGATAAGGATGCAAAGACTTCTTCTGTCTTTTTTCAGGCCATTAAAAGTTATTCTGTTTTTTTACAGGAAATGGAACAGTAATCAGACCAACAACAAAAAAAAAATGGAAAAAATGTTATTAAAACATATTAGTAGTTTTCTAGTAACTGTTTTCAATAACAATGCTTGTCATGCAATACTTACAAATGACAGCTTGGCCTTTTTAGAATCAGAGAGAGGTGATGTTACATTACTTTGCAGGCTTTTGACAATTAAATGACTGTGGAGTTCGTATGCCATAACAAGCCAATGGATATGCTGATCAAAGCAGGGCATTTATAATTTTGCTTCTTTTGTAAGGTTTTGTATAAATTATTCAATATTAATTTGGCAGCCATCAGTATATATCTGTGCACAAATATAGTAAAAAAGACCCAAACATTACTGCCAGAACAACCAGGTGATTGACATTACAGTGAAATGAGGTTGAGATTACAACCATGGGACAACTGGTGAAGAACAAACACAGTTGAGATGGACATTACATAACACCGTTGTGTGTCACACAATAATGGCTGGTTTTAGAGAGTGAGAAGTGGAGGGAATTTGCTGCTGTCTTATAAGGCACTCAAGATGTACTGGTGACTCTTTTACCTTTATAGACAAAGACTCAAGAACAGAGATTGATGAGTGACTCTTCTACCCAATTATAAACAGTAAACTAAACTAGGAAATAACTTGTAAGATAGGACAGTTAGAAACAAGCAGGTGGAATAATTTTCAATTTTTTCTCAGAGAACAGACATTACTGATATCAAAAATCAAATATGAGGAGACGGAATGGCTGGCTGAGTGGTTAGGTGCTTGGTCTACTAATCTGGTGTTACTGGGTTCAAGTCCCAGCAACGGGGATTTTTTTCCTGGTACCACCACACTAAAAAAGGCCCTGGGGTCCACCCAGCCTCTAAAAATGGGTACCTGAGAAATCTGGAATCATAAATGTGGCCAGGTGTGATACTGACCACATGAAGGTCTTTGAATATACAGGTTAACACTGCATCCCCAATATGTCTTAATGACATGGAAATGGGGATTTTACCTTTATTTTATCCTCTAAAAGTGCAGCAGAAAAGGCATACTGATACTGTCTTAACTCTTCCTGTGCCTAATGGTTAAAAATAGTCACTTCTAGTTTGTGTCTATAGTGCTGTGTGACTATATTTCACTACATGATTTGTCTCATTAAAAAACTGGTGTAACATTTAGATTGTAAACATTTAGTGCGCATGCCCCATGACCCTGTTCATCAGGGATGAAGAGTGCTTAGTAACAAGGGAGAAAATCAAAGTTATCGTCATCAAATTTCAATTTTTGGTGATGTTAGATAAGGATATGGACATACCCTGTGACCTGACCGCTGTTCTTGAATGTATCCCAAGTAAATCTAGACATATTAGACAGACTGGAGAAGTAGTTAGAAGGTTATTTCAAACATTATTTTAGCGAGTATGGCCTATATAATCACAAGACGGGATCTACAGGTATCTGATGGGTAGTTCTAGGCATCTCAGATGGTACGTACATCTAGACCTAGCCAATGGTAAGTAGGACACAATTATTGTCTAAAAACATTATATTACTTCTTTTTTCTTAAAAAAACTCTGCATTTATGAAATCTTCATTCATTTTTAGTTATTTTTAAACATAATATGTACACTTAAAATGGAAATACTGTATTTCATTCAATTTTACAACTATACCCCCTATACACATCAAGACCCGTGCTTTTACTCTGGCACCCAACTGAATGTCCATTGTTTCCACCTGCGGCACGGGAAGAGTTAAACTGGAATTCATCAGATGAAAGGAAGAAAGAAGGACTAAGAAAACCTATGTGTAAAATACAGAAATGAAAAACTGGGGATTAAGACCTGACAAGTCTGAATGATCTGAAGGATGTATGTGCTTTATGAAACAACAAAATTTGTGTGATCTTTTATTGTTTACCATGAAAGAATTAACAAAAACCAAAAAGGAACTGAAATACAAGCAGGCCAATAAAAGAAAAAGAGTTCAAATTTACCTGCACGGAGCCCCTGTACAGTTCTTGTGAGAAAACAGGTGGGTTGTCATTAGTGTCATCAACAATGACGTTAACCACAGCTGAGCTCAACAGCATGGGAAGCCCAGAGTCGTGTGCTTGAATCACCAATGAGAAACTGCTGATCTGTAACAGAAAGGCAGGTTTTATGATTCAACAACATTATCATGTGTGCTCTGATTATGTCTTCTTCAGTATAGACTTTGGGGTCATGGAGTTTGAGATGAAGTTGGAATCAGAACTGGCAGAAATTTACAATCTTTGGAGCAGTTAGAATTGGAGCTGGTAATAGATAACAGAAAAGTAGAATAAATCAGAGCTGAAGTTGATGATGGACAGTACAAAAACAGAACAATCAGAATAGAAGTTGGTGCTGGACAGTATAAAAATAGAATAATCAGAGTTGAAGCTGGTGCTGGATAGTAGACAAACAGAACAATCTAAACTGAATGCTTTGTGCTTCAATTCCACAGGTCTGTTTTCAACAACACCAGTCTAAAAAATTTTATTGGGAGCAAGGATGTCTGAACTTCAGATATAGTACACATACAAGTATTTAGGACCAGCAGAATGGAGCTGGCCAAAGATGATTTCTAACTGCCTTCAATGCTCCTGAAAGCAGTTTTTGAACAACACTTTCATGGCCAAAGGTACAGGGATTAGTGTGCTCCTATGAACAGCCAGCAACACAGGCTGCAGACATAGTTGTCATTTACTGCTCAAACAGTCTCTGTTATTAGTTGAGAAAATTTGTTACTTTTCCACAAGACATCAAAAGGTACACTAGAAATGTTGATTAGTACGTCAGCAACTTAACAATGTCCTCTTTAGAGTTTCACATGGTCAACCTCTTTTTCTTCGGCCTGTTGTGTTCCACTTGATAGCTTGCTGTTTTGGGATTCTCCAACTGTTTCTTCTCGTCATATGACCGATATATGTCCATCTCCATTTTCTAGTCACCCATGAGACATATTGTTCACTCATCTGCCTTATCTCTGCATTGTTCTTGAATTCGTTCTACTTTATAACGAGTATTTTCATTATGCATTTGTTTAAAAAAAAGTATCATTTCTTGTCTATTTCTTTAGTTGTTTTCTAGCTTTCGCATGCATAAATGAGGGCAGATACTATATTTCAATTGAATAATCTTAGCTTGTTTTTTGTGCTTATAACTTTAGAGTGTCATATGTTCTCAAGATTCTTGAAGACCAATGCTGCTTTTGCAATTCTAACTTCCTTTCTGGTGCCACCATCCTGGTTTGTGTAGCTGCCAAGGCATCAAATTGGCGTAATTCTTCACCAGCTGTTCTTTCTACGTGTATTTTTCCTTCTTGATTAATAAGAAGTTTCATTACTTTTTTTTCTTGTTAATTTCAAGTACTATTTTCCTAGTCAGTGAAGACAGAGTATCTGTTTTTTTCTTGCATCAAATTCACATTGTCACAGATAAGAGTTATGTCGTCTGCAAAATCAAGATCTTCTAGCTGGTCCCATGTACCCAGTCAATGCCCATTCTACCTGTGAAACATATTTCGTTATGAAGTCTATGGCAATTCCAAAAAGCAAGGGAGATAGCATACATCTTTGTTTCATGCCTGTTTCAATCTGGAACCACCCGGTCATTTCTTCTTCCGTGTTGACTGCACAAAAACATTCGTTGTAGAGATCCTTAATGATGCTGACAATTTTAGATGGTATTCCATACAGACTTAAAATTCTCCAAAGTGAATTTCTGTGTGTTTTCTGTCAAATGCCTTTTTAGTCTATGAAGTTCAGTACTAATGGTTTCTGCTTTTCAATATGTTCTTCACGTATTATTCTTAGAGTAAAGATCTGGTCAAAACAACTTCTCTATTTTCAAAATCCTGCTTGTTCTCTCACTGCAGTATCCAGTATATCTTTAAATCTATTCAGAATGACTTTGCAAAATACTTTTGACACAACTGACAGTAAGGTTACTCCTCTCCAATTATTGCAGTCGCTAAGGTTACCCTTTTTTTTTGGTTTTTTTTGTTGGTATTTTAACAATGATTCCTTTTTTCCATTTAGAAGGGAGCTTTTCTTCTTTCCAAACTTTATTAAACATTCTTTGTAGTTGGCATTTGTTGCCACTGTTAATAGCTTATAATATTGCAGTTTTGTTGTTAGCCATTAGATTCACTGCTGTTTCAATTTTGTTCAATGTAATTTCATTTAGGCTGACATTTAGTTGTGGGATTGGTAAGTCGGTTTCAAAGTTTTATCAATTCTTTTGGGCGTGATCGATTAACTATTTCTTGGAAGTGTTCAGTCCATTTTCACTTTTGGCCTTTACTTGATGTTAATAGGGTGCCAGTTTTGCTTAAAGATTGGTCTTTCTTTGGATGTAATAGTACCCATTAGTTTCTTTTGTTTGCTATACAGAGTTTTGCTGTCTCCTATATTTTCTGCTTTCTCTGCTTCCTTCGCCATATTGTCCATGTATTCTCTTTATCTCTTCTAGCTGAACTTTTTTACTTTATACCAAATTTTATAGGGATCAGAATTTACCAGATTTCAAAGATTTCAGAATTTACTCAACTTTATGGAGATCGCAATTTACCAAACTTATGTGAGTTCAGAATTTACCAAATTTTATTGATCTCAGAGTTTCACATGAAAAATTTGGACAAAGAGACAATAATAAATTGAAGACTTACTGCCTCCCTATCTAACGGAGCATTCACTTGCAGAATCCCATCCTGAGGGTCAATAATGAACTGGTTGTTGACATTTCCATCTAAAATACTGTAGGTTACCATTGCATTAGGGAGGCTATCACTGTCTGTTGCCATCACCTGGAAAATTTGATAAAAATAAGTTTTGACAATATTAAAGACAAAACTCTGAAGGAAAACTGACAAGCAGATGCAGAAAAGAAAACCTCGACTTCCCTCACTTAGCAGACATGGCTTTCATGACAGTCAAATGCCTAAGGATCTACTCCTATTTACATTACACAAAAAACATTAATGCACCTATCTGGTACTGTTCTCTGCTTTGTAGATTCTATGTAAGCTAACAATAGGCCTTTGATTATTTTCCTGTAACAAATATAAATCAGATTTCTGTTCGACAGTAACAGAGTTAAAAATCAATCTTTAAATATCTCACCTTGAATATCTCTGTTCCTTCAACAACATTTTCATTCACATGGACTGAATATGCATCCTGGCTGAAACGTGGAGAATTATCATTGATATCTGTGATATTGATACTAATGACAGCTGTGTTTGACAAGGGTGGAGAACCACGATCCGTTGCCAGAACCGTTATAAAATACTCCCTTGAAAGTTCATGATCAAGTGGCTCAGCTACAGTCAAGATTCCTAAATAAAACATAAACAAGTATAAATTCCACAAAAAAAAGGGTCATTGAAAGTTTAAATCCTGAAAGTCTAATTTTTTTACATCTTTAGGAAATAAAAAATGCAACCAGTATTACTGCATTACTTGAAAGAGAAATTTACACTGAAAGGTCAGATGGATTTCTTTGGTGTTGCTCTAAGACTCTCTCTGAACCTTAAGTGCCCAAGGCACATGGGGCTTCCTCAAGGATTTTCCACAAATGCCTTTTTTCCCGCTCTTGCCAAGGTGAGCCCTCTATTGCTCAGCATCCTCTCTGTTGTTCTTCTCCATGTCCTTACTTCTAGTCCCCTATGATGTCCATCTTAGTGCTATTTTTGGTAGTGAGTTGACTCAAAGACTAAACAGTCATAATGTCTGCCTAGTTTACCGGAATTTACGATGTCCACAAATGTTTTATTTTTATACTCACATTGTAAAATTAAGACTTGTGTAAAACACAGATGGTTAACAATTTAGATAATTTTGTACTACATAAATTCATAAATCTACATACCTTTTTCAGAATCTATAGCAAATTTGCCTTGCTCATTCCCAGCAATGATGGAGTAAGTAATATCAGCATTGACTCCTACATCCAGACTTGTGGCCTTGACCTGTTTAACCACTGCTCCCACCTCAGCCGACTCTTGAAGTGTAGCCTTGTAACTTGAGTGCTCAAATTCAGGTGGGTTGTCATTTACGTCCAAGACTAAAACTGTTATTGTGACTTCAGAGGACAGTTCAGGTGTGACCTACATGCAGAACAGGAAAATTAAACTGTGTTCTTCTTTTACTCCATGCGGTGAGATTAAGAAATTTGCTCCTCTTTCAAAATCTCGATGATGATGATGATTAATGATTTTGCAGTACAGGTAGCAGTGGAAAGGGAAAAAAGAATGGTAAAATATGTATATAAATATTTTCATGAAACCCAGGATATGCTTCGTCTTGTTCTTGCTGTCTCCCTGGAACTATGAGCAGGATGCTCTTTGCAGTTAATGTGATGACGATGGTGAAGCATAAGCACCAGGTCTGGGTCACAGAGGTGGCCTGCAGATTATGGTGAGTGGGTCACAGGGGTGGCCTGCAGATTATGGTGAGTGGGTCACAGAGGTGGCCTGCAGATTATGGTGAGTGGGTCACAGAGGTGGCCTGCAGATCTTGGTCAGTGGGTCACAGAGGTGGCCTGCAGATCTTGGTCAGTGGGTCACAGAGGTGGCCTGCAGATTATGGTGAGTGGGTTACAGAGGTGGCCTGCAGATCTTGGTCAGTGGGTCACAGAGGTGGCCTGCAGATCTTGGTCAGTGGGTTACAGAGGTGGCCTGCAGATTATGGTGAGTGGGTCACAGAGGTGGCCTGCAGATCTTGGTCAGTGGGTTACAGAGGTGGCCTGCAGATTATGGTGAGTGGGTCACAGAGGTGGCCTGCAGATCTGGAGCGAAGCTTAAAAAAGCAGGATAATGTGCATTGTTTTTCTGTAAACTCCACTGCTATGAATACTCACCTCATTGGCCAGAATAAGCATGTTACTGGAAGTACCAACAAAGAAGTGGAACAGGGTCTTGGCCAGATTATATATATATATAAAACAATTTAATTTCATATGCCAAAAAGACATATATCAGAAAAAGATAAGTCATTCATTCATTCATGTCCCTTGCGGAACTTTGCCTCCCTAACAGCTCTCCTATAGGCCTCTTGGTTGTCAGCAAGAGGGCCTTCTGCTGATGCATCCATTTGTAGATCATCAATGTCTTGCAGCCATCTTTGCCTTGGTCTTCCTCTCTTTCTTTTTTCCCAGTATGTACTCTTCCAAGATGGTCTTCTCCAGATTATCATGATGTTTAATGTATCCAAAATATTTAAGTTTTCTCTCTTTAAACCTCTTTACTAGCCAGCCTTCTTCAATATTAATTTCTTGTAGTATGCATATATTTGTTCTTTTTTTTGTGTCAATGATATTTGAAGAACTCTTCTGTAGTATTTACATTCAAAGGCATTTGTGTTTCTCAGCTGTTTTGTTAAGTGTCCATGTCTCTCATAGGCATATGCTGCAATGGGAGAGATGCATGCCCTTAAAAATCTTATTCTTGTAGTTCTGTTTATTTCTCTCCATAGATTCTTTAGTTGTTTTATTTTCTGAAGAGCAACAGATGTCCTCCTTTTAATTTTATTCATTATATCTCCTTTATTATTTAGTAGCGATCCAAGCTTTTCAAAACTCTCCACTTCTTCCAATTTTTCCTCATTGATACATATTTCAGCTGCTTTGTTTGTTTTGTCAGTTGTCATCAATTTAGTTTTCTTCGCATTAAGATAGAGGTTTTGCTCTTTGCTATTCTTACGGACTGACATAATTAGTTTTTCCATTCCTTTTTTTGTGTGTGTGGACAGTAATACAGTGTCATCGCATATCTAATCTCTGGTATTTCTTAACCTCCAATTATTATGGCATCATAATATTCTTTGTCTACAAAGATAAGTAATTATTTAAAATTATATACAAATTATTCAAAATATGCCACAGCTTTGAAAATGTTATAAAATTCATTACAATGTATGTAATAAACAAAACATTTAGCTCAATACACAATGACCTCAAATTAATAAAACCAATACATCATCTAAACAAATATAAATATTTTAAATCTATACAGAAGTCTCTGATTTAAAAAAAAAAAAACTCATAAAAACTTAAAATGTAATGTTCAGTCAGAGAGCAGACAGTTTTATAAAACATGAGCTAACATTCAGAGTCTGTCAAATAAAATGAAATGAAATAAAATTCTTTCTAATGTAACTTACTGGGTTGTAAGCAGTTACAGTCAGGTTGTAGCTTGGGTTTCTCTCCCTGTCTAATGTAGCAATGACACTGATAATACCACTGTCAGGGTCAAGGTTGAACACGCTGCCCGAGCTCTGTGAAAGGCGGTAACTAATCTGACTGTTGATCCCTGTGGATTCAAAAAAGAACTGTTCTTCACTGCAAATCTAGAAGTGCAAGTCTCAACGTTACACTCTCAACGTTACATCAGACCACATCTATTTTTCAGGCAACTTCCACACAATTAAATATCTGTTTTCAAACATCAAATTAAGACTAGAATTGAAATCATGTAAAGCTGGATTACAATCACAAACATACATAACAAATGTTGATGCTCAAGAAATTGTATGTTTTCATCAATAAGGATGCACTGGAAGATTTACACAAAATCATGTTTTGCACAGCCACTTCAACGCATCATGGTTTTTTTTCTGCTTCTAATTCTGATACTTCTGTGCATTAAATTTTATCTAATATATTTTAATGACAGTTTTGGGACAAATCTCATAGCCACCCTTCCTTCACTCAATACCCAGTAATGGATAGAATCAGTAAGTTCTGAAGGCTCATAAGGACCAGTTTCGAGGTCACAGTCGAAAGTCAAAACTGAAAGTACCCATAATGGTTAACAATAGCTACTATCACAAGACAAAATTTATGTGAAATAAAGCAGCCCTGCCCCATACAATGAAGTATGTCTGTGCTAATGTTTTCCTGACCCAACACCATAATAAGAGAGAAATGCTTCACCATACTTCCTTCCCCAACTCCAAACTCTGGCACTTTTAGCTGGAATGAACCATCAATTACTACTGAATGAGATGAGTTCACTAACCATTTCACCATCCAGGTACCCTTTGTGACAAAGTAAAGTAATAAATTGATTAGCTTAGCAATAAAGGATCCATTTCTCACTTCTGCTCAGACCTTTGCGACAAACTTTCACTATCAGCCAATCAACATTCACATAAAACAGTAGCTACTTCTACTATGTTTAACTCTTTGTCTACTCTGAGACATGTCCTGCATGGTTCTATCCCTGTTCAGTACTACCATTCTTCGCGCAGTGCGATGTTGGTTTGCAGCTCTCTAATTTTGAAAATAATCAAAGTATCTTAAAATCAGCAGTTGACTTCCTTCCAGTCTTCATTTGCACGTGGTTTGAGCAGAAAACAGAGCGATTCTGTGTTAATTTTACGAGAGTTTGTCAAAGTTTATCATCGCTAGGTTTTTGTTTAGCAACAAATATGGCTTCCAGTGCTAGTTTCTTTCGTCCAGAGAAGCGTATTTCTGCATTACAAGTTCAGAATTTAATTTAAAAATGTCTAGATTGTGGTGTAGAGAATGCAGTAGTAGAGATTGTGAATTTTCGGACCCAAGTGGCGCTGATTCAAAGGATTAGGATATTTTTTTTGGTCCAGCAGCAAAATGTGCTAGAAGGGTTCCTGGTGATACTACTTCTCAGCTTTTTGCTAGTACTAGCTGTAATATCACAATAAGTAATGCTGGAGATTGTGTAATTTAACAAATTAAATGTTGTAGAATGCTTCAAATTAAAAAAACAAAAACAAAAAAAAAACCACAATGGCCTGTTTTCTGGTCAACGACCGCCCACTTGTTTTCATGTAAATATTACCTACCCCCTTGGTGTTTTTAGTTTGATGTGAATGCATAACTGGTGTATATTTTCATGTAAATTTTGGAAGATATGTGAAGAAAAGGTGTTTGTGTACATTTTTATTCATTATGAAATTATATGACCAACTACAGTGGATTAACTTGATGGGTAAGTGACAAAAAATTTATTTTACTCCATTTTCCATTCTTTCTTCTCAGTTCTTAGCTCTTTTTGTTTTTGTTGTATACTAACAAAATGTAAAAAAATTTTATTACAAAAACAAAATACATTTTTCTTCTTCAAGTTAACATATAATATATGATATTATAAATCAGATTAGGCCTTTGTCATTCTTTTAAATGTGACAACCATCCCACTCCACGAGTGACATTTACCCCCCCTTGGTCTTTTGAGGGGAACACCCCCAGCAGACAAAGAGTTAAAGACATGAGAAAAAAAAAATCAGAAAATATACAAAAATATCATACATCCATATTGCCAAGTTCTGTGGGGAACTGAGACCTTCAAGAAATTTGTTCCACATCTCCAGATATTGCATATATCATGGCTCTTTTAATGACCTTTTCTGTTTCAGAAATTTTTTTTTTTGGTTTTTTGTTTGTGTCTGCTAAATCTGGAGATTTCCTAACATTTCAGATTGATCTTTCTGGAAGCTTATTCTGCCCCTTATCAAAATTCCTCATAAATGGCTAGGTTAGTTAAATATATGAATTTAAAACCACTTTTAAGGTTATGAAGTTTTTAAACAAATGGCAGCAAACTATATATTTAAAATATACCTCATTTTCCTCATTATTCTGCTCCTTTCTCTCATTACTTATTTACATTTCTCCCGTTATTCTGTTCTTGTTCTTTTCTATATTTTCTTATTGTTCTTCATTATTTTGTTCTTGTTCCTCATTATTCTGTCACTGTCCTTCATTATTTTCTTCTTATCACTCATTGTGTTCTTGTTTCTCATTATTTTGTCCTTGTCCATTATTTTCTTCTTATCCCTCATTATTTTGTTCTTGTCCCTTATTATTTTGTTCTTGTCTCTCATTATTTTATTCTTCATTATTTTTTGTTCCTCATTATTTTGTTTTTGTTCCTCATATTTTGTTCCCATCTCTCATGTTCCCCCCCCCCCCCTTCATATTTTCTTCCCCTCCTTCATGATACTGTTATTAGCATACACAAAACAAAAAATTCTATTAGGATAACACGAGGTGGACATGGTGGATGAAGACACTGTCCAACCTGGCAATCAGCAACCCATAGATGACATGCTACTGTCAGTGTTGGTGAAACACAGCTGACCAAGACCTTATCTTACATCTTTGGTGACTTCAGTAAAAGGCTAGCCTGGCTAAAGGGGCCAGGAATCACTATAGTCCTCATGGTGGTGGAGCCTGGTAAAGAAGTACTGCAAAACCCCTACTTTTTAGCTCCACTGAGAAGAGGAAAAAAAAAAACCCCAGTTTCTGTAACCCGCCCTCAAGATGACACAATGCTGCACCTCAACATCTTCACCACATCAGCTGCAAAGAGCTGGAAGAAGAAGGATAAAGTTACCTGTATCAGCATCTTCTGCCAAAACTCTAGTCAACAGAGTATGGATCTGGGCATCTTCACGAATGCTGTAAGATTCACGCAGACTGCCTTGGCGAAACACAGGCGGGTTGTCATTAACATCCTTCAGGTATATTAAAACAGATGTTGTGCAGCTGAGTCCGCCACCATCCTCAGCCACAGCAGTCAGCATGAACTGTGGCCTGGTCTCTCTATCCAGAGGCTTGGCTGTCTGAATGAAGCCTGAAGAGTAATTTACAAATTGTCTCAACAAACTTGGTGGCCGATTGCTCAATGTCACCATAAGCTTTGGTAAAAAAGATAAATGGATCAAACTTGTTGTTATATAATTAGGTCAGTTTGAATATGATTTTTGTTTGATAAGTATAAAAATTTGTTTCTGCTATTTTTATCATCAATCCTCAAATGTCCTAATATCACTCTATTATTTAAATGATTTGGAGTTTATTACAGCATCATTTATTCCGTCCCTATGATTACAATGTTAAACTTTTAAAAAGTATCTTCACCACAGAAAACATGTTCTATTGCAAGTAAAGTCATGGAAGCACTCATAGTAATCTATTTTGCACCAATGGAGGTGAAGGCGCCTGATATGATAATCAACGACCCATAGCTAATATGCCAGCATCAGGGTTAGTGAACCATAGCTGACCAAGACCCTGTTCCACCCCTCCATGGCACCCCCAGTAACAGGCACGGTCTGGCTAATGGGGCAGGGATTGCCATAGTCCCCATGGTAGTGGAGTCTGCTAAAGAAATATTGCACACACCCCCCCGGTTTTTAGCTGTACTCCGGACTAAAAAAGTAGCCATCATAACCTGCTCCCACAGTGATATGATGCTGTGCCTCAACATCTCTACAGCATCAGCTGCAAAGAACAACAGCTCACAGTTACAGGCAGTTCGTAAAAGTACAAGTACAAATTTAGCACCAATATGCAAGAAATTTGAAGCAACAAAGAGTTACAAATGTGAATTCTAGATTTATGGAACCTTCAGAAACAATGCAAAGAAAGCAGATTTTAAAAAAGTGATCAGTTATGAAGACAGAACAAAGACTCTCTTTTCAAACACAATTATGAGTTTTTGATATACATTTCTGCTAGGCTTACCTGACTCCTTGTCAATCACAAAATGATCTGCTCCATCACCCTTCAAACTGTACTGTATTCTAGAATTGACTGTCCCCTTTTCGTCAAGATCTGTAGCCTGAATTCTTGCTATTTGTGTATTTTTTACTTCATCTTCATTTAGTTCCACTTTAAGGATTGGCTGTCACAGTGAAAAAAAAAATTTTTTTTAATACCATTAATTTCCTCATGATAGAGTTCATTTTTGTATCTTACACAATTCTTGTATGATAAAATCTGCTTCCAGACAAGCACAATAAAATCTCATGATGAGAAAAAACAATTTAAATTTCAAAGTCCTAGTCATGACAGTCCACACAATCAAATCTTACTTCTTAAAGCTCTGGTTAGATTTTTAAGAAGATCTATCATTCATGCACTCCATAGGTGCTCTGACCTCTTCTTCAGTATCTCGTTCAGCATATAGTTCTATGTTGCTTGACCATCTGTCTGGAGCTCTTGATTAGCTGTTTATTTTTTGCCACCCCAAGTTTCACCCCCAACTCCTTCACTCTTGAGAAACTTCTTCATTCTCAAAGCTCTGAACTGACTAAAGTCACATGACTACATGCAAGCACGCAACAGTGGCTCAAATCTCTGCAGATGTCACAGATCCAATGAGTGACCATTTTTGTACCAGGCCAAGCCAGTGTCACAGTAATGAAAGACAAGATCAGATGGCCAACTCAGCTAACACAAAGAAAGGGCAGGCAATGGATTAGGGCAAAATCATCGGCGCTATAAGAGAAGTAGGTAGGATAAAATACTTCACTGACAACTGTGAATTGGCATCTTTGTCAAGAATTAAGATGCTAGAGGTCAAACTTAGCATGACAAAAGCTCCAGACAGAACTGCCTCAAATGCTAAAAATCTTACATCTTGTATCCTTCCCGTGCCGTTATGTCACACAGAGCTTGCATAGTTGTTTTCAAGTTTTCCTGTTTTCTGCTAGTTTTTCAACTTCATCAAGGGATGTTATGCCCACTAAACTGGCTTCTCTTAACAATGTCCTCTTTAAAGTTTCATGTGGTCAATCTCTTTTTTCTTCAGCCTGTTGTGCTCCACTTGATAGCTTGTTTTGGTATTCTCTGATTGTTTCTTCTCATCACATGGCCTACATTTGTCCATCTTCTTTTTCTGATCACCCATGACACAGGTTGTTGTTTGCTTAACTGTAGCTAAAAATAGGCATCACTTATTTCCTAGTAAAACACTGTGACAGATTTTCTTATTACAAAAAAATGTCACGGAGATTGTTTGGTAGGCTAAGAAAATGAGGACAAAATACCTAAAGACCCAGTAACGAACAAAATGTACAAGATTTTGACATTTCAAAATTCTCCATAACCTCTGCGTTATGCTTATTTGATTCTTGACAACCATTATAATTCTGTTCACCCAAGAGCTACCATTAAGCCATAATTAACATTTTCTGTTTAATTATAAACTATGTGATCATAAAACAAAAATATCCTCAAAACTGAACAAGTCTAGAAAGCCCAAAAATGTATGCCCCAAGGTTAAAAGTGAACAAAAATGAAGTCAGACTACTTAAAAATCAGAATCTGAAAACTGAACAGAATTTATGGCCAGGTCTTTCATCCTCACATGCCATGCCAGAAAGCATTCATGCTTCTCATCTTGTGTGATCTTAATTGTTTCCAGTCATTCAAATGCTTCTCTTTTTCCATGCTATGGTCTGTCCACTGGGACATTTTTCTCCATGGTCTCCCTTTCCTTTTTTTCCTTTGAATTCTCCAGTCGCTATCAAGTTCTGCTACTCTTAACTTATCATGACAAGTCCAACAAACTTTGACTGTCTTTTTCTTTTAATTTTAATTAGTTTTTGCTTTTCTGAAATTTCTGTGATAAACCTCTTCATCTGTTTTTCTGGCTGCCTTTCTGATGATATTTAAAGATGTGCACAAAAAAAAACAAAAGATCCCAATTCTTTTATAGTCTTTTGACACAGAAAATGGAATTATTTGTAACACAGATAATGAGCAACTGACATTTGTGTTAGGAAATACATGAAACTAGCTCAGAATGAAAACCTCACTTTTCTTTTTTATAAACTGATCTTTGGAAACCAGTCTCTAATAAAAGTATCCCTTACTGTCTTCGAAAATGATTATACAGTGATTTCATTAATTAATACTAGATATAATTAAATTAATATTGGACATGGTTTCATGAAATTAATATTGGATATCATTTAGTTAAATTAATACTGCATTTTAAGAGTAATAATGGGCACAGCTTAATTAATACTGAACATTTTTTAACCAATTTATGTTGGTATTGGTTCCATTAATTAAACTGGGGGGTGATTAATTAATTTACAACGGACAAGAGTAAACCAAATTTAAAGTGTCTCAGAAACTTAAAAATATACAGGTCATGTGATTATTTAACACATATCCACCACAAAGCTGGCACATGATGATGGCTAAGAAAGCCAAAAATATCACGCAATCCACTTACCTGAGTGCAAATGGGGGCGTTGTCATTGTCATCTAGGACATCAATAGTGACAGTTGTGTAGGTAACAAAGGCTCCATCTGTAGCAGCTACTTTGAGAACATATTTGTCTATGACTTCTCTGTCCAGAGCTTTGTTTACACGGAGTTCTCCTGGACCGTGTATCTATTGTAGGAAAGGGTTACCTATACTTTAGAGTAGGAATCTGTAGGACTAAACAGACTTCTGAATAACAGAATAATCAGTCTTCTGAATACCAGAATAATTCTTTACCATGTATCTACTGTAGGAAAGGATTACCTACCTATACTTTAGACAGTACACTGTAGGACTAAACAGACTTCTGAATAACAGAATAATCAGACTTCTGAATAACAGAATAATCAGGCTTCTGAATACCAGAATAATTCTTTACCATGTATCTACTGTAGGAAAGGATTACCTATACTTTAGAACAGTACACTGTAGGACTAAACAGACCTCTGAATAACAGAAAAAGCATGCATATAATTCAAAAACAGAAAGATTATTTCTGTAGGGCAGGGTTGTGAAGCCATGAGTCGTGAAGCAATTTTAAATGGCCTCGAGTCAGCAGGAATATATCATTTATGAAGGAAAAACAGAAGAACCAGCATCTGAAGCAAGTCCGAGTGGCATCACAGTCAGTAGGAATATATCATTTTATGAAGGAATTTAAATGAGTCAGGCTAGGAAAAATATAGGTACCAGAGTACGAAGCAAGTGTTAGAGGAGTCAGGAGTTACAGTCAATGAATATTTACCTTACAAGAAGAAGTTAAGAGTTGCTACTGTTTTCAAATTAAGGTAAAACAGCTGTTAATTCATAATGACTGCACAAAATTTACTTTTAAAGCATGAAAATGTTTTCTTTAACAAAGCAATAATTAAGTAAAACAACCTGCCCTTTCTCATTAATATTAAACATGTAAAACTAATATTTGAGACAACTAGAGCATTGCTGAAAAAAATCATAAAATGATGGACAGTGATGATTCTTCTCTAAAGGAGAGATTTTTGTTTGTTTGTTTGTTTTTAACCACATTTGGAAAAAGAAAGATTGTGTGTGTGTGTGTGTGTGTGGGGGGGGAGGGGGAAGGGGATTGTCTCCAGTTTATAAACCTCCATGTGTGAAGTGGCAGTGGTGATGATAATTGACTAATCTGACAAATTACATAAATGACAAGACTGAAGTCTTTAAAAAAAAAAAGAAAAAAAAAAGAGCTACCACACCAATGAAAGATTCATAGCTCATATCTGAAATTCAAGACAGATTTTGTGATTGAAGCTCTCCATGCCTTTCTCCTATTCTGAAATTATCTTTCTAACTGATGCTGTTAATTACACAAAAATTAATAACGCTACCATGCTATGATATTTAAAATGCCTCAATGAGAAATAACTGCATTCTCAGATCTGCTTTTAAAAACAAGAAATAATTTTACTTAATGGGCAGAAAAGAACAACAATAATAATAATAATGAGAACAGAAAAGAGAGAAAATGAAAACTGAGATTGAGAAAAGAAATTAATAAAAGACACACAAAAAAAATCACGCTGGAAGGAAAAGTTGACGACAAAAGTGCACGAGGATGACAACAGTACTAGCCAGCAACAAGAAGTTGGACATGTGCACTATCAAAGCAAAAGTCAGACTCAGTGCAGGAATCATCTGCTGCCCAACTTCCCCTATGTAAGTTCTACATGATAATTATTACAATAACATGAAATAATGAGACAAAGGACACCTACCACAAACTGGCCCAACTGATCTCCTTCTGTTATATAGTATGTAGCATGGGAGTTAGGACCCATATCAGCATCTTTACTGACAAGTCTTAGAAGCACAGTAGTAGTAAGAGCGCCCTCATTCACTGCAGTAGAGTACTCATTATGTTCAAACTTCAGGGGGTTGTCATTGCAGTCTGTGACAGTAATGACAACATTTGTGGTTGTGGTCATGGATGCTGCTTCACCTGCTTTCCTAGCAGCCCCAACTGGCGTGTCGGATACAACAACTGTAAGATTGTATAGATCTTGTTTTTCCCGATCTAGCTCTGTGAGTAACACTATCCAACCTGTTTCTGGACTGATGGAGAAAATGCTGGCCATTTCTGTCATTCCAGGTCCAAAGGAGAACTTCAATGGTCTGACCTCGAGGTCAAGGTCATAGGCCTGCAGCTGGATAATGGAATGCTGTTGCTGAGTATCTTCTGGCAGAGTTGCCATGTATGGTGAACATGCAAACACAGGAGCATTGTCATTTACATCTTGGACCTGTTAAAACAATCAACAACTATTAGTTTTACCATGCATCTCTGGGGATAATGCTTGCAAATAAAAACTGTCTTTACTCACATACAAATCACAGGGGTGGCCAAACTTGCTCAAGAGCCACACACGACAAACTTCAGATGTTTTGAGAGCGACCAGACATGAACAAATGTCACACGCACATATTTTTACCAAAATTCTATATAAATATTAGGAATTACATGCACATAATCATTTTTTATTCAAGTATTGGTTTTTTTAAAACTTCTTCTTCTTCGTTCACTTCTACCACCAAGACCGCCCTGTGATCCTACTGAATTTATGCCTGTAGTCCTCATTAAGTCCCGTGGCCGCTACCTTTCCTAGTTGTGACCAGGATGGAGCTTTGTCCAGGAGGATGAATCCTCGCCACTAGTGACTTCCACCCCTGGGTTGAGCAAGTTTAGGCATATTATCCCAGTATGGGCGTGTTTGGGATGTGACCGACCTCTAGAGCAGAAGTACCGTGACATGCGTAGCCTTCAAGTTTCACCCCTGGTATGAGCTGGTTTAGGCATATTTCACCAGTATGGGTGTATATCGGGCATGACATACCTCTAGAGCGGAGGTCGTGTGACATGCCTGGCCATCAAGTTTCACCTCTGGTGTGTGCCGGTTTAGGCATATTTCACCAGTGCAGGTGTATTTCGGACATGGCCGGCCTCCAGAGCAGAGGCGCCGTGATATGTGTAGCTCTCGCAGCGATACTACTGGACATACCGATTAAAGTTCACTTTATCTTTTCCTTCACCTTTTCACATCAGCACCACACAGCAACCTTTATTTCTTTTCCGCATTTTCTTCCTTGGTCGGGAGGAGCTTCACTCCACGCGCGGCATTTGAAGAGTCTCGCCAGCAGTGTCTTAACCTCTGGGTTAAGCCGGTTCATGCATTTCACCTGATATGACTGCAACAGGACGTGGCAGACCTCCAGACCAGAGGTGCCTTGATTTGACTGTTTGCCTCGCCTTATCCTTTCTACTACTTTTTCCGCAGTGGTGCCATGCGGCAACCCCTTTTTACCTGTCTTCATTGGCCGGGAGAAGCACCACTCCACGCACGGCAGCTGAAGAATCTCGCCAGCACTGTTTTTAAACTTAATTTGTACAATCTTAAAAATCGCATGCACACACATATACATATATAATAAATGTTTTTGAATTAATGACAGATTATTGTTTTAACTATGCTGAGCACAATAAATACATTAAATAGATAAATGTTTGTGTAAACCTCAGATCTATGCTTATGTGATTGCACCTCTATTAAAAGCAAGGAAAGAAACAGACAGACACTGACAAAACATTTTGGGAGAACAATGCTACTATAGCCACATAAATTGCACTACAACACAACATTTATTTGAAAAAGTATAACACTATTTCCCAACTTTCTGGGTTATATAACTTGGATCATATTACATTATAACGGTTACCTTACAACTTGTTTTATATTCTAACACTTATCTTGCACAGCTACAGCTGTTACTTCTCTCTGTTTATAACTGCATTATAAGATATATCTGAACAGTCAATGCAATCTAACATTTTTACCTGACAAGTTACAATTTAAAATGTAATATTTCTACCTCAATACTTACAAATCTAATATTATTACCTGAATAGTTACTTCCATGTGGTCCATTAAAGGAGGTGAAGTCTTTGTTTGAGCTCGGACAAAAAATGTGTACAAGGGTGTTTTCTCCCGATCCAAGTGGCGCATAAGACGTAACTGGCCAGTTTCATCAATGCTGAAAACAACTGGCCGATTTGTGCTATTGGTAAAACCAGGGATGATGGAATAAATCAAAGGTGTTGTACTTCTGGCTTTCACAGTGGCTATGACCGCTCCAACCTGTAAAAATGATAAAACAGATCTATCCTTTGTTGAAGATTCAATAGACAAAAAGCATTTTTTGGGTTACAGTTCTATGTAAAAGTTTGTATACATGAACAAGTCATATCAGGAACACATTTGTTATTAATTGTATACTGCAGGAACCAAATTTTATTATCAACTGTATTTGCAAAGAAACAAATTTTTATTATTAAATGCGTACTGCAAACATACAGTTCATGAATCTTTTATGTATTTCATACAGAAATCAGAATGCAAAGATAGTTAAAAAGAAACTATATGTGAATAATACAAAATGAACAAATGATTCAGTAAAGAAATTGGATTCTACAGAAGTTTTCTACTTTTTTGAAACTGGACACGAAAGGGTTAAACAACTCACCTGTTCATTTTCAGCTACAAAGAATAGTCTATTTGAGTCTGGAAACTTTGGAGGGATGTCACTGTTGCCCATAACAAGAATCTGTACAGGGACATGACTCTCTAAGGGTGCTTCACTTTGGTCATTTGCACGAACAAAGAACTGGTACACTTTATTTTCTGATAAGATGAAACATACAGGGGGACATTCTCAGGGGACATTACAAAAATGTAGTATGAAAAGTATAAAATAGAGCAGTATAAAAAATATCACTTGTTCTTGGGCTATCACTCTGCTCAAAGCCCTGTTGCTGCCTGGAATCTTTATGCCTGTATCTGTAGTTTGCTCTTGTAAGTTATGGCTTTTATTGTTCTTGCTCAAGGAATTCCAGACAGCTGGAGCAAAGCTATGTTGGTGTAATCCCCTTGTCTTAAACAAGCCCTAGGTCTATTGAAAGTCCCAGATCCCCTGGGAACAACTGTGCTAAGAACACACTTATCTTAACATAGTCTTTGTGAGACAGGGAACATAGATCTGTTTGCTTAAAAACTCTGACCTACTTCTGTAGCCCAAAAACCTGTAGCAATCAACATTAATTGTAACTGTTATTTTTGTAAAATGTAATGTCAGGTTGGTAGATGGATGGGGACATGGAGATCACTGGCAGGGATGAGGAAAATCTGGTGTGAAACCAATGAATCCAGGTCGTGACAAGCCCATGGGTCTTTACAACAATGGCTATCAAAATGATGTAAACAAAACAGAGCCAACAGACTATAGGTGGCAGTGAATGGATATCGTTAAGCCACTCATTGGATTCCTCATCCTAAAGTCGGAGTGTCTGTGGAACTGTCTCAAAGCCGTCTGGCCAGCCAGTGTTGCATGCTGGATCTGACATTGGAGAAGAGGGTTAAGTACAGCCACCAGAGGCTGGAAAACAAAGTTTTGGCCAGGCCAGCCTACACCACTGTCTTCATGGCAGTCCGAGCAAGACCACAGTCTGCCCTAGGAAGGAAAGGTGCTGAAGTCAGAGGTACCCAGCCAAAAGGTGCATCACAAAAATCAGGGTACCACGCATCATCACCAGTGTGAGTACAAAGAAGAAGAAGAAGTCTCAAAAGCAACTGCCTGTGGTTAAACACTTTTTTCATAAAAACAGAATATGACAACAGCTCTGCAGGAGAAAAAGAAAGTGACTGAAGATGACGTGTCATCTTCAGTCATTCAACTGCATTTTGTTGCAGTTGGGTCATTTCAGAACAATGAAATATCACTAGCTATCACTTTTGACAGGCAGCACTATTACATTCACATTCTTCCCTCTGCCACCCTGCTTCACAAAGATTTTATTGTAATACTTGTACATCAAAAACTGTGCTCCAGAATAAAATACAGCTGCAGCAAAGAAATAGGGAAAAACGTAGACAATTTAGCGTGAAATATGGACATAAAACAGCACCAAAAAGCTAACACCAATAATGTGCCTAATATATGAAATAGTCTTTTTAAATGAGGCCATGAATCTTTCCAGAGCCATGGAACATTCAAAGAAAATACATTCTGACCAAGCAGATGAAAAAACCCAGTCGCTCTGAGAAAACTTTCAGAAACAAAATAATATTACAAATAATACCATGTTAACTAGCACTTTACAACAATCCAGTGATAGTCTGCATGCATCATACATTTCACTACTGACTGCTAGATCTGGTAAGTCACAAACAACTGGAGAAGAGATAAATTTTTCCATCAGTAAAAGTTTTATATGAAGGAGAATAAAAAAGTAAAGGCACTACCAGTAACAGTGAGCAAATTAACTGAAGTTATATCATTTTTCTAGACAGTTCATCTTCTGGTCAGTGTGCTTCTTGTATAACTCCACTAGCATCTTCACTCCTTAGAAGAAGCTGCTTTTCAGCTGCTCCTAACTCTAGGTCTGCACTTCCTCCTGCAACCATAATAAAGCCTCTTTAAGTGGACCAAAGATGAGATTACAAAGTATTAGATAAGGGCCATAAGGGGATGAGGAAGATACTCAATCCATAGTTATTGCTCTGCCTCCACCGCTACGGCCACTTCAAGAGGACATGGATTGTTATGGTGCTTGCTTCTAGTCCAGATTGAGCTTCATCGGTTACACTTGTTCTTCCTGCTTCATAACTTTTTATCCAGTCATAAACTTTTTTTGCAAAGTCATGTCACTTTCAATTCTCTTCTGAGCCAACATCCTATGGTGAATTTCAGAAGAAGAAATTTCAGGCTGAAGAAATCTCATGATTATGGCTTCTCGCTCAACAATGGCGCCATCCTGCAGCAGAGTGTCCATGTTTATTTGACCTTAACTTCAACCAGACTAAGGGGCAAAGCAATGCACCATGTGTGAGTCACCCATCATCCTTTGTAAATGTGCTGTATGGTGTCAGCTTCTATCCACTGTGGTCTTTGGGAAATTTTCAAATTGGCTTTATTTTTTTATTCTTTTTTGTACACAGCACTTGATCAAATTATTACAGCTATCCTCTCACAGAATATTTGCTGGAAACACTGACAACACATTGTACAACTACGCGAGTGTAAACTACACGAGCAGATTTTCACAACTCTGAGGATTGTCTCTCTTGCTACCCTGGAGCCTACCTGCTTCCATCAGCGAAGCTTTTGTAGTAACTAACCCAGTGGTCCCATTTACATCGAACAGTCTGGCCACTGTCTGATCCTGGCCAGGATTTAATGTGTAAAAAATATTGGCATTGTCACCTTCATCCCTGTCAAGTGCTTTAATCTGCAAGAGGAAGAAATGATTTCCTTCACCGATAAATTCTCATTTGAATCTTTTTTACTTACTTGATAAATTCTCATTTTAATCTTTTTTTTTACTTACTTGATAAATTCTCATTTTAATCTTTGTTACTTACTTGATATATTCTCATTCTGTTTTTTTTAATAACTGATAAATTCTCATTTTAATCTTTTACTTCACTGATAATTTTTATTTCAACCTTTTACTTCATTGAAAAATCTTCTTCTGAATCTTTTACTTCTTGGACACATTCTCACCTGAATCTTAAACAGTTAATACAACATTTTAGTCACTGATTACAATAAAAATAACTGCATAAAAGTGTAAAATCTAATACAATGAACTGCTGCTGCTTTAAAAAAAAAACTGTCTTCGAGACAACTTCAAACAAAAACAAAAAAAAAACTGTCCTGCAGACAACTTCAAAATGTGAAAAACCTCGTGAACCACGCATTACATTTATTATTTGAGAAATCCATTCACAGGCCCTTTTCTTATAGAAAAGTATGATTACAGACTTAGCCGTTTCTTCAACTATAAAAAAAAGTATTTGTTTGTATATGCACGAATTTCATAATAATTAAATGTATGCACTTTTTTTTTTCACTGAAAGTGAACTCTGGTATAGTTCCATTTATACAAGAATGATATTGTAGTAAATATTTTGTTTCTGTCTTAAAAAGTAAAAAAAGTAAAGATAGTCCCATAGCATTTCAAATGCCGTAGGGGGTGAAGCGTTAGAGACCTCATTATGCTGGGTCATCAGCGTGTGAGGTAGGGTGACCAGTTCCTTTCCTCGCTGCCTTTACTTCCCAGATTTTCTCTGGTACCCATTTTACGAGGCTGGGTCGACCTCAGGGCCGTATTGGTCGGAAAAAAAATCCCGCTCAGCTGGGGATTCGAACCCTCGACCATTTGGTTGCTAGACGAGTGCTCTAACCACTACGCTAGCCGGCCCCCATTCTGTCTTAAGCAGAATGTAAATTAAAATATAATGGGACAAGGTGAAACATTCTTCAGAATATTTTGGAAAGGAAATTTTACATTTTGCTTTCAAGTAACTAATTACATAATAAGTACCTTGACAACAACTGTGCCTATGGAGGCATTGCTGGCAACATTGGAACGATATTCTTCCATCAAGAATTGTGGAACATTATCATTCTCATCTTTGACTTGGACCACAACTGTAGCAAAACCCATCTTCCCACCATTGTCTGTTGCAGCTATGGTGAATTTGTAGATGCTTTTTTCTTCTCGGTCAAGGACTTCCTTCAGCAAGATCTCTCCTGTTGAGCAAATTATTTTAGTGCTTTTAACCCTTTTGCTGCTATGGATATGTTTTGATATCATAAAATTATTCTTCTAAAACAGTGCTTCGGACATGTTAGGTTATTATGCATTTTGTGTTCATTATGTTAAGGACATATCAAGACATTCATATGTTTTTATGAACCTCTGCAGCAGACTATCAAAACTTGCTCCACAGTGAGTGATAGCAAACCTAGCTTTTTTTAGTACTGTGCTCATCATTAGCACAATCTCTAGCATCAAATGGGTCAAATGAAGTTAATAAAGCAATATACTAATGTAGGATATATTAAACCATCCATCTTCAAGATATCTCATCTAAATGCATGTTCAGAATAAAAACAATACTGAACTCATATGTGACTCCAAGCTCAGAATTTTTGTATTTAAAAATAATTTAAATTGTCAGCATGATAATCTGAAACTAAACTGAGAACTGGTACATAAGAAAAGTAAAATCCTAGAGATTTCACTGCATGAAACAAAAATGATTCTGAATCTCAAAAGATGCAATAAAAACTTGCTACTGGAAAAGCATAAATTTCAGAATTAATACAAAATGTATCAAATATTCTAGACAGGCACTTCTGTGAAATCCTCAGGGATATAGAAATCGAGGAAGACCTAGAACTACTTGGAGAAGTAAAATTATGACAGTGCTCAGAGACAAGGGATACAATGGCTTAAAGCAGAGAATAAATACAAGACCAGGAATGACTGGAGAGCCTTTATCCATGGCATATGCTCCTAAAGGAGTTAAAGACGACAATGATGATGATGTCAAATATCCTCAACTAATCACATATTCCATCAACTTTACCTTTCTTAACCTCATGACCATGAAAGCTGGAGAACAATTTTTTTTTTTTTTATTTTCTGAAATCTGCTGCAGTGATGTTTTAGCTCTGCTACAGGGACAACATGTGTTAATGCTGGGCAGCTTCATTTAAAATACAGGCCAGTGAACTTTTATGCTCAGTTTAAAAAAAAAAAGAATCTTTTCATTATCAATTCAGATCAATTCCTTATCGCTTATGAGTACCACTAAGTTCTCCATTTATTTCATAGCATTCAGAATGTATATTTTGGTTGAAACATTAACTGTCATTTTCATATTGTTAAACATTGACTGTTTAAAAAAAAAATGTAAAAAGCCATCTTAGCACACAATACCCAAATAAGATTCTAGCAGTCAGCATCAGCTAGCAACAGCTAAATGAGGTTCTTATCAGATCAGTCCACTCACACACAAACTGCTCTGTTACTTCAGCATGTGAGGATTAACATATTCCCTTTGGAATAAGGTCTTTCCTTCAGAAACCTGCTTTTCATGGTCCATCACAGATATATATTAAGGACAACCATAGGGTTCATTTCCCTCTGAACATGATTCTGGTGTTTCAAAATACCTATCAGATCACTGGCTGTGAAGAATTCATGCTTGCAGTTACATGCATATAATAAGCTCACAGTCAGTCAGTCAGTCATTTGCATGTCCCCTGCGGAACTCTGCTTCCCTAACAGTTTGCCTGTAGGCCTCTTGGCTGTAAGCAAGATGCCCTGCTGCTGATGCGTCCATTTGCAGATTATCAACAAAGCCTTGCAGCCATCTTCACCTTGGTCTTCCTCTCTTCCTTTCTCTCATTAGTCACAGTCACAGTGAGATTATCTCACAATCAAACCAAATCAGTCATTGCTTTTACCTGATCTTGTAAGATATCTTGTTCACATTACTTATACAATCACAGAATCTTATTTACTTAATACAGTCCAAAGTTCATTCATTCATTCAGCTGCATGTCCCTTGCAGAATTTTGTCTGTAGGCCTTTCGGTTGTTAGCAAGATGGCCTGCTGCTGATGCATCCATTTGAAGATCATCAACGATGTCTTGCAGCCATCTTCGCCTTGGTCTTCCTCTCTTTTTCCCATTACGCACCCTTCCAAGACAGTTTTCTCTAGATTATCATGGTGTTTAACGTGTCCAAAATATTCAAGTTTTCTCTGTTTAATCCTCTTTACTAGCCAGCCTTCTTCAATATTAAGTTCTTGTCCAAAGTTACACACAGTAAATTATAGTTTTTAAATATTTTGCTTATTTGACTCTTTAATCTACTAAATAATATCCATGACCTGCAACCCTTCTTATAATCTCAACCATAATCTTTTACTGAGAAATGAGATGTCTATTTTTAGCATCATCAATAGTTTAAAACTGTGAAAACCTGACTATGGAACAAAACTATATGACTGTCATTTTTTTTAAAAATTGTTACAAAGCCATATGAACAGCTCATGGTAAGTTAACACTTAAAGAATCTTTAACTGCTAATTTATATCTTACCTGTGTCTGCATCAATACTGAACTTCTTTGCCATTTCATCACTGATAATGGAATAAGCCATCATGCCATAGTTCCCTCTGTCTTCGTCCACAGCTGTAACACTAACAATTGTCGTTCCTGTCTCCTGGAACTCAGAAACCTCTACATCATATACATTCTTGCTAAATGCTGGAGTGTAATGGTTGGTGCTGCGAACATCTACAGATACCATGGTAAAACTTGTGTAAACACCATCGCTAACAGATACATTTAGTGTATAGGCTGTACCTAGATCTGGCTGCCGTTGCTCTGACAATGTAATAACACCTGAATCAGAATTCATGCTAAATGTATTCATTTGGTTTCCATCCACAATGCTGTAAAGCAGATTGTCAACATCCACTTCATCAGGGTCAAGGGCCACAACTTTGAAAACCAGCTGGCCCCTGGAAGCTGAATCACAGAGGAAGCAGCTGTATACTAACCTTTACAGTCATCTGTGCTGTAGCACTTTGCACTGGCATTCCACCATCTCTAGCCACAATCAAGAACTGGAATTCTTTCTGCTTTTCATGGTCCACTTCCCTCCTCAGAGTTATTTCTCCTGTCTGAGAGTTGATTAGGAAGTGCTCATGGTCCTTGCTGCCTGAAGGCACTGGAGCAATGTCATAATGTACGAGAGCATTGGCACCACTGTCTCCATCACTTGTGTTTACCGTGAGGATATGTATGCCAATAGGGGATGCTTCGGAAAGGGATTTTGTGTAGAAAAGATTGCTGAATATTGGTGGGTTGTCATTAACATCCTGGAAAAAGAAAACAATGAAAAATTTGATTCAGTATAAAAGAAATCAACTCTTTGTTATTTTGCTTTATTACAAATTAACTTCCTGTTTAAATAGTGAAAGTAATAGCCAGCATTAAAAACAGCAATTCCTTCTTATTTTGTTTTTTATATCCATAGCAAGCTTATGTTCAAAACATTCCTTTATTTTGTTTCAGTATTTACAGTAATATTTGGTACAACAAAACAAAAAAAAAGACAACAATTTTGATTATTTTGTTTAATCGCTGTTTTTAGCCTTGCAGTACATCTTAATTTGTTTTTTTCTATTGCTTTTGGCCATGTAGGTCCTTCCTGTAGCAATGGACTAGGGGATTTTAGTAGCTGATACCCAAATGAAGAACTTGCAACCAGAGTACCATAGTTAAGATCATTATCATGACCTTCAAGCTAATCTATTGGTGCCTCGGTGTGTCCTTCCATGTAAAGAGACTGACAACACTAGCTCGATGCTGATTTACTATTATTCTCGTACCCTTTACATGTGTTCTCACTGATATCATCACACTTAACTCTCAGCTTCTTCATTCTAAGCAGGAACATTATATCAACATGTACTTCATAAGTGCACCATTCTATGTATACACCACACTTCAACTTATCTTTACATCATGACTGAAGTAGTAAATTCCATGAACACACCTTACTCCCAAATATCTCTACATCATGACTGAAGCAGCACATCTCATACATACACCTTACTTCTGAATGTCTATATAATATCATGTCTGAAGTAGTTATTCCACACATACACCTAATTTCCAGATGTATGTACATATATATAATAAGAACATTGATGGAGAGATCAATAGAAGTAAAGACGGACCTATACTTATGCTTCATAGACTACTGTAAAGCATTTGATAAAGTGAGACACACAGAAATTATAAGAATGCTGGAAGACATCAACACAGATGAGAAAGATCTGAAACTTATCAAAACATATATTGGCAGCAATCAGCAGCAATGAGGGTTGAGAACCAAATAGGAGCATTCCAAGACATACAATTGGGAGTGAGACAAGGATGTGTTTTATCTCCTGACCTCTTCTCCTTGTATAGCGAAAACATAATGAGAAACATAGAGAACATACCAGGAATATCAGCTGGTGGGTACAACATTAACAACTTAAGATATGCAGACGACACAGTCCTGATTGCTAAAAGTGAAGGGGAGCTACAGGCTCTTCTGGACATGTGGTTCGTAAAAGTAAAAATAAAGGTCTCAGCCTGAATAAAATGAAGACTGAAGTTATGGTCATCTCAAAGAAAAGAATATCACCAAAATGTAGCATTACCATTGATGGCACAAATCTGAAACAAATTGATAGATTCAAGTACTTAGGAACGATTACAACAACTGATGGGAAATGTCACAACGAAATAAAACACAGAAGAGCTCAGGCCAAGTCAGCATTCCAGATAATGAGAAACATCTTGTGCAACAGATTCGTATCAATGGAAACAAGATTCCGAGTACTTAAATTTTACATCGAGCCAATTTTGTTTTATGGGTGTGAAGCATGGTCTATGTATAAGAGAGCACAGTGAGAAATGGAGGCCATGGAGATGTGGTTTATAAGAACTATGTTGAAGGTACTATGGACATCCAAGAAAACCAACAAAGAAGTCTTAAGAGAGGCTGGAGTTAAAAAGCAAATTATAGCAAAGATCTGAGGCAGACAAGTGAGATTTATAGGACATTCCCGGAGAAGAGGAAAATTGGAACACACTGTGGCAACTGGAAAAATTGAAGGAAGAAGAGACAGAGGAAGACAGAGAAAAGTTACTGGATGGGCTGTCAGTGCGGCTAGGAAGAAAGTCACCTGTGGATCTCATAATCAAGTCTAAAGACAGGGAATTGTGGAGAGAAATGATCACCTACGCCACGCTGCACGGCACTTGATTGTGCATCATTACTAAAAGTACATGTAGCATATTCTGTGTTCCATGCATACATCTTATCTCTGCTTGTCTCTAACATCATGACTGAACCAGCGAAGTTTATAAACACATCCTTCTTACCTCCACATGGACATTGATAGTTGCCTCTGCATAACTGCTTGTAAATATATCACTGGCCCTTACTGTCAAAGTATACTCTCTCATTACTTCATAGTCCACATGTCCAACAACTGAAAGGTAACCTGTCGAGACATGGACAAGTAATCATCTCAAAACAGATCGAAATGTATATCACACTCTGTTCATCCCACGGAGTGTCACAACAAACACCAATTACAGCTGAAACTTTTTTCTTCAGATAAAAATGGGCTAAAGGTAATATAAAAAAAATTAGATAGGCATAATTAAAAGCTAATCTTTTTGTGGAACAGTGAATCTGACATGGTAGCTAGACTGGAAGGCGGTGCAGAACAATGTTTCCCAGGCTTGTTGAGGTTGCTGTCCCCTTTCCTCCCACACCACATCAACACACACCCCCCCCTTCCCCCATGTACTACTTGTTTAACAATATGAAAGAGTACATTTATAACTCACCTACTGCATTATTTTCTCAACTTTTTAATGTGACAGATGAGTTTCATGTAGGGACAAAAGTTTCTCACTATCAGGTAGAAAAGTGCTAAGAAGGAAAGTATTACTGCTCCTGTCTGCTGCTTCATTTTCCCTCAACATCATCCCACTCCATCCCCTTTACTGCCCCCTTTTCTTCCACTGTCCTTAGCTGATCCTTTTTCTTTCACACCCCCTCCCAAGTCCTTTTCAAAGCCCACAGGGGGACATTATCACCCACTTTGGGAAACACTGTGTTGAACAATCTGTAACTGAATAGTCAGACTGAAGCCAATCTTGGCAACAAAAAAATCTGTGATTGAATAGTCAGACTGAAACCAGTCTTGACAACAAAAAAAACTGTGACTACATAGTCAGACTGAAGCCAATCTTGACAACAAAAAATCTGTGATTACATAGTCAGACTGAAACCAGTCTTGACAACAAAAAAATCTGTGATTGAATAGTCAGACTGAAACCAGTCTTGACAACAAAAAAATATGTGACTACATAGTCAGACTGAAGCCAGTCTTGACAACAAAAAAATCTGTGACTACACAGTCAGACTGAAACAAGTCTTGACAACAAAAAATCTGTGACTACATAGTCAGACTGAAGCCAATCTTGACAACAAAAAATCTGTGACTACATAGTCAGACTGAAGCCAATCTTGACAACAAAAAAATCTGTGACTACATAGTCAGACTGAAGCCAATCTTGACAACAAAAAAATCTGTGACTACATAGTCAGACTGAAGCCAATCTTGACAACAAAAAATCTGTGACTACATAGTCAGACAGACTTAAGCCAATCTTGGCAACAAAAACAAAAAAAAACTATCATGGATTTGTGAAACAGAGCCAAAAATTTATCACAAAATGGCCAATCCTTCAATTTTTTCCATGTCTCTACATCATGCATTTCATATTTTGTCATTTTCTTGCAGTATGATGATGATGATGCACAGCAGTAAACTTTGGTGTGGCAGGCTCATGACTTAAAACTTCCTGGCATGTAGATGATGATTCTATGGCACTTGATCTTGAGGGTGCATACAGTGGATTATACAATGCGGTCAACACTTCTGTTGGAGTCTGGGGTAGATGCCAGATTAGTTTGATGGACAGCTTCAATGGTGTTAAGACGATCAGTTGCCTTAAGATACAGATCATGGATCTCAGAATCCAGAACCATTGCCACAGGGCTGCCTCAGGGATCTCCTTTGTCTCCTGTGCTATTCAATGTATATTCTACTGGCATTGCGCTGCTACTTGAGGATGGTGAAGGGTTAACACTGACCTATGCTGATGATATATTAACATATGAGCATGGGAAGTGTAGAAAGGGTATAGAACAGGGTGGATCAGATAACAGGCTAGTGTGAGGGTAACAATGTGGTGACAAACCCTGAAAAATTCAGCATCCTGTGGTGCTCATTAAACAGGAGAATTGTAAGATCTGAAGTTCTGATTGTGAGATGTCAGGGACAAGATATTAAGAGAACACATTTCGTACGGTATCTAGGGATTACATTTGATTGATCCTTGTCCTTTGCACGACATATGGACAATATAATACAAAAGGCAGGAAAGCATTTGGGACCAGCTGGATTAACAGCAGCAGCAAACTTTCCACAGCACAATCTACTGTTGCTGATACAGGTGCAGGTGATGTGACTACTGGAGTTATGATCTAGATCTAACTCTGTCAAATGCACAGTTGAACAGACTAGAGCATGTACAGAACAAGGCAATAAGAGTGGTCTTGAAGTTGCACCAGGGATACTCCTGTAGTGATCATGTGCTTTCTGCTTTATATGCTGAGGATGAGGTCAAAACACAAGTATGCTCAGGCAAAGGCATACATTAGGGTTGCTGGTGTGAAGGAGAATCCTTTCCATAAGGAGCTGGAGTTGATATACACAATAATTAGTGTATAACCATACAACTATACACAAAGCCACTCCAGTAAAGCTGTGATACCAAAAGTTGTGACATTTTGTTATGAGCCTTAATCATACAAAAACACAGGGGATGAAGGAATAGAAAGAGTGAATTTATAATTTATCTACATCTGTGTACTTTTTAATTTAGCAAGAATGCAACACAGAATCACAATACGAGATCGACAAGTAGATCTAGACATCTCAGATGGTAAGTAGTGCATATCTAGACCTAGCCGATGGTGAGCTGGGCACAATCATTGTCTAAAAACATCACATTACTTCTTTTTTCCTAAAAAAACTCTGTATTTATGAAATTTTCATTCATTTAGTTATACTTTGAAACATAATAAGTATATGGAAGTACATGGAAATACTGTTTTCCATTCTATTTTATATCTATACCCACTTACAGACCAAGACCCACACTTTTATTCTGGCACTCCACTACACGTCCGTGTTTCTTCCTGTGGCACGGAAAGAGTTAATATCTAATGCTGTGAAAGGGTTAAAGCCAAAATGTTGGTAGATGTTCCCATCAGAAACTTTTGAATACTTAGTTCAACAGAAAAAAACAATTGGTTACAATGAGGGGAGATACACAATACAAATAAAGTCTGCCACTTATCACCCTCTAGTGTGCTGACAGGTCAAGGAAAACATGGGCACTAATACCATATCCCTAGTGCCTCTTAGGCATGACAGGATTACCTTTACCTTTTTTACCTTTTTACTTATAAAATTAACTCTTATTGTACTATTGGCCATATAAATGAACTTTAATTAAATAAAAAATAAAAACTGCAGTCATATGGCTTTGTTTCACTGGAGTTTGTGATTTAAAATCTCTGTGGATACTTAAAAAAACAGGAAGCATGTCATATCCAGACGAAACATGCAGCTGACTGTGCTGCTCGATTACAAGAATGTGTGGTCTTGTATCGGTTTTCTTCTGAGAATTAGAGTTAAATCTTTAATTTGTGTTTATTTACTTGTGTACAGATTAACATTAGCACAACATCTACTGCATATTTAAACAACGAAGTACTAGAAATTTTCTACAACTACGAAGTCACAAAACAAAATTGTAGGAGGACAAACACATATCATTATCTCTAATTATAAAATGTTTTGTTTCAGTAAGTTAAAATCATACTTCTTTTTTTAAATAGCTGGTTAACTTTTTTTTTTTAATGAGAAAATACAGCATGCACGTTGCCATATATGAGCAGTCTAGAATTACTACATCAAATGTAGCCTTTCTCATGCATTTGTTCCATATCTTTGGTTCAGGTGTCGTTAATTTTGTATGATATTAACACAAAATATCAGAATCACTCTGTTGCTTTCTTTCAATCTAACATGTAATCTGTTATCACTGTTAAGAAACTGTGATGTCATGATATGCATTATTTGACCTGGAACCTTCAATATCAGCATGCCTTTGGTCACACGAGATCTCTTGCATGGAAGCAAGATCTGTGATCATCCACTGCCAATTTATTACAACAGCTAACCTCCACTTTGAGAGGCCTTTCACTGTTCCTCTGCCCTGCGGCCATGATGCAGCAGAGCAAGTCCCCCCCCCAACAAAAGAACATAATATTAAAAAAAAAAAAGTATAGCATACCAGAACAATTCTTAACACTTGTATACTATTAATATAAAAAGATTGTTTTTGTGTTCTAAATTCATGCTAAACAATAGGAAAATTTATGAGACTCATAGAATAACCAGAAACTGATGATGTATTTAGCAGGGGTACCTTGGCAGGACCAGAATTAGGGTCAACACTGTTTCATGCCAAACAATGAAATATGAAGGTGCCATCTTGAATAAGATAATAATTTAAGCTTGTGGCCAGGGCATTCATTTTCTGTAGCACTAGGAATGAAACAATGGAAGCTTAGCTGTACATGCTAGCAGAAAGAAAAAAGGGGTGCCCGAGTGGTGAAGTGGTTCATACCCTCATCTCTCAAGGTGTAGGTCAATGTTCTGAATCTGGCTAGAGGCACTACAGTTTCTGCACTGCAGAAACGGGTATCTGACCCCTCCTTGGCTTTAGGGGAGGAAATGTGGCCAAGCTGACCATATTACCCCTCTAGTGTGCCGAGAGGTCAAGCAAAATAAAAGATTAGCACTGTGTCCCTACTGCTTTTATGCTATGGCAGGGTTGCTCTGAGCATATTCCGCAGACATTTTTTTTACAGTTCTTCAACCTGGTTGGCTGAGTGGTTAGCCACTTCATCAACTAATCCGGTGGCACCGGTTCAAGTCCTTGTAGTGGGACTTTTTTTCTGGTACCACCGTGCCAGGAAGGCCCTGGGGTCCACCCAGCCTCTAAAAATGAGTACCTGAGAAATCTGGGAACATATATATAGCCAGGCATGATACTGACCACATCACACTTTCATGTGCCAAAGGTCTTGGAAATACAGGCCTAACACCATATCCTCAATATGCCTCAGTGGCATGGAAATGGGGATTTTACCTTCACCTTACTGTGATTTGCTACTTTCTCTTAATATAAGCACATTCTGGTTATTTTATGAATCCATTTTCTTATTACGACAATAAATTTCATGACAAGTGTAAAAGGCTGTGACAACATGGATGAGAAATGCTGAAAAATACTTACACGGACCATGAGACTCCATGTCTAAGAAGAAGTCAGTGGCATAGAAAATTTCATTTATAGGAATATCAAAGAAAAGGTGGAATGGAATAGAAAGTAAAGGCTATAGATACATAATTCTATGGATTGTGTACTCAAAAAAAGTAGTCTGCCATATGATTATATATAATGGAACTTTTCATTTTAGAAGATCATTTCAAAGCAGGCAGATGTTAATTAATGGTGCAAAGTGCTGTGATTCTATCAATATTTGTCTGGTATAATCTGGCTTCTCTCTGGCTGATTCTATAAATATTTGCCTGATATAGCTTACTTCTCTCTAGCTGATTCTACCAACACTTGACAACCATCAACTCTTCGGATGAAAGTACTAACATTTGATTGGTATAATTAATTTCTCTCAGGCTGATTCTACTAATTTTTTACTAATACAAGTGTCACTTTTCAGGCTCATATTTATAAACATTTTATTTTTTCTGGCTGATTCTACCAGCATTTGACTGGTATAATCAACACAGCATGCATGTGAAGCAAGGTCTAATAAGCTTGTATCTTATCTTCCAAGGCAGTCTTCCTTTGTGTTTATATTCATTCATTCATTCATTTGCATGTCCCTTGCGGAACTTTGCCTCCCAAACAGCACTCCTGTAGGCCTCTCGATTGTGAGCAAGATGGCCTGCTGCTGCGGCATCCATTTGCAGATCGTCAACGATGTCTTGCAGCCATCTTCGTTTTGGTCTGCCTCTTTTTTCTTTTTCCCATTATGTATCCTTCCAATACGGTCTTCTCTAAATTATCATGACGTTTAATGTGTCCAAAATAGTTAAGTTTTCTCTCTTTAATCCTCTTTACTACCCAGCCTTCTTCAATATTAAGCTCTTGTAGTATAGATATATTTGTTCTTTTTTGTGTCCATGATATTTGGAGAACTCTTTTGTAGCATTTACATTCAAAGGCATTTATGTGTTTCTCAGCTGTTTTGTTAAGTGTCCAAGTCTCACAGGCATATGTTGTGATGGGAAAGATGCATGCCCTTAAAAATCTTATTTTTGTAGTTCTGTCTGCTCCTCTCCACAGATTCTTTATTTGTGTTTATAACTGCTCGCATAAAACAACCAATGGAGGAATTAATGTATTTGCTCTGAAGTAAGTTTTGCGTCCATGTGATAGTTTAAGCTAAACAACATGCTGAAATTTTCCACAGTGCACTGTTACTGAAAGAATTCTAAACAAGTTATAATACACAAAACAACTGTACAGTGTAAACCAAAACACAGACAAAGAATTTATTTTTAATCTAAAATACTCCAATAAAAGGAATATCTTTCACTAGGAAAGACTTCATATAAAAATAAGACAATTTTGTCAATGATTTTTATATTAAATAGCATAAAAAGACAAAATTAGGCACAACAGGAAAGTAGCAAAAGTAAGGGAAAGTACTCTGTTTGCTAAGTTTCAGTTAAAAACGTTATATCCCACTATTATATTCAGGTTTAAGAGATGCCCTGATCCTAAATGATTTCGGTTATAAAATAATATGTACATAATTTAAGATATAAGTGTCATTTCAATTACAAATTTTGTGGTTACTTATGTTCTTACTTTATACTGGTACACACACTGGGAAAGGTATTGTTAACAACAGTATCACAATTTAGATATAAAGAAAAACGATGCTGCTTCTAAATCATACTATTTTATAGTAATTATGATTTCTTTGCTGGGGGGAATAAACTGCAAATAAAATTACCTGTATTGAAATCAAGGGCAAAATCTCCATATTTATCTCCCTTGCTGATGGAGTAAATCAATTTCTGACCATAAGGAGAGATGGCCTTGACTGCAATGACTGGAGTATGAGGTGCCACGTTCTCTGGCACACTAGCATCATAGACAAGCTGCTCAAAAAGTGGGCTGGAACTGTCAGTGATGTGAATGTGAATGGCAGCTATTGCACTTAGTGTCGGGAAACCTGAAAGGGGAGTGAAAATTGATCTCTGTATGTGTTACTCTGGATCGCTGACTAAAGCATCTCAACCTTTTCTAATGTTTATATACCCCACAATGCACTCCTGCTCTACATGTCTCTGTATCCTGTTTGTCAGACTGCCAAAACCATCATCATTACCAGCCCTACTAGGTATATGTATGACTTCAAAAGATGTCAACTGCTTCGCTTTACATACACTTTAATCTTGGATAGCCGTGAAGAGAACGGCCAAAAGAAAATTCTGATCTAACAACTTTTCAAGGACTAGTTCTCATGGCCCCCCCATAATCTGGTTCCCAAAAACCCTAGAGGATATGGAAGCCCCATGTTAAGAACATCTGGTCCACAGCAGTGGTTCTAAAACTTTTACAGACTTTGGCATTTTGCAATGTAAATTTCTGTCGCACCACACACATGTTCATATTAAGTGTAAATTTATGGTATTTTACTTTTACTTTACACTGAATGATGTGTAATTTGAAAGAACAAATGCAAACATGATAGATAATAAACAAAATATGGCAAACCATAATATACACCATAAAACCTCACAAAATTACCACTTCCTAACAAAATAAACCCAATTAAAGATGTGTTTACCTTTATCTTGCGCAATAACTCTCAGGATGACCTCTGTATTGTGGTCTCTCTCATCCAGCCATTTGACCACAACTTCCCTAGTGTAAGGATTCATCGCAAACTTGTTTCCATATGTGTCTGCAAGTGAATACTTCACTTCACCATTCTCATTAATGTCGGGGTCACTCGCTAGAACCTAGGTTCCATATATAAATAACAAGATACAAATATTTTCTATAAGTGATAAAATACAAATATTTTCTATAAATGGCAAGAAGCAAAAATGGTAGACTCTCTGTTAACTGAAACTCAAGCACCAGCACTCTCAAGCAACTGGCAGGAAAAGAAAAAAAATCGAAGAAATAGTACTTACAACATAAAAATTAAAATAAAATCAACATCTAGTGGAAATGTAAGTTCAAACCTGCCATGCCTATCATGATTAAGCTCACATGTTTGTCTTACACTCCCATCAATTCATCCAAAACCATCCACATCCACTTCTCCTGATCCTGCTGCAGCTACATTATCACCAGATCCTGATGATACTGATGTGATGTTTACCCAATAAACTCTCTACCCTTACTATAACAGTCTCATGTGTGTAGTGTTTTTTTTCTTCTGAGTTAGTTCAGTTAAAAAAATTATGTTTGTGAAGTTCATTAAGTTGAAAAGATTAGCGACTGCCACTTAACTCATCCCGTGCCATCATCGCTATAGTGCTAACTTCCGGTTATTGAGTTGCGTTATAGTGACAACTGTTATAGTGACAATTCATTTGTTTCAATAAAACAACCGGTGTAATATTTAGATTATACATATTTCGTCCACGATTCTGGTGACACTTTTCAAAATGGTGAAAGAGTCCTTAGTTACGAGCGATGGCAAGCAAGAAAAAGGAAGCGAAACATCGAACATTTTCAATTTTTGATGATCTAGATAGAGGTATGGACATGGCCTGTGACCACCCCACTGCTCTTGAATGTATCCCAAGTAGATCTAGACATATTTAGATGACTGGAGAAGTAGTTAGGAGGTTATTTCAGACATTAATTTAGCGAGAATGCAACACAGAATCACAATACGAGATCGACAAGTAGATCTACACATCTCAGATGGTAAGTGGTGTAGATCTAGACCTAGCCGATGGTGAGCTGGGCACAGTCAGTGTCTAAAAACATCACATTACTTCTTTTTTCCTAAAAAACTCTGCATTTATGAAATTTTCATACATTTAGTTATACTTTGAAACATAATAAGTACACGGAAGTATATGGAAATACTGTTCTCCATTCCATTTTACAACTATACCCCCTAACATATCAAGACCCGCACTTTTATTCCGGCACCAACTGAACGTCCGCGTTTTTTCCTGTGGGCACGGGAAGAGTTAAACTGTACACTGCCAGTCACAGAGCTGTTTTATAATAAAACTGTGTTACATTAAGTTAAGCTTGCCTTTAATATAAAATTTGCTTTTAATTACTGTATTTCAATATTAATATCAAGTCAATACAGAGTTTATGTTATGGCATGGCATGGTATGATATGATATGGTATAGTATGAATGTACAGTATTAGTTGGGCCTGTTTTTAATAGTAACTCTCAAGCAACCAAAAATGACATTTATCTGGCATCTACCAATCCCCACAGATGACCTTAACACTTTCTCATGAAAAACCCACACAAGGAAAATTTGGGTACCAACATCATATCCATTAACAAGGGGACCCCTTTATGCCTCAGTGGTATGAAGCAGTTCCATAGTTCCTCTTCTGTTTTGCACTTTCATGTACTCAGTCATCCAGACAATAAAACCCATCACTTCCATGAATCCCACTGTCAGCAGGAGTTCTTCATGCATGCCACAGTTTTCATTCCATGCTTTTGAAACAGCAGTTTGCAAAACATGTTCGGAAGTGATGACTTATTCAATTTTCAAATACCCAATGCTCAGCATGACTAACATTGTTTTACACCTGCCCTGCTTTCTTTGGTCTTAGGGATGATGAATATCTCCACTGTGATGACTGCACCTTGGTCTCTGGGTCAAACCCATAAACCTATGACTCATCACCAGTGATCACTGTGTTCAGAAAGTCAGTGTCACCATTTGCGCAGTCCAGCATGTCCTGCATGACTTCCAGATGGAGCCATTTCTGCTCCATCATTAACAGCTTCGGCATGAATTTTGCGGACACTCTCCACATGGCCAAATCCTTCACCAAAATGGACTGTACTGAGCCAGTGCTTATCCCCACCTGGTCTGTAAATTCTCATAATTTGCATAACCAAATTCTGCACCAGGTCAATGATCTCGTCATTCTGACTTGTTGAGAGCCTATCAGAATCTGGTCTGCTTTCAGCCAATGTGCAGCTATCTTTGAACCAACTGCACCACCCCTTAATTTGTGTGATGCTCATGGAACTGTCACAAAATGTCGTTTCCACTTGGGTACTCCCAATCTTTTGGTAAAGTTTGATGCAATACCACTGCTCAAGTCATTCCGTGATTTCATGGCAAATGAAACTCCCACGGACGTTAACTACACTCACTCATGGGTTGACTGCTAGTGAATGATGTGGGGAAAAAACTCACACATGCGCATGAAGGTCCCCCTACACTCCTCCCACTGGAGGACACCTCCTACATTTGATATGCTTCCGTGGGGAAAAATTAAGGTCGGTCAGATACTTTTTCAACAGACCCCCCCCTTTATAAAAACATTATTTTTACCAACACTTTTTACCTGTAATAAAGGCATAAAGAGTTAATGACATTTGTCAGGTTACACTCACCACTTGAATAACCTCTCCCTCCTTGATGTCCCCTGATACAGTACAGTGATACGGAAGGTTAAGAAACATTGGTGGGTTGTCATTCTTATCCTGTATGTTCACATGTACAATCACGTGAGCTTGCTCTCTTGTGCTGCTTTCCTCAACCTCATTTGAAATATCACAAATAAGAATAAATTCACTTCAGGCATCAATCAATGGTTGAGATTTTTGTTCTAAGCTAATACACCATTCTGTTTATGTGTGTGCATGTGTGTAAAGCATCTCTTTTATTCTGATTTTAATATGCCTAATGAAGGCTGCAAGGCTGAAATACTGACTGCTACTGGATTACATGTGTGCATTTCTTTTCTTCTGGTTTTAATGTGCCTAATTAGGACTGTAAGACTGAAATACTGGTCATTTTTAAATTCCTTTTTCTGTCTGTTCTTCATGAACATTACAAAAAACTATGAACCTTTACTGCAGTATACTAGCGACTGTTGTAGAGATATTAATGGTAGCAATGATAGAGTTGCAGAATTTGTGAAACTGGCAAGAGCAGCAGGTGATAATGCAGGGTCCAGCAGGGAAACCTGACCGTTATTTTCTATTGGTTTTTTATTGATTATATACTGAAAACCGTTAGGTTTCTCTGCCAGATCATGTACATGTGCTGATGATCACAGTTCACAAAGACATGAAAATATGGTATTGCAGACGACGCAGAACATCACTTTATTTACCATGATCACCAATGTGTAATTATCTCTCTTCTCGCGGTCAAACCCAACACCTTTAGTCGAGACAACACCAGAAGTCTTGCCAATGGTGAACAAGTCTTGATTATTTAACAAAGTGAAGGATAAATGACTGTCTATATCAAGGCCAATGGGCTGAATGACTGTCAGTTCTGTAATGGCAGCCATATTTTCAGGAATACTTGCAATGTATCTGGGAAAAAAAAAGTCATGGAATACTAGTTTCAGCAAAACCAATGCAAGAATTATCAGAAACTGGCATATAACTGGTTATCATAAGCTAATGAATAAACAGTCACCATTTATTGATGAATAATTTAAACAACTACACACAGTTAAAGAAACAAGTAAAAAGTTATCAGAAGTTGATGAAACAGTAAATATACAAATATAGGAATAAATAATGCTAGTTTCGCATTGAAATGCAGATGAAACCACTGATAACAGTTATTGAGGAAAGACGGTGGCGATGGTTGGGACATGTGCTCCGAATGACTGACAACTCACTACCAAAAATAGCACTAAGATGGACACCACAGGGGAACAGAAGTAAAGGTAGACCAAAAGAGACATGGAGAAGAACAACAGAAAGGATGTTGAGCAATAGAGGACTCACCTGGGCAAGAGCAGAAAAAAAGGCAAAGGACAGGCATTTGTGGAAAACCCTTGCGGAAGCCCCATGTGCCCTGGGCACTTAAGGTCCAGAGAGAGAGAGAGTTTCGCATTGTAAAATGCTACATATATTCAATATTCTTTTACGACGCAGAAGTCTGGACCTTGAATAAGACAACAGAAAAGAAAATCGAGGCCCTTTGAAATGTGGATATACAGATGAATTTAGCATATCCCATGGATAGAAAAGAAAACAAACAATGAAATGCTAAACCAACTAGAAGTGAAGAGAGAAATATTGAAAATCATAAAAACAAGACAGCTAAGATATTTCAGGCATGTCAAGAGGGACAATACAATATTGAAGACCTATCTTGAAGGCAAGATTGAAGGGAGAAAGAACAATTGCAGCCCCCTTCTGATCATACTTCATTTTTCTTATAACTTCTAGGGTTAATGCTGATGCTTGTCTTCTCTTGTGTCCTTCCTCATAAACCTGAAGTGTTGAGGAAGCAAACTGATTTCTTCTTGACAGAATTATGAGATCCGATTCATATAATGAGATGCTCAGGGTGTCTGTTATCCATCTATCCATCTCCCATGTGGACAGGGCTCTTATGCTGTTTCAATGTATTTTAAGTTTGTGTGTTTTAGAAAAAAAAAAGCAGAGGGATATTGTAAGATCCTCTTCATGTGAGGAGACTGAAATGATTATGGACTTTTCCAACATGCAATTTTTAACATTTAACATGCTTAGGCAATTTATCACATTTGCACTGAGGTTGGTTTAATGAACTAAGTTCACGACTTAGGTCAATACTGACATGAGAAAAACAGCACAGATAAACAAAAATTAATTATGACAAACCTGTCTCTAGTAAACTTCAAGGTTGTCTCTCCTTCCTGTTGTGACATAATAACAACTCGTGCCACTGTTGCAAATTTACCATCTGTTGCTTGAACACTCATGTCATACTTTGCTTTTGACAAGGTCTCATTCTGCACAAAGATGATACCGTTTTTAGTGTCTATATAAAATGCCTCATCATCATTTCCACTCAAAATGCTGTAGCTAAGCGGCTTATCAAAAACTGTATCTGGATCATTAGCTAGGACCTGAAGAACAGAAACATCAAAGTAAGTTGGCATGATGACAACAGCTTGGTAAGTGTGCTGTGTGAATCTTGGTGGACTGTCATTGACATCATTCACATGAATGATCACATCAGCCATCTTCTGAGCTTGAAGCTGAGGCGTACCCATATCGCTGACTTTAACTGTGAATCTGAAGACTTGTTTGCTTTCAAAATCTAAGACGGCTATGGTTCGAATGGCTCCTGTGTTAGGATCAATAGAAAAAAACTGCCGAGTTTCAGTGTCTGCAATCTGGTAAAAAAGTCTGGCATTGTTGTCAGAATCTTTGTCTGTGGCAAAGACCACTAGAGGTGATCTGGATTCATCCAAAACCATGAAACCAGGTAAGGCTGACTCGCTAATATTACCAAAATAGGAAGCTTGCACAAATGTTGGTGCATTATCATTGAGGTCGACGATGTGTACAATGATATTTGCAGACTGAGAAGCTGAAACAATGTTTGTGGCAATGACTGTGAGGCTGAAGTGCTGCCGCTCCTCGAAGTCAATAGGTCTTAGTGTGGAGATAACTCCCGAGTTAGGGTTCACATCGAAATAGCCATCCTCATTCCCAGCACTGATAGCATAAACCACTGTTGACAAACACTCTGTTGTTAATGACATGACAACAGTGCCTGCTGGCATATTTTCATTCAGCTCTGCGGTATACTCATGCTGAGCAAATCTCGGAGGAGAATTTGTGGAAACTGTAACGGCAACCTGAACTTTCGTTGTGCCTGTCAGCGGAGGGTCTCCGTGATCAGTTACTGAGACAACCATCTCAAAATCTGCAAGACTATTATGGTCAAGCTCTTTGGCCACAGAGATAATGCCCAAGTGCTCATCAATGCTGAAAGTATTGTCTGCATTACCTGCAGACAAAAGAATACAAACTTTTAAACACTTAACAGCAATTAAAAATTCCTCCTTTTTTTTTTCTCTACCAACTGCCTCTCTTTGGATCTATTTCATTTCATACTTCTGTGTTTAGTTTCCCACACATTCTGACTATTAGATTCTTTTTTTTCTTCTTTTTATTTAAAGATAACATATAGAGGAGGATAGAACTTCTCTATAATGCAGCTCATACTGTTTCTTCTTACCCAAAACAAAATTCTTCCCAATATTTTTTGTTCTGTAACTATAACTGTAATAAAAGAGGGGGCCTAGCTCTGTTGCTGGTCCTGGGAAGCAATCACCCCTTGTAAATAGCAATTTTGACAAGCTTTCGTTAAATAAAATGTATCGTAAATATCACCAGCTATTGTTAAATAAAATGTATCTTAAATATCACCAGCTATCGAGTTTGTGTTTTATTTTTGTTAAAGCTGACACCTTTATTTAAGGTAAGGTAAGGTAAGGTAAGGGTAACCCTGTCATGCCTTAAAGGCACACAGGGCATATGGTGTTCATGCCCTTATTTTCCTTAACCTGTTGATACACTAGAGGGCGATATGGTCAGTGTCCCACCTGGCTGCTTTTCCCTCCCCAACTCCATTGGGCCACCTCCAGCCGGATTCAAATCCCTGACCTTTGCCATGAGAGACTAAGTATGGCAAGAATCAATTATCTATATAAAACATATTTTGTTCCAAAAATATTGAATATGAACATGCATCTGTGCCAAAGAGAGCTTTATCCAAAATAACTAACTTTACCACACTGATGTTTGTTAAAAACAAAAATCACAACTGTTTGTTAAAAACAAAAATTTATTATAAACAGATGTCTACACTTCACAAATTTTTTTCGAAGCGCTTTTACCCCAAACTTATCACCCAAACATACCTTTATTCCAAATTGGCTTTCATATATGAATCAAACAACTATGTCAAACACAACTTTAACAAACATCTGTTCTGTAAAGAGATATCTATCCGGAAAAGGCATATCATACTGCTCACCTGACACAATAGCATAAGTCAGTTCAGCATTGTGACCCTTGTCCCCGTCAACAGCCAACACCTGGACCACTGATGTCCCCAGTGCTGCTGTTTCATACACCTGGCTTTTGATGACCTCCGATAAGAAGCGAGGAGCATGGTCATTTTGGTCAAGGACATTTACTTCCACACGTGTGTAACCGCGCTTGATCTGAACACCCTGGTCGCGGACCATGACAGTCAAAAGGTGACGTGAAAGATCCTCTCGATCAAGTAGGCCGGAAAGGACAATAACACCTGCACAGGTAATCATTTTCAAGAGTCTTTAAAACAATCATATGAAGGTGTGAGTACAATTCTAAATACATGGCTCTGCCATTCAAGGTTGCTCAATTTCTAAAATCTGACCTCATATTATTTGGGTCATGATGTAAATGTAAAAAAAAAAACCCACTAATTCACTGCAATAAATTACAAAATGTCTGAATTGTCCATCTTTAGCATCTTAGCCTTATTTTTCCCTACTCAGTTCCCTACTCTTTTTTCCTGGGCTCAAGTTGGAAAGATTGAGGTCACTTTCTTCTCTCTGAAAGAGATCTGGCAGCAGTTTAAGAGTGGTTTTAAATCTGATACAAAGAAAAGGTTTTTGTTAAAAAAATTTTTTTTTTTAAAATTAAAAAAAATACTAACCTTAGAAGAGGTCGCAGATTATTATAGAATGATGATATAATTGCTGGGATGAATAGAAAATGCTACAGCATGAGAAAATAAAACCATCACATAACCTATGATACTGGTCAGTAGATGACCTTTGATACTGGTCAGTAGATGACCTATGATACTGGTCAGTAGATGTTACCTTGAGACGAGGACAGAAAAGTGTGTGGGAAGAAAGATTGCAGCACAGCTAGTGAGAGTGGAGCTTAGCCAGGGAGAGTGGAGCTTAGCCAGGGAGAGTGGAGCTTAGCCAGGGAGAGTGGAGCTTAGCCAGGTAGAGAGTAGAAGACAGTAAAGGAGATGAAGAGCAAAGACCATCCACCCATCCAAGATCTTGATCGGTGATCAGCTAAGCAATCAGCACCCAGTAAACTTTGTGGCATCCTGCAGGGCACCAACGAATTCTATAAAACCTTGATGGCCTGCAACCAGCCTTTGGAGAAAGATAATGTGACAAGCATTTTGGTAAAAACCAAAACTGATGAAGTATAAGTAGACAGAGGCATGTAGTTTAGTTTTACAAAACGGAAGAAAGATAAATGACGAGAAGGGAACAGAGAAACTCTTTTCCTTTCTCTTTCTACCCTATTATGAAACTAAAACCACATACCTTATCTACAAAACAGTTTATGAAAGACCACATCACCGCCAGTAAAGAAAGAAGAACTGGTGTAACAACTTAATTTAACTCTTTCTCACCGTTCTGCTCTCCAATGGAAAACTTGTCCTGGCTTCTAGTCGAAGCAGCGGATTCAATGGTGTACAGCAACATCTGGTTCCGGTCTCGATCTGTGGCAGTAACTCTGAGGACAGGACTGCCCACTTCAGCATTTTCAGAGATGTTGACATGGTACAGTTTGTGGGTGAATACTGGCTCATTGTCGTTGACATCGGTGATGTTTACGAGGACCTGGTGTTGAATGTATTAAAAGGCACAATAATATCTCAGAAGATGAAGAATCTATTTAAAGGTGGTATTATGGTGTAAACAACGCAGTGGTGTGCTGATGACTGATGATAGTTGGGGCCCAGGGCAAGCATTCATTCATTCATTCACTTGCACGTCCCTTGCGGAACTTTGCCTCCCTAACAGCACTCCTGTAGGCCTCACGGTTGTGAGCAAGATGGCCTTCTGCTGATGCATCCAAGCAATAACCCGTAAATAGCCAGAAAAAATACATGCTTTACTTCTTTATGTACATCACTTATTTACAACAGTTTGTAAAGAAAGAGCAAACACTAATTAAAAAAAGAATGCTACAATTTGCCCCCCCTCTCCCAGTGCAGTCACCCCACCACTGCCATCCCCTAGGTACACCGCTGCCATTCCCTAGGTACACCACTGCCACCATGGGCGTGCATAATAGTACATTTACATACCTGTGACATCAGTAGTGCACCTCCTAAATCAAAAACAGAATATGGCATTCTAAAACTAGTTTTTTGTTTACGGTAAACATTTTGTATAATTAATCTTTATCTCTCAGTAGACTGGCCACATTATGAGACTGACAGATTAGGCTTTACCACAAACAGCTTTGATGTGGATTCCAAAGGGTTATTCCACAGCTATTCTGTTCCTAATTTCTGTTCTGCATTTCCCATCTGAAGTTATTACTGCTCCAAGGTATTTAAATATCTGCACCTGCTTTAGAATAGTCCCATTTAATTTTATACTGTATGTTGGTGGATTCTGTTTCTTAGATATAACCATAGTCTCTGTCTTTTTTATGTTCAAAGTAAGGCTTTTCTATTCATTTTCCTTGGCGACTTTATCCAAGAGATTTTGCAGGTCTTGTTGGTTCTCAGCTGTCACTACTGTGTCCTCAGCATACCGAAGGTTGTTAATATTGTATCCTCCAATTTTTATGCCTTTTTCTGTGACGATCATTCTTAGAATATTCTTGCTGTACAGAGAAAAAAGGTCTGGAGATAGTACACATCCTTGTCACACCCTTTGTTTTATACACTGATATTTTCCAGTTCTATTTTCAACTCAAATTGCTGCTTCTTGGTGCCAGTATAGATGTTTTACAATCGTCAGGTCTTTGCCGTCTATATTGATGTCTTCAAGCATTTTAATAATTTCATGTTTCACCTTGTCAAATGCCTTAGTGTAATCAATGAAGCATAAGCAGAGATCTTTCTGTACTTCTAAAGCTCTTTCTGTTAGTGTTCATAAAGCATAAATGGCACTGTGTGTTCCCTTTCCTTCAACAAATCCAAACTGTTCATCTGTTATTTCCATTTTTATCTTTTTCCTTGTTCTTCTCATAATAATTCTCAGAAGTAGCTTTGTTATGTGACATGAGAGGCTGATAGTCCGGTGGTCATCACATTCCTTTGCACCTGGTTTCTTTGGTAGTTCTATAAACGTGGATTTAAGCAGGTCACCGGGCATATAACCACTGCTGTAAATGTCATTCAGTAACTTTGTTATTATTTTTATTCCTGTCTCCTCTAGTGCCTCTATTTCGTCTATTGTTATATTATCAGGCCCAGTCGCTTTTCCTTTCTTCATGTGTTTGATGTCATCTGTGATTTCATCTTCAAGTATTGGTGGTCCATCACAGTTTTCAGTATCTGGTGTTAATTCTGGTCTTTCTCCTCCATACAGCTCACTGATATACTCTGTCCACAATGTATTCTTTCCCATTAACATTTTACCTTTTTTCGATTTCAGGCATCCTGTGGAATTTTGGATAGGGGGCCACATCTGGCTCTCTACAGCCCTTTCTATCATCTCACTTGACTTTTTATCCATATGAAGCCGGCCGTGATAAAACTACGAGAAGATGGTAAATTTCTGTATAACGCACAATACCACGTGAGTTATCTCCCCTGTCAGGCATAGCATCAAGTGTGCATCAAGTTCTGCCATTACAGAGATGTGCACTTTGGCAAAGTGCGCACGCTCAAGACTACGAAGAATAATCTCCTGCTGGGGAAAGGTCTGCTGATCTGACACGCTCCAAGGGGCAGAAAAGGTGACTCTATATAGTTCACCCCCCCCCCCCCCCCCAAAAAAAAGCCACAAACAGCCCAACGGAATGTGAACTTCAACAGTGCGCCACAAGGGGGAGAACGAACAGCAGAACCAGTTAGTTGGCGCCGGAAAGGTCAAGCAGCTAACAGAGAAAGGTCAGATGCTGCTCTTTAAGGCGAATGCCTTCAAAATGAGGCTGACTAGCAAAAGTGCTGAAACGTCAGACCAAAAACAAAAAAAGTGAGAGCAGAACAGAGCCTCGAGGAAGACGAGAAAGACAAAACAAAACAAAATGATTTTATTCTACAGATGTTCATCGGCAAGTTCGGCATTAACGCTATAAGCTGACAGATCAGGAAATGCTGATTTCTGTCAACGCTAATTTAAAATACAAACGAGCGGCACTGCCGGAAAGTGGGAACATGAAGAACACGCGCACTTCACAAGAGCTCATCAGTGTGGGATGTTTAACCTGCTGGCCTGCGGTAACGACCTGGTCACGCCCCACTGCCTGCATGTAGAGATTCCGAGAGCCAAGAAAACGGATAATGATCGTCTAGGTGGCTTAGCGGCCAGCGCTCTTGTATGCCACGGCGAGGTCAGCGATTCGAATCCGATCGGAGACTAACCTAGTTACCTAACCATAGAAACGAGTACCTAGATCCTCTTGCCAACTACATCGTCCTTTAGTGTACCCTGCAGATCAAGGAAACTAAGGGCTTGTGGAAAATGTAGTGGCAATCATATTCCACAGGTGCTTCCATGGTATCACGTGATCTTTATACATCATATATTCCATCCTTTCTTCCCCAAAGGTCGAAAGGTCCCTGGAAAAACTGACTTCAGACGTACAGATCTGGGAATAAGGTGTAGATAATATACGTACATCTTCACTCTATTTTTGGGTAGCACTATCCAGTACCCGGATACTGTCGTGTGTTTCAAGTATTCATGCCCGGGTAAGTCAGTAAAACACAAGAGGAACAACAGAAACCTGGTTCGAACGTGATTTGAGGAGCAAGATAAGGTTTGCTCTCAGCAGGGGGGACCAGTGTTATGTGTCTCTTGATGAAACAACATGGCGGCATCACGATGGATAATTTCAAGACCGCTTTCAAATTTCCGCCCGTTTTCTTCGCGGGTGGTAAGTGTGATCAAATATCAAATCCGCCATTATAATAGTTATCTCATTTTGTTGGCGAGGGCAGCAATGTGGGGAAGGGAGAGAGAGTGAGACAGATATTATATACATATATATATATATATATATAGAGAGAGAGAGAGAATGAGACACACAGACAGACAGATAGACAGACAAAGTGAGACGGAGTAAGATTCAGAGGCAGAGACAGACAGAAAGAAAGAGAGAGAGAAGGTAGAGACAAAGAGAGAGGGGCAGAGAGGATACAGAAAAAGTCAGAGAGAGAGAGAGACAAAGAGACGAGCGAGGAGAAAGAGAGAGTGAAAAGTCAGAGGCGGGGACAGAAAGAAAGAGACAGATTCACTCATGGACATCTGATACGATGGTGGTTTCGCTGTAACGGCGCCCAATATGAAGGATTTATTGAGGCATCAATTTAGCAGATATTGGTTGCTTGATATCTTTTGTAAATATAACAAATGTATCAAGGTACATTGAGTTTTTCTGATGTCTAGTATTAACTGTTCACAAACAAAAACTCATGGAGGTAGGTACGAGATAATTGTTCACAAACAAAAAGAACTCGTGGCGGAAGACAAACTGTTCACAAACAAAAAGAACTCGTGGCGGAAGACACGGAATAACTGTTCACAAACAAAAACTCATGGAAGTAGGCACGCGCCTTGGACGTTGCTATTTTGCTCTCAGCGTCATAATCCTGCTGTTGTATCAAAACAACGACCTCTGACCATTACGAAATATAATAACGATTTCTTTTCACAAAGACTTACATCTACATCAATCCACTGCAGTACTGCCCAGTTACATGACCCACAGCTTGATCACAAAAACTGCTAAGATTTCTCCCCTTTTTTTTTTATTTAAAAAAAGTGGAACCTACCAAACTAGTGCTGGCGAATGGGGTGAGGACATGTCTGTAGTCTGTAGCCGTAAACTGATTAAGAAACCTTGTTTTTAAAAAGCTCATGGGATAAGACGTAATTGTACACAAAAATGTTCCTTGCTTCTTTAACAGACGCAACTGACAAGATGTCATTCACCTGCCGTGACACTGAGTGACACTACAAGAATATCTGCTCTGATGTGCCCACATTTCACAACTGAAGTAAGAGCATTACATTTTTTGCTAAAAAAAAACGGTTTACCGTTCACATTTACAACCTGAACTCTGAAAAGTGGCCTGTTTTGCTTTCCATACTTTCCTCAAGTGCTTGACTGATTTAAACTGTTTCGTTGGAACAGACAATTAAACAACAACAACAAAAAACAGGAATATGTAATCTGAAACGAGTAAATGGTCTGTGTGGTATGTCATATTAAGATCTCAAAAACTTGGGTCCATAAGATTAGAGATATGTGCCCTTTACGTCAAGAAGGGGGCCCCGAGTGTGTCATGGAAGTTTTAGAGAGTTGGGAGCATAGTCTCCTGGAGATGATGCAAATCCCTCGTTCCAACACCACCACCCCCCCCCCACTTTATTGGTCTGCCTTTTTAAAAAATCAATTACGGCCTCATTAAACCACAGAACCCCCCCCCCCCAGACCTCCCATCCCTTTAAAACAGGACAAGTCATTAAGACCTCGGAGCCTTACATGGGCTAGATTTCTCTTTCCCCCCCCCCCCTCCAATTTTTTCACTGTGCCCGGTCGAGCATAAAGAAGAAAAGGCGAGAATAAAAATAGGAATTTTTAAATTTAAAAAAAAAGTTTTAGAGGCTATGTACATGTAAAGGGTAAAGGTTAAAGGTCATTAAGAATGAGAGCCGTAAACATTTCCTTTTCACAAAGTACAAAATTCAGACAAATTAACGTTTTTTGTTACATTATTTTCTGAGGCGTGAGTTTACTAGGCCTGCCAGGGGAAATGTGAAATCCTGTTCCGTGGTGCATGACGGGAAGATAAGGGGATTAACTTGCTCAGGTCTGGTTTCATGTTCTCCCCCCCCCCCCCACCCCCTGCGGTGATTTCAGCACTTTTGTGGTACTGAGGAGATAAAATACCCCTATGGATGTCTGAGAATAAAGAGCTCCTCAAATTTGTCAGGAGATAATGCACTCCCCAAAAGTGTGAGACGATAAAGCACTCCCCAGAAGTGTGAGACGATAAAGCACTCCCCAGAAGTGTGAGACGATAAAGCACTCCTCAGAGATGTGAAGAGATAAAGCGCCCCTCAAAATACATCAGGAGATACTACGCATCTCGGAAGTGTGAGAAGATAAAGCACTCCTCAGGAATGTGAAGAGATAAAGCGCCCCTTAAAATACGTCAGGAGATAAAGCTCCCCTAAAATAATTCAGGAGTAAGGCGCTCCTAAGATACGTGAGTAGATAAACCATCCTTCAAATAAACTGGGATAACGCGCTCCTCAGAAATGTGCTAAGATAAAGCGCCCTTCAAAAAAGTCTTGAGATAAGACACTCCTCATAAAAATGAGAAGAACAAAGGTCCATCTCCCCGAGAAATGATACAATCGGGGAGATGCAACAGATGAAAGCATACATGAGCCAAGAATCCGACATCACTTTATTCTTGCTTGCAAGATCTTTACCCACAATCCCATAACTTGTTACCCATAATTCCGCTCTTCTAACCCACAATTCCATTTCACGGTAATGTCCTTCCTGCTTTTCTTCACTTGTCTACTGCTGATGTCACCAAGCGCTGAAGTCTGTGAAAGACCTGTCTCCCATTCAATGCCTGTCTCTCATTCAATGGCTGCCTCCCATTAAATGGCTGTCTCCCATTCAATGCCCGTCTCTCATTCAATGGCTGCCTCCCATTAAATGGCTGTCTCCCATTAAATGGCTGCCTCCCATTAAATGGCTGTCTCCCATTAAATGGCTGCCTCCCATTAAATGGCTGTCTCCCATTCAATGCCCGTCTCTCATTCAATGGCTGCCTCCCATTAAATGGCTGTCTCCCATTCAATGCCCGTCTCCCGTCCAATGCCCGTCTCCCGTCCAATGCCCGTCTCCCGTCCAATGCCCGTCTCCCGTTCAATGCCCGTCTCCCGTTCAATGCATGTCTCCCGTTCAATGCATGTCTCCCGTTCAATGCATGTCTCCCGTTCAATGCATGTCTCCCATTCAATGCCCGTCTCCCATTCAACGCCCGTCTCCCATTCAATGCCTGTCTCCCATTCAATGCCCGTCTCTCATTCAATGCCCGTCTCTCATTCAATGCCTGTCTCCCATTCAATGCCTGAAGCGTCGCTATACCAAATCTCTTCTCATCCTCTCCATTTATCTACCGTAATCTTGGGCGTCTACTGCTTCCATGCCCCCCCCCCTTTCAATTCTTGTGTTGTAAGCCCTTTCAGCTTGCTATATTTACTGGCTCAAGCAATGTTTCCCATCACTGGACGTAAGCCCCATTGGGGTGCAATTTGAATATTTGGAGGGGGTGGGGGAGATTAGAATATATTCTTCTTATGAACTTGGCGGAAGGTTTATGCTGCGGTCGGGGGAGGGGGGGTGAAAAAAGTGGAAGGGGGGGCGGGGTATCAAAATCTTTGAGGCGCTGAGGTGGGGCATGGTCCATTTAAAGGTTGGGAATCGCTGCCCTCAAGCAATGTAATGGGTGTGTACTGGTACTTACTGTAGCATAATCAGAATAGACGCCATCAGTTACAGCAACGGTCAGATTGTAGACGCTTTTAGTCTCGCAGTCAGCACGCTCCGCCAAGAAGATAGACCCGTGATCCGGCTGAATGGTGAATTTATCGTCCTCATTACCACCTGCAACCGAAGGGAAAAAAAGGGCAATGCAGTTACTGTAAGCTTGATAAGTAGTTATTAATTCGCCTTTGCTTAGGGCGAGTGCGAAAACTAAGAATCTGTCATCTCAGTTTCATACAACAACAACAAAAAAAAAATAGGATGAATGCGAAACTAAGAGTCTATCATGCTCGTTTTACACAGAAATAGTAAAAATGCGAAACTAATAATCTACCATCTCGGTTTTGCACAGAAATAAACTGTCAATTATTGCGCATATAACTTTCTTCCAGTGGCTTGGAGAGATGAGAAAAAAGAGAAGATGAGAAGACACACTCTATTACATGGAGAATTTACTCAAGCTGATCAAATATTTCCTTTTACCAAAATATTTATTTATTCAGTTTAGCACGCCAATCTGAATCCACAGAGAGGTATAAAAAAAAAACGTGTGGAAATGAACGTTAAATAGTTAAATAATGTTATAAATAAATCGCACTTTAAAGTATTTTTTCCTCACGTATTTAAAAGAGTTAAAATGACGAAATAAAAGAGTTAAAATGACGAAAACATCGTTAGCTGTTTCTCTATCCGCCCCCCCCCCTTCTTTTCCTAAAACATTACCTTGCCTGGTGCAACTAATGTGACATCACGAAACTTATAAACAAACAAACAAAAAAACAAACATTAAATCTCAGGTTATAAACCAGAGCAAGAGAAACAGTTCAGAAAGTGTATCGAAAAGAAGAGCAGAAAAAGCTATTGCCAACTTCGCTATCTTTTCGAACAGGGTCGCCAAGTCAGCGATGATTTAGTTTTTCTTCCGTGTTTTGCTTTCTTTCTCGTGAATTCTGTTATCTCCAGGTGTTTTCTACACTTGTTCTATGAAAAAAAAACGTGATCAGATCACGTGTCTACCTACTTAATGTCTACACTTTCACATTCGTGTGTTCAGAAACCACATCACAGGACGTCGTTATCACAAGATTTCGTTATCACAAAATATCGTTATCACAAGATTTTGTCACAAGATTTTGTCACACGATGTCGTTGTAACAAGATTTTGTTGTCACAAGATTTCATTATAAAAAGATTTCGTTGTCATAAGATGTCGTTATAACAAGATTTCATTGTCACAAGATGTCATTATCACAAGATTTTGTTACAAGATGTCGTTATAACAAGATTTCGTTGTTACAAGATGTCGTTATAACAAAATTTCGTTGTCACAAGATGTCGTTATAACAAAATTTCATTGTCACAAGATGTCGTTATAACAAAATTTCGTTGTCACAAGATGTCGTTATAACAAGATTTCATTGTCACAAGATGTCGTTATAACAAGATGTCGTTATAACAAGATTTTGTTGTCACAAGATGTCGTTATAACAAAATTTCGTTGTCACAAGATGTCGTTATAACAAAATTTCGTTGTCACAAGATGTCGTTATAACAAAATTTCATTGTCACAAGATGTCGTTATAACAAGATTTCGTTGTCACAAGATGTCGTTATAACAAAATTTCGTTGTCACAAGACGTCGTTATAACAAAACTTCGTTGTCACAAGACGTCGTTATCACAAAACTTCGTTGTCACAAGACGTCGTTATCACAAAACTTCGTTGTCACAAGACGTCGTTATCACAAGGTCAAAAACTGAATCCCTGAAGAGAGAGAGGGGGGGAAACGCAACCAACAGACTGGCCCCTTCCTTGGCATACACAAAACAAAAACTTTCATTGAATCTGTGAAATTCTTTTGTTTACATTGAAAATAAAAGCTGCTCATACAGCAACAAATCTTTTTTCTTCCCCTGAACTGCAAAATATTTTAAATAAAATGCAAAATCTTTCATCTAAACAGCAAAATCTTTCCCCGCAGTTTCTGGAAGTCTCAGAAACACGGAAGAAGAGGCGCCCTCTCTTTGTCCACAGAATCAATTAACTGTAAACTGATCCTATCTCAATTAACTGTAAACTGATCCTATCTCAATTAACTGTAAACTGATCCTATCTCAATTAACTGTAAACTGATCCTATCTCAATTAACTGTAAACTGATCCTATCTCAATTAACTGTAAACTGATCCTATCTCAATTAACTGTAAACTGATCCTATCTCAATTAACTGTAAACTGGTCCTATCTCAATTAACTGTAAACTGATCCTATCTCAATTAACTGTAAACTGATCCTATCTCAAATAACTGTAAGCTGATCCTATCTCAATTAAATGTAAACTGATCCTATCTCAATTAACTGTAAACTGATCCTATCTCAATTAACTGCAAACTGACCCTATCTCGAGTACCTGAGTATCGTAGAAGCGCACTCAACCTCAAGGTTGTGGTCAATGGTTCAATTCTGGCTGACTCACCCTAGTTACCAAACCTGTAAAAAAACGGGTATCATAGTCTACCCGGAGCCAGGGAAGAAAAGACACCCAGGTACGATGTGCTACCACAACGCCCTCTGGCGTGTGGATAGGTACAAGAAAACACGAGCACTAACACCACATGCAGTATATAATACCTCATAAAACAGATGGCAAAGACCCTACCTGATTTGTATGCGTTTCAGGAGTCACTATATCGACAGAAGAGGGGGGGGGTGGGAGAGAAGAAGGGTTCCACTCTCACTATGTTTCTTGAAGGAGAGTCTGTAATGGCAGCTAGCGGGGACGGCTGTGGGTCTCAATTTCTAAAGAATCTGTGGCATATTGCAAGCAGGTAGCACCAGTTACCACATTTGTAAATGTTATATATAGCATAGAACAGAAATATGTTCTGCGGGCTGCCTAGCATTTCAGCTGTGTCCCATGAGTTCAACTCACGTCTCGTTCAATAAAAATCCCCCACGATTTCAACCAATAAAAATCTCGGTTTTCTATTGCACGACTTCATCCAATAAAAATCGTTTTCTATTACACGATTTCATCCAATAAAAACCGTTTTCTATTACACGATTTCATCCAATAAAAACCGTTTCCTACTGCATGATTTCATCCAATAAAATCTGAGAAAACTAGCTATGACCGTTACGTAGGTTGAAACTTCTCATCCTTTTCTGTTCGAGGTTTCCTTTGTGCTTTAATATTTTTATCTTCCCCTTTCTATCACCTGTTCAGCTATCTTAGAAAAATGTTATTTATGTCTTTTAGTCGTACTCCCTCCCAAACTGTGACTAGACCATTGGAGGACCCTATATTCCAGGTGCTAAATCCTGACGTAAAACATTGTCAAAAGTATAAGTGAGCAGAGAAATCAAGTTCTATAGCAAGAACAAGCATAAACAGAACAAACAAACTCTCGGCCTCACATTTTAAAAATAACCCTCGGCCGAAATCGAGAGCAAGAAAACTCTCAGCCCCATAACAACAGCAAGAAAACTCTTGGCCCCATAACAACAGCAAGAAAACTCTCAGCCCCATAACAACAGCAAGAAAACTCTCAGCCCCATAACAACAGCAAGAAAACTCAAGGCCCCATAACAACAGCGAGAAAACACTCAGCTTCATAACAACAGCAAGAAAACTCAAGGCCCCATAACAACAGCAAGAAAACTCAAGGCCCCATAACAACAGCAAGAAAACTCAAGGCCCCATAACAACAGCAAGAAAACTCTCGGTCCCACAACAGCACGAACAATAAAACTTTCAGTCCTTTAGCAAGAACAAGACAACTCTCAGCCCCACAGAAACAACAAGCAAAACTCTCGACCACACAACAAGAACAAGAAAACTCGGGGCTTCGCGGTAAGAAAACTCGAACCAAATCTTTTTAACTCAGATTTTACAGAAACAACCGACATCAAAAGGCGAGTGTTTAAAATTAACTTTCAGAGAGAGGGAAAAAAAGTAACTGCAGAAGCCATTGTTAATGTTCTACGTTCACGCACCTTTGGTCGAGAAAGACAGCTTCCAGGCTGTCTACAATCCGTCACTCCACCTTCCTGCAGGTGATTTCTGTTGCCTGCAGGTATTGATTCCGGCAGGATCTGCTAGCATGGCTTACACATCATTCATTCCTTTTTCACCTGTGGGTTCCGTGTTCCGGTATGTCTGGTGGTATTTGAATGGGTCTCTATCAAGGTAAACCTAACTATAACCTTCCTTTAGGTCTACTCCTAGTATAATTGGCCATAATCTGATAATGGAACAGGTGAGGAAAAACAGGTATGATCTAGGTAAGCTGGTGGTGGTGGGGTGGGTGGGTGGGAAGTTTCGTAATCAGTATCTACAAGAAAGATTTTTAAACTGTAAATATATGAGTATGTGTTTATGTACGATACAGGGTGCAATTTAATACATAATTTAAATGTAACGGAACAAGTCTACATAGGTAAATCTGTTACCTGTTTCTTTCTTCTTTTTTTCCCCCCTGTAACTTATCATTCTTCAAAACACTGGTTCTCAAACCGGGGTCAGTGTAGGGTTTGTAAGAGGGTATGGTAGAGGACCGCGTAGCTAGTGTAGACTATGCAGAACACTACAGACGTGTGAGGGTTTCTAGTTATCACTGGCTTCGACTGGGTCAGCGACCTTAAACAGATTGGGAAACACTGCCTAGGGAGATTATCTCAGGTTTATACAGAGTGTGTGTGTGTGTGTGCGCGCGCGCGCGCTTTTTGGCACTCTTTCGATCAGATTTAAGGAAGCAAAGTTCGTCCAGACATCGCAGGTACAAATCTGCGACCCCTTCTTAAGAACAAACAGGCCAGTAGTGGATGTGGGATAAAAGTACTGAAACAAGGACTAGCATAAGGCATACATGCACATCTTAGCATTCAAGAAAGTCAAAGCATTCATGAACCAAAGCATGTCTGAAAGCTAAGACACACGTCAAAGCTAAGATTCTCGTGAAAACTAAACACCTACGAAAGTTAAGACACCCATGAAAGCTAAGACTCTCGTGAAAACTAAGACACCCGTGAAAGCTAAAGCTCTCGTGAAAATTTAGACACCCGTGAAAGCTAAGAGACCCGTGAAAGCTAAGACTAATGAAAACTAAGACACCCGTGAAATCTACGATACCCGTGAAAGCTAACACAGACACCCGTGAAACCTAAGACTCTCGTGAAAGCTAAGACTCTCGTAAAAGCTAAGACACCCGTGAAAGCTAAGGCACCAGTGAAAACTAAGACACCCGTGAAAGCCAAGACTCTCGTGAAAACTAAGACACCCGTAAAAACTAAGACACCCGTGAAAGCCAAGACTCGTAAAAGCTAAGACATCTGTTAAAGCTAAGACACCCGTGAAAGCTAAGACACCCGTTAAAGCCAAGACTCTCGTGAAAACTAGGACACCCGTGAAAGCTAAAACACCCGTGAAAGCTAACACACCCGTGAAAGCTAAGACTCGTGAAAACTAAGATACCCATGAAAGCTAAGACACCCGTGAAAGCTAAGACTCTCCTGAAAGCTAAGACACCCTTGAAAGATAAGACACCCGTGAAAGTTAAGGCTCTCGTGAAAACTAAGACACCCGTGAAAGCTAAGACGCCCGTGAAAGCTAAGACGCCCGTGAAAGCTAAGGCTCTCGTGAAAGCTAACAACAGATAAATTGTTTTAATACCAACATGAAACGAGAGAACAAGGATAATCCGGTTCTGCGGAAGTGAGCGCCCGACTGTGCTACCGCGCGTTTAACAAATTAAAGAGATATGTTACAACACACGTCACACATCTGCTAATATTAACACCTGCTGCGCGGACGCTAGGTATGCCATACGCACATGGAAAGCGACTTCCTGTCTTCTCTAATTTTGGTCCAAGACACGTTGAATGTCGGAGGGTCAAAGTCTTTGGCAATTTTCTTCCAAACACATTCTCACATTCAAGATGGCGAATAAATATATACAGTAAATACAAAGGAAACTACCGAAATTCTGGCCTGCATAACTGTCATTTGTTTCCCCACTTTAGTCTTTTATAACAGACCACGTTGTCCATTTCGTAGCCTTTAAAGTTGGAGTAGCAAATACGGATGAGATATTTTCTGATCTTAACTTTGCATATGAGAATCATGAGCCAAACGTCTTTAAGGATTCCTGATTGGGCATTTAAAAAATTACCTCGGTTTAAGTAATCCTATACCAGCGGAAAATCTACTCTTGGCAGGTTCAACCAAGCGGGGAAGGTCTGCGCGGGTTGGGGGGCTGACGAAACTATCACCCTGGTCCTCCAGAATGGGGGCTGAAGCATCGGGTCAACGACCCCATCCCTTTAAAAAAGACTAATGTTACGAAACAGACAAGAAATCCCTCGAAATCGGGTACGCATACCAAGAGACAGACCAAGAGGCGGACCAAGAGACAGACCAAGTGACAGACCAAGAGGCGGACCAAGAGACAGACCAAGTGACAAACCAAGAGGCAGACCAAGAGACAGACCAAGAGGCGGACCAAGAGACGGACCAAGAGGCAGACCAAGAGGCAGACCAAGAGACAGACCAAGAGACAGACCAAGAGGCAGACCAAGAGACAGACCAAGTGACAGACCAAGAGGCAGACCAAGAGACAGACCAAGAGGCAGACCAAGAGACAGACTAAGAGACAGACCAAGAGGCGGACCAAGAGACAGACCAAGAGGCGGACCAAGAGATAGACCAAGAGACAAAGAGACAGACCAAGAGGCAGACCACGAGACAGACCAAAAGGCGGACCAAGAGACAGACCAAGAGGCGGACCAAGAGACAGACCAAGAGTCAGACCAAGAGACAGACTAAGACACATACCAAGAGACAGACCAAGACGCAGACTAAGAGGTAGACCAAGAGACAGACTAAGAGACAGGCTAAGAGACAGACCAAGAGGTAGACCAAGGAAATAGACCAAGAGGCAGACTAAGAGGTAGACCAAGAGATAGACCAAGAGACAGACCAAGAGACAAACCAAGAGGCAGACTAAGAGATAGACCAAGAGACAGATCAAGAGACAGACCATGACGCAGACCAAGACAACGGTGGGATGACAACCTGGGAGAAAAGCTACCAGCCCCTCGGAGTGAGACAACTGGCAGGAGAAGACTAAGAACAAGAGAGGACTGAATACAAGTCTTGTCTCCTGCACTGAGGCCGCAAAGGCTCGGAAAGCTGAATGAATGAACGAAGTAATCCTATGAAACCTTAAAGAAAAGTTCCTTGTGTCAAGGAAATTATTGCAAGCAGCAACTTTTTTATGAAATTATTTATCCTTTGCCTGAGCAATTAATCTCCCGCTGAAGTCAGGGCTGGCATTATTCATGAAGTCAGGGTTGGCATTATTCGTGGAGTGATGAAATATGAAATATCATTTTTCTTTGACAATAAATTATTAGAACTCATTGTTCAGCAACAGCTTGTAGAGTGTTAAGTATTTATCTTGCTTTCATATCCCCCCACCCCCGAAAAAAAAAGTTACAACTAGTTATATTACACCATTTTCCTGTCAACTTCCATGCCTACAACATAAAAACAACCTTCTTCTTCTAATAACAACAACAATCTTTACTAACAGATACCGTTCCTGATTCACATTTTTCCGAGTTCTGTCCCTTGATCGTGAGCTCAACATTCTAGAACTACTACGATGATGATTGTCCTTCGTTTCGTTCAATAAAACCCTCACTAAGCTAGTGCCTGGATATTATTCTCACCGACTTTCCTCTGTTTTTTTTTTCTATTCTCACCAACTTTCCTCTATTTATCTATTCTCGCTGACTTTCCTCTATTTTTCTATTCTCACCGACTTTTCCTCTATTTATCTATTCTCACCAACATTCCTCTATTTTTCTATTCTCACCGACTTTCCTTCATTTTTCTATTCTCACCGACTTTCCTCTATTTTTCTATTCTCGCCGACTTTTCCTCTATTTTTCTATCTAGGTCCTGTGATGTAATCTCTATTTCTCAGTCTCTAATAATCGTGTTTTGTCGCATGTGCGGTCATCTTCAATTACAGTTACTGCAGACCTGGTTATCGCGTGCTTGATGTTATATAACTTCAGTAAATGTCACCATGAAATTCTTTCCAAAAAAAAAAAAAAAAGGTATCATATCAGATGGTCAGTCTGCTGCGGTTGCTTCAAACGCTACAACAAAGGGTCGAAGATTTCTTTTCCTATGCAGCTTCTGTTATCACGTGGAGTACATTAATCACTACGCCCAAAAAGAGAGACTACAGGACAGCAGCAATCAGTAACCAGGAACTATGCTCAAAGTTATGGAAGGATTTTGACCAAACAAAGGGTATCTGGCCGTGATGACACCAACTTCTGGTTCCCTTTTTTCCGGGTTTGGTTTGCAATGAATGTAGTCAGTACATGGACTTGCTGGTGGACTGGTTGGCCGAGTGGTTAGGCCCTCGGTTTACTAATAAAGTGGTACCAGATCCAATTCCCAGCGGCGGAACCCCCCAAACCGTACACACTAAAAAAAGTCCCCGGGATCGACCCAGCTTCTAAAAATGGGTACCTGAGAAATCTGGGAAGGTAAATGTGGCCAGGGCGTGATACTGATCACATCACACTTTCATGTGCTGAAGGTCATGGAAAAACGGGCCTAGCACCGTATCCCCAGTGTGCCTTAATGATGTGGAAATGGAGATTTTAACTTTACAGGGACAGTTTTAAACTAGTTCATCCCTCAGTTATGTAAACCTGGTTTATCACAACTAAAAATCAAAACACCCGAGGTTACGTTACTCTCATTCATCGCTAGCCTCGTTGCGTACGGTCACCAGACTGCGCTTGGAGGCCGAACGTATCCGACCTCACCTTGGTGTCTTTCAGGATGGGGCTGGTCAGTTATCCGACCTCACCTTGGAGTATTTCAGGATAGGGCTGGTCATCCCACTGCGATTCCTATCCACTCGGCCATACTGTTTGTTTCCAGCTACAAAGGGGGGGGGGGGGTGTAAATTAGGGTCTTGATCGAAAACAGTTCATTCGGTTTGGGTACTGAGTTCTTCGCCATTTGGATATTTTTAAATAATTGAAAATTTAACTTTATAAGACACATCCACAACTGCATCTTTTTAATAACTGCAGGAATGGCCATATCGATATTAATGTGGATTTTCGGACCGAAGGTCGCGTGTTATGCCTCTTTGTATTGCTACAGTTCTCGCACGCGACGCGGAGTACGTGCACTACACGCTGGATCATTCGCACAAAGAGATGAGGCAACTATGGGCTCGTGGGAAAAGCTGTGATGATAACACTTTCGCTTAATTCTATTTAAGAAATTCTTTACTGCTTTGTAGATCGGTAGTCAGAGCCCGCGGTTGATGGAAGGATTGCATAAGCAGCATGGGCAATAAAGAACTGTCACTAGACCACGGTCAGAGTGAGCCAGATGAATGTGCACAATGAGATGCTAGCATCCATCATTAACGACACATTCAGTTACCTGGACAGAACATATGTGAGCTGTAATATGAAAGATTATTTCATTCTCCAACACAGTAAAATGTCGCGAGCTTTTTGTCCATTTATTGCTTGCTTGATCTAAATCTGATCTATATAAAGGATCATATGTAAAAAAAAAGTAAAATCCCCGTTTCTGTGACATTAAGACATATTAGGGATATAGTGTTAGGCCTGTATTCCCACGACCTTCGGTACATGAAAGTCTGATGTGGTCAGTATTACGCCTGGCCACACTACCTTCCCTTTCCAGATTTCTCTGGTACCAGTTTTTATAGACTATGTGGACCCCCAGGGGGTTGGGGGGGGGGGAGCCTTTCTGGAGTGGTGGTACCAGAAAAAAAATCCCCACTGCTGGGACATGAACCCAGTACCACCTGATTAGCAGACCGTGTATCTAACCACTCAGCCAAACAGACCGCCAACAATATCATATGACGAATCAAAAACATGGAATACCTTTTTTTGCAATAAAATTTGACGTTTGCAATCTACGACACAATAACGAACCTGGATTTAGAGAGAGAGAGAGAGAGAGAGAGAGAGAGAGAAGAGAGAGAGAGAAAGTACAAAGAACGGATAGGAATAAAACTTCAAGGTATTTATGATCTTTTAAAGCACTCTTCGTGTTTTACCTGAAAACACACGCACACAAAATCTGAATTACTCCCATTTTTTTTTCTGGAGATAAATCATTGTGGAATTGTGGAATTATATACGAATACGGGGATCTAATTCCAAGAATACGGGTTTCGAATTCCGAATCCTAGTGTAGGTCCGTGGGGCGACAAGTGCTTATTTATTTTGCTCACCCCCACATGAGCGTTTCTGTGCACACGTCGGCCACCCAGTGACAGGAAATAGCGTGGTGCGATGAACATGTGCGCACTCGTTTACTGCGCAGGTGAAGGCCAGAGAATTTGGGGGGGGGGGGATGAAAATCTTAATTTCTAATTGAAGTTTACACGACAAAAGCTAAGGATGGATGATCAAGGCTGGGAACGGATATTTCCGAAATCCCAAGTTGTAACAAGAAGGACTGGGATGGAAACATAAAATTTTTAATGTCTGGCTTCCCATTTTTGAGATGTGCGAGATTACAGAAGTTCATTAACATGCGGGCACAAAACAGACACACACACAGATGGATAAAGATAGAGAGAGAGAGAGAGAGAGAGGGTGGGGGAGAGAAGGAGATGGAGAGACACAGAGAGAAAGAGACAAAGAGGCAGGCAGGCAGGCAGGCAGACAGACAGACAGATAGATAGATAGATAACAATTATGAAGTAAGCGACATCAGCTGAGAACAAATGGGATAAATGGAAATATAATTAAAGACACTCCGACAAGAACGACAAGCAACGAAACAAACATCTGCCTCACAATGGCATCTTTCTGTAGAAATACACAAAGACGAATCAGTGCGCCCAATATGTCAAGAGACAAATAAACGGAAAAAGAAATGAAAGGAAGGGAATTCATGACATAACCAGCTTCACTTAAAATGTCAGTTCTGACGCCAATGTAGCCACGACTCCTGGGCTGCTATCCGATGGCTGAGGAGAGACAGCGTAATATTATACACATTTGCAAAACAGGGTTTCCGTAAGTTCCCTTACACCTTCTGGGCAGCAGTATCTCATTACTAATCCTTCCCGCTACGATGCCATTGCGAATACATTAACGCGGTTACAAGTATGGTAGCGCATACGGGAATTGTTAACAGAATCAGTAAATATAAGGATAAGAAAACACTGCAGAGAAGGGTGGTAGTACTGCAGCCCGTTTCAATAATAAATCATTATTTGTGCACCACGCATTGGCTTAGCAATGACCAAGCAAGAAAGGGGTGGGGGATAAGGAGTGTTTGTTCAAACCAAAATACCAACAGATATAAGCTCACATACAAGGCAGTCCCCGCGTTGCGAACAAGTTCTATTCCCAAGTCTGTTCGTAAGTCGAATTTGTACGTAAGTCGGAAAAGTTACGTATGGTTCGTATCTAGCATCATTCATATAGTAGTACATAGGGTACCGACGAACCGCTGTCAACGAGCAGTATTCTACGACGACGCAAAGCGGCGCCCGTTAACTCCATTACAGGCTTCACAGGAGTCGTTCAAAACCACAAGCTGTACGTAAGTCGCGCGTTCGTAACTCGGGTACTGTCTGTAATGAGAAATAAAAGACTGAGGTAACACTGGTATGCTATTTTGTCGAGTAAGTGGGAACGAATGAAGACTGAACTTTTACTCGCGAAGAATCAGGCATGCAAAGTGTCTGTCTGACATAAACTGCTTCTGGGTAAAAGTTAATATTTTTGTTTCGTAAAAACTGATAAGCATATTAATATATACAAAGCCACTACAGTAAATATGTGAAAAGAAAATACTAGACTTTTTAAATTATCAAAACAAAAAGGTAGGAACAGTTCTATTCACTTAACAGAGCACACAGCTGTAGCGTCGGCTTACGTCTTAATCATACACACACAAAAAATGGAGGAGGTAAAAATAGAAAAAGAAAATAACACTGGGCGTGGCAAAACGAAACCACGCCCTTGACTCCGCCTCTCCTATATTTTTCTGCTGTCCTATTCCCGCTCCGTTATAAATGGTACTTTTCTAACCACTCCAAATCAGATCTAAAATATTCCAGACTCTACGACTCTGACCCCAAACCCTAGAGTCGAGTAAAAAACCCGACCCCAGATCCTAGAGGCGAGTAGGCTAGCTGTGTGTTCGTGCCTAGCTATCGTCGCTTTCTGGTCAAGTTCTGCTGTACAAACTTTGACAAACTAGCGCCGGAGACAGCAAATACAGATAATATCTGCCTGCAGGGCGAAGCATACTTGCCAAAACGTTATTTTTTTTGTGATTGTATATACCATGTTTTTTAATTAAATGTCGGGTCTGAAATGGTCGTCTGCTTCAATTAAACGCCGGCAGTGGGGGGGGGGGGCCGGGGTCCTACGAGGACAGAACTGCGTTTGAATAAAAGCATGCCTCAAATAAAGGCTAGGTCTGAAATAAACGCCAAATCATCACATCGTCTTTGTCTTTCTATGAAGGGAAATACAGTATAGACTAACACTGTAACTGGCATTTTCCGAATAAACGCCCGATTTGACCAGATGCTGGCTTCTAATAAACGCCCGATTTGACCAGATGCTGGCTTCTAATAAACGCCCGATTTGACCAGATGCTGGCTTCTAATAAACGCCCGATTTGACCAGATGCTGGCTTCTAATAAACGCCCGATTTGACAAGATACTGGCTTCTAATAAACGCCCGATTTGACCAGATGCTGGCTTCTAATAAACGCCCGATTTGACCAGATGCTGGCTTCTAATAAACGCCCGATTTGACCAGATGCTGGCTTCTAATAAACGCCCGATTTGACCAGATGCTGGCTTCTAATAAACGCCCGATTTGACCAGATGCTGGCTTCTAATAAACGCCCGATTTGACCAGATGCTGGCTTCTAATAAACGCCCGATTTGACCAGATGCTGGCTTCTAATAAACGCCCGATTTGACTAGATGCTGGCTTCTAATAAACGCCCGATTTGACCAGATGCTGGCTTCTAATAAACGCCCGATTTGACTAGATGCTGGTTTCTAATAAACGCCCGATTTGACTAGATGCTGGCTTCTAATAAACAGCAAAAAACCTTGTTCTTTGAACCTCTCTCTGTACTCTTTCTCCCTCTCTGTCCTCTCTCTATCCCTCTCTGTCCTCTCTCTCTGTTTGTGTGTGTCATCTTACTCTGTTTTCTCCTCTCCCTATTCTCTCTCTCTTTCTGCCTTCCTCTGTCCTCTCTGTCCTCTCTCTCTCTCTCTCTCTCTCTCTGTTATCTTACTCTGTTTTCTCCTCTCCCTGTTCTCTCTCTCTCTCTCTTTCTGCCTTCCTCTGTCCTCTCTGTCCTCGTATTTTCTTTCTTTCCTTCTCACTCTCTCTGTCCCACCCTATGTTTTCTCCTCTCTCATATCTCTTTTCTCTGTCCTCCTTTCTTTCTGTTTTCTTTCTCACTCTTTTCTTCTCACCTCCCTATCCTACACTTGTTGTCTCCTCTCTCCCTCTCTTTCGGTTTGTCCTCTTCCCTGTTCTACTGTGTCTGTCTGCCTGCCCGCAAGACTGCTTGCCTGTCTGTCTGTCTGTCCCCCCACCTATTTCCTTAATGAACTACAGAATAAAAGGACTTTCTCACACCAAAACTGGAACAACTTTGATCGTTCACCGACCACTTTCGAGAAATTCTTCATCATCCGCTTCCTTCTGTCGTTCCAGCCTCGGCTCTTTCTCATGAAACTCGACACAGACGGCGATGACAACACCAACGATCCTGACGAAACACTACATCCACTAAAAAAACAGACACTCTTGACAAGTACACAAACAAACACAACTCACGCCTGTCAGCGAGCGCATCCATCTTCTGAAACTCGATGTTTCTATACCCTCGCTATACCTCGTCAGTATTTTTCTTTAACCCTATATGTTTCACTCCAGCGAGTCCCAATCTTACATGTTTTTTGGCACGGGTTAACAGTCGGCAAAAATCCAATTATGAAAAAAAAAAAAGGTGGTCATAAGTTAACGTCGCTTTCTTGCTGTGCGTCAAAATAGTTCTACTATCAAGTGCCGTGCCTACAGGCATTGGCGGCCATAACTCTCCACAACCTTTGTTTTGTCTTGCCTCTGTGAGTTTTTCTGGTGACCTCTTTCCATGTCGTCTTGCCAATCCAGCCAGGATTTTCTCTCTACCTCGGTCTCTTTTGCCTTCTAATTTTCCTGTTCTCACGATGTGTTCTTGTTTGCCTTTTCTCATGACATGTCCTATACATTTAGGCAGTCTTTTTTCCTGACTGTTGTAATTGTTTGTCTTCTCGAATTGGTGTCTAATAAAATTTCTTCATTCGATTTTCTTACCGTCTATGGTGTCCTTGGCATTCTTCTAAGAAACCACATTTCCTTATAATGGCTTCCAGACGTTGCTGTATCTCTTTAGTAACTGTCCAGGCTCCACATTCATAGATCAGAAATGACTCTATTAAGCATTTGAGCACCCTTTTTCTTACACTCAGTGACAGTGATTTGTTGCACAAAATAGTTTTCATTCTTTGGAACATTATCTTAGCTCGTGTTGTTCTGCTCTATATTTCCGTTAGGCGTCTTCCATGTGACGTCAGGATCCTTCCTAGATACTTGAACCTGTGTAGTTGCTTTCATACTGTGCCATTAACTCTTCCTCTATATGAAGTCTAAAAGCAGAAAAAAATGGTAATGAAACAAGAAAGCATTGTCAGATTTTGTTGTTGAACAGATTTTAGGAAGAAAATGTGGAATACTTTTGGCACGACGGAGTAAAAATCACACTCTTCGCTTACCAAGAAAGTACAGCAGGGTTAACCTCCAAACATATAAAACACTTCAAGACGTGGGAGTAGCAGTGTTAACCTCCAAACATATAAAACACTTCAAGACGTGGGAGTAGCAGTGTTAACCTCCAAACATATAAAACACTTAAGACGCGAGAGAAGGCGGGTTAATCTCCAGGCACGTTGGTTTGGAGGTAGATGCTGAAGCTGTCGGTGCCGGCTATCAAGCATCGCTTTGATTGCTGATTCTTTCAGGGTCCATTTCATCAATAACCGACCACTATCTTCTTTTTTCTATCTCCTTGGAACAGCGAGCTGGTGTTCTTTGCGTCGATGGGGTGAAGACGTTGAGGTACACACAGCATTATGCCAGCCTGAGAGCGGATGTTGTTTTTTTTTTTTCAATCATTGAGTCTTTAGCAGTAACTTCTTTAGCAGTAACTTCTTTAGCATCACCATGGAGAACTATGGCGAATCCCCGCCCTTGTTAGCCAGGCTAGGCCTGTTACTGGGGATACCAACAGAAAGGTGGAACAAGGTCTGGGTCAGTTATGGTTCGTTAACCCTGACGTGGTTTGCTAACCCTGACGTGGTTTGCTAACCCTGACGTGGTTCGCTAACCCTGACGTGGTTTGCTAACCCTGACGTGGTTTGCTAACCAGACGGTAGAATAAGGTATTTGTCGCTGATTGCCCCATCAGGCAGCATCTTCACCCCTCTTATTCAGGTATAAAATCCGGTATATCGGATGCCTGTCAGGTAGAGTCAAAACTTTCCAGGCTCTGAGTATACATGACCTTGACCTGCTCGCACCTGTTCTTAGCGGCAACAGAAGTCTTCCCTCTATCTCTTCTTCCTAAAACTAGAATCTTTCTGTGTTCTTTTTTTTTTTTCTTTTTCTTGTAGAAAATTACAGCACTCAGATCAAGCCAGACAGCACACAAAGTAATGAGAGCTCACAGAAAACAAGATGGCGAAGTTTGCCTTCCTTCGCACAAGACCATTAAGGTATCTTACCCTTGGGGTGCACTTTTTCTCCCACCTGACGGTTTCTTGTTCTTAGATCCCAATTTAGACATCTCTGTCTTTTTTCTGCTTCTTCCTATTGCGCAGTTCTGTATATCGGATGCTTGTCTCCATTGTATCCTGGAAACTCTTGCACATGGCCTAGCCATTCCCAGTCTGTCGCTGCGGGGACTTTCGATTAATTCGGATATTTCCGGCAGTTTGTTTGTGTCTTCCGTCGCTGCCGTTCTTCTCAGTGTTTCACCGAGTCTTGTAGAGCTATGTCTGTCTCAGAGCGGCTGTACCCTTCCTAAATCTAACATCTGTTATTGTGCAAGACCAGTGCGTGATATGTAGAAGAGCATTATTTTGCATATCAAACGAAGTGAACTGAAAATGAATTAGAAGAAAATGTTTATAGCATGTGTGTTTACTTAGGTACGTCGAGAGAGAGAGGCTGCAACCTGCAGCAACCAACCCTTCAGGGCTGGGAGAGACGGCCAGAGAGAAAGAGAAAGAAGAAAGAGACAATGAGAGAGATATGAGAAAAGAAGAAAAGAGAGAGAGAAAAGAGAGTACAGAAAAGAGAGACAGAAAAGAGAGGACAGAAAAGAGAGAAAGAGAAGAGAGAGTGAGAAAGAGAAAAGAGAGAGACAGAGAGAAAAGAGAGAAGAAAGAGTGAAAAGAGAGAGAGAAGAGAGAGAAGAGAACAGAGAGAGAGAAAAGGGAGAGAGAGAAGAGAGAGAAAAGAGAGAGAGAAGAGAGAGAAAAGAGAGAGAAGAGAGAAAAGAGAGAGAGAAAAGAGGGAGAAAAGAGAAGAGAGAGAGAGAGAGAGAGAGAGAGAGAGAGAGGTTTAATCTTTCAGCCCAAAACAACACTGGCAGATGTGGTAAATCTTACATCCCAATATAAATCAATACTCAGGGCGAAATTCAGGTCAAATCTAACAAGAAAAAATGAAAAGTATATTCCTAACCTAACCCATATTTTTTAAAAATTTTTAAATTTAAGTAACTTCCTTTCAGCTTTCTGTCTGCCTAAATTTCTCACTTATCGTGGACTACTCTTGTAAGAGCTATTAAACTAGGACACGCATTACAAACCAATTTCTTTATCAATATGAAGAAGTATATTTATAACTCATCTACTGCATTATTTTATCACCTTAATGTGATGGATGAGTTTCATGTAGGGGATACAAGTTTTCTCAATATCAGGTTGAAAAGTGCAAAGAAGGAAGGCAGTACTGCCCCCTTCTACTGCTTCGTTTTCCATCTATCCCCCCCTTTTCTACCACTACCTATCCCCCTTACTGATCCACTTTCTTTTATCGCCCCCCCCCCCTGGTCCGTTCCATCGATCACAGGTGGCGTTATAGCCCACTCTGGGAAACGCTGATCTACCACGTTAAATATTTATTGGAGTTTACTCATCAAATGACAAGCCGGTCTGGTACTGACCGCCATGCTTTTCCACAGATCTTGATTATTGATATCAAATGTCAGCTTAGTTGATCTTCTGTCGGTTGTTCTCCGCGATTTTCTCTTGGCCTTTCCCCCCTGCCTCTATTCTAATCTATCATTCCTGTTCTTTTGATGTTTTTCAAGTGTTTAACACTTATTACCCTCAACGAAATGTTTCCCATTTAACATTAAACCGTGGGCAAACCCTTCATTTGACTCAAGGTTGCCGCACTGCAGGCGGGGTTTGTCTGGGAAGTTACAATCATAGGGCCGGAAACGATGTATCGCCTATTTGATATTTTCTATGTAAATAATACCTAACCCTTCCTTCCTCTCCTCCCCACCCCCTCCCCACACACATCTCACTTCACACCAAAAAAAAATTCCATCCAATCTTTTTCAACTTTTCACGGCTTTGATTTCTAGTCTGAAAAAAAAATTTTTTTTTTAAAGTTTCGAACTCTTTTATGTCATAATTCATAATTCAAAATACACAATTTCTGAAGCGCTTGTTTTTCTAAATGAGCTATCCCTCTTCCTCAGAAGACGGGAGCTAACAGTGCCATTCATATCAAACAAGCGTAAACATGTTGCCCCATTTCAAACGTTCCAGACAAACAGTCACTTCACTGTAAACAGACAGGGGAAACTGATGTCTGGTGCTCTGTCAGAGGAAGGGCAGGTACTCTTTAACTTGGTTATCCCCCCTGCCTGTCCCGCTCTAACATTCCGCTCCTTCCTTGCGCTTCGGATCCATTTTGGTAAGACACCTCCCGGACCGCCACCTGGTTATTCTAGCCGTGTTTTTTTTTCGATCGCACTACCAGCACACGTCTATAGCTGTGTTAACTGTGATATTACAACCGACCATAGCCATGTTCGATGTCGTAACAACGGCCGCGCTGAAATATGACAGCTACGAAAATGATGGCAGTAATGGTACGCTAACTTACACTACCCACAATAGTTTTTGGTGTACTACAGACAGCCAAGGTATCTTCTTAGGAACGTTCCCTCAAGATATGACAACTTACAGTAATCGTTATCAGCATTATCATTAAATAGATCAGCAAATAGTTCTGTCAATTTTTTCCTCCCGGTCGACCAAAACGCATGAAATATCTGTAATCACACTTGAAATGTACAACAAAAGAGGAAACGGTCTGCCATATTTTTACGAACAAACAAAATCCAGCAACGATCCAGAAGGACAAATTAGTTCTATGGCGGATACAGACACCCAGGGACGGGGTCTCTGGTAGAAATTTTGTAAGCTCATGCAACATCTACCCAGCCCCGCCCCCCCCTCCCCCACCCATCCACCACACAGGCCGAAGCCCTCACAGCATCCGAGCCTAGTCTTAAAAGATGGAGGCCCCTCTGGGCCCCGAAGAAATGCATCGACTGTGAGCCCTCACCTAACCCCCGGCCGAATCCCTCAAAGCATCCGAGCTTAGTCTTAAAAGAAGGAGACCCTCCGAGCTTAGTCTTAAAAGAGGGAGACCCTCCGGGCTTCGAAGAAATATATCGACTATGGATCCCCCTACCCACCCCCGGGGCAAACCCTCAAAGCATCCGAGCCTAGTCTTAAAAGAAGGAGACCCTCCGAGCCTCAAAGACGTACATCGACTGCGGGCCCCCGCAACCCCCACCCACTCCACGGCTGAACCTCTCAAAGCATCCGAGCCTAGTCTCAATAGAAGAAGGAGACCCTCCGGGCCTCGAAGTACATCGACTGCGCCCCCCCCCCCCCCCAATCCCCACCTCGAGTCCCTGCCGTGGAAATTGATGTTTTTGACAAATCGGCGCAAGACCAGGTGATGTGCCTGGCACCAAGGTCTGCCCCCGCCCCCACTTCTTCTCAAGAAACTCAAGATGGCGTCATTTATACATTTCTTAAAAGCTGGATGACGACGACACCTCCTGTCGGATCTGAACCACGGACCTCTCAGCGAACGATACAACTACACTACCCCCGTCGATCAACGACCCAACATAAATACCACGACAAAACGAAGAACACAGCAGCGTGTAACATGCATGAGGACGACACTCCGTAGCACTAAAGACACGAGATTGTACCTGTTAAATTATCAAAGAACCTTAACTGTACGTTTGAAACACATTTCACACCAGCTTTAATTCCAGTTGCTAGGTCCTGTTACGAAACACACAAAACTGGTAGCAGGTGGCGCTGTGACTTGTCTGTGAGCAATTTATAACGCCTACAATTACGTCCCCTGCTTTGCATTTTTTCCCGTGTCTAATGCTGAAGAAATCCCACGTCACAAAAGTGTTAAAAGTCTTATATCCCGTCTCTTTAATGTCGCTCTCTCTAACAATTCTTTACAACAGACAAGAAAACTCTGTAGTGTTTTATCTGTGATTCATCTACTTCTGAACTAATTAAGCTTTGGTATGCTGGATTTTTTGTCTGTAAGAGCAGTCTAAAATAACTTGTTTTACGATTCACGGAGGCATGTAGTCGACATCAAATAGGTATTGGCAAAGTTTGTAGCTGTAGGAAGGAGTATTTTTTAATACAGGATGGGAGGTATTCCAAAGATCAGCAGCTGAATAAGTAAAGCTTTTCTTGTAAAGGTCAAGTCTAGGTTTTGGAAGACTTGTGTTGTTCAAGCGTTGGCTGCACTTTGGGCTAAATTTAAACAGGTTCCATAGATAAGGCGGAGCATGCCGTGAAAGAATTTGATATACCAACTTGGCTTTGTTGAAGAGGAACCTATTCTTAAGAGGCAGCATTTTGATACGGTTGTGCTGGTTAGTTGTTTGTGCTTGATCTTTGTCACTAATAAGCTTTACTGCTCGCTTTTGAAATAAGTATAGCCTCTTTGTATTTGACACTGAGCAACCATCCCAGACTGTTGAGCAAGTCTAAATGTGTTTGTATATGTGATATGTAGTATGTCTTCCTTGTGTCTTGATCGATGAAGTGCTTGATTTTGGCTAACTGCTATACTTTTTGCGTGATAAGTTTTGTTAGACCTTGCTCATGAGAGTTTCAGGTCAGATGTTGGTCAATAATAAGACCTAGTGTTTTGTGCTCGCGAACGTTTTCTATCTGTGATGTTTCAGTACAGAGCCGAAGTGCTGTTTTTGTCGCGTTTTGTAGTTTCTGTCTTGTTGTTATGAGCAGTGATTTTGTTTTATCAGTATTTATAATCATGCCACTGTTGTTGCTCCATCTAATCAGATTGTTTAACTCGACCTGAAGAGATGTTTCAAGGTTAATACAGTCGTAGTCACTGGTGTAGACTGTGCAATCATCAGCAAAAAGGTCACAAGAAGAGTGTTTAAGATGAAGTGGAAGATCATTGATACAGATAGCAAAGAGCAATGGGCCTAGAATAGAACCTTGCGGAACACCGGTGTCAATTATAGCAGAATTTGATAGAGAACTATTGAAGAATACTACCTGTTTTCTGTCTGAAAGAAATGATGCAATTAATTTTATAAGGTCAGGGTGCAGTCTATAAGTCTTTATTTTTTACAAGAATATTATGGTCAGTTATATCAAAAGCCTTTTTAGAGTCGACAAAGATGACACCACATAGTCTGTTGTCATTTATGTTTACTAACCAGTTTTCTGCCATTTTGTAAGAGCTGTGTGGCAGGAATGATTGGGTCTAAAACCTGACTGACTGTCTGTGAGTAAATTGCTCTCTTGCATGTGAGAGTTATTTTGTATATGTGCTTTTCGAGTGGTTTTCATAACGACGATAATATAGATATTGGTCTATATTTAGAAGAAAAGATTGTTGGATGAGCCAGACTTAAAGGGAGGATACATTTTAGCAATTTTAAAAGCCTCGGGGAAATAACATTTTGCAATGCACTGATTGTAAATGTATGTTAGTGTATGTGAAATGACAGGTGCAGCAGAACGTAGGGGAGAGAGAGAGAGAGAGAGAGAGAGAGAGAGAGAGAGAGAAACCCCACAACAATTTTCTGTTTCACAAACCACATGCTCTGATAACTGGCTATCGCATGTTTTGTTTGTTTGTCTTCACTGTTGACACAACGGTCGTATCTACCCGGCTGTTTCGTTTCGGCTGTTTCCACTCGGGTTTAATGATCCGGTTTTTTTGTTTCAACTCGCAGTCTCACTGTAACGTGCATCTACTGCCTGAGAGCAAGGTCTAGCACGATGTTTGCTTCGTCAGTTGCAAAACTAGAGCAAAACTTCGTAGAATATTGTTAGTGACAGAAAAGATGAATTGTTGACATTATTTTAGGGGGGAGGTGGGAATGAAGAAAAGGAGATTTAAATGTACTTTACCTGTATATGGAAAAAAAAAGACTTACACCAAATTCATGTCCAAAACTTTGTCATGTTCAATAATACTACTATATTCTGTAGCTCCACGTCTACTATATTCTGTAGCTCCACGTCTACTATATTCTGTAGCTCCACGTCTACTATATTCTGTAGCTCCACGTCTACTATATTCTGTAGCTCCACGTCTACTATATTCTGTAGCTCCACGTCTATATTCTGTAGGCTCCACGTCTATATTCTGTAGCTCCACGCCTACTATATTCTGTAGCTCCACGCCTACTATATTCTGTAGCTCCACGTCTATATTCTGTAGCTCCACGTCTATATTCTGTAGCTCCACGTCTATATTCTGTAGCTCCACGCCTACTATATTCTGTAGCTCCACGTCTATATTCTGTAGCTAAACGCCTACTATATTCTGTAGCTCCACGTCTATATTCTGTAGCTCCACGTCTATATTCTGTAGCTCCACGTCTATATTCTGTAGCTCCACGTCTATATTCTGTAGCTCCACGCCTACTATATTCTGTAGTTCCACGTCTATATTCTGTAGGCTCCACGCCTACTATATTCTGTAGCTCCACGCCTACTATATTCTGTAGCTCCACGTCTACTATATTCTGTAGCTCCACGGCTACTATATTCTGTAGCTCCACGGCTACTATATTCTGTAGCTCCACGCCTACTATATTCTGTAGCTCCACGTCTACTATATCTGTAGCTCCACGTCTACTATATACAGTAGCTCCACGTCTACTATATTCTGTAGCTCCACGTCTACTATATCCAGTAGCTCCACGTCTACTATATCCTGTAGCTCCACGTCTACTATATCCTTGTAGCTCCACGTCTATATCCTATAGCTCTGCGTCCATATCCTGTAGCCCCACGTCTATATCCTACAGCTCCATTCCATTTATATGCACAGCAGCTTCGATTCTAAATCCAGTACTTCCGCTCCAATGTCCAGTGGCTCAACTTCAGTGGCCAGCAGCTCCTCTCCAGTGTCCAGTACTTCCACTTCAGCGTCCAATACTTCCACCTCAATGTCCAGTAGTTCCACTCCAATGCCCAGTAGCTTCTACTGACTTCCTTATTCTCTGAAGTTAAGTCTTACAAAATGAGTTCGTATGGCTGTTGCTCCCCATTTTTATCTCACTGGTACTGGGAAGAGGGCGTTACTAGCCGTCGAAGATGTTGCCTTGTTCAACTTCTTCGAACATTCACATGAGCCAAACTTAAGGAATAAAGCAGCAGTCTGGGCTTAAGATGTCGACATCGCCGTACACCTTAGAGTGAAGATGTTGGAACTCTTAGCATCGTGTCAAGATTGTATTCTAGACACTTGTCTGGGACCACTAGTTTATCACCAGACCACATCTCTGCGAGGAACCTCTACGGTGGTAGCCAGGGCAAGAGGGGATGGGGGGGGGGGGGGAGGGCTCTGAACGTCAAACACAATACAAGTCGCACGCACGCTACACGTCGGACGTCAAGGCTCGTCGCTCCAGTGCCGTGATCTGTGATGACAAAACCTGCGAGGTTCTTCCAGTTTCCTGTTTGAAGTATCTCTTTACTCGTTCGTACATAAATTTCATTCTACGCTGAAAAAATCTGGGCTTTAATTCTGTAAAAACTGGGTTTTATGTTGCATAATGTGGATTTTTATGGGAGGAAAAAAAAATCACGATAAACTCTGATTCGCCGGCTCTGAAAGCCACGCCATCATTCCAGCAGCGTCACCTTCACTCTGTCCCCCGCTCCAGGCAGGTAACGCCTCCAGCAAAAACAAAACAAAAAAAAAACTGCTATGTTGATTAACCCAGCTTGAATGTGACATGTATACTGCAGTTTCTAAACACTATCAGCCCACAATCTTATCCTGTTTTCACAGTCCTAAATAAATTTTCCTCTACTCAAAACATTCCAATCCACGTTATCTCTCTCTCTCTCTCTCTCTCTCTCTGTTTTTTTTTCATTCGTGTTTCTAGCGGGAAATCTACAAATTTTAAAAAAGCAGCAGAAACACTTGTTTATTAACAAATCTGTTTTCAATTCATGTTCCCCCAAGACTCATATTTCTCGCCACAAAAACACATAAATCTCTACATATTATCATCTCTGGCACAAATGCCGGCAAAAGTATGGGTAGACTTGCAAACAAACCCCCCCCCCCCCCCCACCCCCACACCCCTCCAAGTTTGCTCAAAAATTTATTTATAACAAACTGGGTGGAAATATGAATGGGAGAGGCCGGCAAAGATAAGGTGAGAAACTCGTTCTCATAAGCCTTCCTCTAGGGCAAATACTCCTTAAAGCGTGAATTATTATTATCAACATCCGGATAACGAGTGGATCAGATGTTTCAGTTTGACAACTGCATTATGTTGCTGAGTTTTCTGTGTTTTTTTTTTTTTAATAATCGTGTTTTCTTCTTCATCATCAGCCCCACCATCTCAGACACTTGTCTCGGCCATATTAAACTCCTGGCAATCTAAGGAATTCAAGAACAATGCAGAGATAAGACAGATGACTGAACAACAACCAGTCTCATTGGTGATCAGGAAAAGGAGATGGACATATGTTGGTCACTTGATGAGAAGAAACGATCAGATAATCCCAAAACAAGCTATCAAGTGGAACACAACAGGCCAAAGAAAAAGAGGCAGACCGCGTGAAACTCTGAAGAGGACATTGTTAAGAGAGGCCAAATTAATAGGCATAAAATCCCTTGATGAGGTTGAAAGACTCGCCTAAGACAGGAAAAATTGGCGAACTGCTTTGCGAGCCCTATGTGACGTTTAACGGCACGGAAAGGATATAAGATATATATAAGACTAAAAAAAAGGGGGGTGGTTAGTAGATTATAAGCCCCCCCCCCCCAATCACTCCCGGGTGACCCAGAGGTCTTCCCCCCCCCGTCCTGGAACTGAACCCACTATCTTCCAATCGGCCTGAACTTCCAAGTCCACCGGTATTTGATGTGACAAATGAAAGCTCTCTGTGCTTGTTTCGCATGCTCCACAGACAGCATGAGGTCTTTTACCTGGTGTTTCTGAAAGAATTGTCAATGCCCTTGCTCTTGCTCGTTCCTTTATGTCCAGTCGTATGCTGATGTTTTATTTTCTCGCTCCTATTTTTACATCTATCACTTCTGCCTTGACTCCTGCCCCCTGCCTCAGTTGCTTGACCAGATCAATGTACTTCTCACTTTTGAATAAATCCTGCTCCTCTTTCTTGTTTCGTATGGAACCGTAAGCTTGATCATTATTAGTTCCTGTTTTGGTGTGGTGTACACTACAACGTCGGGTCACATTCCTGAACCTGAAGTGTCATATTGAAATCGTCTTTCTTTTCTTTTACAAACGTTGAAACGTCAAATGTTATCTATAGATAGCTCGTTATTGATCGCTACATTTCCTTCTATAACAACTTTATCTCGGAGATCAGTTATACAATTACGCAGCGAATATATATACATTGTTTTCCTGTTGCCGACTGCCACCAGGTAAGTCAGATTTCTTCCCACAAGTGCCAAGTTTACCTGAAGCTTTACGTCAAGTGGCTGGCTTTCCTTCACACATTTTCCCATCAAAATGACGTCAAATGTTTACAACAAATCCTCCAATAATCCACACATTTAACAAATGTAGAGCCGCATCCACGTGAGAAGAAATAGCTCATAACAGTCCGAGAAAAAGACAAAATGGCCGATCATTATCAATGACAAGGATAAATTCAGGAAAAGAAAGGCTATTTTCAATCTTATCCAATGATTCACACTGAAGTAAACAATATAATATTAGAAACAGATACAAAGAGGTGACCTCTATGAAGATTGAGAATACTACGTGCGGTTGTCACTCGCTGGAAAGACAGATGCGTAAAGACGACGCGTGTTAACAAAGTTAATTTAATGAGCAACTGCAAGCGCGCAGGTAGATTATAAGTCTAGTTAGAACCAAACCTTGCCCGCACCGGAATTGTGGGAGCGAGAAAAAAAGGAAAAGAAAGCTAAAAACAAAAAACAAAAAAAAAAGAATCTCCTTAGAACAGCAGATGCCCTATTCAACTTACATTTTCAAGAAAAAGTACAATACAAGACTTGAACATTTTCTCTTTCCTAAAACTCCCCACGCTTCAGTTGTTGATAAACTTTGTCCTGAGCTAGCATGACCTCTATCTGATTTTTAAGTCCAAATGTTTATCTTTCTCGGTTATAAAAAAAAAGAAAAAAAGGCCACTGTGATAAGCAAGGGAGACGCTAGTGGAATGAAAGCTATAAATCAATGCTGCTGGAGTGAAAGCTGTATATCAATCAGTGCTGATGGAGTGAAAGCTGTATATCAATCAGTGCTGATGGAGTGAAAGCTGTATATCAATCAGTGCTGATGGAGTGAAAGCTGTATATCAATCAGTGCTGATGGAATGAAAGCTGTATATCAGTGCTGCTGAAATGAAAGCTGTAAGTCAGTGCTGCTGGAGTGAAAGCTGTATATCAATCAGTGCTGATGGAATGAAAGCTGTATATCAGTGCTGCTGAAATGAAAGCTGTAAGTCAGTGCTGCTGGAGTGAAAGCTGTAAATCAGCGCTGCTGGAGTGAAAGCTGTAAATCAGCGCTGCTGGAGTGAAAGCTGTAAATCAGTGCTGCTGGAATGAACGTTGTATATCAATCAGTGCTGATGGAATGAAAGCTGTATATCAGTGCTGCTGAAATGAAAGCTGTATATCAGTGCTGCTGAAATGAAAGCTGTAAGTCAGTGCTGCTGGAGTGAAAGCTGTAAATAAGTCCTGCTCACATTTTCTCCAATAGCAATCTCCAGAATGCTTTTATAAGTATTTCAAAATATACCTCAGTTCCTGCATTTCCGCAGCCTGCCTCTCTCTCACCTCCCCCCACCCCCACCCCTCTTCTTCTTTCTCAGTCTTCTGAGCCTTTAAGGCTCTATGCTGCAGATAAAGATCACCTACATTCCTATCTATTCTCTCTCCACAATTAAAAAAAAAAACTCCGATTGTGAAGGCATTGAGTAAAAGGAACTGATTACATACAAAAAGAGACAATAACATAATGTGTTCCTTATATTAAGAAAAAGGAGATAGTGATATAACACCAGTTAAAAAAGAAGGGGGGGGGGGGTATGGAGAGAGAATGAAAAAAAGGAGGGAAATAAAAAGAGAGTTTCAGAGGGTGAAAAACTGCGCACACAGACTTGTCTGGCATCCTGCTCTTCATCTGTCAACTTTCAGAGAGAGAGAGAGAAAGGAAGAAGAAGAGAGTGAGGGGAGAAAGAGGGAATGGGAGAGGAAGAGAGAGTGAGAAAGAGGGAATGGGAGAGGAAGAGAGAGTGAGAAAGAGGGAATGGGAGAGGAAGAGAGAGTGAGAAAGAGGGGAGGGGAGAGTGAGAGAAAGAGGGAGGGAGGGGAGAGGGAGGGAGTGAGAGAGAATGAGAAGGGGGAGGATGAGGATGAGAGAGGGTCAAAGAGTGAAAAACTGAACACACAGGATCGTCTGACATTCTGCATTTCATCTCTCAGAGACAGAGAGAGAGAGAGAGAGAGAGATGACAAAAGAGGAACATTCACAGAAATAAAAACAGTTAAAAGTACTGAGAAAAAAATGTATCATCTACTTTTCCACCTTCTACTTCTTCTCCTGTACGATCCGTTACTCTGGCACCCGTTCTATCAGATGGGTCTTTATTTTTTCTCCATGACTCCCAGCGTCAGCAAGCGGTCTCTTCTGTTAGCCCCACAGTTTTCCATGACTCCTAGCGTCAGCAAGCGGTCTCTTCTGTTAGCCCCACAGTTTTCCATGACTCCTAGCGTCAGCAAGCGGTCTCTTCTGTTAGCCCCACAGTTTTCCATGACTCCTAGCGTCAGCAAGCGGTCTCTTCTGTTAGCCCCACAGTTTTCCATGACTCCTAGCGTCAGCAAGCGGTCTCTTCTGTTAGCCCCACAGTTTTCCATGACTCCTAGCGTCAGCAAGCGGTCTCTTCTGTTAGCCCCACAGTTTTCCATGACTCCCAGCGTCAGCGAGCGGTCTCTTCTGTTAGCCCCACAGTTTTCCATGACTCCCAGCGTCAGCGAGCGGTCTCTTCTGTTAGCCCCACAGTTTTCCATGACTCCCAGCGTCAGCAAGCGGTCTCTTCTGTTAGCCCCACAGTTTTCCATGACTCCCAGCGTCAGCAAGCGGTCTCTTCTGTTAGCCCCACAGTTTTCCATGACTCCCAGCGTCAGCAAGCGGTCTCTTCTGTTAGCCCCACAGTTTTTCGTCCGCGCTTCCTTATCTATGGCCAAGTTTTCTCTATCTACGCCAGTGTTTCCCAACCTTTTTGGATCATGCCCCACCTCTGCGCCTCAAAGATTTTGATGCCCCGCCTCAAAACAGCCAACCAGGCTCTGAAAGCAGAATAATATATTCTAATTGCCCCCCCCCCCAAGTTGGGAAACACTGCGCTAAGTTCATGTAGAAGACGCAGGTTTGCGGCGTGTGTCTTAATTATCACTTTGATGAGTGCCTGCACGGGTATGTGCTGCTTTCAGTTGATGAGTGCCTGCACGGGTATGTGCTGCTTTCAGTTGATGAGTGCCTGCACGGGTATGTGCTGCTTTCAGTTGATGAGTGCCTGCACGGGTATGTGCTGCTTTCAGTTGATGAGTGCCTGCACGGGTATGTGCTGCTTTCAGTTGATGAGCTTTTACTCAGCAATGTCCCTGTGACCGCGAGTCTGAAGACTGATTTTGTTTCCCTCTCTTTGGGCTTACAGTGGGAATATCTCCAGGGTATCCCACAGTGGGGATATCTCCAGGGTATCCCACAGTGGGGATATCTCCAGGGTATCCCACAGTGGGGATATCTCCAGGGTATCCCACAGTGGGGATATCTCCAGGGTATCCCACAGTGGGGATCTCCAGGGTATCCCACAGTGGGGATCTCCAGGGTATCCCACAGTGGGGATCTCCAGGGTATCCCACAGTGGGGATCTCTCCGGGGTATCCCACAGTGGGGATATCTCCAGGGTATCCCACAGTGGGGATCTCCAGGGTATCCCACAGTGGGGATATCTCCAGGGTATCCCACAGTGGGGATCTCTCCGGGGTATCCCACAGTGGGGATCTCTCCGGGGTATCCCACAGTGGGGATCTCTCCGGGGTATCCCACAGTGGGGATATCTCCAGGGTATCCCACAGTGGGGATCTCTCCAGGGTATCCCACAGTGGGGATATCTCCAGGGTATCCCACAGTGGGGCTATCTCCAGGGTATCCCTTGCCTGTGTTCTGTCGCCAAATATTACAGTGCTTACAGGGGGGAAAAACACGAAAAAAAAAGTGAAAGATGAAATCAAAATGGAAAGGGGGTGGTTGTGGGGGGGGGGGGTGGGGTAAGAGAGAAAATGTTAAACGACAGGTGAAATTTTTTAAAAAGGATGGAAAATAACGAAAGTGAAAGATGAAATAAAAAAACAGAAAAAAGGGGTGTGTGTGGGTGGTTGGGGGGGGGGGGGGGGGGAAGAGAGAGAGAGAGAGAGAGAGAGAGAGAGAGAGAGAGAGAGAGAGAAATAACGAAAATGAAAAGTGAAAGAAATCACAAACAAAAATTAACAACGAAAGCAAAAGATGAAATTTTTAAGGAGAGGTTGGGGGGGGGGGGGGAAGAAGAAAGAATAACGACGAAAGTGAAAGATGAAATAACGAAAATAACGATCAAATAACACATTATCGAAAAAACAGGTAAGCGCATGGCAGGTGAGAAATCAACAGGTACTTGAATCACTTTTTGCCGCACCATCGGAAAACTCATCAAAATAATCGTCGAGTATAAGCTGGAAGAAAAAAAAACACCCCTCTGCATCATCTGGTACATCCATCACCACGGCCAGTTCTTCTCTCTCTCTCTCTCTCTCTCTCCAACTTTCGCCTGAGACGTTACATAACAGCCGGTTTTTTTTGGGAAGGGGGGGGGGCCCTTCTGATAAGTAAACCTGCTTAACTGCTTCTCCAGCTTCCAAGAAAAGTATTTTAGCACGCATCAGAGTTAACAACTGTCCGGTAAACAGAGAGTTAAACCAGGGGGCGCTTTTCTTCGTGGGAAAACTTGCCGAAACAAAGACGACTGCGCCAGATGAACGACGCTGGTGCCCATGTGGACAATATGTAGCTAAACAAGATTCTAAATACGCGTAACATCGATTTTCCGGCACCTTAGTTCCAATGACACTACAGGTTTAACGATTTACTGGTTTAAAAAAAAAATTGTGCTTTAGAGAAGGTAGGGCTAGACTAAAAGAAGGTTTAGAAAAGGAAAAATTAGGCACATAAAATAAGCTAGAACAAGTACACTATACTCAAACTGCCAAGCTAGAACAAGTACACTATACTCAAACTACTACACCTCCAACACATGTAATGAAAACAATAATAATAATAATAATAAACTGCTTCAGTGCCACCGAGACCGTTCATGAACCACGGTCTGCATTTCCGTCCAGTCTGGAAAATCGATGGTCAACCTGCAGCAATTCTTCCTTCGCACGGTGAAGTACCAGGACACAGAACTGTACCAGGACAAAGAACTGTACCAGGACACAGAACTGTACCAGGACACAGAACTGTACCAGGACACAGTACTGTACCAGGACACAGAACTGTACCAGGACACAGAACTGTACCAGGACACAGCATTGTACCAGGACACAGATCTGTACCAGTCACAGCTGGAAAAACTCGTAGACAAAACACTTTTAGACATTGGAGAAAGAAAAAACTGACAAAAGAAGTAGCTGGGGCTCCTTCTATAAATGTCCACTCCCCGACTCCATGATATGTCTACTTCCCGGTAACCCATATGTCCTCTACCCGACTCCGTGATATGTCTACTTCCCGGTAATCCATATGTCCTCTACCCGACTCCGTGATATGTCTACTTCCCGGTAACCCATATGTCCTCTACCCGACTCCGTGATATGTCTACTTCCCGGTAACCCATATGCCCTCTACCCGACTCCGTGATATGTCTACTTCCCGGTAACCCGTATGTCCTCTACCAGACTCCTTGATATGTCTACTTCCCGGTAACCCATATGTCCTCTACCCGACTCCGTGATATGTCTACTTCCCGGTAACCCATATGTCCTCTACCCGACTCCTTGATATGTCTACTTCCCGGTAACCCATATGTCCTCTACCCGACTCCGAAGCTAGGTCTACTGCCCGACTCAGACATACGTCTTATGCGTGATCCTCTAAACGACACACATCTACTGTCCTATCCTCTAAAAGTCTCTTGCCTGACTCAGACATATGTCTACTGTCCTATCCTGTAAATGTATACTGTCAGACTCAGACAAATGTCTGCTGTCGGACTCAGACATACATTTACTGTCTGATCATCTATATATTACCACTCCGACTCCCTATATGTCAACTGTCTGACTCCCTTATCTACAGACCACGTTCGATTATGTCATAATTGCTACATCCCCACTGGCTCTACACAAAATTGCTTCTGACTCGTTTATAAATGGTATATTTTTATCCATTTCACAACCAAACCCCCCCCCACCCGCACCCCGGAGCTTCCGATCCCACATGTGTCTGTTATAACACATGTGTCAGTGCTCACACAAGCCAAAACGCACGCAAATCAATTCGCTATCCGCCATCTTGGAACAAATCGTTAAACATGAAGGACATGTTAATTCATTCAGAAAAAGGGGTGGGGGTGGGGGGCTGCAGAGGCCTGAAAGTAAACCAGAACACAAATCGCACGCATGCTACAGGTAGGACGTCAAGTCGCTCGCATACTACAGGTCGGACGTCAAGTTGCTTGCATGCTACAGGTAGAACGTCAAGTCGCTCGCATGCTACAGGTCGGACGTCAAGTTGCTTGCATGCTACAGGTAGGACGTCAAGTCGCTCGCATACTACAGGTCGGACGTCAAGTTGCTTGCATGCTACAGGTCGGACGTCAAGTCGCTCGCATGCTACAGGTAGAACGTCAAGTCGCTCGCATGCTACAGGTCGGACGTCAAGTTGCTTGCATGCTACAGGTCGGACGTCAAGTCGCTCGCATGCTACAGGTCGGACGTCAAGTTGCTTGCATGCTACAGGTCGGACGTCAAGTCGCTCGCATGCTACAGGTAGAACGTCAAGTCGCTCGCATACTACAGGTCGGACGTCAAGTTGCTCGCATGCTACAGGTAGGACGTCAAGTCGCTCGCATACTACAGGTCGGACGTCAAGTTGCTTGCATGCTACAGGTAGAACGTCAAGTCGCTCGCATGCTACAGGCAGGACGTCAAGTTGCTCGCATGCTACATGTAGGACGTCAAGTCGCTCGCATGCTACAGGTAGGACGTCAAGTTGCTCGCATGCTACATGTCGGACGTCAAGCCGCTCGCATGCTACAGGTCGGACGTCAAGTCGCTCGCATGCTACATGTCGGACGTCAATTCTCTTGTTATCCGAATGCGTAATCACTATTGACAGGCGCTCGAGTTTCTTCCATTTTCTGGGCCTAGTATTTCTCTTTGAGGCATCTCTTTGTCTGTCCATACGTAACCGTTATTTTAAGCCTCAAAAAATAAAATCTGGATTTTATGCTGGTACGAAATTTGAGTTTTATGTTGCGAAATATGGGTTTTTACACTGATTCTTGTCTCTTGCATGAATAATCATATAATTATCATTTAATCCTCAACGGGGGGGGGGGGGGGGGGGACCTCATCTGAATCTAGAATTTAAAAAAGAAAAAGTAAAATGTCTTCTTATCAGTATTTTAATAAACTCTAATTTCGAAAAACAGTAAACCATATTCAGTTCTAAGCGATGCTCCGAAAATTTACTGAAACTACAGGCTAAAAAAGGTCCCAGGATCTATCCAGTTTCTAAAGATGGGTACCAGAGAAATCTGGGAAGATAAATCCGGCAAGGTGTGACACTTACCACATCACACGTTCATGTGCTGATGGTGTTATTACATACGGGACTAACACCGTATCCCCAATATGCCTTAATGCCATGGAAACGTGGATGTACCTTTTACCTACGGGTTCAGGTGCATAAACTAGTACTACTGTTATTATTTCATTGTACACTAACATTTTTGCAAACAAGCAATGCCTTTTTTTTTTAACTCTCAAAGGCTCAAAAGTTCAAAAGCAGACTCCGACGTCACCGGATTCAGGACCTGTATATGCTCCGGCGTATGCCGCAGCGTCCATACAAAAGCGGACAGTTCCCATCAAGTGTTGGGTCGTTTACGACGCGTCTTCTGGCACACAGTTCAGACTTCCTACCAGCACCCTCAATGTGTCCCAGCTCCTGCAATCTCTTCACAGCTACTTTGTTCTTCCATTCCCACTCTTCCTTTTCTCTCAGTCTTTCCAATACGGCTTGAGCAATGTCCCCCTTGTCCATTGTCATCCTGTTATTTATTTTAGCCTGTCCATCCAGTCTTATATACTTACTGCCATGTAACTCCCGCATGCCCTGGACAATAAAGCCACTGTATTTTAAACACAGCTGCAAAAAAAATTCTGCAATATAAATTCACCGCAATCTCATTACTTCGTGAATCTCTACGTGAACAAAAATAACTCCGAATCTTAACATAAAATCCACAAGTAAATTACTAGGAATCACCTGACCCGCATATAGATTTGGACACATGTCACGTGATATCAAAGACAAACATGATTGGCCCGGACGTAGAGCTCCACTCGCTAGCAAGATAAATTATCGTTCGTGAATGGTTGACCTCCTAATCTAAACTCTTCTGAAATGACAGGGTTGGCATTCGATTTTTATTTACAAAAGAAACTATTTGCCCGGAACAAAACAAATAAACTGCAGTGCAGGAGCAGAAAATATGTCAAAAAATTTATTTACAGTTTCTTATAGTGACTTGCCCGCTTGTGCTATGTTTGGTTTTGTTTTTTTTTAACAACAAACGTCTGTCGCTATTTTTTCTTCTTTTTTAAAGATCTGGCTATGCCAACCAGTGTTTCCCAACATTTTCAGATGATGGGCACATAACGTCAATCATTATAATTCGCAGCTGTATTGCCTCCAGATCAGAACTCGTTAACTTCTTCTTCCTACTACTACTACTACAACTACTACTACTACTACTACTACTACTACAACTACTACTACTACTACTACTACTACTGATGCTGCTGCTGCTGCTACTCCTGCTACTCCTGCTGCTACTACGTGAATATAAAGATGTTCATACAAGATACAAACACACCGGAGCATGTCAGATTCAAACAATCATCCAGGAGACTATTGATATCCATACAAACATCCAGGAGAATCGCGATATTCATATAAAACTTCTTCGAGAAAAGTGACGTTCACACAAACGTCTCCGAGAAAAGTGACATTCATACAAGCATCTCGAACGCTTCCTTACCTTCTATGGAGTATCTGAGTTTATCGTTGTCATCATCATCGCCAGACAGCAAAATGATCATTACACCCGGCCTCTCGTTCTCTGTGATGGTCTCGCTGTACAACTGCTGGCTAAACCGCGGTTTGTGCCTGGAAGTTGAACTTCTTGGCACAACCTCGATTCCAAGACGCACCTGAGACCTTCTTGGACTCGCGCCGTTGTCCGCCGCCTTGATCTGAAAAGAAATTAGTTAAATCTATCCACATGCACACACACAGTACACAGTCATGATGGATGTATTCTGGTCGTTAGCCGCTGAACTGACAGAACGCTGGAGATCAACTTTTGTTTTCTCATGAAAACGTAAAAGGATTTCTGACTGTCTTTCCTTCGGTTATAAGTAAAAGTTGCTCATTTGATATTTACTGTTTTTCTTTCACTCGTTCATTCATTCATATGCATGTCCCTTGTGGAACTTTGCCCCACTAACAGCTCTCCTTTAAGCCTCTCGGTAGTAAGCAAGATGCCCTGCTGATCATTAACGATGCCTTGCAGCCATCTTCGCCTTGGTCTTCCTCTCTTTCTTTTTTTCCCGTTATGTACCCTTCCAAGACTGTCTTCTCCAACTCTCGTGACGTTTTGTATGTCCGAAATATTTAATTTTTCGCTGTTTAATCTGCCTTACTAACCGACCTTCTTCAATGTTAAGTTCTTGTAGTATGGATATATTTTTATTTTGTGGGCATGATATTTGAAGGACTCTCCTACAGCATTTACAATAAAAGGCATTTATGTTTTTTTAGCTGTTTTGTTAAGTGTCCAGGTCTCACAGACATATGTAGCGATGGGAAATATGCATGCCCTTAAAAACCTTATTTCTATAGTTTTGTCTGTTCCTCTCCACAACTTCTTTAATTGTCATCTTTAGCTGTTCTTTCGGGGTACGTAATACTAGTACTGTACTGATGTTCAATGATAGTATTAGAATGAAATCTGAAAGACAAACGGCAGAGTGTCAAACTGGTCTACATGTTCAGTTCTTTGTCCTTTAAAAAAACTGTTCCGACTGTTCCATGTGGTTTTAATTTGTCTGTACATCAGTGGTTCCCTTAACCCTTTTCAGACGAGGACCTGGGAACATCTGTGGAGCCCTCATTAAAGGTAAAAAAAATCAATAAACTCATTCATTCATTCATTCATTCATTCATTTGCATGTCCCTTGTGGAACTTTGCCTCCTTAACAGCACTCCTGTAGGCCTCTCGGTTCTGAGCACGATGGCCTGCTGCTGCTGCATCCATTTGCAGATCGTCAACGATGTCTTGCAGCCATCTTCGTTTTGGTCTTCCTCTCTTTTTTTTTCCCCATTATGTATCCTTCCAATACGGTCTTCTCTAAATTATCATGACGTTTAATGTGTCCAAAATATTTAAATTTTCTCTCTTTAATCCTCTTTACTAGCCAGTCTTCTTCAATATTAAGCTCTTGTAGTATAGATATATTTGTTGTTTTTTGTGTCCATGATATTTGAAGAACTCTTCCGCAGCATTTACATTCAAAGGCATTTATGTGTTTCTCAGCTGTTTTGTTAAGTGTCCACGTCTCACAGACATATGTTGCGATGCGAAAAATGCATGCCCTTAAAAATCTTATTTGTGTGGTTCTGTCTGCTCCTCTCCACAGATTCTTTATTTGTTTTACTTTCTGAAGAGCGATAGATGTCCTCCTTTTAATTTCCCTCATTGTATCTCCATTGTTAGTAATTAATCAATAAACTAGATTTTCTTAATCATGTCAGTCCTTATGGTGTTAAGACTATCCAACTGCTGGTCCGTGGGCAAACAAAAATCTATCTGTGGACCCCCAGGTTAAGAGTCACTGCTCTATACATTTTGCAGCGCCTCCAAGAACTTCTCTGTTTCCTCTGATCTGCCGGGGAAATTCTGGGCTTTTCTCCACAACTTTCACAGTAAAAGACAGATAATCATACTGGACAATAAGACAAGTCAGGGGCTGAATTTTTTTTTTAAGTCTTAATATTTTGCTGACATGTTTTATGCTTCTGGTGCTCTCTCCCTCCTTCAATAACTTTCTTCCATTTATGTGATCAAAATATATTTCTTATTCTTCTTTCTTTCTTTCCTTCCCCGCGTGACCATAGAAACATCCGAATGCAACAACCGCGAAAAGAGAGAGAAAAAGAGAAGAAGGGAGGAAGCTGAAAATGGCTGAGAGACACAGGTCTTGACCCAGCTCCCCCCTCCCCACTCCCATAACAACATCACTCCCCATGAATCCCCCCACTCACCAGTAATTCATATTCCCCTTGTTTCAAATCTTGTGTGGAGTAGATTTTTCCTGTGGCCGGGTCCACTCTGAACTGGGGGTCCCTCGGGTTCCGCAATGAGTAGGTTACGGCCCCATTTTTGCCCTCGTCCGCGTCGTAGGCCAGGGCTCGGTATATGAAGATGTCTTCGCCCCTGTGGGCCGTGGCAAAGACAGTGATCTGCTGTCGACGCTCCTGCAAGAACTCGGGCCTGTTATCATTGTCGTCGATGACACAGACACTGAGGCGTTTCATTAGAGAAATGTTGTATATCAAAGTAATGTTGGTGTGGTGACATAGACATAGAGGCGTTTCATTAGAGAAATGTTGTATATCAAAGTAATGTTGGTGTCATGACAAAAACACAGAGGCGTTTCATTAGAGAAATGTTGTATATCAAAGTAATGTTAGTGTGATGACAAAGACATAGAGGTGTTTCATCAGAGAAATGTACAGATGTTAGTGATGATAAAAGCATGAATGACGTTTTATTATATATTTTTTAAAACGCTGCATAACAATACAATACAGTTTGATGTAATCCAATGACAAATACTCCATGGCAGTTTAATAAATAAATGTTGCACAGCGATATAATGTTGGTCTGATGTCGTAACGTTATAATAAAAATACAAAATGCATTTTAATACATTAATATTTTTAATGCAACATAAAGTTAGTATTAGATGGTGACGTAATGACAAAGGTGCATGAGACATAATGTTGTAGTGTGGTAAAACGTTGGTCTAATATGACAACATGTCAAATAATTCACGTGACTGCGCACACAACTGAAACTTGTATTACGACAGAATGTTGTCTCAAGATGTCTGTTCTCTTACTAATGTTTTCTGATATCGTTGCTTCTTCTTCTTCCTCTTGTGTTCGCCCTCAGAAAGACGGCCGCTGCGTTGTTTCAATGTTTACAGCTAGGCTGATATATCTCAGAATTTCGACAAGACGCTTCAGTCTTCGGCATGGTTTAACATCCAGTTTGCCTTCCTATGGCTTCCTTATTCCGCTCTGTCGAAACACCTAAATCCCATTATATAAATGTCAGGTAGCAATTTTTCTTTACTAACAGACTGACTACATCTTCGCCGGGACAATAATACAACTGGATCTCCGGGAACGTCTTCGTCAGTGGTTATCAAACTGTACTATCCGTTTTCTTACAATTTAAAACCGAGAAAAATCACTTCTTTTCTACCCTCCCTCAAACCGCTGCCGTAAACGTCGTGAGATGTAAACAGAATTTTGAGCACCATTTTTTGTCCTGCTTAATTTTCTTTGTTGTGCAACATTTCTTAGAACTTCTTCTGCTCTTTTCTTATGACCGTTAAATATATATGCCGCATTGTTCTCAATAACAATGCCCATAGGTAGGTAGGTAAAGGTAATCCTGTCAATGCCTTTGAGGCACATAGGGATATGGTGTTAGTGCCCATATTTCCTTGACCTGTCAGTACACTAGAGGGTGATATAGTCAGTTTCCCAACTCCGGAAGAAGTCAGATACCCATTTCTACAGCTGGGTGACAGGGGTGCCTTCGGCATGATTCGAACCCTCGACCTTCGCCATGAGAAACCGGTGCACTAACCACTTCGCTACTCAGACACCAAACAACGTCCATGCTGCTTAAAATTTCTGCTTCATATGTTTTATTATTCTCCAAGTTTCACTGACACGGAGTTGTATAACCTTATTTCTATCCCAAGTTTCACTGACACGGAGTTGTATAACCTTATTACTGTCTCGAGTTTCACTGACACAGAGTTGTATAACCTTATTACTGTCCCAAGTTTCACTGACACGGAGTTGTATAACCTTATTACTGTCTCGAGTTTCACTGACACAAAGTTGTATAACCTTATTACTGTCTCGAGTTTCACTGACACGGAGTTGTACAGGATCCGGTATAAAGCATAGTTGGATTTTTAAAATGGAAAATAAATAAGCGCTATATATGTTTTTCGTAAAAAAAAAAGTGAAATTAACTCCGAAAAGTGGGTATTTTTATTATTACTGACACTCATATTTAGTTTTTGAAAATTACGCCGGTTAGATGACCGCCATTACATCTGATACATTCAGCCAGGCGTCTGGAAAATTCCTGCATAACACCATTTAACATGTTCAAAGGGATATTTTGAATGCAGGGTCGGATTCGATGCCTTAGGTCTGCACTTGACTGTGGTCGACTAGCATACACCGTGTTCTTGAGATACCCCCACAAAAAGGAAGTCTGCGGCCGATAAATCCGGTTACCTTGCCGGCCAATGAATATCCCCAAATCTGGAAATAAGACGACTGGGAAATGCTTGTCGCAGCATGGCCATAGACTGATGGGCTGTGTGGGCAGTTGCTTCATCTTGTTGAAACCACATTAGTCTCTTATTTCTACTGGCCAAGTCTGGAATGAAGTATACATTCAGCATCTGCACATAGTGATCTCTATTAACAGTAAGAGGATGCCAGACGCCAAAGCGTTCCTAACAGCTGATCGCCGAAGGCTACTAGCAATGCGTTGCGGACTTTTGAATTCATTCAGGTATCTGTTGAGTTCTCGGACGACCAGTAGACTTGTTATTAAACTGTACTATCCGTTTTCTTACAATTTAAAACCGAGAAAAATCACTTCTTTTCTACCCTCCCTCAAACCGCTGCCGTAAACGTGGTGAGATGTAAACAGAATTTTGAGCGCCATTTTTTGTCCCGATTAATTTTCTTTGTTGTGCAACATTTCTTAGAACTTCTGCTCTTTTCTTATGACCGTTAAATATATATGCCGCATTGTTCTCAATAACAATGCCCATAGGTAGGTAGGTAGGTAGGTAAAGGTAATCCTGTCAATGCCTTTGAGGCACATAGGGATATGGTGTTAGTGCCCATATTTCCTTGACCTGTCAGTACACTAGAGGGTGATATAGTCAGTTTCCCAACTCCGGAAGAAGTCAGATACCCATTTCTACAGCTGGGTGACAGGGGTGCCTTCGGCATGATTCGAACCCTCGACCTTCGCCATGAGAAACCGGTGCACTAACCACTTCGCTACTCAGACACCAAACAACGTCCATGCTGCTTAAAATTTCTGCTTCATATGTTTTATTATTCTCCAAGTTTCACTGACACGGAGTTGTATAACCTTATTTCTATCCCAAGTTTCACTGACACGGAGTTGTATAACCTTATTACTGTCTCGAGTTTCACTGACACAGAGTTGTATAACCTTATTACTGTCCCAAGTTTCACTGACACGGAGTTGTATAACCTTATTACTGTCTCGAGTTTCACTGACACAAAGTTGTATAACCTTATTACTGTCTCGAGTTTCACTGACACGGAGTTGTACAGGATCCGGTATAAAGCATAGTTGGATTTTTAAAATGGAAAATAAATAAGCGCTATATATGTTTTTCGTAAAAAAAAAAGTGAAATTAACTCCGAAAAGTGGGTATTTTTATTATTACTGACACTCATATTTAGTTTTTGAAAATTACGCCGGTTAGATGACCGCCATTACATCTGATACATTCAGCCAGGCGTCTGGAAAATTCCTGCATAACACCATTTAACATGTTCAAAGGGAAATTTTGAATGCTGGGTCGGATTCGATGCCTTAGGTCTGCACTTGACTGTGGTCGACTAGCATACACCGTGTTCTTGAGATACCCCCACAAAAAGGAAGTCTGCGGCCGATAAATCCGGTTACCTTGCCGGCCAATGAATATCCCCAAATCTGGAAATAAGACGACTGGGAAATGCTTGTCGCAGCATGGCCATAGACTGATGGGCTGTGTGGGCAGTTGCTTCATCTTGTTGAAACCACATTAGTCTCTTATTTCTACTGGCCAAGTCTGGAATGAAGTATACAGTTAGCATCTGCACATAGTGATCTCTATTAACAGTAAGAGGATGCCAGACGCCAAAGCGTTCCTAACAGCTGATCGCCGAAGGCTACTAGCAATGCGTTGCGGACTTCTTGAATTCATTCAGGTATCTGTTGAGTTCTCGGACGACCAGTAGACTTGTTATTAAGACAGTTACCAGTTTCCTTAAATTTTTTGACCCACCTCAAAATTGTTTTGTCCTCCGATCGGGAACATTATCACAGGGATGCAACTCAAAATGGCGACGAAACTTTCGTTGTACGGTAATAGACGATTCTCCACTTTTAAAATAAGTCTCAACGGTGCTTGCGCGATGTTGTGTTTGCCAAGAAGCCATTGTTAAAAATGACCGTTTGTCTGCTTCATCTCTGAAGTCATGTTTTTTTTTTCCCACACGTATTCAGTTTCTGCGCACTGTGTCAGTTAAACTCAGCTATGCTTTATCCGGACCCTGTATAACCTTTACAAACATAATGCAGTGTTACGTGTCTTGTTCGCAAAGATTCTGTCACCAACTACACAAAATTTTGCGTCTTTTTTCCCCCTTATTTTTTTCAGCTGTTCGTTACGAAATCTCTTCTTTTGCTTAGCCATTCAGACAAGGAGAGGGATCGGCCCTTTGACTCCCATCGTCAGCAATTTCTTCACGCGTATCCAGTTTTCATCCATGCTCTTTTCTTGCGGCTAGATCTGAGTTGTCATGTCCATGTAATGAAACAAAAATTAGCTGCCTTTGTTTTGCTCTTCTCCACCCCCACCCCCACCGAATCCATTTACTAAACCATCTCTAATCTGTCTCCAGTTCATCGATATCTACAACCTAACCAGTACATCTGGAAGTTTTCCAAACAACCAGCAGCCAAACAGTACAGACATATCCCTCAGTTGAACATAAATCCTGCAGATTGTTCAGATCAAGGAAAATAATGCTGGATGGAAAAAAAAAAGAGAGAGAGAGAAACTGATGGGGGGTAAAATAGAGACAAACGAGATTTTAGAGACATCGGGGACTGAAATGACTGGACGTGTCTAGAACTTCACCGGGGGGGGGGGGGGGCAATGATGCAACAACTGGTTTTCCTCCAGGTCAGCTTAATCTTGTTTTGTTTTTTTTCCTCAGTGTTTCTTCTTTTAACTCAGGTCTGTGGTAACTATGGTTACTGGTAGTGGGTTTATACCCGTATTGTTAGTGATTATTTGTAGTTTTGTGTTAACAGTTCCTCTCCTAGTTTCGGAGTCTTCCAACAACTGAATTCACCAACCCCGTTTCACCATCTCTCTCTCGCGTCTGTGAATTCCCCTATTGTTTCAGAATCTTTCTTTACAATTCACGGAATCTCTTTCTGTTTCGGAATCTGTCTTCCGTGTTGCTGAATTCGCTCTTGTTTAAGAATATTTTTATTCTGTTACTGAATCCCGTCCTATTTCCATCCTGTTTCCACTTACTGAATTCCCACTGTCTCAGAATATTTCTTCTCTATTACTGGTCATGTTTTTTTTTAAAATTTCTGTCACTTTTTTTTCATATCTTTCATTCCTGTTAATGGGTTCTAAATGTATATTTCTGTGTCAAGATTTGTTATATTAAGCAAGTATTCGATTAGATTACTCTCCCCTTCTACTATAACAGGGAACAGAAAGGATCTTCCATGAAATACAAGAATCTTCGAACACTGCAACAGCTCCTAAAACACACTGTGACAGTATTTGGTCAAGGGTATCTAACCCTTGATATAACTCTGAATCAGTATCGGAGAGTTAGGCCCATGATGGCTGTATGCTTTGTAAAATCTTCTAGATTGTTTAGTTTATGAGTTCATTTTTCGCTCGTGAAAAGTATGTTTTGTTGTCCGGGTATGGGACGAAAAGTTTCAACTCGGATCATCCGGAATCTGATGTTGTTTTAGTGCCGTCTTGCTAGAAGTGTTATTGTGCAAGTTAGTGTAAGTCTGAAGTATGCAGACAGATGAAAGTTACTTGATTCTCATGGCGCTAACTTAGTATCAGCTAGCCAGCGGTCCAGAATCTTATTCGTGACGGAATTCCGTATCGCTGGAGACGTCACTTGATATGTTTTGTCTGCTCGTTTCATCTTCATCATCATCATCATCGTGTTCACGTAATAAACTGATATGTGTGCTAAGATAATGGGGTCTTGATTGATAATCATACGTACTAGTTTGTGAACGTCCTGGTGTTGTCCTGTGAAGAGTATGTCATTATGAGGAATATTCGTCGTGCTGATACTGCATACCTGCAACTTAGTCACACCACAAAGTGACACAGTCAACATGTGTGAATGTGCCAGCGCTCAGTACAACACACACCGTTTCAATATAACCCAAACACATCAAATTGTGCCAAACATTAAATAAAATGACGGACAGTTACAATAATTTAACATGAAAGCACTGAAATTCCCTTCAATAATTGCGTTCTAAATCAAACGGCCTACGGTGACTTGAGCTATTACCTTTCCCCCTACAAACTTCTTCTCCGCTACCATCAGCTGCGACACAAGCCAGTAAAGAATGCCACAGCTGGGCTCAATGACCAGTTTTCGTTTTCTAACCAGGATAGAGTCCACTGGCGGACGAATCGCTGGGTAAACCGCGAGGATTTAACATGTAAATACTCCGACGCGTGTTGTTTTACTTCAGATTCAGGAACTCGCCATTTTCCTTCAGGAAACCTTTACATAGCCTGACAAATGCAACAATATACCAGATTTAACCAAGAAAAGGAATACTGTCAATACATGAATGATGGCGCTTGTGCGTGCATTGAAGGGAAAGATGAAAGTTTTAGAAGAAAAGATTTCAGAGAGAGAGAGAGAGAGAGAGAGAGAGAGAGAGAGAGAGAGAGAACACAGAAGAAATACAGAACAAGAAGAAGAATGCAATGACGAAACAAAGAAGAATAAATAACACAATGGAAAAATTTTTAATAAAGAATAGAAAAAGCCTTCAAAACAAAACAAACAAACAAAAAACGCAATAAAGACAGAAAGAAATTAAAAAACAAAATAAAGGAACACAGTGAAGAAATAAAGAACAAAACAAAACACCATGAAGAAATATAGAAAAGAATGCGATGAATACTCAAGAACACGAAAATAACGCAATGAAGAAATAACGAACAAACAGCAACAAAAAACTCAACAGAAAACAAAGTCATTTCCCAGATAAAGATGACGATTATGCACAGAAATGATGTACCCGCAAAGTGAACACGCGAAAAAAGACAACCAACAACCCCCAACAATGCCACATCTCTCCCTCTTTCGCTTCACCTAACATCAGCCAGATCCTTCGTCAGACATCTCTCCCTCTTTCGCTTCACCTAACATCAGCCAGATCCTTCGCCAGACATCTCTCCCTCTTTCGCTTCACCTAACATCAGCCAAATCCTTCGTCAGACATATCTTCCTCTTTCGCTTCACCTAACATCAGCCAGATCCTTCGCCAGACATCTCTCCTTCTTTCGCTTCACCTAACATCAGCCAGATCCTTCGCCAGACATCTCTCCTTCTTTCGCTTCACCTAACATCAGCCAGATCCTTCGCCAGACATCTCTCCTTCTTTCGCTTCACCTAACATCAGCCAGATCCTTCGCCAGACATCTCTCCTTCTTTCGCTTCACCTAACATCAGCCAGATCCTTCGCCAGAGCCAAGAAACATGCACGAACTCCAAAACGTCTACTACATCACACAAAAAAGTAGACAGTTTTCAATCTTTCATCCCCTTTACCTGAAATCATAAGCCGCTCATCATGTCTTTGTGACATATGTGAAAAACATCTGCAAGATTTAAGTGTTAATTTGAATGAAATTTAAGAATGCTTTTTTTTCCCTTTTGCTCCAGGTGCTTTCTATTTATCTTCTGTATACGGATATTTTCCAGGTCGGCTAATCTTAGTACAGAGACCCACAGAAATGAAGGTTAAATTTTTGGAGTATATTTTTTTCCCCTCCAAGGCTCGTAGAAATTCTTCACAACCTTCTAGGGCATGTCTTACACATCTTCTAGTTTTATAGTTTATTGCTAGAGCCTAGTTTTAGAGTTTATTGCAAGGACATGGAATGTGCTTAGACAAGAGAAATGAGAGACAAAGCACAGTTTACTTGTGAGATAAATACAACTCTTAAGATATCTACGAATCATGAGCTCTAAGTTGGACGAGGAATCGCTTAGCCGATACAGACTGCCTGCCTGCCTGCCTGCCTGCCTGTCTGTCTTTCCGAGCAATTCTTCTTCTTCTTCTATTTTACGTTCCAGGCTGTAGGTTACATCAGATCCTGATCCCTGTCCTCAGGGCAAACCCCGTAGTCCTCTCCAAGTCCTGACAGGAGCCCCAAAGCTATTGCCCCATGTTCATATCCTTAGGCCTTGTCTCAAAGTCCATATGGTTTGTGGACCCTTGGGTGTGTTCCGGAATATGGACACCGCTGCCGCAAGAACGCTCGTCTGTGTGAGACGATGAAGGTGGCTCTGTGGTCTGCAGTGGCCTGCCCTTGGGCGAAAGAAGGTTCGCTGGTGTCTTTGTAGATAGTGTGCTTGACCTGGTTCGCTGTTGATTTCAGTTGTAGTTTCCATTCGGATCTGCAATAGTTACAGGTTACAGTTTTTGCCTCTTTGGTAGTTTACTGGGTGCCTCTCTCTCTCTCTCTCTCTCTCTCTCTCTCTCTCTCTCTCTCTCTCTCTCTCTCTCTCTGAGCAATAAATCCAGGAGGTCCCTGACCAATACATCCAGGAGGTCTCTGACCAATACATTCTGGAGGTCTCTGAGCAACAAATTCCGGAGGTCTCTGACCAATAAATCCCAGAGGTATCTGACTAATAAATCCCGGAGGTCTGTGAGCGTTGTTCTTGACAACTACATGAGCCTGAACACACTGGCTGAACGCTCGCGGTGGATCGTACCATCTAGTGACGTCCTGGTAAAACTGGGTACCTGACTTTTCTTGGTGCTAGGAAAAGGCAACCAGATCTGATGCTGACCACGTCATCTTGTAGTAGATCTGATGCTGACCACGTCATCTTGTAGTAGATTTGATGCTGACCACGTCATCTTCTAGTAGATTTGATGCTGACCACGTCATCTTCTAGTAGATTTGATACTGACCATGCCATCTTCTATTAGATTTGATGCTGACCACGTCATCTTCTATTAGATTTGATGCTGACCACGTCATCTTCTAGTAGATTTGATGCTGACCACGTCATCTTCTAGTAGATTTGATGCTGACCACGTCATCTTCTAGTAGATTTGATGCTGACCACGTCATCTTCTAGTAGATTTGATGCTGACCACGTCATCTTCTAGTAGATTTGATGCTGACCACGTCATCTTCTAGTAGATTTGATGCTGACCACGTCATCTTCTAGTAGATTTGATGCTGATCACGTCATCTTCTAGTAGATTTGATGCTGATCACGTCATCTTCTAGTAGATTTGATGCTGATCACGTTATCTTCTAGTAGATTTGATGCTGACCACGTCATCTTCTAGTAGATTTGATGCTGACCACGTCATCTTCTAGTAGATTTGATGCTGACCACGTCATCTTCTAGTAGATTTGATGCTGACCACGTCATCTTCTAGTAGATTTGATGCTGACCACGTCATCTTCTAGTAGATTTGATGCTGACCACGTCATCTTCTAGTAGATTTGATGCTGACCACGTCATCTTCTAGTAGATTTGATGCTGACCACGTTATTTTCTAGTATGTGGAACAGACCGACGAAAGCAAGGGCCCTAACATATGCCCCACAACATGAAACAGAGCTTAATATCAAAAGGACTTTGTGTGAGGTACGATATGCCTTTTTTTAAAAAAAAATCTTTTATATTTATTTCTAAACTTGGGGGCTGATTTATCTTTTATGTTTATTTGTAAATTCCTTACTTGTCGACATCTGTTTCTTCTACTGATCTTTTAATTCAAAAGCGCCAGCTCAGTTTTATCTCTTTGTGCTTCAAATGAGCTTATCTGTTTACAGCTCCGCTTTCGTGAATTTTACGCTGAACGCCACAGGAAGCCGAAGGACAGATCTTTGCCAGGTGAATTTAGTGCCGGAACAGAACTCTTCTTTCTCAGACCTGGGCTACCCACGTTCTGGTGTTCTCTCGCCGCGGAGGCCAGAAGAATCGTCCGAGAGAGCTTTGTTAATATCAAAACGGTTTACAGACTTTTAATGAGTGTTAGCATCAAAAGTTATTACTGCCTGTAATGAGTGTTAAAATATCACACTGTTTACAAACCTCAATGAGTGTTAATATCAAACTGTTTATAAACCTTAATGACTGTTGGCATCATAAGTTACTATAGCGTTAGTGAATGTCAATATCGAATTGTTTAAAAAACTTTAGTGAATGTTAATATCGAATTGTTTACAAACCTTAGTGAATGTCAATATCGAATTGTTTACAAACCTTAGTGAATGTTAATATCGAAGTGTTTATAAACCTTAATGAATTTAAATGTTATTAATGAACTAAAGTGTTAATATCAAACAGTTAGTAATCTTTATAAAATGTGAACATCAAAGTGTTTATAAAACGTAATGAATGTTAATATCAAACTGTCTGTAAACCTTAATGAGTGTGACTATCAATATCAAACCGTTCATGAAGATAAACGAATGCAAATATCAAAATGTTTATAAACCTTAAATGAGTGTGATTACCAAACGCTTATAAATATCAATATGTTCATAAATCATAACGACTGTTTAACAACCGCGAAGGATTATATACGGGTCTAACGATACTCTTCATACTGTCCCTGGAAACTGAACGATAAGAAACGGACCCACCCCCCCCCCCCACCCCAACCGCACTCTAAGAAGTTCTCAATGTGGGATTTTCCAGCATTTAGCAACTTAAAAACTACAATGGGTCATCCTCGCAAGAAAACAAAAGATAAGATAGTACGTTTTCGTCTGTAGATCTGTCTTTACATTTGACCTCTCAAGTATCCCTTCTTACCCGCGTGTTCTCGAGACATGAATGCTTCAATCACGAGTGGAGAAAATGAAACAACCGTAGTCTGTGAAACTAGACCTGTCTTGTTTTGACTCTCAGTTGCCTGGGATGGTATATCGTGAAACTAGACATGTTTCCGCGAGTTTCAGTTGACTGCAAACGAAGCGCTGCATTACAAGCACCTGACAGTTTTACTGTACCGTGAATACTATCCAGCTCTCTTGAATGGATGGGACACGATATTCCACATCGGCTTCAGATACGCTCCTGGACCACATGAAGCACCCAGCTTGAGGCTGTATATCTGTGTCGCGCCATTTCTTGCTTGCACGACTGAGTAGCGCAGTACTTAGCACACTCGTCAATCACGGCTAGGTCGGCGGTTCGAATCCGGGCAGAGACGCTACACTCACTCCCTACTTTAGAATTATGACAGACAACGTTTCCAGGCGCAGATACACGCTTCGGCATGAGCAGCAGAGACGACAAGGAACCCTGATTTCAGGTCGTCCGTAATTGAAGCACCAAGTAGAACAGGACAATAAAATGATATAAAGAAAGATATAACAACAGGAAAAAAATAAAGGGAAGAAGAGCCGGAGAAAGATCAAAAGAAATGATACCAGAAAGTCTGACGAGATGATGTGAGAGGAGCTAATGGCCTATATGAAGGATCGTGTACTCTGGAGAAGCATACGCCAGTCGGCACGGCACCTGATGATGATGAGCAGAATAGTACATACTCTAGATGCCAGGACGACCTACTCAGCCTGAATGATACACCGGCCAACGACCCATACCTGACTGCCTGACTCCGGTTATCAAACCACAGCTGATCAAGACCCTATTTCATCTTTTTTTAAAAATGGTGTCCCTAGCAACAGACAGTTGTCTGACCATGTGAATAGGGCTCACAATGGGAAAGCGAAGCCAGTCCCAAAAAATGCGCCTACAAGAAGCTGGATGTGTTGGGCCGAATGACTCATAACTGTTGACACAAAGTAATTAATGGCGGCGGTAGTGGTTGTGGTGGTGGTGGTGGTTGTGGTTGTGGTGGTCAGCAGAAGGAAGAAGAATCGTTGAACATGATCGACATGTTAATTCATAAAGGTAGGGGTAGGAGGGGGCTACGGAGGGCTCAACGTTAATCAGAACACAAATCGGACGTCAAGTGGCACGCAAGAAGAAGAAGAAGATTAGCGTATGTACATTTTAAAAAGTAATCTTCATTTGTTAAAATGTCCCACCTCGGCAATGAAGATCTTGCTACGACTGATCCCAAACACTTTTCATCTGTTCCCTCGAAGACAAAACTTCCGTAAGTTGTTTCCATTCTCTTATGTTGATTTCACCTCCACACTGTAACATACATATGCTCATTTTTTTTTACAGTTTTTATTTCTATTTTTAAACTGCCCCACACCTGGACTTTGGTACACGAAGGTCCAGATCTGATGGCGCAGTGACATGTTGTTCTATCAGGTCAAAGAGACACTAAGGAGGTCTGTTGATGTTCATCTCTTCTTTGATCTGTTGGTATGCTGGAGGCTGATGGGGTTTAGCACCGCGCCTGCCTGCCTTTTCTACCCAATATCCAGGAGCCGAATACCTACTTCTGCAACTGGGTAATTTGGATGCCTCTGCCCCAAACTGAACCATAAAATCTCCACGTGTGAGACAAGGAAACCACTGAGCTACCTGACCCCTCTCATGTTGTGAGACAAGGAAACCACTGAGCTACCTGACCCCTCTCATGTTGTGAGACAAGGAAACCACTGAGCTACCTGAGCCCTCTCATGTTGTGAGACAAGGAAACCACTGAGCTACCTGAGCCCTCTCATGTTGTGAGACAAGGAAACCACTGAGCTACCTGAGCCCTCTCATGTTGTGAGACAAGGAAACCACTGAGCTACCTGAGCCCTCTCATGTTGTGAGACAAGGAAACCACTGAGCTACCTGAGCCCTCTCATGTTGTGAGACAAGGAAACCACTGAGCTACCTGAGCCCTCTCATGTTGTGAGACAAGTAAACCACTGAGCTACCTGAGCCCTCTCATGTTGTGAGACAAGGAAACCACTGAGCTACCTGAGCCCTCTCATGTTGTGAGACAAGGAAACCACTGAGCTACCTGAGCCCTCTCATGTTGTGAGACAAGGAACCACTGAGCTACCTGAGCCCTCTCATGTTGTGAGAAACGACCACAACGTTACTTCACTTATTGTTGGACTTGTTGAGACACCCCCCCCCCTTTTCCAAATTCCTCAAACTCCCATCTCAGGCAGTGGCAAATCAGCCAACATTCAGGAAAAGATAGGTTCTTCGGACATGTCATGAGAAGATACAAATTAAAAGTGGTCCTTTTATTTCATGGTGGCTCATAGGAAATCTGATGTTAGCATTATTTCTTGTAAGATATTAGAACACTAGAGGGAACTGTGGTCAGCGTCACGCCTGGCTGTCTTTTCTTCCCAGCACACTAGAGGGTGATGTGGTCAACGTCACGCCTAGCTGTCTTTTCTTCCCAGCACACTAGAGGGTGATGTGGTCAACGTCACGCCTAGCTGTCTTTTCTTCCCAGCACACTAGAGGGTGATGTGTCAGCATCATGCTTGGCTGCCTTTTTTTTTCAATTTCTGCCCATTTCTGCTGAGGTGGTCAGATTCAAACCACCGACATTCGCCTTGAGAGACAAGTGCACTTACCACTTCGCCACTCTATGGCCCATGTCACGAGAAGGCAGAATGCACATAACATGGCAATCATTTAAAAACCCATGGCCAAAAAAAAAAACATAGGAAGACCGTAAAAAAGCCTATCTCAATGGGCTGACCAAGTGGCACATGAAAACAAAACCCAGAAAGAGACGTAACAATGACAAACACTAAAACCACTGGACTATGTGACCATAACTGTTGACACAAAGTAATTAATGGCGGCGGTAGTGGTTGTGGTGGTGGTGGTGGTTGTGGTTGTGGTGGTCAGCAGAAGGAAGAAGAATCGTTGAACATGATCGACATGTTAATTCATAAAGGTGGGGGGAGGAGGGGGCTACGGAGGGCTCAACGTTAATCAGAACACAAATCGGACGTCAAGTCGCACGCAAGAAGAAGAAGAAGATTAATGTAAGTACATTTTAAAGAGTAATCTTCATTTGTTAAAATGCCCCACCTCGGCAATGAAGATCTTGCTACGACTGATCCCAAACACTTTTCATCTGCTCCCTCGAAGACAAAACTTCCGTAAGTTGTTTCCATTCTCTTATGTTGATTTCACCTCCACACTGTAACATACATATGCTCATTTTTTTCCAGTTTTTATTTCTATTTTTAAACTGCCCCACACCTGGACTTTGGTACACGAAGGTCCAGATCTGATGGCGCAGTGACATGTTGTTCTATCAGGTCAAAGAGACACTAAGGAGGTCTGTTGATGTTCAGCTCTTCTTTGATCTGTTGATATGCTGGAGGCTGATGTGGTTTAGCACCGCGCCTGTCTGCCTTTTCTACCCAATATCCAGGAGCCGAATACCTACTTCTGCAACTGGGTAATTTGGATGCCTCTGCCCCAAACTGAACCATAAAATCTCCACGTGTGAGACAAGGAAACCACTGAGCTACCTGAGCCCTCTCATGTTGTGAGACAAGGAAACCACTGAGCTACCTGAGCCCTCTCATGTTGTGAGACAAGGAAACCACTGAGCTACCTGAGCCCTCTCATGTTGTGAGACAAGGAAACCACTGAGCTACCTGAGCCCTCTCATGTTGTGAGACAAGGAAACCACTGAGCTACCTGAGCCCTCTCATGTTGTGAGACAAGGAAACCACTGAGCTACCTGAGCCCTCTCATGTTGTGAGACAAGGAAACCACTGAGCTACCTGAGCCCTCTCATGTTGTGAGACAAGGAAACCACTGAGCTACCTGAGCCCTCTCATGTTGTGAGACAAGTAAACCACTGAGCTACCTGAGCCCTCTCATGTTGTGAGACAAGGAAACCACTGAGCTACCTGAGCCCTCTCATGTTGTGAGACAAGGAAACCACTGAGCTACCTGAGCCCTCTCATGTTGTGAGACAAGGAAACCACTGAGCTACCTGAGCCCTCTCATGTTGTGAGAAACGACCACAACGTTACTTCACTTATTGTTGGACTTGTTGAGACACCCCCTCCCCTTTTCCAAATTCCTCAAACTCCCATCTCAGGCAGTGGCAAATCAGCCAACATTCAGGAAAAGATAGGTTCTTTGGACATGTCATGAGAAGATACAAATTAAAAGTGGTCCTTTTATTTCATGGTGGCTCATAGGAAATCTGATGTTAGCATTATTTCTTGTAAGATATTAGAACACTACAGGGAACTGTGGTCAGCGTCACGCCTGGCTGCCTTTTCTTCCCAGCACACTAGAGGGTGATGTGTCAGCATCACGCCTGGCTGCCTTTTCTTCCCAGCACACTAGAGGGTGATGTGTCAGCATCACGCTTGGCTGCCTTTTTTTTTCAATTTCTGCCCATTTCTGCAGCCTGGATGACTGAGGTGGTCAGATTCAAACCACCGACATTCGCCATGAGAGACAAGTGCACTTACCACTTCGCCACTCTATGGCCCATGTCACGAGAAGGCAGAATGCACATAACATGGCAATCACTTAAAAACCCATGGCCAAAAAAAAAAAAAAAACATAGGAAGACCGTAAAAAAGCCTATCTCAATGGGCTGACCAAGTGGCTCATGAAATCAAAAGCCAGAAAGAGATGTAACAATGACAAACACTAAAACCACTGGACCATGTCTCAGTATAAATCCTCTGTGGATAGAGCACCAGTTCTGGCTGAAGGTTATGACGTCCAAGTGTAAATTTAGCATTAGCTGCAAATAAACGGAACTTAACCACTGCATTTCTACACTACACATACTTCATAACGCCAGCGACACATCTGCATTTCATACACTGCCAAGCTGATAGCATAATCAAATACAGCACGAGATGAGATTCACAAATCCTGGAACAGGTGTGTACTTCCCGCCATGGGACGAAAGCAGACCAGCCCATATTCTGATAAGCTTCTGGTTAAGTAACGAAGTGACCCTGGTTGCTGCAAGCTGGGCTCAGTTACCTCCCCTCTCTCTCTCCCCCCAACTCTAGGCAAGTACATTATCGAATGTATCGAGTTACTGACATAATGTAGCTTGTGACATCTCTGACAACAAATGACAGTTTTCTTTAAAAACATTTCCTTATAATATTTCTGGGCAGAATGTCAGACCGGCCTGCGTGCCCAATTCTTTACCCTTTAAAAATAAATATCTATCTATCTATCTATCTATCTATCTATCTATCTATCTATCTATCTATCTATCTATCTATCTATCTATCTATCTATCTATCTATCTATCTATCTATCTATCTATCTATCTATCTATCTATCTATCTGTCTGTCTGTCTGTCTATCCTGCCCTATATCTTTCCTGCTGCCACAATGTATTCTAGCCTGCCTCGCCTTATACGGTGTCCCATAAATTTGGATTTGTCTTTTTTTCTGACTTTCGTTACTGCTGTCTAACGTCTCCAGCCTCCCTCAGAACCTCTGCTGATCTGACTCCTCTGCTGCCCGCGGTATTCGTAGCGTTCTTCTAAGGAACCACATTTCAGTGGCTTCCAGTTGGCGTTCTACTTCATTAGAGACTGACCTTGCCTCACAACCGTGAAGTAAAACTGGCTCGATGTAGCAATGGAGTACTCGATGTAGCAATGGAGTACTCGATGTAGCACTGGATCACTCGATGTAGCACTGGAGTACTCGATGTAGCACTGGAGTACTCGATGTAGCAATGGATCACTCGATGTAGCAATGGAGTACTCGATGTAGCAATGGAGTACTCGATGTAGCAATGGAGTACTCGATGTAGCACTGGATCACTCGATGTAGCACTGGAGTACTCGATGTAGCACTGGAGCACTCTATGTAGCACTGGAGTACTCGATGTAGCACTGGATCACTCGATGTAGCACTGGAACACTCTATGTAGCACTGGAGTACTCGATGTAGCACTGGAGTACTCTTTACCTCACTCCCACTGACAGTGATTTATTACACAAAATAGTTTTCGTTTCCTGAAACATATACTATTATATAATATTAATTATATTATCTTATATCTTATATCCTTCCCGTGCCGTTAAACGTCACATAGGGCTCGCAAAGTAGTTCGCCAATTTTTCCTGTCTTCGGCGAGTCTTTCAACCTCATCAAAGGATTTTATGCCTGTTAATTTGGCCTCTCGTAATAATGTCTTATTTATATTAATTATATTAACAGCATTATAATTAAAATTTTTTATTACATTATTTTGATATTAAAATTAATATTACACTATTTGGGGAACGAGTTAAAACCCGATATCATGATACATTCTTCGGTGCTCGACCTGGAAAGGCCGTTTGTTTTACTTAAATCCATCGTTATGTGACATGTCAGGACCCAGAACGTCTGACGTATTTTTTTAGAACAGGGTTGGGCCTTGTTTAAGGCCATTACTAACCCACTCGAGGCAGACAGTCGTCAGTTTCCAGTTGACACCAGCTGGGAAGTTAAACAGGGTCTTGGCCGGCTGTGGTTCGCCAACCCTGATGCTGCAAGGAGGCGGATACTGACCCGCTGACGGCCACCCTCAGTTCTGCTTGAGTTCTACCATCTTTGCTTCCACATCACGATATTGTTTAGTTCATACTAACAACCGTTGATATTATGATATTGGGGCTGGCCAGGGCGCCGCGCAATGCATTCACTATATGACCTTCTGTTCTCGAATAAAACTTAAACAAAAAAAAAACTATTTCTTACGACGACATACGTATGTCTGCTCGCCTGTACCCCGCCATCTTTTTTATTCCCAAGTTTACGAGAGCAAATTGAAGAAGCTCTCACCCCCAAGCGAGATAACTCGCTCTGCTCCGCACGACAGGGGCAGACAAGCAAGGGCAGCACCATAAACCACGTTTCAACCGTTATCTAAGACGCTGTTAAAACGCCCCACTTTAAGAGCGGCAGATTTCTCGGCGATTTAAAATATTAACGATGAGGTTTTGGGGAAAAAAAAAGAAAATATGAAGGCGGGTAAAAGCAGAGAAGAGAAGAGAGGAGCAATCTTTGCTAGGTAAAGATGAACATCTTGCATCCTTCCCGTGCCGTTAAACATCACATAGGGCTCGCATGGTACTTCGCCAAGTTTTTTCGGCGAGCTTTTCAACCTCATCAAGGGATTTTATGCCTACTAATTTGGCCTCTCTTAACAATGTCCTCTTTAGAGTTTCACGTGACCGTTAGCCCACTGGTAGCTCGTTCTAGGATCCTCTGTTTCTTCTCATCACATGGCCGATATACAAGTGCATGTCTATTTTCCCTTTTCTGATCACCCATGAGACAGGTTGTTGTTGTTCACTTATCTGTCTTATCTCTTCTTTGCTCTTAAATTCGTTCCACTTTATACAGAGTATTTTCCTCGGCATTTGTTGTCATAAGAAGAACATAGTGTCATTTATACGAGTCTCTTTATTCCATGGTCTCTGTCAACGAGCGCTACTGAGAATATGAGAGATAACAGAAATGAAGACTGCGGAAAAACTGCTTCTAGTAATGACTTATCTCTGTAAAACACATTCAACACGCGCATTTTGTGCCATCTTTCTTACAAGAAGGGTACTAACAAAGCTAAGAATTTAAATTTCCATCTATTTTCTCGTGTTTTTTTAATGTGCTGTGTTGTTTTTGTATGTGATCCTTGAAACAAGGCTTTCGCCAAAATATTGGATTGTTGTTCTGCCCACTTTCCTCACTCTTTCTGTGTGTGTGTGTGTGTGTGTGTGTGTGAGAGAGAGAGAGAGAGAGAGAGAACAGAGAGGCTGGAGTTAAAAAGCAAATTATAGCAAAGATCAGAGGCAGACAAGCGAGATTTATAGGAGATTTCCTGAGAAGAAGAAAATTGGAACACACTGTGGCAACTGGAAAAACTGAGGGAAGATGAGGCAAAGGAAGACAGAGAGAGAAGTTATTGGATGGGCTGTCAGTGTGGCTAGGAAGAAAGTCACCGGCGGATCTCATAATCAACTCAAAAGACAGGGAATCGTGGAGAGAAATGATCGCCTACGCCACACGACACGAAACGTAGATAAAACTGAACGCTTTCTGTCATTCTTGCTTCTTGCCCACTTTTCTCACTCTTTCCTATCTTTTTGTAAAACTAAACCATGCACCTCCACCTTTACAACTGAGAATACGATCTATGGAATCTTATGGAGCCTTTTTTCTTCCTTGACAGATATGTTCTTAATATAACCAGGTAGGCTCCAATTAAAAAAAAAAATTAAGGGATGAAGAAATTAATGTTTTCCTGAGTAGTGTTTTGTAGTAATCTTTTGTAGTGATTTGTAATCTTTTGTAGTGATTTATAGTTATTTTCAGTTTGAGAATATGATGATACTTTGGAGTCCTCCTTCAAAAGCAAGTCGTAATTTAAAATGCGCTCCATATAAACGGCATGAGTTCTAATTTCAAAATTTCTAGAGAATGAATTATTAGATTATCTCAGGTTATATGATCATTTTGTCTTGTTAACAAATGTTGACTGAAAGAATTGCTAAATTTCTGTTTCAAATTTTTGGCCAAAACAGAAAGCAAAACAGGCTAGCAATACAGGGGAGACAATATGTGCTGACACCACGGGCTAGCAACACAGGGGAGACAATATGTGCTGACACCACGGGCTAGCAACACAGGGGAGACAATATGTGCTGACACCACGGGCAAACAGGGGAGACAATCCAGGCTGACAGATTCTGAACATCTGAAATACTCCAACAAAGTCGAACTTTGCTGTCTTGGCCCGCTCCCACTGGCCTTTTTTTTTATTGATTTCCTTGTCCTTCAAACACAACAGTCATCACAGGGTCTCTGCTTATTCCAACAGCCCTCTCTCTCTCTCTCTCTCTCTCTCTCTCTCTCTCTCACACACACACACATACACACGCACATTTATTAACATTTTGTAATCAAATCAGTCTGAGTATACCTCATTCTGGGACTGGCCAAGTCTCCCAGAAGACAGACTTTAGACAGCCGAACAATAGCTGGGTCAACTGATGGGAGTGAAGTAAGATGAAGGCATTAAACACCTGTAAGGCTTGGACAAGTTTTTGGTTTTTTTTGGGGGGGGGGGGAGGGGGGAGGTGGTAAAGGAAAATAAAGACAACTCATTTGAGAAAGGCAGAGATACGTGTAATAAATGAGTTAAGGTGTGGAAGACTTTTCAGTGTCAATCATGCTCATAATCCAGGCTTTTTTCACAGTGTCAATCATGCTCATAATCCAGGCTTTTTTCACAGTGTCAATCATGCTCATAATCCAGGCTTTTTTCACAGTGTCAATCATGCTCATAATCCAGGCTTTTTTTACAGTGTCAATCATGCTCATAAACCAGGCTTTTGCAATGCTGCAGACTACAAGGAAATCTAAAAAAAGAAAAAAAACTAAACACGAAGACGAAAATCAGGATATTTAAGAGTAATGTTCCAAGTGCTCTACTCTATGGAAGTGAATGCTGGAAAATCACCAAAACAATAGAAAGCAAGCTGAAATCTTTCTAGACAAAATGTTTACGAAGCATTATAAGAATATTTTGGACAAATACCATAAGAAATAACATCCTGTTGGCTGAAATGCAGATGAAGCCACTGACAGCAATTATTGAGGAAAGACGCTGGCGATGGTTGGGATATGTGCTCCGGGTGACTGACAACTCACTAACAAAAACAGCACAAAAATGGACACCACAGGGGAACAGAAGTAAAGGCAGACCAAAAGAGACATGGAGAAGAACAACAGAAAGGATGTTGAGCAATAGAGGGCTCACCTGGGCAAGAGCGGAAAAAAAGGCGAAGGACAGGCGTTGGTGGAAAACCTTTGCGGAACCCCCATGTGCCTTGGGTACTTAAGGTTCAGAGAGTCAGAGAGAGAGAGAGAGAGAGAGGAGAGTCGTGATCATGAAAACAGACAGTACAGTTATAGAATACAGTGGTGTATAGTCTGCATCGAAAACCTGCAAAGCACTTAAAGACATGAGGGAAACAAAAAGTGACAAGAGAACTGCCGCTGTTCCGACAAGGAAGACAGTCCCTCGGTCAGGAGAGTGGAGTTGAGAATTTAGGTAGTGGAGCCTACAGAAATACCTACTTTAAGGAAAGTCACCACTAAGCACGCCACATTCGATTTTCCCCCACGCGTCTGCGCCACAGCATCATCTGCCCAAAAGACTCTACTTTGTATCCACACAGAAACCTACACAAACAAACAATGCTCGTTTCCCTTCCATTAGCTACCTGATTACAAAGTACATTTCACCACTTCGCTTACCTGTGTAACTTAAACATCAAAGAGGCTGTGCATCTTCAGAAACCGCGCACGGCGGGGGGACTATATCCACGCGTCAGAACTCCAGGAACTATTTACACTGAGAGCACCGAGTTCAGCTAACGAGGCTGTGATAAGGTTTTCGGATCTTCTTTCAACGCTTAGTGTAACCAGAATTAGTCCTTGGTTTTTCTGTGGTTTGTGGGCACGAGCTAGGAGTGTTCAAAGTGCACAATGAACACAAATTAGGAGAGTTCAAAGTGAGCACTTGACACGAATTTGGAGAGTTCAAAGTGCGCAACGGGCACGAGTTAGGAGAGTTCAAATTTTGCACTGGGCACGAATTAGAAGTGTTCAAAGTGTGCACTGGGCACGAAATAGGAGTGTTCAAAGTGTGCACTGGGCACTAATTAGGAGTGTTCAAAGTGTGCACTGGGCACTAATTAGGAGTGTTCAAAGTGTGCACTGGGCACTAATTAAGAGTGTTCAAAGTGTGCACTTGGCACGAATTAGTAGTGTTCAAAGTGTGCACTGGGCACGAATTAAGGAGTGTTCAAAGTGTACACTGGGCACGAATTAAGAAGTGTTCAAAGTGTGCACTGGGCACGAAATAGGAGTGTTCAAAGTGTGCACTGGGCACTAATTAGGAGTGTTCAAAGTGTACACTGGGCACGAATTAAGGAGTGTTCAAAGTGTGCACTGGGCACGAAATAGGAGTGTTCAAAGTGTGCACTGGGCACGGATTAGGAGTGTTCAAAGTGCCAGATCAGATCCGGCTTCACAAGGGACTGGATGTCAGCTAGATGATGTGAAGATGTCACATGAAAGCTGATGCATCGTATTAGGTCAGAAGTTGGAAGTTCCCACGTGTGTTAAGACGTTATTTGTGAAAATGTCTTCGAAAACAGGACCAGTACTGTGTATGTGTGTGTGTGTGCGCGCGCGCGCGCGCGTGAGAGAGAGAGAGAAGTACCTTTGCTAAGACAATACAGTAACTTTGTGGTGAAATGAGTTGGGGTCGAGATAGGAAGAAGGGAGGGATGGATGGAGAGAAAAGGAACGAACGAACATACTTTATTTTCAAAGGGTTAAGAACTGGGCACGCAGGCCCGTCTAACATTCTGCCCTTCATCACACAACTTTCACTCAGCCACAGTCATGCAGCATTTATTAATGAGCATTAATAATCACGAAGACACAATTAAATGATTACGCAAATAAATAATAAACGTATCTCTTGTTCATACACTCCACACTCTGATTTATGCAACAGCATGAAATAAACTTGCATTCTTACTTTCATTCAAAACTAAAATTTATAGAAAAGCTGTTAAAAATTACAACAATCAAGCCATACTTTAAACTACTTTAAACTATGCTTAGGAAGGCATATTTCTGACGCACATCGTCGGACATGCCACATCTTCTTACAAGTTATAGCTACGTGCTCTATTTAATTTTTTTCAATATCGCATTCATGTGAAACTATATTTTATCTCCTCTCTCTATTTCTTTGTCCTGTATGTTTTTGTATGATTAAGACTCACGCCGAAACGTCACAACTTTGTAGTAGTTAAGTAATAAAGCTGCTCCTACTTTTTTCCTACTAGTTTATACATTCAGGGAGGCATATAGTCCATATCAAACGATGTTGACAAAGTTTGAAGTTATAAGAACGAATATTAGTTTGTATGTTTTACATGAGTTGGCAGGGCATTCCAAAGATTGGCAGCTGAGTAAGAGAGGCTTTTTTTAAAATATGTCATTTGAGAGAGAGGGGGGGGGAAGGAGTGTTACCTTTGCTAAGACAATACAGAACATTTGTGATGGAATGAGTTGGGGTCGGGATGGGAAGGAGGGATGGAGAGGGAGGGAGAGAGAGAGAGAGAGAGAGAGAGAGGTGCATGAAGACTGTAGATTGATCTCGACTTAAGTATATTCTACATACATAGGTTCGGACATCTGTTTTAAAAAAATCTTAAAAAATCTCACAGGCCAAATTGGCTTTGGCTCCCTCAGAAAAAAATACGACTCTGCATAGGACTGTATTACTGTATTATATGACTGTATTACTGTATTATATGACTGTATTACATGATTGTATTACTGTATTATAGGATTGCATTACTGTATTACAGGACTGTATTACTGTATTATAAGATTGTATTACTGTATTATAGGATTGTATTACTGCATTATAGGTCTGTATTACTGTATTATAGGACCGTATTACTGTATTATAGGACCGTATTACTGTATTATAGGACCGTATTACTGCATTACAGGACTGAAGTACTGTATTATATGACTGTATTACACTTTACGTACGTCGACGATTTTCTATATATGAAAGACGTATGTCAAGAAAACAAAAAAACCTCTTAAGAGTCAAGAGTAAGTAGTGTCATACACATGCACATATTGAAAACCCATGAAACATTGCTCACCTCCAGTACATGCTCATCTTGTTTCTCTCTGTCCATCGACTTGGTTGTCGTTGAGATGACCCCTGTAAGTGAACACAGGAAAAAAATATCTACAGATTTCTTGGACACCCAAGGCTTACATATAAAGAAGATACAACATTCCTATAGCAAGTATGACATATACTCGTATAACATTCCTATAATACGTGTGACATATACTCATATAATATTCCTATAACAAATGTGACATATACTCGTATAATATTCCTATAACACATGTGGCATATATTCGTACAACATTCCTAGAACAAATGTGCCATATACTCGTATAACATTACTATAACAAGTGTGACATATACACGTATAACATTCCTATAACAAATATGACATACTCGTATAACATCCCTACAACAAGTGTGACATATACTCGTATAACATTCCTACAACAAGTGTGACATATACTCGTATAACATTCCTATAACAAATGTGACATATGAATTAACATTATTATAACACGTGTGACATATATTCGCATAACATTAGTATAACACGTGTGACATATACTCATATAACAGTATTACAACACGTGAGAGAAGTACTTCAAAATGTTTCTTGTATAATTTCCTTTACTGGCGTCTCTTTCAGCTGAGTGTCAGACGGGCCTGCGTGCCCAATTCTTCACCTTCTGAAAACCAAGCTCGATCACCCATTCGTTCCTCTTTCTATCCTCTTGTAAGACTCTTCTCTTGTTTGTTCCTCTCGCCAAAAGCAGCACCTCTGAGAAGAATAAAGTGGCGCCAAACTATCCCACCCCTCCCGGTTTATCTTACTCATTAGCTATTTTGTTTTCTTCCACCAAGGGACTAATCCCCACCCACCCCCGCCCCTCCAAGAAAGAAAACTCCGGTCTCAGGAGCGATGTACTGGCTGCCTGCCCCTCCCCCTCCCCACCCCACCCCCTTTTCAGCCCCCCAAAAAAACCCCTACCAAAAGAATAAATATTCTTTGAGTTATTAAGATATTTTGAATAGGGTGGGTAGGAACGTTCTACCTCAGTTTCAATGCTAAGCTTTTTATCAAACTCAACCACTGAACGCGACACCATGTAATCCTTACGAGGGCTGCTAATGCTTGAGTGAGTGAGTGAGTGAGTGAGAGTGAGTGAGCGAGTGAGTGAGTGAGTAAGTGAGTGAGTGAGTGAGTGAGTGAACGAGTGAGTGAGTGAATGAGTGAACGAGTGAGTGAGTGAGTGAGTGTGTGAGTCAGTCAGTGAGTCAGTGAGTGACACCTGCACCAGCTGTGACGCGCCGAAGCTGTCGAGGGCGCCCATCATAAAACAAATGTTCCTGTCTGGTCATAAGGAGGAGTACAACATAAGCAAGGCAGTTTATCCATACCAGACCGCACAGTATGATCAGGGTATCTGCTTACTTCAACAAATCATTACACTTTAAATTACTTAAGTATCAGTTTTTCTCTAGTTTTTTTTTCTTTGCCTTTATCCTTATCTGGTTTACCTCTCACCCCCTTGCAAATTTTTGTATTAATTTTCTCTGTGTACTCTTCCCCCCTTCCCCACCCTCCCTCCCCCCATTTCTCCTACACTATAAATGAAACGGTTATTTATTCGTCATGGCCCCTAGAACTCGGGGGCGGGTCCCCTGGGGGCTTCTTTCGGCCACTCCCTGGGAAACCCTGATAGAAATGATACAACGTCTAGACAGCCCATCTAAGTCAGTATAAATCAATTACGTGGAGGTAATATATCATACTGATAATCACGGTTATTTCCCTTGCTTTCTCCGTACTTCCCATATTAAAGAGGAAAAAAAAGGGGGGGGGAGGAGAAAGGGCGGCGACGCTGCCAGCTTTGGCCCACATGTATCTCAGAGGCACGAGCTCGCTTCATCGTGGTCCATCACACATAAAAATAGAACAGTAAGAGGAACAGCTTACCATAAAGAGCACTTTAAAGAAATGAGCTGGAATGTAAGCTGGAAACGTCAAAACTATATCCGTTAGTGGATAAAACCTTTCTTTACGCTCATCGCCCTTGTTCATCTCCAGGTCGTCAATCCGTTTGATATGTTCGATTATTTCTCTTTATCTTTTATTCTTTTTTTCTCTTGAGCATTGGAAAATCCACTACCGCCGGCTCGCTGGGTCTGCCGCAGCTTCGCCATGGCCCCGTTTGCCAAGGCGTTTCAAGGTGACCCAGAATGACCCTGACGGCTTGCGTAGCGATTCTGTGGCATATATACCATGACAGAAAGATAACATATGAGATGAAATGCTTACAAATAGAGGTAAACAAGACAAGAAGAGATCAGGTGCGAGAGGAAACAATCCAGCACATGGCGGGAATAATACCTGCCAAGGACAACACTGAAAGTCAGCGAGTTAAGTGGTTCGGGTATTTGATAGTGAGTTAAGTGGTTCGGGTATCTGATAGTGAGCTAAGTGGTCTGGGCATTTGATAGTGAGCTAAGTAGTTCGGGTATTTGACAGTGAGCTAAGTGGTTCGGGAATTTGATAGTGAGCTAAGTGGTTCGGGAATTTTAGAGTGAGTAAAGAGGTTCGGGCATATGATAGCGAGTAAAGTGGTTCGGGCATATGATAGCGAGTAAAGTGGTTCGGGCATATGATAGTGAGTAAAGTGCTTCGGGCATTTAATAATGAGTTCAGTGGTTCGGGAATTTGATGGTGAGTTAAGTGGTTCGGGCATTTGATAATGAGTTAAGTGGTTCGGGCATTTGATAATGAGTTAAATGGATCAAGCATTTGATAGTGAGCTAAGTGGTTCGGGCATACGTTAGTAAGCTAAGTGGTTCGAGCATCTGATAGTGAGCTAAATGGTTCGGGCATTTGATACGCAAGACTCCAGAACAACCAACAGTACGCGCATACATCTCGAAAACATCTGAATACAGGGTGCGTGGACAATCAAGGAAAAGTGGATAGATGAGGTGAAAGACATACTGAGGAAAACTCTAACATGACAGCTACCCTGGCCTCTAACCTTTCTCTGGACCGATGCTTGGAACTCCCTGCGACCCTGATGGCACAAGCAGACAGATAAGATGTTTTCTTGTTTGTTTTTTTTTTCTTTAAAATCTAATTTTTATATCTTATCTTATCTTATATCCTTCCCGTGCCGTTAAACGTCACATAGGGCTCGCAAAGTAGTTCGCCAGTTTTTCCTGTCTTCGGTGAGTCTTTCAACCTCATCAAAGGATTTTGTGCCTGTTAATTTGGCCTCTCTTAACAATGTCCTCTTCAGAGTTTCACGCGGTCTGCTTCTTTTTCTTTGGCCTGTTGTGTTCCACTTAATAGCTTGTTTTGGGATTCTCTGATCATTTCTTCTCATCAAGTGACCAACATATGTCCATCTCCTTTTCCTGATCACCCATGAGACTGGTTGTTGTTGTTCAGTCATCTGTCTTCTCTGCATTGTTCTTGAATTCGTTCCACTTGATGCCGAGTATTTTCATTATATCTAATTCTAACTCTTTCCTTAAATCCAATTATGCATTTAAAAAAAATAGGTTCTATAACTCTTCTTTTACGTCAGCCCCACTCCACTTTCTTCTCCTCCGTCCCCACTGACCCCAATATTAAAAATAATAGTGCACTCTACGCTAATCATGCACACGTCAGATCAGAGGCCTAAAAGACCCGAGGGCTACCTGCCTACATCAATTTAAACGACTCGCAATCTTAGGTGCCTTGCTAGAAGGTTTTGACCTTGAATTTTGCGGGGACAGGAAGTGTGCCGTCCACGTTCCACGCATACCACAGAAAGCTCAGCAATTTGTCAGTTGGTCTTCCGTACGTCTTCCGTACAAGGAAAGTATGGCTGACGATTTTACAAATTAAGGAACGCTTTCCTCTTGTCTGACAAATGTCATACGGGGGAATAATAATAGGTCTTGTCTCGTCTTTTTATCTCACTGGATCTGCGAGCTCTTGTTCTTTGCAGCTGGTGTCGTGAAGATGGTTAGACATGGCATCCTATCGGCTCGGGAGCAGGTTATGGCGCCTGTTTTTTTCAGTCCTGGAGGGCAGCTAAAAAGCAGGGGGTATGCAATGCTTCTTTAGCAGACGATCCCATGGCGATCCCTGCCCCGTTAGCCAGGCTGATCCTGTACTGGGGGTAACAAGGGTCTGGTCGGCTATGGTTCGCTAACCCTGACGCTAGCATGTTAGCTAAGGGCTGCTGATTGCCAAAACGGACAGTCTTTGCCATGATGATGATGATGATGATGATGAAAATTTAAAAAAACTGGCCGGATTGACAAACTGATGGATTATTAAAAAAAAAAAATTTTTTTAAATTCTTTTCAAAATCTTGGGGGGATGCATACAGATTCTCTGGTATGAAAGACTTTTCATAAAGACAAACTTAAATATGCACAATGTATACAGATACAATGAAAGCTTAACAATTTACTCCAGAATCATCGATTTGGCTGCAATGGATCTGTAGTTCGCTCTGTCCCGTGCCTTCGTTTCCATCTCTTCAAGTCGTCCCATGGCTCTCTATTTCTGCAGATCCTTTGCTCTTTTCACTTCAATTTCTCTCTCTCTCTCTCTCTCTCTCTCTCTCTCTCTCTCTCTCTGATCCACCACAAGTTATTCAGTTTGCGAAATGTCATCTGAGTCGTCAGTTATGGGATTTCAACGACTTGGGACGAGGTGTGACGTTACTTGGGACGAGGTGTGACGTTACTTGGGGCGAGGTAAGACGTTACTTGGGGCGAAGTAAGAGGTCTGCGAAAAGTGGATACTTTGTCATTTATGGCCTGTCCCTTGCACAAAATATCCAAGCTGGTATCTGTTAAATTTCTAAAATTACCAAAGTGGGTGAAACCTTCCTCTTCTCCTCTTTTTCCTTCTTCTCCTCTCATTTCCTCTTCTCCTCTCACTCCCTCCAAAACAAATAAATAAATAAAAAAATATAACCCAGAAATTCCACAGGAACAACGTACATACTCCACAGCAAACACTTCGAGATTGTCAAACATATACAGGGCCGTCAGAAGTGGCTAAAGCGTCGGATCTGACATATACAGGGCCCTCAGAAGTGGCTAAAGCGTAGGATCTGACATATACAGGGCCCTCAGAAGTGGCTAAAGCGTAGGATCTGACATATACAGGGCCCTCAGAAGTGGCTAAAGCATCGGATCTGACATATACAGGGCAGTAAGAAGTGGCTAAAGCATCGGATCTGACATATACAGGGCAGTAAGAAGTGGCTAACGCTTCGGATCTGACATATACAGGGCAGTAAGAAGTGGCTAAAGCTTCGGATCTGACATATACAGGACCTAAGAAGTGGCTAAAGCTTCGGATCTGACATATACAGGACCTAAGAAGTGGTTAAAGCATCGGATCTGATATATACAGGACCTAAGAAGTGGTTAAAGCATCGGATCTGATATACACAGGACCTCAGAAGTGGCTAAAGTGTCGGATCTGACATATACAGGACTGTAAGAAGTGGCTAAAGCTTCGGATCTGACATATACAGCACCTAAGAAGTGGCTAAAGCGTCGGATCTGATTTTTTTTTTTAAATGATATTTTAGATGTCAAAGTTAACATTTCTTTATCTTCACTTCGGCACGCAAATGTGAACTGTTATCTCTTCACGCGCGTTGAAGGTGAACAAATCAACAGCTTACAGCAGTTGGAAATCACGTTCCGCCATTTCACTTTCTATCCCTCATGGATTGCCATTCACCCGTTAAATGTGTGCACAAAGTGCACTCATTACACTACTCTATATGAGTTTACAAATGCTTGTTAAAGGTCGGAGTGCATTTTTACACAAACGAAATATGAGACAACCGGAAATGAAGCATAAGTGGGATAAGTTTAAAAAGTGGCTTGTCGGTGTATTATGTTCTGTGTACACGACGTGTAGACTAACATACTCCATGTTTGAGTCATAATCTCGGGGGGCTGTTAGTGAGGTTCTTGTTATGTTAGCGAGGTTCTTGGGCTGTTAGCGAGGTTCTTGCTATGTTAGCGAGGTTCTTGGGCTGTTAGGGAGGTTCTTCACTCGATAAGAATGTATTAAGACAGTGTTCTCTTTGTTCATGATTGTATGCCATTGAGAGCTTTCCTAGTTCCCTTCCTCTCCATCATGATGATGATGATGATGATGATGACGCATAAGCTGGATGTTCCCAGCAGTCAACCCTGTAAAGATGTTGGGACACAAGCATGATGTCAGATTGGATGTGGGATTATTTTGGCTTGCCGACAGAACTAGAATGCATTTCCCTCCCCCCCCCCCCATCATTTCCCAAAAAATATTCAGCTTCTCAGACGACTCCATCACCATGAAGTCCTCGGCGAGTCCTACCCCGTTAGCCAATCTCAAGATATTTCTCTGAGCGTCAAATAAGAGCCAGGACAAGGATTCGGTCATCTCAGGTTCTTTGGCCCGAAAATCAGAACAGCATCTTTGTTGTTCTCTCGTCCCACGACACACACACTAACACATCCATCTTTGTTCCTCTCTCGTCTCATGACAGCCACACTAACACAGCCATCTTTGTTCCTCTCTCGTCGCATGACAACCATACCAACAGAGACATCTTTGTTCCTCTCTCGTCTCATGACAGCCATACCAACAGAGCCATCTTTGCTTCTCTCTCGTCTCACGACTGCCACACTAAAAGACCCATCTTTGTTCCTCTCTCTCTCTCTCTCTCTCTCTCTCTCTCTCTCTCTCTCTATGTGCGTCTATGGCAGTATAGAACTCACATCATTAAGTGCGTATGTGGCAGTATAGGACTCGCATCATTAAGTGCGTCTTTGGCATATAAGACTTGCAACATTAAGTGCGTCTATTGCAGTATAGGACTCGCATCATTAAGTGCGTCTATTGCAGTATAGGACTCGCATCATTAAGTGCGTCTATGGCAGTATAGGACTCACATCATTAAGTGCGTATGTGGCATATAAGACTTGCAACATTAAGTGCGTCTATGGCAGTATAGCACACACAACATTAAGTGCGTCTATTGCAGTACAGGACTCACATCATTAAGTGTGTCTATGGCAGTATAGCACACACATCATTATGTGCGTCTATTGCAGTATAGGACTTACATCATTAAGTGTGTCTATGGCAGTATAGGACTCACATCATTAAGTGTGTTTGTGGAAGTATAAGACTCACATCATTATGTGCGTCTATGGCAGTATAGTACCCACATCATTAATGCGTCTATGGCATTATAGGACCCACATCATTAATGCGTCTATGGCAGTATAGGACCCACATCATTAATGCGTCTATGGCAGTATAGGACCCACATCATTAATGCGTCTATGGCAGTATAGGACTCACATCATTAATGCGCCTATGGCAGTATAGGACCCACATCACTAAACGCCTCTATTATAGGACAGAACCCACATCAATAAACGCCTCCATGGTAGGACAAGACCCACATCACTAAACGCCTCTATGGCAGGATAAGACCCACATCACTAAACGCCTCTATGGCAGGATAATACCCACATCACTAAACGCCTCTATGGCAGGACAGAATCCACATCACTAAACGCCTCTATGGTATGACAAGACCCACATCACTAAACGCCTCTATGTTAGGACAAGACCCACATCACTAAACGCCTCTATGGCAGGACAGAATCCACATCACTAAACGCCTCTATGGTATGACAAGACCCACATCACTAAACGCCTCTATGGTATGACAAGACCCACATCACTAAACGCCTCTATGGTAGGACAGAACCCACATCACTAAACGCCTCAATGGTATGACAGGACCCACATCACTAAACACCTCTATGGTAGGACAAGACCCACATCACTAAACGCCTCTATGGCAGGACAGGACCCACATCACTAAACGCCTCTATGTTAGGACAAGACCCACGTCACTAAACGCCTCTATGGTAGGACAAGATCCACATCATTAAACGCCTCTATGTTAAGACAAGACACACATCACTAAACGCCTCTATGGTAGGACAATACCCACATCACTAAACGCCTCTATGGCAGGACAAGACCCACATCACTAAACGCCTCTATGGTAGGACAAGACCCACATCACTATACGCCTCTATGGTAGGACAAGACCCACATCACTAAACGCCTCTATGGTAGGACATGACTACATTTCATAAAAAACAAGTACATCAGTATTTGCGTTTCTTTCAATCCGCAAACCATCACCTTCGTTCTATCACCACATCAGACTGGCAAACGTCTTATCCCAGGTTATTTATCACAATCTGCCAATGTGCCTGAACAATGTTCCAGAATTTGGGTCGCGGCACTCGTCTGCCGGGCAGACTTGGGTCCTCCCTTCAGGTAAAGACGCAACCAGGCGGGACTGAAAACACACTCGGCGTGGAAATAAACTCTAGACTTTCCCTCGTGTAAATAGAATCAGTGAACTGCGGTTTTACGGATGAATAGACATAGTAATGCACGTCAAAATTTGGGATAAGGTGAGGGGGGGGAGAGGTGTGAAAGACTTGAATGAGTCACCAGCAGATGTCTTGAGTGCATGTGTATATATACACTGTATGTATGTGTGTAATGCGCTTGGCCGTGTGTGTGTATGTTTTCATAGAATTGGAGAGACCAAAGTGGGGTGAACCGAAAACTACGGCCTCTCGAAAGCGTTATAATTCTGTCCATTAGCGCTTGCTAGGAGAACCTGGTAGCCTAAGTGGGACGATACCAGCCTAAAATTACATATACAAGATCAGGTGACTTGTTTAGTTTTGTTGTAGTGAGACGGATGTTAGACCATGAGAAGACAGGTTAGATCAAGAGAAGACAGAAGTTAGATCAAGAGAAAACAGAAGTTAGATCAAGAGAATGCAGAAGTTAGATCATGACAAGACAGAAGTTAGATCATGAGAAGAGGGAGGTTAAATCATGGCGAGACAGAAGTTAGATCATGAGAAGAGGGAGGTTAAATCATGTGAAGATAGAAGTTAGATCATGTGAAGATAGATCATGACAGGACAGAAGCTAGATAATGATAAGACAGAGGTTAAATCAAGAGAAGACATAAGTTAGATCATGAGAACATAGAGGTTAAATCAAGAGAAGACAGAATTTAGATCATTACAAGACAGAAGTTAGATCATGAGAAGAAAGAGGTTAGATCAAGAGAAGACAGAAGTTAGATTATGACAAGACATCGCTGTTGGCGAGATTTTTCAGTTGCCGTGCGTGAAGCGGTGCTCCTCCCGGCCAATGAAGAAAGGTGCAAATGGGGTTGCCGCGCAGCATCACTGCGGTAAAGGTGGTAGAAAGGATAAAGCGAAGCAAACAGTCAAATCACGGCACTTCTTGTCTGGAGGTCGGCCACGTCCTGAGTGCAGTCATATCGGGTGAAATGCATGAACCTGCTTGTCCCAGAGGTTAAGACACTGCTGGCGAGACTCTTCAAATGCCGTGCGTGGAGTGAAGCTCCTCCCGGTCAAGGAAGAAATGCGGAAAAGAAATAAAGGTTGCTATGCAGTGCCGACGGGAAAGGTGGTGGAAAGGATAAAGTGAAGTTTAATCGGTATGTCCAGTAGTATCACTACGAGAGCTATACATACCACGGCACCTCTGCCCTAGAGGCCGGCCACGTCCGAAATACACCTACACTGGTGAAATATGCCTAAACCGGCACACACAAGGGGTGGAACTTGATGGCTAGATATGTCATGCCACCTCCGCTCTAGAGGTCGGTCACGCCTGATATACACCCATACTGGTGAATTTTGCCTAAACCGGCTCGCACCAGGGGTGAATCTTGAAGTCTATGCATGTCACAGTACCTCTGCTCTAGAGGTCGGTCACGTCCCATTCACGCCCATACTGGGATAATATGCCTAAACCAGCTCAACCCAGGGGTGGAAGTCACTAGTGGCGAGGATTCGTCCTCCTGGACAAAAGCTCCATCCTGGTCACAACTAGGAAGGGTAGCGGCCATGACCGCAAAATGCTGAAGTCGGAGACACTGGACAAGGGCAGTCTAGATAGGCAGCTACCTCTCACCCGGCGGGGATGTTTGCGTATCCTAATCACGCTGAGGTTTTCCGGTGAGAAAGTCCAACTCTGGACTGGATGGGCAACCACCTCTCACCCGGCAGTGATACACGGGTATATCAAAACACGTCGAGGTTTTCCGGTGAAAAGGTCCAACTCTGGCCTGGGTGGGCTACTGCCTCTCACCCAGCGGGGATGCACTGATATCCTAAACACGTCGAGGTCTTCCGGTGAGAAAGTCCAACTCTAGACTAAACTTATGCAATGAAAACCACGGTGTCACGCAATCCCGCTTCTGAGACCCACCAAGAATACAGGCTAAAGCACTGTGATACTCTGAACCCCTTGTGGTCCTCTCGTGGATCTCGTGTGGTCTTTTCGGGGACCACACAGGAGATCACGGGACCTAACGAGGACCACAGGTGTAAATTCAGTAGGATCACAGTGCGGTTTTGGTGGTAGAAGCCAAAGAAGAAGAAGATGACAAGACAGAAGTTAGATCAAAAGAAGACAGAGGTTAAATCAAGAAAAGACATAAGTTAGATCATGAGAACATAGAGATTAAATCATGAGAAGACAGAAGTTAGATAATTACAAGACAGAAGTTAGACCATGAGAAGAAAGAGGTTAGATCAAGAGAAGACAGAAGTTAGATCATGAGAAGACAGAAGACAAAAGTTAAAACATGAGAAGACACAAGTTAGATCATGAGATGGCAAAAGTTAGATCATGAGAAGACGGAAGTCAAATCATGAGAAGACAAAAGTTAAATCATGAGAAGACAGAAGTTAAATCATGAGATTAAATTATGAGATGACAGAAGTTAAATCATGAGGTTAAACCATGAGAAGACAAAAGTTAAATAATGAGAAGAAAGAAATTAAACCATGGAAAGACTGAAGTTAACTTACGAGAAGACAAAAGTTAAATCACGAGAAGACAGAAGTTATGAGAAGACAAAAGTTAAATCATGATAATGCAGAAGTTATGAGAAGACAAAAGTTAAATCATGAGAAGACAGAAGTTATGAGAAAACAACAGTTAAATCATGACATTGCAGAAGTTATGAGAAGACAAGTGTTAAATCATGATAATGCAGAAGTAATGAGAAGACAAATGTTAAATCACGAGAAGCAGAAGTTATGAGAAGACAGAAGTTTAAAGAGGCTGGCAGTAATAGGAAAACTCATGAGGCACAGGAAGACACTAAGACCAGCGGTTTCCAACTTTCTTCGGCATGACCCTAAACCAGCAAGGATGCGCGACGCACGATCCATGAAAAGGATCAAATAAATACTGAAATTCAACAAACACTACTTCTTCCTTGAGGAGCTCCTGAATTCCAAGAGCCAATGAGGCCCTTTGCTGCAGACAAGGCACGTCTCCATTCCTCTCTGTTCTTGATCTTTTCTTGCCAAGAACGCGAATAACTTCTTCTAGCTTGTCTCATCATCGTTGTCTAGGTCTACCTCTTGGTCTGTTCCCTTTCATCACTTCTGTATAGGCCATCTTTGTTTGACTATCTTCCTCCATATCAACTTCTGTATAGACCATCTTTGTTTGACTACCCTCCTCCATTTCAACTTCTGTATAGGCCATCTTTGTTTGACTAACCTCCTCCATTTCAACTTCTGTATAGGCCATCTTTGTTTGACTACCCTCCTCCATTTCAACTTCTGTATAGGCCATCTTTGTTTGACTACCCTCCTCCATTTCAACTTCTGTATAGGCCATCTTTGTTTGACTATCCTCCTCCATATCAACTTCTGTATAGACCATCTTTGTTTGACTACCCTCCTCCATTTCAACTTCTGTATAGGCCATCTTTGTTTGACTACCCTCCTCCATTTCAACTTCTGTATAGACCATCTTTGTTTGACTACCCTCCTCCATTTCAACTTCTGTATAAACCATCTTTGTTTGACTACCCTCCTCCATTTCAACTTCTGTATAGGCCATCTTTGTTTGACTACCCTCCTCCATTTCAACGAAAGCTGCCAATGAATAGCAGCGGGCAATGTTGTTGGTGATGATTTAATATTTAGGTTTGATAATCTAAAGTACTAGGATTTTTCTAAACAAAATTTGTTTGAAACTTGTCTCTTTTTTTTTTTGTTTTTGCATTTAACATTTTTCATAAAATCTTTCCTCGACCCCAGACACCCCCACCCCTCCTTACCCAAATACCTAATTCAGATCCCACCCCTCCTTACCCAAATACCTAATTCAGATCCCACCCCTCCTTCTGAGGAAATTGGGTCGAGACCCGAGGCAGAGAACCAGTGACTGGGCTCCTCATAAACTTAAGAATGATCGAAAACGACTATCCGCAGAATGTGATGAAATAATGACTATGCCAGGAGAACTGGGAATATATCAGGCCAAGACCCCGTTTGCCTTCATGATTCTCCTAGTTAGACTTATATGTACCCACAGACGCGCTAACAAGGCAGAAACTAGATACGGTCCTTGTGGCGGTGGTGGAGCCTGCTTCCATGTTATGCTTCTTAAATTCACACAGAAGCATCAGCCAAGCCACTCTGATCCGCTCCCCATCCGACACAGACGTCCGAGTAGTGAAGTGGGTTAGTGCACACTCTCATCTCCTACTTCGAGTAGGGTGGCCTGAATTAGGACGGAGGTGTCCCAACACCTGGGTCTCCCCCCACCCACCCCCCATAGCTGAGGGAGGACTGGCCATGCGAGGGTCTTACTTCTTCACCTCCCAGAGAGTAGGAAGGTCAGGAAAATATGGGCATCAACAACAAATTCCACAGGTACCTCAGTAACATGACAGAGCTACCTTTATCTCTTACTTGCCATCCGTCATGGCCCACGTGCTTCAGTACTACTATGACAGAGAACGTCAGCCCTAGGGTAAGGGTTGGGGTGGGGATGTAGGTGGGGAAGAGCAATCAACCAATAAATCTGAAGAAGAAGAACATTAAAACGTCAATCATGTTGACTGACACACGGGCTGGCATAACAGATCATGTCCTGTGGGCGTGTCTGTGACATTTGAGGATCCGACCTTCACCGCTACATGCAGACCACGTGGTTTCACATTCGACGAGGTCAAGGACACCAGCATTTGAATGAAAAAAACGACGGAAAATGATGGCCAGTATATACGAACTGATCATGTGATCCAGGAACAGAACAACACGTGACTGAAAACAATAAGGACACGCAGGATGGAGAAGCATAAGCAGTAACCTAATTAGAAAACCGAGTGTGTGGGAAGAATGAAAGACGGACCTGCGTGCCCAATTCTTTACCCTTGAAAAATAAAGTATAAATAAAATATATGGAATTCAAAAGTTATAAGCAAAAAAAAAACAAGACTATTCAATTCAAATGTAATATCCACCCTCATTTATTCATGCGAAAGCTGGAAAACAACTAAAGAAATAGAAAAGAAATTAGACTCTTTTGAAAACAAATGCCTAAGGAAAATACTCGGCATCAAGTGGAACGAATTCAAGAACAATGCAGAGATAAGACAGATGACTGAACAACAACCAGTCTCATGGGTGATCAGGAAAAGGAGATGGACATATGTTGGTGTAACAGATAAAAGGGATGGCGACTGCAGTAAAACTGGTTAATATAAATAAGGTAGATAGAGGTGTATGGTGCAGTTTTACAAAGTGAGGGAGGAAGTGAGCAAGGTGAGAAAAAAACGAATATAAAGTATGAGAATGTATAAATGAAAAACATACAACATCCGATATTTCGGCGTGAGCCTTATTCGAGGATACATGCAAAAACAAAATACAAACATATATAACTTATCTGAAGCGTCTTGCTCTCAGCAAAGCTTAAATGTGTGTGGAAGAAGGACGAAAAAAAAAAAAAAACGTTGCCTACAGACAAAAGATTCCCGATATAGCCAATCATAGCGAAGAAGCGGAGAGAGAGGAAGGCAATAGAAACATGATAGCCGCTAGAGGTGTCGGGTGGGGGGGGGGGGGGTGGGGGGAAGGGGAGAGAAAAGAGGACGCGAGAGATAATGAATGAAGAACTTAAACACCTACAGGGAGGAAATGTAAAACTGGTGAATGGGACAAGACCAATATGTTGGCAGAGAAGGAAATAGGATGGTGGTAGGGAGGGGTAACATAGAGAAAGAAATTAGAGTATAAAAAGGGCCAGTGGAAAAAGAAAGAAGTTACAGAAAGCTGAAGACATTGTTAATTCCAGCTGGGTGTAGACAGACTTCTTTCTTTTTCCACTGGCCCTTTTTATACTCTAATTTCTTTCTCTATGTTACCCCTCCCTACCACCATCCTATTTCCTTCTCTGCCAACATATTGGTCTTGTCCCATTCACCAGTTTTACATTTCCTCCCTGTAGGTGTTTAAGTTCTTCATTCATTATCTCTCGCGTCCTCTTTTCTCTCCCCTTCCCCCCCCCACCCCCCCCCCACCCGACACCTCTAGCGGCTATCATGTTTCTATTGCCTTCCTCTCTCTCCGCTTCTTCGCTATGATTGGCTATATCGGGAATCTTTTGTCTGTAGGCAACGTTTTTTTTTTTTTCTCGTCCTTCTTCCACACACATTTAAGCTTTGCTGAGAGCAAGACGCTTCAGATAAGTTATATATGTTTGTATTTTGTTTTTGCATGTATCCTCGAATAAGGCTCACGCCGAAATATCGGATGTTGTATGTTTTTCATTTATACATTCTCATACTTTATATTCGTTTTTTTCTCACCTTGCTCACTTCCTCCCTCACTTTGTAAAACTGCACCATACATCTCTATCTACCTTGACATATGTTGGTCACTTGTTGAGAAGAAATGATCAGAGAATCCCAAAACAAGCTATTAAGTGGAACACAACAGGCCGAAGAAAATGAGGCAGACCGCGTGAAACTCTAAAGAGGACATTATTAAGAGAGGCCAAATTAACAGGCATAAAATCCTTTGATGAGATTGAAAGACTCACCGAAGACAGGAAAAGTTGGCGAACTACTTTGCGAGCCCTATTTGACGTTTAACGGCACGGGAAGATATAAGAAGAAAAATAAAGATTATTCATTCATTCATTCACTCTCACTCTCTTTAACTCACTATCTCTCACGCAATCTCTCACTTACTTTCACTCTCTCTCGCCCTCTCTCTCTCTCTCACTGACTCGTTTTCTCTCTCTCTCTCTCTCTCTCCATACTCTTCTTTTCACCATCCAAAATTTCCTGCGGGTTTAGAAGGTGAGGATCGCCGGGTTTAAACTTGTCACACAAATACCAGGTTTACATCAAAATCCTTCGCCCGCTTCCCTGTAGGTAACTAAGGATTTCAGTAATTTGCTGTGCGATACTTTCGCAGAAAAAAAACGAAGAGTCGATTACACACTCAGACCCCCGTTACAGATATTCCCTAGTGTTTCGTCGAAACTTCTTAAATAGTTCTGTAACCATGAGATTGGTTATAAAGACGGATTTTTTTTTAAATCGCTCCCTTAATATGTGAACTACAAAAACAAAATTAAACTTCGCATAAAGGACTCATATTTCTAAGCATAAAAAACGGCGTCCCAAGTTTATCGCCCTAGTAATGATATCAATTATTATATCTTCCCTATATTTGCTTTTGTCCCGTAAAATATCATAATATGACAACCTGGCCTGGTTATGGGCCACTAGAATACCGTTCGTAAAAACGTGGGCAAACCAGAAAATTGGGTCAAATTATATGACCTGGACAGAACACAAAGACACAGTAGAATCTCCTATCTAGGTAGCCCAGCTGATAGTGGGTTGTCCTCTCGTTGATACGTGGTTGCTGGTCCTACACGAGTCCGTAGATCACAGCCATTCAATTACTATTTATCTTTCTCTCCTGCCTAAAGTTCATTCATTCACTCATTCATTCAATCATTCATAGCCAATACGGCTCACTGCTGCAGACAAGACTTGTCTTCATTTCTTCTCTAGTCTTAGTCTTCTCCTACCAGTTGTCTCCCTTCCTCTCTGGTCTTAGTCTTCTCCTACTAGTTGTCTCCCTTCCTCTCTGGTTTTAGTCTTCTCCTACCAGTTGTCTCCCTTCCTCTCTGTTCTTAGTCTTATCCTGCCAATTGTCTCCCTTCTTCCATGGTCTTAGTCTTCTTCTGCCAGCTCTCCACTCCGAGGCCGCGTAGGTCTTCTTCCAGCCCGTCACGCCATTGTTGTCTTGGTCTGTCTCCGTTTATCACTTCTGTATAAGCCGCTTTGTCTGTTTATTCTTATCCATCCTCTCCAAGTGTCCCAGCCATCTCAATTTGTTGTTTTTCATAATGGTAGTTACAGGTGGAGACTGGAATAGTGTGCAGATAACATTGTTATTTTCAATTTTACATTCTTGTGATACAGGATTTCTAATCGGTCCAAAAATTCCTCTCAAGATTCTATTTTCAAAGATTTGTAGTTGGGCTCCATCTTGTTTTGTAGTGCTCTGTCTGGTATTAGCCCAGCCTGATCACACATTCTGTACTCTATAATTTGTACGATACTTCACTCAGTCAGTCAGTCTTTTGCATGTCCCTTGTGGAAGTTTGCCTCCCTAACAGCTCTCCTGTAGGCCTCTTAGTTGTAAGCAAGATGCCCTGCTACTGATGCATCCATTTACAGATTATCAACGATGTCTTGCAGCCATCTTCGTCTTGGTCTTCCTCTTACTTTGTATAATTAACTACTGTATTCAAATACGAGTAATCGAACACGTCCACTGACACACACATTCCATCGATGTACGCCATACTCGAGTGATTCCCAGGCGCGCACAGCACTCCATGACCTATGGCAGAACTGAACCTAGGCCACTAAAAATGGATTTAGTAGTGAAAGAAAATGGCTTACTTGACACAAACAAAGTAAGGTTTGAGCACACACTGACTGTAAAAACGCGTGATGAGGTTACTTTGTAAAGAACAGGATCAAAGATTACTCTTTTCTTAGCGCCATTAAACAAGTACTGAGATAAATGCCTGCAGGTTTTCTGAGATAACAGGCTCCAGGAACTTCACCTTATCCAGAGCGAAACACCCGCGCGACTGTTCAGACCATCACTGCCTTCAAGCTGAGAGTTTGGACTCCCACGGTTTTGAAGAGCGTACACAAAACAAATAGTTGGCAGCAGCGAGTTACACACATGCCGCGTACTTACTAAGTCTGCAGTGCGAGATAAAGGCGCTAATTTACTTACGAAATGTTATTTCTTCTTGTCGCTTCTTGTTGCCTTTTCTCGTAATCTGCTAACTTGTGACTTAAACGTTGTCTGTTAGCAGATGCGATGCACTGTCTTACCCAAGCATGAATAATTAATTATTTGTTGACCAGTAGGACTTGTTTTGTTTTTGTTAATCATGATGTGTGTGTGAGTGCGTGCGTGCGTGCGTGTGTGTGTGTGTGTGAGTGACACGCTCTAATAACCGCTCAGTTATCAATTTTCATCTGTTAACTGAAAGATTTAAAAATGTTTCTCAACTGATATTCTGACTTGTCTTTTTTTTTTTCCTCTCTGTTAAATAATCTGGTGTTCGGATTTTGTGGTAAGTTGACAATAATCGTGTATTTTGTTATTTTTTTAAATTGATGAAAATGCTTATCACTGCTTGGGAATGTTTATATTTGTTTGGAAATGTTTATTTTTGCTTCAGAGTGTATATTGTTGTTTGCACGTGTTTATTAATTGTTTAAGGAGTGTTACTTTTGCATGGGACTTTTATTTTTGCTTGGGAATGTTTATTTTTCTTGAGAATTTTTTGGGGGGAAACTTTTTTTTTATACTTGAAGTGTTCATTTTTTGCTTCAGAATGATCGTTAGTACCTGCCAGACTAAGAGAAGTTTGTTTTTTTTCACTCTTTAACGACAAAACATAAATAAGTTCCTGCTCTTGCTCTCTATTCCTCGTGCTGTAAATGATGTTTGTAGTTTGTGAGTGTAGCTTGCTACCGGGCTCAAGTGGGTGATACTACGTACTGGTCAGCTATACCAGTTATAGAAAAAAGTCAATCATAATTTCCGTGCATTAAATAACCAATCATATTTATCGTACATTAAATAACCAATCATATTTATCGTACATTAAATAACCAATCATATTTATCGTATATTAAATAACCAATCATATTTATCGTACATTAAATAACCAATCATATTTATCGTACATTAAATAACCAATCACACCACTATTAACAGCGTGCTAGAACATCCAAACACACAGTGCTAACACAAGAGAGAGGGAGAGAGACAGAGGGGGAGACAAAGAGAGAGAAGAGACTGAGAGAGGTAGGGATGGAGCGTGAGACAGAGAAAGACAGTACGAGAGAGAGAAAGAGAATGACACTGACAATGAGACAAGAAAAAAGCGTGAGATAGAGAAAGACAGAGAGAGAGAGAAAGAGAGAGAGACTGACAATGAGACAAGAAAATAGAAAGAGATAGAGAAAGACAGTGCGCGCGAGAGAGAGAGAGAGAAGAGAGAGATTGACAATGAGACAAGAAAAGAGCGTGAGATAGAGAAAGACAGAGAGAGAGAGAGAGAGAGAGATTTACAATGAGACAAGAAAAGAGAATGAGACAGAGAAAGACAGTGCGAGACAGAGAGAGAGAGATTTACAATGAGACAAGAAAAGAGAATGAGATAGAGAAAGACAGTGCGAGAGAGAGAGAGAGACATTTACAATGAGACAACAAAAGAGAATGAGACAGAGAAAGACAGTGCGAGAGAGAGAGAGAGACTGACAATGAGACAAGAAAAGAGCGTGAGATAGAGCACGAGAGAGCCAGAGACACCCAAAGGGTGAGGCAGAGCGAGCGAGAGAAAAACTCGGGGAGGGAGAATGAGTGAGTGACAGAGGGAGGGAGAGAGAGAGAGAGAAAATAACAAACGAACAGAAAATAGATAACAAAGATAACTTCACTTTTACCCAGAGCTGCCTCACAAGTGCCACCCCCCCCCCCCCACCCCCTACTGTTAACACGTCGGCGAACTTGGAGACCCCGGCCACGCCTCTTACACCGGCCCTTCACAAATAGATCAGATAAATATCACAAAAATTTGCTGAAAAAGAAAAAAAAAAAAAATCCCCCACCTGCCGGAATCAACCAATCACTTCTCTCGATACCGGAGGTCCAGCTAAGGGGCAAGAGGTTGCCAAATTTCTTTGTAAACAATCCACGGAGCCACAAAGTTCAAAAACATTCAGGTAACGATTTTCATCTTGCTTTCAATGAACACAAGTTCAGGACGCTGTAGAAACGCGTTCCATCATCATCATCATGTGTTGTATACGCCTCAGAAGTTGGATGCATATCTCTGTATTAATGTACGAGAATGTGTTTTATGTGCGTATGTTTTTTGAATGTCCGTTGTGCGACACCACAGGAATGCACTGGCGTTCACAGCACTCTCAGCGTTCACAGCACTCTCAGCGTTCACAGCACTCTCAGCGGGAAGAGCAATCCAGGAAACGTCTGCCTTCGCTATGACCACAAGCAGCATGAGGTGACCAAAGCATTGGTCTGGCTGGGGTCACAAGACCCCATACCCGCGTGTCTGCACAACTAGTGATTCAATGAGCATTATCCAGAAGGTCGAAGTTGTGGCTGGAGCCACTGTAGGGATCAACGACTCTCGGAGACACCTTCATCTATGTCCCTGGGCACGAGGGCGTCCAGGGAAATGACAGGTTGGCTGGCTCTGACACCATCGCAGATGGACAACCACTGGATAGAGCCGATGTTCTTAAAGCGCTTAGAGAGACAGGTTTAGCAGAAGACGTTGGGAGAGCGAGATATAGGTTTAGCAGAGGGCTTTGGGAGAGAGAGATAGTTTAGCAAAGGAATTTGGGAGAGACAGAGACAGGATTAGGAGACGACTTTGGGAGAGAGAGAGAGAAATAGGTTTAGCAGAGGATCTGGGAGAAGGAGAGACAGGTTTAGCAGAAGAATTTGGGAGAGATAGAGATATGTTTAGGAGAGGACTTTGGGAGAGAGAGAAATAGGTTTAGCAGAGGACTTTGGGATAAAATATAGGTTTACCAGAGGACTTTGGGAGAGAGAGAAAGAGAAATAGTTTTAGCAGAGGACTTTGGGAGAAAATATAGGTTTACCAGAGGACTTTGGGAAGGAAATAGATCGGTTTAGCAGAGGACATTGGGAGAGAGAGACAGGCTTAGAGAGGACTTTGGGAGAGAGTGATAGGCTTATGAGAGGACTTTGAGAGAGAAAGAGATAGGTTTTAACAGAGTGCTTTGGGAGAGTGAGAGAGAGAGAGATAGGCGTGAGAGAGAGAGGCTTAGCAGAGGACTTTGGGAGCAGCAAACCCACATCGCTGGTTAGACCGAGAGAGCTGGGAGTACAGACTGGCACCGCCAAGAACGAGAGACATACGAGATGAGAGAGGCGTGAGGGGACTTGTCAACCAGCACAGAGTAGGCATATCAGCCTCAGGGTGGTGGTGGTGGTGGAGGAGGAGGTGAGAGAGAGAGAGAGAGAGAGATAGGAGAGAGTCTGAGCAACTGTGTTCCCCTAATTAAGCCAGAAACAAAAAAAAATCACTAATCTGTCACCGTGAACGAATGTGACGAAAGAAAAACATGGAGAGCTGGAATAAGTAGGAAGCCCATGATAACAAGATTATGTGATTACATTTATATAATCATTGATTCTGTCACTCACTGAAGCATATAATGTAACTATTAGTAAGTCTGCCGGTTGTAAATGCTATCTCGTGCCGTGTGTCGAGTGATGAGTCAAACAGATACAGGCACTTGGAGGTGGGGGTGGTCTCTGACGTCTGTCTTTGCGTTGATTGGCAGGTGGGGTGGCCATATTCAGAACTTCGTGATTGCGTTTAGTGACCTAATGTACTGCTTACTACATGGCATTTTTTAAATTCTGTCCGTCGGTCTGTCATCCTATCCATACCATACATCTATCTTCTGTCTATTTCTATGTTGTTTGTTTTTTTTTCTGTCTCCCTACTAAACTGCACACGTCTGTCTGTTCCTGCTTTTTTCTGTTACATGTCTGCCTGTCTGTCTGTATGTGTGCCCATCCTGTGTAGCATAAGGATCAATTGAACTTGGGCTACAATCAGAAACTACACGAGACAATCACGTATTGTGGTTTTGATCCTTTCTATTCCCTGACATCTTTACCCTTGGCTTTTTTTTTTCCTGATGTCGCTTCACCTTTCATGTTCCACACATACACAGCCTACATGTAAACAGGCTGTCACATTTCAATTACACGCTGACATCAACCACTGTACCTGCTATAACTACGTGAGCTATCGGCTACTCTTCACACGCACGCACGTACAACGTTTTTTTGTGTAGCAAAAAGTATATAACGTCACTGTGTTCAGATCTTCTGCCCTATTAGCCTCCACGAAAATGTTAACAAAGCCTGCCCAGATATGTGACCAACTATCTCTATAGATGTAACCAGCCCCTGCCAACCAATCCACTCTTCAAGTTCCACAACCACCCAACATTCAACAACTTTTTTTCCCCCTTAACAAGTCATCATTAAGCTTCTTGGCCCAGCTTGGGGCAGATAAATGGCTCAATCATTATTCTTTAAAAAAAAAAGAAAAAAAAGTATAAGCTTTCGTCTAGAACACGTATACAGGAATAATGAAGAGGTTATATTGAAAAAATGGACAAGGAACAAATATTTTAGCAGTCTTTAAGGGACGCAGGAACATACAGAGTAACTGCTGGATGATGATAAATGAGGAAGATGGTGAGAAAAGCAAGGACTTGAGGATAGCGTCAATAGGCTGATAGGAAACAAACAGGAAACAAAAACATGGACATGAGGACAGCGTCATGAGGCTGACTGGAAACAAAAACATGGACATGAGGACAGCGTCATGAGGCTGACTGGAAACAAAAACATGGACATGAGGACAGCGTCATGAGGCTGACTGGAAACAAAAACATGGACATGAGGACAGCGTCATGAGGCTGACTGGAAACAAAAACATGGACATGAGGACAGCCTCAAGAGGCTGACAGGAAACAAAAACATGGACATGAGGACGGTGTCAATAGGCTGATAGGAAACAAAAACATGGACATGAGGACAGTATCAATAGGCTGATAGGAAACAAAAACATGGACATGAGGACAGTATCAAATAGGCTGATAGGAAACAAAAACATGGACATGAGGACAGTGTCAATATTTAACAATGTTTAGTGTCTTTTTATTTCAAATAGGTGTTCTTGGTACTATCATATATTATTCAAGAAGTTTCTCTTTAATCACACGTCGATCATTCTCAAACATTTCAATAGATCAAGTCTCATAAACAGTTCACAGAAATCGTGTATTGTGACAAGCATTATCCTGACGTATAGCTGATAATATCACTTGCAATAATATGCAAGATTATATACATTTCGTTATATTCTTCTTTGAAGCACATAATCTCAAAGTCTCACAATATCATACTTCTTACTATAGAACAAAAACTCGGTGCTCGAAGTTTCAATGTAATAATTGCTACACAATCTCTTAATACACTGGTTCAGTCTAACTCTACTTCTCTGTCTGTTATGTTCTTCTATTAGACTACTTGTTTAGGACCTTTTGGTCCTCCTCTATCAAAATCTCTCTCTGCCTCCTCCTCTATCAGAACCCCTATCTGCTCTCCTCTCCCTGCCTTTCTGAATCCTCCTCCCTTCTTTATATTCGTAAGTTCTGACCACGCCAAAACCGGTCGCAACTGGCGTCTTCGCTTTAGTCGCTTTCATCTCCGTCGTCTAATTGTTACCTCCCATTAACAAGTCCACCATCTCTTTCATGTTACCTGCTTCGGGACCTAGTCCGTTCTCTGTTCAGTCGTTTGATCTACTGGTCAATTGTTCCCCCTCGGCTACTGCAGGTGTGCGTGAAGTCGCAATGTTACGATCTATTGGCGTACCCATGTCGATTCGGTTTACCTTTGATCAGGTCTTTGAAGTACCGAGTATCCGTTCTTCGTCCTTCTAACTATCCCTTCTCTGCCCCCCAATACATTCTTTATTCCTGATCATGTCACTAATAATAATAATAATAATAACTATAATCATTACTTACAAGGCTATGCTACAAATAGGCTGATAGGAAACAAAAACATGGACATGAGGACAGCGTCAATAAGCTGACAGGAAGCTTCTTCTTCTTCTTCGTTCGCTTCTACCACCAAAAACCGCACTGTGATCCTACTGAATTTACACCTGTGGTCCTCGTTAGGTCCCGTGGTCTCCTGTGTGGTCCCCGAAAGGACCACACGAGATCCCCGGGAGGACCGCAAGAGGTTCAGAGTATCACAGGGCTTGAGCCTGTATTCTTGGTGGGTCTCTGAAGCGGATTGCGTGACACTGTGGTTTTCGTTGCACCAGTTTAGAGTTGGTCTATCTCACCGGAAGACCTCGACGTGTTTAGGATATCAGTTCATCCCCGCTGGGTGAGAGGCGGTAGCCCACCCAGGCCAGAGTTGGACTTTCTGACCGGGAAAACCTCGACGTGTTTTGAGATACCCGTGTATCACCGCCGGGTGAGAGGTGGTTGCCCATCCAGTCCAGAGTTGGACTTTCTCACCGGAAAACCTCAGCGTGATTAGGATACGCAAACATCCCCGCCGGGTGAGAGGTGGTTGCCTATCTAGACTGCCCTTGTCCAGTGTCTCCGACTTCAGCATTTTGTGGTCGTGGCCGCTACCCTTTCTAGTTGTGACCAGGATGGAGCTTTGTCCAGGAGGACGAATCCTCGCCACTAGTGACTTCTATCCCTGTTTTGAGCCGGTTTAGGCATATTAACCCAGTATGGGCGTGTTTGGGACGTGACCGACCTCTAGAGCGGAGGTGGCATGACATGTCTGGCCATCAAGTTCCACCCCTGGTGTGTGCCGGTTTAGGCATATTTCACCAGTGTAGGTGTATTTCGGACGTGGCCGGCCTCTAGAACAGAGGCGCCGTGGTATGTATAGCTCTCGTAGCGATACTACTGGACATACCGATTAAATTTCACTTTATCCTTTCCTTCACCTTTTCACGTCGGCGCCGCACAGCAACCTTTACTTCTTTTCCGCATTTTCTTCCTTGACCGGGAGGAGCTTCACTCCACGCATGGCATTTGAAGAGTCTCGCCAGCAGTGTCTTAACCTCTGGGACAAGCCGGTTCATGCTTTTCACCCGATATGACTGCACTCAGGACGTGGCCGACCTCCAGACCAGAGGTGCCGTGATTTGTTTGCTTCGCTTTATCCTTTCTACCACCTTTTCCGCAGTGATGCTGCGCTGCAACCCCATTTACACCTTTCTTCATTGGCCGGGAGGAGCACCGCTCCACGCACGGCAGTTGAAGAATCTCGCCAACAGCGGGCTGACAGGAAAAAAAAAACATGGACATGAGGAGAGCGTCAATAGGCCGATAGGAAACAAAACATGAACATGAGGACAGCGTCAATAAGCTGACAGGAAACAAAAACATGGATATGAGGACAGCGTCAATAAGCTGACAGGAAACAAAAACATGGACATGAGGACAGCGTCAATAAGCTGACAGGAAACAAAAACACGGACATGAGGACAGCGTCAGTAGACTGAAGGGAAACCGCCCGCTCGTGACAGACAACGAGCGCCTTTCTAAAGACCTGTTACAGTGTATCATTTGTAAGATAGTGGTGGTGGTGGTGGTGGTGGTGGTGGTGGTGGTGGTTGCACTTTCTAGTCAAAGAGTATGGATAAAATGCCTTAGTAACGTTCCACTTTCCCTCCCTCGAATCTTTCACTCCCAGACAAGCTCTGTGCATCTCAACAACAAACAAAAAAAGAACTCTTGCAGGTGGTGGCACATGTGTGTAGCCTGAAGAATCATGTCGCTAACTGGCGTAGACTCCCTCCTGTTCAATGTTTCCTTTCAGGAGTTTATCTCCGCTGCCTCAGACTTCCGCGAGCCACACACAAGACAGTGGGTTTTTATCATGGACTGACGCTGCTGTCATGCTGTAGAATGCTAACTTGACCATACACATACTGGATAATCTTAAAAACTTATCCCAGTATATCCTTAGTGGAAACCCCCCCCCCCCCAAGACTGTTTCTGTAACAAAAAGTATCATGTCATGACGACAAACTGTAGCAAAAAAAAGTATCATGTCGCGGCGACAGTGTAGAAAAAAAGTATCATGTCACAGCGACAAACAGTCTGTGTAGCAAACAGCATCAGGCCAAGGCGACCAACAGTAAACAGCATCAGGTCACGGCGACCAACAGTCTGTATAGCAAACAGCATCAGGTCACAGCGACCAACAGTCCGCTTATATGGATTCTGTTCACACAACAAAAGATATCCAGTCTGCGGGGTCCAGCCAGCACAGCTGACAGCGCCTGTTCTGGTGACATTCTTTTCTTCTTTAAAACTATTCCCACTATTAAAAGCAAACACTGCTTAAATAAAATTAACACAAGAGCACATCACTTATGCATAAAAGTTTATTAGCTACTCCCAGGACACTGTGGAATGTTGTTTATGCAGATGTGAAAACACAACACTGACAGGCGGTGACAATATTATAAGAGAGGATTGGTCTTTGTTTGGATATTCATTACATTTGGGGGAATGGGGTGGGGGGGGGGGGGGCGCCGCAGATAAGCTCAATTATTACCTGTTCCATCTGGTAAAGTGGATGAAATAATCTATTTGGTAAAGTGGACGAAGTAATATATTCGGTAAAATATCGTTAAATGAGATTTTTCCTTCTAGCTGTTCTGTTCCTAGCCCTCTATATATAGGTATTGGAGTGTTTTGAAGCATCATGATGATCATGATGATGATGATGATGATGATGATTCCACGTGAAGCGGAAGCGGGAATGCTGGGATAGCAAACAGGTGCTGATTACAAGTAGCAGTATACAGTTTTACATTTGATGAAACAGGAAAGATAATATTAGAAGTGAAGAAGATAAGAGAGAGACGATGAAGTGCTGCTGATAGCAGAGATTATGAAGTGTTGGTGAAAAGCTGATATCACGGGGTGCTGGTGAAAGCTGAGATGATAAAGTGATGATAAAAGGTGACGATGACACAAAGAGACACGGAATTAAGTGTGACTGTCCCGAATATGTCTTCCAGGAAGTAGACAAAAACTTGAGACACAGTAAGACACGGATGTAGATTTCAGGCTTGTCTTCCTGGAAGTAGACAAAAACTGAAGACACGGTAAGAGACATACCTAAGTATGTAGATTTCATACCTGTCTTCCAGTAAGCAGACAAAAAAATGAGACATAGTAAGACACACAGCTAAGTACGTAAATTCCAGGTCTGTGTCTTCCAGTAAATAGACAAAAATTGAGACACAGTAAAACACACAGCTAAGTATGTAGATTCCAGGTCTGTGTCTTTCAGTAAGTAGATAAAAAGTGAGAAAGTGAAATACAAGTTAAGTGTGTAGATCTCTGGCCTGTCTTCCAGTAAGTAGATAAAATGTAAGACATAGAAGAACACCGAGTTAAGTGTGTAGATCTCTGATCTGTCTTCCAGTAAGTAGATAAAATGTAAGACATAGAAGAACACCGAGTTAAGTGTGTAGATCTCTGATCTGTCTTCCAGTAAGTAGATAAAATGTAAGACATAGATGGACACTGAGTTAAGTGTGTAGATCTCTGATCTGTCTTCCGGTAAGTAGATAAAATGTAAGACATAGAAGAACACCGAGTTAAGTGTGTAGATCTCTGATCTGTCTTCCAGTAAGTAGATAAAATGTAAGACATAGAAGGACAGTGAGTTAAGTGTGTAGATCTCTGGTCTGTCTTCCAGTAAGTAGATAAAATCCAAGACATAGAAGGACAGCGAGTTAACTGTGTAGATATCTGGTCTGTCTTCCAGTAAGTAGATAGAAGGACAGCGAGTTAAGTGTGGAGGTGTTGGTCGCATCTCCTTACAGAGAAGACGCGCCTACTGTACTGTAATGGACGCATGATAAATCAATATGTCAAGATTACGATACACACACCCGCGCGCGCGCACGCAAACACACAGATACCAAACAAAGACATACAAACACCAACGGGGCTGTATCGTAAAAAAAAAAACCCCGCAATATTTACACAATCCAGGCTTGTGTCACAAACGTGTCAAACAGACTGTGACAAATTCATGACAGAAATGTCTACCGGGGCCTATCCCATGAACTGACATGGTGATGGATTACGTTTAATTCAAACAGATCAGTTTTCTGGTTATCGTCACCCCCACGAGGGGCCCCACCAAATCTGACCGGGTCTATCCGCCATCCCCCCCCCCCTGTGCCAGGTTATCTCTTCTCAGCCCACATTTATGTCAATAACAATATGTCATGACGACCTAGACTTTGATGTACAATCATATTTTTAACGAGCTCAGGCTGTAAGACTACGTCCAGGCAGGCTTCGTTTGTTGCATAATCTGGCACCCTGCCCTGCACATATTTACAGGTTTGTTGTAACCTGGACCGTTTTCGTCGTTCATCTTCTTCTTTGTTCAGTATCGCATGTTCAACTTTATAAACAAGGGGAGGAGGGGGGGGGCTTCCATGAATCCTGCTGTCATTAAGAGGTCTTCGTGCGAACTCCAGTTGCTCCTCCATACTTCTTTCTCTCCCTCTCTCTCGGTGCCACACCTGGGTGCTTAAGGTCTCTATATATAGCGCAGGTCTGTAGTATGTGTTCAGGAGTCCGTGGGCCGTCTTAAACACACGCATTTGGCTGTTGGCGCAGCCTTTACCTTGTGGAGATGGGGCACTTACTCGGTTCGTAGGCCTGTACATTGTTTAGTCTTAGCATGGGGTGTCCTGTGGGAATCTGCTGTTTGTCCTCTGTCTACAAGTGTTTTCGTACTTCCTTTTAGCTAGCGTTTTCACTTCCTTTTTGCGATATTATTTTTCGTACAATTTTGAAGAAAATCACGGCCATACTGGAAGGCATAAAAGACGCAGCTGCAGAGAACCTTGCACACCCACATGCTACTTGCTGCTAATGTGAACCGTTTGTGGGAGAAGCAACCCTATTTCATTAAGCCAAGATAAGCCTGTAAGCGCAATTTTAGCAAGCTGAACAAAACAAGAAGAAGACTTCGATTCGGCAAAGTACTTGACCGAACCATGTATGCCTCATTCATTCATTCATTCATTTGCATGTCCCTTGCGGAACTTTTGCCTCCCAAACAGCACTCCTGTAAGCCTCTCGGTTGTGAGAAAGATGGCCTGCCGTTGCTGCATCCATTTGCAGATCGTCAACGATGTCTTGCAGCCATCTTCGTTTTGGTCTTCCTCTTTTTCTTTTTCCCATTATGTATCCTTCCAATACGGTCTTCTCTAGATTATCATGACGTTTAACGTGTCCAAAATATGTAAGTTATATATGTATGTCTAAACCCAGAAAAACAGCAGATAAAGCAGTTTAGAAGGGACGGAAAGAAAAATAGTAACAGAATGATCGAGAATCGAACCCTGGACTCTGGCAGGATGAGAAACTGCCTATCTATGAGAGGACAACACCAAGATACGGTAGAAACTGGTGATCTTCCATTCTCTGACATTAACGGCACGGTCATTTCTCTTGTCTGTGCCGGGCTCTGCCCCGAGAATGAGACGTTCTCTGATACGTCTGGGGCTCTTTACCTCCCAGTAAACGTCCATGAACTTTGACAGAAGGCCTTGACAAGGTCTCTACCCGTAAAATATTTAAGGCCCTATTTTATTGTAAATTCACTTCTAACAGCTTTCTGTAAGAGGAGACTTGGAATATGACGGCACATATGTCAGGACGTTACTCGGATATGCCAGGACGTTACTCAGATATGTCAGGACGTTACTCAGATATGTCAGGACTCATATATGTCAGGACGTTACTCAGATATGTCAGGACTCAGATATGTCAGGACGTTACTCAGATATGTCAGGACGTTACTCAGATATGTCAGGACGTTACTCAGATATGTCAGGACGTTACTCAGATATGTCAGGACGTTACTCAGATATGTCAGGACTCATATACGTCAGGACGTTACTCAGATATGTCAGGACGTTACTCAGATATGTCAGGACGTTACTCAGATATGTCAGGACGTTACTCAGATATGTCAGGACGTTACTCAGATATGTCAGGACGTTACTCAGATATGTCTGGACGTTACTCAGATATGTCTGGACGTTACTGTAACAACAGACTGGGGAACCGAGGGGGCGTAAAAGACGGACAAAGATGATCAATGACAGAAATATATATGGGGAGATATATATATATGTGGATGGGGGGAGAAATATATATGTAGAGAGAGATATATATGTGGATGGGGGGAGAAATATATATGTAGAGAGAGGTACGAGGGGTGATTGATAAGTTCTCGGCATAAGGTACAACGGATTATCTGTGGACAACTTTTTTTGGATTATTTCTCAACACAGTCCCCTTGCAAGTTTATGTAATTAGTCCAGCGATACTGGAGCATACAGATCTCTTCTTTGTAAAAGTCAGCATCTTGTGCCAGTAGAAAGTGGTCTACAGCATGAATGACGTCATCATCTGAAGCAAATCTGCGACCACTGAGCTCCTTTTTTGAGTTTGGTAAACAGGTAATAGTCCGAAGGGGCCAAATCTGGGGAATAAGGAGGATATTCAAGAAGCTGGAAGCCGCGTTCATGAATGGCAGTCATTGCTACCGCCGACTTGTGAACTGTAGCATTGTCTTGATGAAAGATTACTCCTCTCGTCAGTTTCCCTCGACACTTTTCCTTCAATTTTACCCGCAGTTGCTTCATATTAGCGTAATAGGCCCCGGTGACCGTTATGCCCTTTTGAAGATAGGCTACCAATAGCACACCTTCTGAATCCCAAAAGATGGAAGCCATCACTTTGCCTGCAGACAGAACCACCCTTGCTTTCTTCGGAGGTGGGGATCCATGAGGTTTCCACTGCTTTGACTGTTCTTTGGCTTCTGGTTGAAAATGATAAACCCAAGTCTCATCTATAGTCACAAATTGCTGAAGAAACTTTTCAGGATCTGCAGAAAAAATGGCCAAGATTGTCTCTTGATATGTTGAGTCGCTGTCGTTTGTGATCAACTCCAAGAAGTTTCGGGACCCATCGAGCAGAGACCTTTGTCATTTGAAGATCATTGTGAATAATGGCATGAACACGTTCCTTGGAGATGCCCAACTCTGTAGCAATGTACCGCTCAGTTAGTCGTCAATCCTCCATTATCATGTCATGGATTCTGCCGGTGGTTTCATCGATGGTTACCGTTCTTGGTCTTCCTGGACGGGGATCATCTTCCAGACTCTCCCTTCCATGTTTGAACTGAACTGCCCATTTCTTCACTGTGCTGTAAGAATGGGCACTCTCCCCTAGAGTCTCCACCATATCCTCGTGGATCTCCTTCGATGATAAGCCCTTGATGCAGAGGTGGCGAATGACTGCTCGATGAGAAATTTTATCCATTTTCTCACTTTCTGCCACCCCTTACCACTTCAGTAGCCTGTCAAAAAACAACAAACAAACAAAAATTGGTTGCAGTTAATTTCTTGAAACTTGGTGTTTAATCTTACATTAACCTGATCTACAAATACACCTAATATCAACTGTGCGTTTCAAGTATTTGTACCTTATGGCGAGAATTTATCAGTCACCCCTCATATATATAGGGAGAGAAATATAGATGCGGAGATAGATATGAGGGGGGGGTGGGGGGAATATACGAGGGAAGAGAGATTATGAGGATTGAGAGAGATATGGAGAGAGAGATAATGGGGGGGGGGGTGAGAGATATATAGGGGGACAAAGAGATATGGGGGGGGGGGGTGAAGAGAAAGAGAGAGATATGTGGAAATAGAGATATGAACTGAATGATATATAGAGAGAGATATGGGGGAAAGAGATATGTGGTGAGAGATGTATGGATTGAGTGACATGGAGAGAGAGATATGAGAAAAGATGCGGTGAGAGAAAAGTGGAGAGAGATTTTGGGAGGGAGATATGTGGAGGGAGAGATATGGATAGAGAAATATGGACTGAGTGATATGGAGAGAGAGAAATATGGAAAGAGAGATGTGAAAGATTCTGGATTTTACCACTGAGAGTAGGTTTCCAAAAGGTTAAATGCTAAAGGGTTATCATCACAATACATCAGACAATTATCATCGCTGCACAGACAATTATCATCGCTGCACATCGGACAACTACCATCACAGCACACTGGACAATTATCATCAGAGCACTCGGACAAATCCATAGATGCTCCTCCGATATTCTCCTGCAAAGACGAATCTCAGCACGATGCACATGCTCCGTAGCACCGAAGAAAGGCCCTGATGGCTGGCAGGTGACGGGCGGGAATCGATCCCACATCATGTCCGAGACTGATCAAGAAAGACCGCGTACATCTAATATCACATCACAAGGAAGAAAACACTTGGCAATGACTCATACTTTCAACAAGACAAGCATGACAAATGACTCACATTTTAAGCACAACAAATAAATGACAGTGATTCATACACCAGGTTAAACGTTTTTTAGAACTTTATGCATTTTTTTTTCTTTTAAGGGGATGGGTGGATAGATCTGGAAAACTATTCCTAATCTCTTCAAACAACAATGAACTAACTGTGCAGATAACGAACTGAACACGGATTGGTACCCCCCCCCCCCTCAAAATCGTTTAGATACATTATTCATACGTTCCACATAATCACCCAAACACCGAGTACTTCTGTGCGAAACACAGCGAGTATAATGAGAACCATAGTGACGATACCGATATACGTTATTATATGGCAATCTGAGCCGTGGACGATGGCGATATTTAATCCCGGACTCGCATCTTAAGGATCGCTATCATGTGAAAGAGATCTTAAACATAAAAGACAACCCTGCCGCAGTGATTTTCAAACTTTTCTTGCCGCCGCCTCCTGCCTGGCTCCCTGGACAACATCCCTTAGAGCACCCACACATGCACACAAACAAACACACACCAAAGCTGGCTCTGATGTCCCATCCTGCTTCTTTTATTTAGAAGCTTTTCAACCAAATGGCGTTAGATTTTGAATTTTTTATTTCAACTCTTCTATTCCTAGTAGCCCGTATGTGGAGTAAGACCAAACTACAGACACCTTTTGAAGTTATTCTGTGAGAGATAAGAGAAATGACGACTGCGATAAAACTGGTTCTGGTAATGAAAGTAGATGGAGGCATATAGTTCAGTTTTACAACAACAATAATAACAAAAGATAGTGAGGAAAGCGGACTGAAACTTGAATGGATGAACGCAAGATGAGCACACATAAATTAAAAACATAAAACCATCCAATATTTCAGCAAAAGCCCTTTTTCAAGGAATCTGAAACAGTACACCGGTACAAACAGTACAACCCACGTACACGTACATATATGTATTTTTCATTTAATTCTTTCCCACTGAAACTTTTCTAAACATATTCAAAAGCCTCTACTTGAACCCTGACCTTTCAACACCAAAACAAGGAAATATTAAAACGGCAATTCAAACTGCCACGTAGGGGGTCCGGCTCAAGCCAAACAATATCAAACACTTTATGTAGCATGCCCTCAAAATACAGCCTTTGATTAGTTTTGTCAGCTCTCCACACAGCCTCGCGTGTTCTAGTATCAGCTTTATTGCCAGATAAATATGACACCCCGTTAATTCACTGATAAAACCAGATGATATTGTCCAAGCGCTGCGGGTCCTGCTATAACTTCTTTTTTTTCTGCATTTCAAACTGAAGTTTGCATTCATTTATCAGGCGTATACTCATTCATCTGTCGTGGCTGTGACTTCGTGAGAGTCGGTCTTCTGAAGGCAACGGGGAAAGCGTGATCGTAATTTCCAAGAGCAGTCTTGCAAGAGCTACAGAAATCAGATTTGAAATGAGCGGCTTTATTGGGTTTTCAAATAGAGCGATCTCGGCTGCTGAAGGCATTTCATGGCCCACGTGTGATGCTAGATCGCCCATCAAACTACTGCTGGCAAAACAAACCTCAAACTCGCAACATGGGATATGGGGAGAGAGATAGTGTCTGAAATCATCTTATAATGGCAGAACATTATATCAGACAGAAAAATCGGATGGTGTAATAATAATAATAATAATAAAATGGAGAGAATAAGAATTAACATCTTTGGAATGAGTGAAATGAGATGGACAGGTGCAGGCAGAACTGAGTCAAGACAGCAAACTATCACATACGCAGTCAGGGCAACAAACTATCATATACTCAGTCAGGGCAACAAACTATCACATACTCAGTCAGGACAACAAACTATCACATACTCAGTCACGGCAACACACTATCACATACTCGGTCAGTGACACAAACTATCACATACTCAGGGCAACAAACTATCACATACTCAGTCAGGGCAACACACTATCATATACTCAGTCAGGACAACACACTATCACATAGTCAGGACAACACACTATCATATACTCAGTCAGGACAACACACTATCATATACTCAGTCGGGACAACACACTATCATATACTCAGTCAGGACAACACACTATCACATACTCAGTCAGGACAACACACTATCATATACTCAGTCGGGACAACAAACTATCACATACTCAGTCAGGACAACACACTATCATATACTCAGTCGGGACAACAAACTATCACATACTCAGTCAGGACAACACACTATCATATACTCAGTCGGGACAACAAACTATCACATACTCAGTCGGGACAACACACTATCACATACTCAGTCGGGACAACACACTATCATATACTCAGTCGGGACAACAAACTATCACATACTCAGTCAGGACAACACACTATCATATACTCAGTCGGGACAACAAACTATCACATACTCAGTCGGTACAACACACTATCACATACTCAGTCGGAACAACACACTTATCATACAGGGACCGGCATAAAGCATATCTGGATTTTTTAAATGGAAAATAATTAAGCACTACAGAAGTTTTTGGTAAAAAAAAAAAAAAGTGAAATGAAACTCAGAAAAATGAGTAATTTTATTTTTACTGACAATCATATTTAGGTTTTGAAAATTACGCGGGTTAGATGACCGCCATTCAGCCAGGCGTCTGGAAAATTCCTGCATAACACCATTTAATATGTTCAAAGGGATATTTTGAATGCAGTGTCGGATTCGATCTTTTAGGTATGCAACTGACTGTGGTCGACTAGCATACACCGTGTTCTTGAGATACCCCCACAAAAAGAAGTCTGCGGCCGATAACCCCCACAAAAAGAAGTCTGCGGCCGATAAATCCGGTGACCTTGCCGGCCAATGAATATCCCCAAATCTGGAAATAAGACGATTGGGAAATGCTTGTCGCAGCATGGCCATGGACTGGCGGGCTGTGTGGGCAGTTGCTCCATCTTGTTGAGACCATATTCTCTCTCTCTATGAACCTTAAGTGCCCAGGGCACATGGGGCTTCCGCAAGGGTTTTCCACAAATGCCCTTTTTTCCTGCTCTTGCCCAGGTGAGCCCTCTGTTGCTCAACATCCTTTCTGTTGTTCTTCTCCATGTCTCTTTTGGTCTACCCTTACTTCTGTTCCCCTGTGGTGTCCATCTTAGTGCTATTTTTGGTAGTGAGTTGTCAGTCGTTCGGAGCACATGTCCCAACCATCGCCAGCGTCTTTCCTCAATAACTGCTGTCAGCGGCTTCATTTGCATTTCTGCCAACAAGATGAAACCATATTGGTCTCTTATTTCTAGTGGCCAAGTCTGGAATGAAGTATTCAGTTAGCATCTGCATATAAAGATCACTTTTAACGTAAGAGGATGCCAGGTGCCAAAGCATTCCTACAGCTGATCACCGAGGGCTACTCAGCAATGCGTTGCGGACTTCTTGAATTCGTTCAGGTGTCTGTTGAGTTCTTGGACGACCATTAATGTTTTCTGTGCACCTCTCTTCAGTTTCCTCTTTCCTCGCTTTCATTTTTCCCTCCTTTGACTTAAGACAACCTGTGTTGCATTTTGTTTTCTCTGTCTGTCGGTTCATTTATTCGTTTGTATGTACTTTTAGGATCTTTTCGATAATGGTCTTCATTTTGTCTGAACTATTCTTTTGTCCAATCTTCTTTAGCCTTTTTTTTTGACATTTGCTTTTATCTTTTTATCAGTCGTGGCCTAGTTTTCTTTGTCCTTTTTAAACAAATAATGTCTCCTTTTATCCACGAGTTGCAGTATTTTCTGTGTCATCCATTTCTTCTTTGCTGTTTCTTTTCTCGGGTGTTGTTTCTCTTCTTGTTGGTGGCTTGAATTCTCGTGACATTTCCAGTTTTTCATCAGTAATTTGTATTTTTTTGCTAATGCATTATGTCTGTTCACAAGCGTAGCTCTTGTGTCCTTTAGTTCTTGGGCGCTTTTAACTAGCATCCTGTCAACCTTCTGCTTCTCATTCTTCTGTTTTCTCTAGTTTTGCTCGCAGTGGATCATGTTCCCTGTTGCAATCGGCCCCTGGCATGGCTTTTGCTGTTAATATGGGATTGTGAAACCTTTTATTATAGAGAATGTAGTCAGTGTGGTCAAAGGTCATTTTATCTGGGCTGCTTAATTGTCTTGTTTTTTTTTTTCAGTGTGATCAAACGTCATTTTGTCTGGTCTGCTTATTGTAGTCATTGTGATCAAAGGTCATTTTGTCTGGGCTGCATAATGTAGTCAGTCTTCTCTCTTGTTTGCTAAAATATTATGTTTCTATATTCATCTTGCACAGTTTTGCTCATTTTCTTTTCTCCTCACTTATTCTCATTCCCAGACCAGAGACCCCTATTAAATCTTTTTATCCCAACTTTGGCATTTAAAATCACCAAGTATGATATTAACTTCATGTGATTCGGCGTGGCTCGTAGCTAAGTTCCTTCAGCGGAACTAATGGCACTCAGTCTGAAATATTCCAAAGTCATTTGATTATTTTTGTTGTTTCCTCATCAAAGATTACCTATTCCTTTTTCATCCTCTCCTGATTGTACAGGGTCCGGCATAAAGCATAGCTGGCTTTAACTTGACATAGTCGAAGCATGCGCAGAAAGTGAATACGTGTGAAAAAAAAACCATTACGTCAGAGATGACACAGACAAACAGTCATTTTTAACAATGGCTAATTGACAAACACAACATCGCGTATTCACCGTTGAAATTTATCTTGAAAGTTGAGAATTGTCTATTCCTGTACAACGAAAGTTTCGTCGCCATTTTGAGTTGCGTCACCGTGATAATGTTTCAGATAGAGAACAATTTTGAGTTGCGTCACCGTGATAATGTTTCAGATAGAGAACAATTTTGAGTTGCGTCACCGTGATAATGTTTCAGATAGAGAACAATTTTGAGTTGCGTCACCGTGATAATGTTTCAGATAGAGAACAATTTTGAGTTGCGTCACCGTGATAATGTTTCAGATAGAGAACAATTTTGAGTTGCGTCACCGTGATAATGTTTCAGATAGAGAACAATTTTGAGTTGCGTCACCGTGATAATGTTTCAGATAGAGAACAATTTTGAGTTGCGTCACCGCGATAATGTTTCAGATAGAGAACAATTTTGAGTTGCGTCACCGCGATAATGTTTCAGATAGAGAACAATTTTGAGTTGCGTCACCGTGATAATGTTTCAGATAGAGAACAATTTTGAGTTGCGTCACCGTGATAATGTTTCAGATAGAGAACAATTTTGAGTTGCGTCACCGTGATAATGTTTCAGATAGAGAACAATTTTGAGTTGCGTCACCGTGATAATGTTTCAGATAGAGAACAATTTTGAGTTGCGTCACCGTGATAATGTTTCAGATAGAGAACAATTTTGAGTTGCGTCACCGTGATAATGTTTCAGATAGAGAACAATTTTGAGTTGCGTCACCGTGATAATGTTTCAGATAGAGAACAGTTTTGAGTTGCGTCACCGTGATAATGTTTCAGATAGAGAACAATTTTGAGTTGCGTCACCGTGATAATGTTTCAGATAGAGAACAATTTTGAGTTGCGTCACCGTGATAATGTTTCAGATAGAGAACAATTTTGAGTTGCGTCACCGTGATAATGTTTCAGATAGAGAACAATTTTGAGTTGCGTCACCGTGATAATGTTTCAGATAGAGAACAATTTTGAGTTGCGTCACCGTGATAATGTTTCAGATAGAGAACAATTTTGAGTTGCGTCACCGTGATAATGTTTCAGATAGAGAACAATTTTGAGGTGGGTCAAAAAATTTAAGGAAACCGCTAACTGCTTAATAACTGCTGAAGGAAGACCAGACCGAGTGTCAAATACTGGACTATCTGTTGGAGGAAGACCAGACCTAATATCAAATACTGGACTATCTGCTGGAGGAAAACAAGACCTAATGTCAAATACTATACTGTCTGCTGGGGGAAGACCAGACCCAATGTCAAATACTGGACTGTGTGCTGAAGGAAGACCAGACCCAATGTCAAATACTGGACTGTGTGCTGAAGGAAGATCAGACCCAATGTCAAATACTGGACTGTGTGCTGAAGGAAGACCAGACCCAATGTCAAATACTGGACTGTGTGCTGAAGGAAGACCAGACCCAATGTCAAATACTGGACTGTGTGCTGAAGGAAGATCAGACCTAATGTCAAATACTGGACTATCTGCTGGGGGAAGACCAGACTTAATGTCAAATACTAGACTATGTGCTGAAGGAAGACCAGACTTAATGTCAAATACTAGACTGTGTGCTGAAGGAAGACCAGACCTAATGTCAAATACTGGACTGTGTGCTGAAGGAAGATCAGACCTAATGTCAAATACTGGACTATCTGCTGGGGGAAGACCAGACAATGTCAATACTAGACTGTGTGCTGAAGGAAGACCAGACTTAATGTCAAATACTAGACTGTGTGCTGAAGGAAGACCAGACCTAATGTCAATACTGGACTGTGTGCTGAAGGAAGACCAGACCTAATGTCAAATACTGGACTATCTGCTGGGGGAAGACCAGACCAAATGTCAAATACTAGACTGTGTGCTGAAGGAAGACAATGACCTAATGTCAAATACTAGACTGTGTGCTGAAAGAAGACCAGACCTAATGTCAAATACAAACAACTGTAACTGACCACCAATACTTGAAAAGAAAACCTTCGATATCATTAAACATATGAAAACAGATAACGCGACAAGACCGGATAAAATATCAGCAGAAGAATGTTAGAAGCTCTCGGCGAATTCGGTGTAAAAGTAATAAGGAAAGTGTTGAATGACAGATCATCTCCAACACTGGATATGAGCTACTGAAATACTACATCTTCCAAGTTTTACCAAAGAAGCAAGGGCGCCACAGAGAGTAGAGACTTCAGAACATCACACTTCTCATGTCGGTATCACAAAACTACCACTGAGAACTACTATACATAAACAAACACCAGCCAACAAAGCAAATGAGTTAGTCAAGGCTACGTCCTCACACTAGATTCCTTCTCACTGTACAGTGAAAATATCGCGAGGGAAATAAACCAGGAATTCGAGTTGGGGCCTACAACGTGAACAATCTACGACATGCAGACGATACTGTGCCAACAGCTAAAGAATGAAACAAGCCTACAGAAGTTATCAGACACAAGTAGCGACAGGCAGAAAGTGAGAAGAAAGGGTTCGTCCTAAATAACAAGATAACCCTCCTAAAGGCAACGTTAAAGCACAAGAAACAACCTTGAGATAAGCGCATACATTCAAATACCCGAGCGTACAAGTAGCAACAGACGGAAACTGGACCTCTGAAATCACGAACAGAATATGGCGCCGCCCGCCCCAACCACAACCTCCCCAGTGTTCTACTATAGTTTCCTATGTGAAACCCTTCACTTTAATTTTTTGCCACGATGTGCTGATATAGTTTCCTATGTGAAACCCTTCACTTTAATTTTTTGCCACAAACTGAGTTTTGTTTCTATAAAAACACACTTCTCCATTACCTCAAAACAAACCGTATTCTGTTTCTCATTTTCTGCATAAGAATGCGTTACACCTTCTTCTTCTTCTTCATCTAAGCCACACTTATAAAACATTTTACCTTTTGTAAAGGTATTTTTAAAAAAAAAAAAAAAAGGACGGCAACGCCAAACTCTGCTCTCATTCAGTCTTCATTTCAACTTCTGATGTCTGTCTGTCTGTCTGTCTGCCTGCCTGCCTCTCTCTTATTCAGTCTTCATTTCAACTTCTGATGTCTGTCTGTCTGCCTGCCTGCCTCTCTCTTATTCAGTCTTCATTTCAACTTCTGATGTCTGTCTGTCTGTCTGTCTGTCTGTCTGTCTGTCTGTCTGTCTGTCTGTCTGTCTGTCTCTTATTCAGTCTTCATTTCAACTTCTGTCTGTCTGTCTGTCTCTTATTCAGTCTTCATTTCAACTTCTGTGCTGAAGGAAGATCAGACCTAATGTCAAATACTGGACTATGTGCTGAAGGAAGACCAGACCTAATGTCAAATACTGGACTGTGTGCTGAAGGAAGATCAGACCTAATGTCAAATACTGGACTATCTGCTGGGGGAAGACCAGACAATGTCAAATACTAGACTGTGTGCTGAAGGAAGACCAGACTTAATGTCAAATACTAGACTGTGTGCTGAAGGAAGACCAGACCTAATGTCAAATACTGGACTGTGTGCTGAAGGAAGACCAGACCTAATGTCAAATACTGGACTATCTGCTGGGGGAAGACCAGACCAAATGTCAAATACTAGACTGTGTGCTGAAGGAAGACAATGGCCTAATGTCAAATACTAGACTGTGTGCTGAAAGAAGACCAGACCTAATGTCAAATACAAACAACTGTAACTGACCACCAATACTTGAAAAGAAAACCTTCGATATCATTAAACATATGAAAACAGATAACGCGACAAGACCGGATAAAATATCAGCAGAAGAATGTTAGAAGCTCTCGGCGAATTCGGTGTAAAAGTAATAAGGAAAGTGTTGAATGACAGATCATCTCCAACACTGGATATGAGCTACTGAAATACTACATCTTCCAAGTTTTACCAAAGAAGCAAGGGCGCCACAGAAAGTAAAGACTTCAGAACATCACACTTCTCATGTCGGTATCACAAAACTACCACTGAGAACTACTATACATAAACAAACACCAGCCAACAAAGCAAATGAGTTAGTCAAGGCTACGTCCTCACACTAGATTCCTTCTCACTGTACAGTGAAAATATCGTGAGGGAAATAAACCAGGAATTCGAGTTGGAGCCTACAACGTGAACAATCTACGACATGCAGACGATACTGTGCCAACAGCTAAAGAATGAAACTAGCCTACAGAAGTTATCAGACACAAGTAGCGACAGGCAGAAAGTGAGAAGAAAGGGTTCGTCCTAAATAACAAGAAAACCCTCCTAAAGGCAACGTTACAGTACAAGAAACAACCTTGAGATAAGCGCATACATTCAAATACCCGAGCGTACAAGTAGCAACAGACAGAAACTGGACCTCTGAAATCACGAACAGAATATGGTGCCGCCCGCCCCAACCACAACCTCCCCAGTGTTCTACTATAGTTTCCTATGTGAAACCCTTCACTTTAATTTTTTGCCACGATGTGCTGATATAGTTTCCTATGTGAAACCCTTCAATTTAATTTTTTGCCACAAACTGAGTTTTGTTTCTATAAAAACACACTTCTCCATTACCTCAAAACAAACCGTATTCTGTTTCTCATTTTCTGCATGAGAATGCGTTACACCTTCTTCTTCTTCATCTAAGCCACACTTATAAAAGATTTTACCTTTTGTAAAGGTATTTTTTTAAGAAAAAAAAAACGGACGGCAACGCCAAACTCTGCTCTCATTCAGTCTTCATTTCAACTTCTGATGTCTGTCTGTCTGTCTGTCTGTCTGCCTGCCTCTCTCTTATTCAGTCTTCATTTCACTTTCTGTATGTCTGTCTGTCTGTCTGTCTGTCTGTCTCTCTTATTCAGTCTTCATTTCAACTTCAGTCTGCCTGTTTGTCTGTCTATCTCTCATTCAGTCTTCATTGTTTCTCTCTCTCTCTCTCTCTTATTCAGTCTTCATTTAAACTTCAGTCTGCCTGTTTGTCTGTCTGTCTGCCTGCCTGTCATTCAGTCTTCATTTCAATTTCAGTCAGTCTGTCTATCTGTCTGTCTGTCTCAGTCTTCATTTCAACTTCAGTCTGCTTGTTTGTCAGTCTCTCATTCAGTCTTCATTTCAACTTGCCTGTTGTCTGTCTCTCTTCATTTCAACTTCAGTCTGCCTATTTGTCTGTCTGTCTGTCCGTTTCTCATTCAGTCTTCATTTCAACTTCAGTTTGTCTGTCTGTTCGTCTCTCATTCAGTCTTCATTTCAACGTCAGTCTGTCTGCCTCTCTCTCAATCAGTCTTCATTTCAACGTCAGTCTTTCTCTCTCTCTCTCTCTCATTCAGTCTTCATTTCAACGTCAGTCTGTCTGTCTGTCTGTCTGTCTTATTCACTAACTTCCTCAAACACTCACCTGAACAATCATTCACAAAATCACTCACTCTCATTCACTTCCTTCCTTCATTCACAGTCAATCTCTCACTAAACATTCAAAACTCACTCACTCACTCAACAATCACTCATTCAACACCCAACCATTCACTTAACACATTCAAAATGTATCACTCACTCAACCTCTCATTCACTTACTCCCTCCAATGTCACTCACTAGACATTCAATACTCACTCACTCACTCAACACCCACCCATTCACTCAACACTCACTCAACATTAATTCACGGAAAACTACTCTAATCATTCAAAGAACAGCTGTTTTTTTTAAATCTTGATTTGACAATAAATATCTTTTACAGACAGTGGAACCTCCCAGACAAACGTCACAGATAATAACAAATGAAAGTAAAAAGCCAAAAGTGCAAATGAGATGACAGACTATCCTGTGGCCACGTGCCCTTCAAAGGGCTGTCTTATTTATTCTCCGACCTGTTGACACTTTCAGCCATACCAGACCACGCTGACCTCCCTTTTCCTGTAATTTACAAGCATTTAACTCCCCTTTTCACCTCGCTCGCGCAGCAACATCCCCAAAGCGATTGTCGTTTGTTACATCTGGGAAACAAAGCCCACTGTAAGGCACATCTGTGAAATAAGGCCACTGTAAAGCCACGAAATTTGTCCGGAGCCAACACCATTTATCCGAGTTAACCTGCTGTTATTCCCCCCCCCTTTTTTTTTTCCTCTTCCTACAGTTCTCCGGGACGCCCGGCCTCAGAATGGTGGCTGGGTTGGGCTGTCACAGTTTACGCGACTCTCTGACAAACACATCCGACTTCGCCACAGCCTATTCTTAGAGGCAGAGTTCGCCTTCCCATTGCGATTCCTAACTCACTCGACCAGATCACCGTCAGCTTGGACGGTCAGTACAGAAACAAGGCTGGAGTCAGCTGAAATGTGGCTCTTAGGAAGAATGCTGAAGGCACAACGGACACTGAGAAAACAGAAAAAAGCAAGCTCTGAAAGAGGCAAAAGAAACGAGGAAACTTATGACGAAGGTCAGAGAAAACGACAATCTAAATTTGTGGGGGGCGTGCTTCGAGGAGAGAGCAAACCAGAAAATCGAAGGTTGAAGAGACAAGAGGTAGACAGATAGAAATGACATCTGGTGGTCTGACATCCTGGCGTGGGAAACGCTCAAATGACAAGCCTGTTGACATGCACATAGGATCGAGGGTTATGAAAGGGCATTGGCGGCTGTCGATAGGGACCCAGAGAGAGAGAGGAGAGAGAGGATACTGTAGATTTCCAGGGGTGCCAATTGACTGGCTATGGTTCGCCAACCCTGACGAAAGTAGTCAGACATGGATCGCTGACTCATTATATTTGAGTACAGTGTCTCTGACTTCTTGTTCACAACAGTGTCTTTGACTCCTTGTTCACAGCCTTGTTCACAGCAGTGTGTCTGATTCCTTGTTCACAACAGTGTCCCTGACTCCTTGTTCACAGCAATGTCTCTGACTCCTTGTTCACAGCAGTGTCTCTGACTCCTTGTTCACAACAGTGTATCTGACTCCTTGTTCACAGCAGTGTCTCTGACTCCTTGTTCACAACAGTGTCTCTGACTCATTGTTCACAACAGTGTCTCTGACTCCTTGTTCACAGCAGTGTCTCTGACTCCTTGTTCACAACAGTGTCTCTGACTCCTTGTTCACAACAGTGTCCCTTAATCCGTCTTAATAACAATGTCTCTGACTCCTTGCTACAACCCAAGCTTCTTCCGCATATACTATTTTAATATATTGATATCTGGCCAAACTTCCTTCTCCAGTTCGTCTGCTTTTGCTATGGGTGGTCCGAAATGCGGTTTACCGGAAGAATGTTGCGAATTCCCTGGGCAGCAAAAGATAATTAATGAAGAATGTAGGAGAACAGTTGAAAAGACAGAAAAAAATATTGTTTAAAAAACACGAGAGACAATGTACTTCCACGGAACATGCAATGAGAAGAGCGAGCAATGAAAATTTTGTAACAACAGGGAAAAATAGAGGGAAGAAGAGTTAGGGGAAGCCACAGAGAAATGACACTTGATAGTCTGATGGGATGATGTGAAATGAGATCACAAACTGAACTGATGGCCTACATGAAGGATCGCGTACTATGAAGAAACATAATAGCCAAAGCCAGCCGCCACGGCACATGATGATGATGATGATGATGATCCATATTACATGAACCTCGTGAGTATTTCACACTGCCAACATTCATTGTACTCCAGTGGGCCTTGCCATTCTAAAGACATTCTGAGCTTCAGAGGGCAGGTATACAATCCACTTTGTTCCCTGTGAGACCTGATTACTACACCTGCGCTTCAAATCTAATGGAACCTGTCGTGATTTCTTTGGTCCTCGATCTTACCCTGGGCAATAAGCTGGGGTGCTAGTTGGCTAAGTCGATAGTGCGCTGTTCTCTCGTGGCTAGACGGCTGCTCGTCCTACCGGAGTCCGTGTTCGAATCCCAGGTAATTCTCTTGTGATTTTTCTTTCTCTCACGTCTCACTAAAGTGCTTTGTCTACGATTTTTTTCGAGGTTTAATCCTACAATATTTGTTCTCTTGCTTTACTGGGCAATAAGCCGTTCTGTGTGTAACTAAGAAGATATTAGGGCTCCAAATGTAGAGTCAGTCGGAATTGTAAGATGTAGATCTCAGCTGTAAGGGGAAAGAACTGACAGAAGCTGGCGATGAAAGGCAATGAAATACAAGAACACACCCAATATTTCGACATAAAGACTTTGTCAAGTGGTCATGTCGATCATCTTCCAATGTGCCAACTGGTCAAGGTAAACTTGGCCATCACCAGTATATCCCGCAGGTACTTCTACAGCACGACCTTCGCATTCAGTCAACACGTGCCGTGCCGTGCCGTGTCGTGCTGGCGATCATGCTCCTCCATTTTGTGCGATCCTTAATGTTTTCCAAAAAATTCAAATACTTTTTCCCCGCGCAACTTGGTCAGTCCGACGAGATATTCTTCCCTTGGCACCCTATCCTTCTCCCTAGGGTCACTATTATCTTACCTTTATCCATTTATCTTTCCTTTACCTATTTATCTTTCGATGCCCGCACTGAATGAAAGTAGGTCTTTAGTATCACTTCCACCTTAAGTATCGCTACTATCATCTCCCAAATTGTCAGAGAAAATATCTGTGGTTTCATTATCTCTTAAATCTTCTTCTTCTTCCAAACCCCTGCTGATCTAAGTCATCATGATATAGGAGAGTGAATTATGGGCCACAAGAACTCATTTGCTGTTGTAAAAAAAATGTCGACAACAAAGGATGACTGATATTCTACTCTATATAAAATGTCACCTTCCTGACGCCAGACTAAAACAACAATAACAGCCATCCATCAACTTTTTAATTACAGGTGCAACTACCGCGTGCGCTCTTGACTCGCCTCATTGAGCCCAGAGAAGTTCTAAAAAACTCAACACAAAAAAACTCTTCTATTTTCCTTACAGCTGACAACGTAAGAAGAAAGACTGAGGAAAACATACTAGTAAATCAAGTGTTTTGTGGACACTTCCGAGCTCACGCAAAGTGTAGCTTGGATAACTTTCTGGTGTTTACCCGATCACAAACCGTCGAGGTTACTTACAGCCAGAGAGCAACCACACAAGTGCTCAGCACCTACAACAATACGTTAGCTCTTCCAGCCGAGGGGCCATCACTCTTGTTAAACAAAAAAAAAGGGGGGGGGAAATTACCCGTGTGCTTCTGATGACTGACAACTCACTACTAAAAATAGCACTAAGATGGACACCACAGGCACAGGGGGACAGAAGGGCAGAGGTGGGGTGGAGGGGGGAGAGATAGGACGTTAAAATATAAGCTATTATTGTGGCAAACAGGGACAGCTGTTCTTTTACTTTAAATAAACCAACAACCATACAACAAGATTACGACCTCGACCTCGTATAGCGAAAAGACACACACAAAAAATAAAGTCTGCTAAACATTTTTTTCCAAGTCATTTTTACCACTGTCATTACATATATATGCTCTTATACCATACATCACACAGTTTCCGCAACTCTCAGTACATATACATGCTCTTATACCAAGCATCACACAGTTTCCTCAACTCTCAGTACATATATATGCTCTTATACCAAGCATCACACAATTTCCTCAACTCTCAGTACATATATATGCTCTTATACCAAGCATCACACAGTTTCCTCAACTCTCAGTACATATATATGCTCTTATACCAAGCATCACACAGTTTCTGCAACACTCAGTACATATATATGCTCTGTACATATATATGCTCTTATACCAAGCATCACACAGTTTCCTCAACTCTCAGTACATATATATGCTCTTATACCAAGCATCACACAGTTTCCTCAACTCTCAGTACATATATATGCTCTTATACCAAGCATCACACAGTTTCCTCAACTCTCAGTACATATATATGCTCTTATACCAAGCATCACACAGTTTCCTCAACTCTCAGTACATATATATGCTCTTATACCATACATCACACAGTTTCCTCAACTCTCAGTACATATATATGCTCTTATACCAAGCATCACACAGTTTCCTCAACTCTCAGTACATATATATGCTCTTATACCATACATCACACAGTTTCCTCAACTCTCAGTACATATATATGCTCTTATACCATACGTCACACAGTTTCCTCAACTCTCAGTACATATATATGCTCTTATACCATATATCACGCAGTCTGGTTCCCCCCCCCCCCCGCCCCAAATTTTGTTCTATGAAATACCAAGTACAAAAGATAACTATTAACAATATACTGTCCCAGGATAACGCACCCAGACTCCGAAAGTGATGTATTACATATATAAATGTGATATATCACAGAAGAGTAAAGGAATGAAGACGGCACGGTCCAGTAATGGCTGCATTTTGTCATTTCTTGACAGTCGGGAAAGAAACTCTGAATGGGATATTTAACACACACACACTCACATGACGCCACACAAAGAAACAACACACAAGAGGACACATTGTCAGACAAAAAAGATCGAGTGTATCCTCAGCAGGGTGTGTGTTATGTTATGCCATTGTTTCCAACTTGGCTGTGACAACTGCGCCTTTCGGCACGACACTTCTCCCTTCGGCCTTGCTTATTCTCAGGATAAGACTGGCATTTTTGCTTCCATCCCTAGTCACTTGGCCAGAATAGTGTCTCTTAGCGCGGGGGGGGGGGGGGCGCTCCATGAAAATGATTCTTCTTGCTCTCAAATATCCCCGGCACTGCGAGCTGTATTTCTTTCCAGTCAATACAGATTAAAGGTGCTAAGGCACAGCATTGTGTCGGAATGGGAGCGGGTCACGGCGACTATTTTCCCAGTCCTTGAATGAAGCTAAAAAGCAAGATTCCACCAACATAAGGACTATGGCTATCCCTGCTCCGTTAGCCAGGCTAGGCCTGCTACTGCGGGTACTAACGGAAAGGTGGGACAGGGTCATGGTCAGCTACTGTTCACCAATCCTAACCGCTAGCATTTCAGCTGCGGGTAGCTGACTACGTTCGTTTATTACATTACTACATTTTACTTTCAATCTACGGGTCCTGACCAATACTCCCTCTAAGGTTTGGCGATTCATGTGCAAAATGTTCATTCTGTGTGCAGATATATTCTCAGAAATATTCTATGTGCAAGTGTAACGTCAAATTACTGAATATAGTTTAAGGTTCTCGCACTAAACTCCAAAGATGTCATTAAACAAATTCATGTAGCGCTATCATGTTTTTATTCAACCACAGTACAGGGCAACATAAAGAAATTGAAAAATAAAGTAGCCGTGTTATAACTTTCTACGCAACATATACAATTTCGTGCGCGCCATTATTATGCTGTGTGCGCGGTCGCGCTGCCGCGCAGCTTAGAAGGAACACGGATCCTGACTACAGATTCAATACTAAAATTTATTTCCAATCTTTATGTCATAAACACAGATGTTATGTCACCGTTTGTTTCTGAATCTCCTGTCATGTTAACCTCTACGATCATGTGTCTGAATCTTTTATCATGCTAGCCTCTAATCTTGTCATGCTAGCCTCTAATCTCCTGTCATACTGGCCTTTACGAGAACGTTAATAATGTCTGCCCAATCTAGGATGCGTCTAGCAGGGTCTAGGTGGATCCAGTAGGGTCTAGCAGGGTCTACAGAAGTAATCAGTATCCACCTGCTCCTCCTACAGTCTGTTCCTTCTTAGCCGAGCGGGGGGTGGGGGTGGGGTGGAAGAAGAGGGAGAGAGTAAGAAGGTGGAAACATGTTTACAGTGAAGGCGAACGATCAGTGTATATGTGTCCGTCCGTCCGTCCATCCATCTAACTACATGTATCCCAACCTCCCTAAGGTCAAGGCTGCTTTGACCCGGCAGATTCTGCGGCTAAGCCCCAGCCAAACCTGGCAGGTTTATGACCGAACTCAGCAACCTTCAGGCTGACACTTCAAGTGGACCCTCTCTCCAGAGCCCGACCCTGGGAGACCCTGACACACAAATACACCCACCTACAGGCGGATTACAGCGTCTACTGACAGCACAAACATCGCTTAGTTCGAGTCAAAAACAAAGAGATTCGATCTGATCCTACATGGCCATTGATTTCGACATTTCTTATCAAGTCACAATCCCGACGTGACTCTTAAAACTTCAGCGAGGACACGACGTGGAACAAACAAAGGGACGCTACTACATGAAGCCACAGAAGGATTTTCACAGGAAGGAGTCACCGAGCATTCTGTATGTAAAGACATGAATGTGAACAGATAAAATGTGTATGAAAGGACATGAATGTGAAAAGATAAAAAGTGTATGAAAGGACATGAATGTGAAAAGATCATAATTGTAAATAAGGACACGAATGTGAAAAGAAATTTTTAAAGAGTATGTAAGGACACAAATTTGAAAAGATAAAAAGTGTATTTAAGGACAAGAATATGAAAAGATAAAAAGTGTATGTCAGGACACGAATGTGAAAAGATAAAAAGTGTATGTAAAGACATGAATGTGAAACTATAAAAAGTGTAAAGATATGAATGTGAAAAGATAAAAGGTGTACATAAGGACACAAAGTGGTTAACGCTTTCAATCTTCAAGGACACAAAAGTGGTTAACGCTTTCACTCTTCAAGGACACAAAAGTGGTTAACGCTTTCACTCTTCAAGGACACAAAAGTGGTTAACACTTTCACTCTTCAAGGACACAAAGTGGTTAAGGCTTTCGCTCTTCAAGGACACAAAGTGGTTAACGCTTTCATTCTTCAAGGTGTTCGTCAATGGCTTTCAAGTGAGAAGCGTCCCATCTAACCCAACCCCGACATGGCAACATCTGGTTCCTTCTGAAGCCCTAGAAGGAAGGGCGACCACGTGTTACAGCGACCACGTGTTACAGTGACCATGTGCTACAGCGACCACATCATACTCCATGTGTCACATAGCGAGAAAATCCTCATATCACTGGGTGTCTCCCCTCATCACATCTTTGAGCCTCTTCAACACTCACACCGTATCCATTTCCCCACATTATCTTTGAGCCTTTTCAACACTCGTGTACACGTTACCCATTCCCCCCACATTATCTTCTACAGACACCCTGCTGTCTTGGCAACCCTGCAAAGTCCTTGTCGCTCACTCTTACATCCCTAAAGAAACCTGTGATACTCACCAGTTTTGGGATCAATGGAGAAGTAGTTCTGTGGGTTCCCGCCGGAGATTGAGAACTGCAGAGGCTGCGATCCGTCAAAATCCCCGTCAGTTGCCTGGACCTGTACGACTCGCTTCACGCTTTTGTTGTTTTCCTACGAGAGAGGGTAACAGATTCACATCAACAAGGTCTTCTACGTTACGTTCTTACACGAAACACTGCTAAAATCTCTTAACATTTCATGCAGAAACTCGAAGAGAAAACTTGGGATCGAGAACAACTTCCCGCGTTTTTTTACCGTTTTTGCTCTTTTTTTTTTTCCTGTGCTCCCTTCTGTGTTCTTCTTCTTCTTCTTCTTCTTTCGCTTCTACTACCAAGACCGCCCTGTGATCCTACCGAATTTACGCCTCTGGTCCTCGTCAAGTCCCGTGGTCCCCGAAAGGACCACACGAGATCCCCGAGAAGACCACATGAGGTTCAGAGTATCTCAGCCTTCTGTGTTCTAAAATTAGTCACAATATTTTTCACAGTACATTTACCTCAAAAGACATTTTTAAAATGCTCTCCACTAATGTAAACACATACAGCAAACTTTCATTAATGTAAACACAGACTGTAAACTTCTCATTTAAAGAATCACACGGTGTAAACTTTCATTAATGTAAACACAGACTGTAAACTTCTCATTTAAAGAATCACACAGTGTAAACTTTCATTAATGTAAACACAGACTGTAAATTTCTCATTTAAAGAATCACACAGTGTAAACTTTCATTAATGTAAACACAGACTGTAAACTTCTCATTTAAAGAAACACACAGTGTAAACTTTCAAATACACAACTGAGAACTACACAGTGAACATATCACAAGAGATAACAAAACAATAAGAAACCAGGAATCTGGGTCACAAGTTATATCGTAACCCACGCAATGCCGCTTCTGAGACCCACCGAGAATACAGGCCCAAGCCCCCACGAAGCCCTGAGCCTCCATCTTAAATGAGACTATCGCCAGAACCACAGGAGTAAACTCGGTAGGATCACGGGGTGATCTTGGCGGTAGAAGCGAACGATGAATAAGAAGAAGAAGATATCGTAACCAACAGATTTCGCAGAACAGAATGAAAAAAAAAGCTACAGAAAATATTAGATGTAGCAGTAGAAGAGAGTGAAAAGAAACGACTGTAACTAGGCAGTAAGAAAACAGAAACTGGCAGAAGTCCCCCACCCAAACGCAATGTTATATAGCAGAAGCAGCAACGCCGAGATAAGAGCATACAGTTAAATATCTGCAGAAGCAGCAACGCTGAGATAAGAGCATACAGTTAAATATCTGCAGAAGCAGCAACGCTGAGATAAGAGCATACAGTTAAATATCTGCAGAAGCAGCAACGCTGAGATAAGAGCATACAGTTAAATATCTGCAGAAGCAGCAACGCTGAGATAAGAGCATACAGTTAAATATCTGCAGAAGCAGCAACGCTGAGATAAGAGCATACAGTTAAATATCTGCAGAAGCAGCAACGCTGAGATAAGAGCATACAGTTAAATATCTGCAGAAGCAGCAACGCTGAGATAAGAGCATACAGTTAAATATCTGCAGAAGCAGCAACGCTGAGATAAGAGCATACAGTTAAATATCTGCAGAAGCAGCAACGCCGAGATAAGAGCATACAGTTAAATATCTGCAGAAGCAGCAACGCTGAGATAAGAGCATATAGTTAAATATCTGAGCATGCGGTAACTTCTGACGGAAAATGCGCCTCCTAAATCATGAACAGAATATGCCAACAAACCAAAATAGCTTTCCAACAAATGAGAAATATCTTGTGCGATATGTCTCCATCACTGATATATATATATATATATATATATATATATATATCCGTTAAACGTCACATAGAGCTTACAAGGTAGTTCGCCAATTTTTCCTGTCTTCAGCGAGTCTTTCAACCTCATCAAAGGATTTTATGCCTGTTAATTTGGCGTCTTTTAACAGTGTCCTCTTCAGAGTTTCACGCGGTCTGCCTTTTTCTTCTGTGGCCTGTGTTCCATTTAATAGATTGTTTTGAGATTCTCTGACTGTTTCTTCTCATCACGTGACCAACATATGTCCGTCTCCGTTTCCCTGATCACCCATGAGACTGGTTGTTGTTCAGTCATCTGTCTTATCTCTGCATTGTTCTTGAATTCGTTCCACTTGATGCCGAGTATTTTCCTTAGGCATTTGTTTTCTAATTTCTTGTCTGTTTCTTTAGTTGTTTTCCAGCTTTCCCATGCATAAATGAGGGTGGGTATTACATTTGAATTGAATAGTCTTATTGAATTGAATAGTCATGAATAGTCACTGAAGATCAGAAGAAGAAAAAAAAAGAATTATCAAAGATCGATGCAAAGACCACTAGAGGCAACAGAGATGTGGTTTCTCAGAAGAATGTTAAGAATATCACGAGGAACTAAGAGGGCACACAGTGAATGTCAAACAAAAAGCAAATGAAGAGAGGAAGCTCATTAAATCCATAAGAAAAAATGACAGGCATCATTCGCTGGACGTATGAGAAGAGGAGGGCTTGAAGACATCACAAGACAACAGCAGAAAAGATAAATGAGAAGAGAGGCAGGGGAAGGCCAGGGGAGGAAAAAAAAACTCATGGACTATCTAGCAGGATGGTACGATTAAAAAGTCACCATGTGAGCTGATTGAAAATATGAAGGATCCAGATCAGTCAAGAAGCACGACATGATGATGATGATGATGATGATGACGCCGCCGACGACGACGACGACGATGATGATGACGATGATGATGATGATGACGATGATAACGAAATATATACTGCAAACTTTCCATTTACTTTAATTTATGACTTAACTTTTCTTGAGCTGTAAACTAGCGTCAGGCGACTCCGACTTCGAAGTCCCTGTCAGGAAGCGACTCGGCAGATAAAGAGCAGCGACTCGGCATACAAAGAGCATAAACTCGGCAGATAAAGAGCATAAACTCGGCAGATAAAGAGCAGCGACTCGGCATATAAAGAGCAGCAACTCGACAGATAAAGAGCAGCAACTCGACAGATAAAGAGCAGCTACTCGACAGATAAAGAGCAGCGACTCGGCATATAAAGAGCAGCAACTCGACAGATAAAGAGCAGCTACTCGGCATATAAAGAGCAGCAACTCGACAGATAAAGAGCAGCGACTCGGCATATAAAGAGCAGCGACTCGACAGATAAGCCAGATTAGCCACTGGATTCGACTCCCAAACCAGCAGACAACTCGGTCCCGCGGACCAAAAGCCCACCCTCTTCAACACAATCAACAGACACACGCCCTGCACAACAAACTCCCTACCTCCACGGAGGCATAGTAGGCCGGCTCCACACTCTGGGGGATGTTGTCGTTGACATCAGCCACCTCGATCAGGACCTCCAGGCGGGCAAATTTGGGCACCAGAGCTCGGTCCTGGGCTATGACAGTCAGCCAATAGTGGGGCGTGGTCTCTCTGTCCAGCACCTGGCTAGTCCTGATGGTGCCTAAAAATGATAAGGAAAATAATATGCTCTATAATACCTCATTTATCGTTCTAGATTTTTGGCATAAGCGTAAGTATGTGTATATATATATATATATATATATATATATATATATATATATATATAAACAAAGCATTTACTTTTAAATCTATATGTTATAAAATGCTTAAACTGCACTTATATGCTCTAAATTACCTACTCTATATATATATATATATACATATATACTAAATTACCTGCGTTATAAACTCTAAATTACCTAAATTGTGTTAACTAGGTATAAGCAAGGGATTTGGAGGATGGCGTGAGAGCGGGGGGAGGGGAAGAAGGAGGAGGGAGGAGAGATGGAGGTTACGAAGTCCAGGGAAATCAGGGTTACGGAGCAGGTATACCAAACCTTCCATCCCACTCCCTTTACATTTTATTGTTATTGCTCGACTCCCACCAGCTCCGATAGCACTCAAAACTGCTCTCAACATTTTTTGCTTCTGTATTTTGTTCTACTAACTGACTTACGTCACGAGTAGGTAACATGCGACCCGCGGACCGCAGTTTGCCGACCCCTGCTACAAATTATGAAATAGCTTTAAAACAGATCATTCACAAAGATAAGTATATTCATTGCTAATACCGGTAAGCAGGTTAAAAAGAAAAAAAAAGATAATAGTAGTAATGAGAAAAATGAAAAAAAAAGAAGGGGGAGGGAGAGAGAGAGAGAGAGAGAGAGAGAGAGAGAGAGAGAGAGAGAGAGAGAGAAAAGACAAGAAATTATATCAATACAGAAATCTTGGTAGTGCCATGCTTTTCTTCTCATTTACTTCTCTGTTGTCGTTTTCAAGTTATCCCCTACTCATTATATTTCTACTGTTACAGTGTTTTCAAGTCCTCCTCTATCACTATATTTCTACTGTTATAATGTTTTCAAGTCCTCCACTATCATTATATTTCTACTGTTATAATGTTTTCAAGTCCTCCTCTATCATTATATTTCTACTGTTATAATCTTTTCAAGTCCTCCACTATCATTATATTTCTACTGTTATAATGTTTTCAAGTCCTCCAATACTCATTATATTTCTGTTCTTATAATGTTCTCAAGTCCTCCCCTACTCATTATATTTCTACTGTTACAATGTTTTCAAGTCCTCCACTATCATTATATTTCTACTGTTACAATGTTTTCAAGTCCTCCTCTATCACTATATTTCTACTGTTATAATCTTTTCAAGTCCTCCACTATCATTATATTTCTACTGTTATAATGTTTTCAAGTCCTCCACTATCATCATATTTCTGTTGTTATAATATTTTCAAGTCCTCCCCTACTCATTATATTTCTGTTGTTATAATATTTTCAAGCCCTCCCCTACTCATTATATTTCTGTTGTTATAATATTTTCAAGCCCTCCCCTACTCATTATATTTCTGTTGTTATAATATTTTCAAGTCCTCCCCTACTCATTATATTTCTGTTGTTATAATATTTTCAAGTCCTCCCCTACTCATTATATTTCTGTTGTTATAATATTTTCAAGCCCTCCCCTACTCATTATGTTTCTGTTGTTATAATGTTTTCAAGTCCTCCCCATCTCATTATGTTTTCCCTGAACGATAACTGCCGTTTTCTTATGAATTTAATTAGGTTTCTTTCTACGTTCGCTTCTGTCAGACATGCTCTGATTGCCGCCCTGAGTGTCAATCTAGCCCCCAACAAAGGACGTCAATTTCCAGTTCCCCGCTCGCTCCTCTTGTTCATCGCCAAAATCATCTTGACAGATTTACAATCAGGCAAATGAAAACTGTAAGACAAACTAAGCCATTCATCCGTTCATACCGTCATTCCCGAAATAACCGCGCTATCGCTGCGGGCACACGATTTTACGACAGTTCGTTGTGTTCTTTCTTTTATTTTCAGGTGGCCATGGCTTTCTCCTCGAAAACAGAATGCCACCAATTGCTACGCTACCGTAAAACCTGTTCTAAACCTGTGATGTAATAATGCATTGCCTCACCGCTAAAGAATATACCCGTATTCATTATTCATTAGCTCCCTATTCATTTGATTATATCGACGTTTCTCATCAAAGACGACGGTTCTAGAGCAGAAAGATATCAAGTGTTGTGAGTTTTGCCAAGCATCATCATCCTGAGCAGCTACTCTCATGGCTGACTCTAACCAAAACAAGCAATATCTGTCAAGGGTTTAGTTTCCGCGCGTTCACTGCAGCTAAACAAACAAAAAGATGTCATCTCCTTATTTCAAACAGTCAGTGCTCCCGCACTCATCATCATCTTCCCCACGGATGGTTGGCTGCAGTGAACCGCCACTCTGCTCTGTTTCTTGCCTTTGTATAGCGCACTCGGCCAAGCTGGTCCATCTTTTAATGCTGTCCACCCATCTATGTCGTTGTCGTCCTCTTGTTCTCTTCCCTTCCATCTTGCTCTCAAGAACGGTCTTCAGTACATAGTTATGCCTCTTGGCGTGCCCGAGTTCCCCTTTCAGTTCTAGCTGATTTAGCACGTATTTGTTTTCTTTTCTGTGCACGAGATAGGCCCAATTCTTCTGTATATCCGCACTCCAAGGGCCTCAGTTTTATCTTATTCAAGGTTCAGGTTTATGTACCTTAAAGGTGTATCGAGTATACGTATCATTCTACGGTATTTTTTTTTGACGTAATGATCTTCCTCGGTTGGTACTCAAGCACTGATATAAGCAGAAGCTACATTTATCATTGTCTGAAAGTCTGCTGTGTTCTTGCTGTTCGGGACTTGGGGGCGAAGACATGGTACTCAAAGCTGAATAAGACAGTGACCAGTGACCCGAAGACACGGTACTCAAAGCTGAACGAGACAGTGGCCAGTGACCCGAAAACAAGGTACTCAAAGCTGAACGAGACAGTGGTCAGTGACCCGAAGACACGGTACTCAAAGCTGAATAAGATAGTGGCCAGTGACCCGAAGACACGGTACTCAAAGCTGAATAAGATGGTGGCCAGTGACCCGAAGACACGGTACTCAAAGCTGAATAAGATAGTGGCCAGTGACCCGAAGACACGGTACTCAAAGCTGAATAAGATAGTGGCCAGTGACCCGAAGACACGGTACTCAAAGCTGAATAAGACAGTGGCCAGTGACCCGAAGACACGGTACTCAAAGCTGAATAAGACAGTGGCCAGTGACCCGAAGACACGGTACTCAAAGCTGAATAAGACAGTGGCCAGTGACCCGAAGACACGGTACTCAAAGCTGAATAAGACAGTGGCCAGTGACCTGTAGCTAACTGCGTGTGTCAAGGTTGGCAAAATACAGCTGACCAAGACCTACTCGAGTTCCCAGTTCAGCGCTCATGAACGGATCGGAACTCAATATCGATCTCTGGGAGCGCAGGGAACTGTTCAATGCAGCCCTCTTGTCCGGGATTTCTTTCCTTCCCCACCCCACCCCCGACCACGGGGGGCCGAAGACGGAATGTGTTGGCTGCGGCGCGGTACTCGGGTAAAACAGGACACACACGCACCTACAAGCTTAAGACTGGTCGTGGCGTATCCATGAGGCAGTAAGTCCAGACTCCCCAAACATATCTTTCAAGGGTGCTCAAACCACACTGACCTGAGGCGCCAGGACATGAGCGTGGGGCTCCCTACCAGGATTCGGAAATGAATGCGGGCTTTGCCCTGTCGGTAGGGATAAGGAACTGGCGTGACCAACAACAAAAAAGAAGAACTCTCAGTGATGCTCTCTATAAGAAGACATTAATCTGGCATATCTGACCAATATTAAATCCAATGAAAAATTGTTCCCCATCCCCTCTTTTCTTTTTTGTTCAAAGAAAGACAGAAAGAAAGAAAGAAAGAAAGACAGAAAGAAAGAAACTGTATTGTGACAAGATTGCCTGCACCCTGTGGGAATTGAATGGCAGTTCATCCCTAGATAGTGATTCGTTAGCTTTACTCTGTGACAGGCATGGGCGGGCACGGCTGAGTCGAAATGTCAAGAGACCAGGACAGATCGATGTGTCTGTCTGTGCTGACATGTGTGGAGACTCGCCTCTTGCCCTTTTCACAAAATCTGTTTTCTCTTCTCCTTTTTCTTATTGTTTTTATCTGCCCGTGTTCTGATTTATCTCCCGTGTTTTAAATTGTTCGTTGTTATCTCCCTTTTATTTTAACTATCTTTTACAGAGGTTCTCATGCTTTTTTTTTGCCTGTAAGACCTTTTTGCCTTCCAGCCCACATGTCTAATACTCCTGCCAAACTTTTTTTTCCCTCAACTGGTTTTCCTCAACAGGTTCTGTCATCTGCTGATCACTTTTCTTTTACCATTTCCCTGGATCTTCCCACAACTTTCGGAATTTGTGGGGGGGGGGGGCGCCCACCGCGTCATTCACTTTGAGAAACACTGGTCTGATGTCACAGCTATTTTTGTGTGAGAACAGACTGGTTTTCATACCTTTTTTTAAACCTAAAAATCTAAAAATCATACAAGCCAATGACTACGTCAGCTATGGAGGCTTGATAGATAATAAAAAGTGTTTTAGTGTTTAGTTTCAGCGAGTGGTTTTTCGGGTGAGTTGGTTTTCAGAAGGTCACCTGTAACAGACATTCTGAGTTGTGTAGTTGGTACCTTTAAGTTTCCTATCCCGATTTATCTATCCCAAGATTTCTACAGAACATGGGTCATTTAACCTCGTTCTTCTCTACAACGTCACCCCTTCATGGATTACTGGACTATTTTTGTTTCATTTAAAGGAAGAAAAAAAAATCTAGGTACCGTAACAAGTTTTTTTATAGGAATAAACCGTAAGTCGTAGTACTACTACTACTGCTTCTCTCTCTCTCTCTCTCTCTTTCTCTGTGTGTATTTCTTTCTCTGTGCTATCTGTCTCTCTGTATTTCTTTCTCTGTGCTCTCTCTCTCTCTCTGTATTTCTTTCTCTGTGTTATCTCTCTCTGCATTTCTTTCTATGTGCTATCTCTCTCTCTCTGTATTTCTTTCTCTGTGTTATCTCTTTCTCTCTGTATTTCTTTCTCTGTGCTATCTCTCTCTCTGTATTTCTTTCCCTGTGCTATCTCTTTCTCTCTGTATTTCTTTCTCTGTGCTATCTCTTTCTCTCTGTATTTCTTTCTCTCTGTATTTCTTTCTCTGTGCTATCTCTCGCTGTATTTCTTTCTCTGTGCTATCTCTCTCTGCATTCCTTTCTCTCTGCTATCTCTCTCTATATATTTCTTTCTCTGTGTTATTTCTCTCTCTCTCTCTCTCTCTCTCTCTCTCTGGTCCATGCCAAGTAAGCGTTGATCGTCACTGATTTCCACAGCCATCTTTACTTTGTTCTTTTTTTTTTAATAGAAGACACATGTTGGACCATGTTCTATGCCACTTTTTCAGTCCGTCAAGTATATTGTTTCTTCTTCCTGCTCTGTCCCTTTGTCCCTCCAGTTTTCCTGTTGTCACTAGGTGTTTCAGTTTACCTCTTCTCGAAACCTGTTCTACAAATCTGGACTGGCGAGTTCTGAATTTCGCCATCATTTCTCTCTTTTGTCCGGTCTCACTTAGAACCTCTTCATCTGTTTTCTTGGCCTGTCCATGATATTCTCATCATTCTTCTCGGCAACCACATCTCCGCTGCTTCCAATGTACTCTGAGTGCTCTTGACCACTACCTGTGCCTCGCATCCACGGGTTGATTGTTGCACTGAATAGCTCTCTTTCCGGTATGTATCGACAGTAGCTGTCCCAACCTTTTCTAAGTCTAAGTGTCACCACAGCTTTACTTCAGTGGCTCTATTTGTATTTATATGTTTAGTTTTATATACCAAAACCTCCCTGAATAGCACATGTGTAATGATCCTGACCAAATCCAAACCTGCTTTCGTGGAGTCCATCTCCACACTTCTAGCTGCAATTGTTTAACAACCATTATGTTAACCATATGTTAACCAGAGGGAAAAACGTGTTCTCATTCCAGGGACAAATTCCTCAGAGGAGACCCACTTACTGCGCCAGGGTTCTTTGAGTGAGAACTTTTCGTTGGACTTGGCCGCCTGGTAGCTCCTGCTGGGCAATTGCCCTCGAGCGTGCCTCCTACAAGCATGTTAATCAGCTCCTTTCAAACGTTTCGTGAATATGACCAATCTCAAGAAGGGGGGAATGAAAACCTTTCAGCGCGGGCTCCACTGCTCTGTTAGGCTGTGCCACTAGATACAACACAGCAGCAGAGTGAATAGTATTCCCATGCGGTTCTGGGATTACAACTGTCCAACAATGGGAATTAACTAGAGTCTTTTCGCGACTGGTTCTTAATACTGAGAAAACAAATGAGCTGAGACCGGTACAGGTTTAACAAATGTGACACATGACACGACCACAAGTTTGGCTTCTAGGGTACAGGTTTAACAGATGTGATAATAAAGTTAGGCTTCTAAGGTACAGGTTTAACAAATGTGATACGACCACAAGTTAGACTTCTATGGTACAAGTTTAACAAATGTGATACGACCACAGGTTAGGCTTCTAGGGTACAGTTTGACAAATGTGATACGATCACAGGTTAGGCTTCTAGGGTACAGGTTTGACAAATATGATACGACCACAGGTTAGGCTTCTAGGATACAGGTTTAACAAATGTGATACGACCACAGGTTAAGCAGCTTCTAGGGTACAGGTTTAACAAATAATATGATACGACCACAGATTAGGCTTCTAGGGTACAGGTTTGACAAATATGATACGACCACAGGTTAGGCTTCTAGGATACAGGTTTGACAAATATGATACGACCACAGGTTAGGCTTCTAGGGTACAGGTTTAACAAATGTGATACGACCACAGGTTAGGCTTCTAGGGTACAGTTTGACAAATGTGATACGACCACAGGTTAGGCTTCTAGGGTACAGGTTTGACAAATATGATACGACCACAGGTTAGGCTTCTAGGATACAGGTTTAACAAATGCGATATGACCACAGGTTAGGCTTCTAGGGTACAGGTTTAACAAATGTGATACGACCACAGGTTAGGCTTCTAGGGTACAACGTCACCCCTTCATGGATTACTGGACTATTTTTGTTTCATTTAAAGGAAGAAAAAAAAATCTAGGTACCGTAACAAGTTTTTTTATAGGAATAAACCGTAAGTCGTAGTACTACTACTACTGCTTCTCTCTCTCTCTCTCTCTCTTTCTCTGTGTGTATTTCTTTCTCTGTGCTATCTGTCTCTCTGTATTTCTTTCTCTGTGCTCTCTCTCTCTCTCTCTCTCTCTGTATTTCTTTCTCTGTGCTATCTCTCTCTGCATTTCTTTCTATGTGCTATCTCTCTCTCTGTATTTCTTTCTCTGTGCTATCTCTTTCTCTCTGTATTTCTTTCTCTGTGCTATCTCTCTCTCTGTATTTCTTTCCCTGTGCTATCTCTTTCTCTCTGTATTTCTTTCTCTGTGCTATCTCTTTCTCTCTGTATTTCTTTCTCTCTGTATTTCTTTCTCTGTGCTATCTCTCGCTGTATTTCTTTCTCTGTGCTATCTCTCTCTGCATTCCTTTCTCTCTGCTATCTCTCTATATATATTTCTTTCTCTGTGTTATTTCTCTCTCTCTCTCTCTCTCTGGTCCATGCCAAGTAAGCGTTGATCGTCACTGATTTCCACAGCCATCTTTACTTTGTTCTTTTTTTTTAATAGAAGACACATGTTGGACCATGTTCTATGCCACTTTTTCAGTCCGTCAAGTATATTGTTTCTTTTTCCTGCTCTGTCCCTTTGTCCCTCCAGTTTTCCTGTTGCCACTAGGTGTTTCAGTTTACCTCTTCTCGAAACTTGTTCTACAAATCTGGACTGACGAGTTCTGAATTTCGCCATCATTTCTCTCTTTTGTCCTGTCTCACTTAGAACCTCTTCATCTGTTTTCTTGGCCTGTTCATGATATTCTCATCATTCTTCTCAGCAACCACATCTCCGCTGCTTCCAATGTACTCTGAGTGCTCTTGACCACTACCTATGCCTCGCATCCACGGGTTGATTGTAGCACTGAATAGCTCTCTTTCCGGTATGTATCGACAGTAGCTGTCCCAACCTTTTCTAAGTCTAAGTGTCACCACAGCTTTACTTCAGTGGCTCTATACGTATTTATATGTTTAGTTTTATATACCAAAACCTCCCTGAATAGCACATGTCTAATGATCCTGACCAAATCCAAACCTGCTTTCGTGGAGTCCATCTCCACACTTCTAGCTGCACTTGTTTAACAACCATTATGTTAACCATATGTTAACCATATGTTAACCAGAAGGAAAAACGTGTTCTCATTCCAGGGACAAATTCCTCAGAGGAGACCCACTTACTGCGCCAGGGTTCTTTGAGTGAGAACTTTTCGTTGGACTTGGCCGCCTGGTAGCTCCTGCTGGGCAATTGCCCTCGAGCGTGCCTCCTACAAGCATGTTAATTAGCTCCTTTCAAACGTTTCGTGAATATGACCAATCTCAAGAAGGGGGGAATGAAAACCTTTCAGCGCGGGCTCCACTGCTCTGTTAGGCTGTGCCACTAGATACAACACAGCAGCAGAGTGAATAGTATTCCCATGCGGTTCTGGGATTACAACTGTCCAACAATGGGAATTAACTAGGGTCTTTTCGCGACTGGTTCTTAATACTGAGAAAACAAATGGGCTGAGACCGGTACAGGTTTAACAAATGTGATACATGACACGACCACAAGTTTGGCTTCTAGGGTACAGGTTTAACAGATGTGATAATAAAGTTAGGCTTCTAAGGTACAGGTTTAACAAATGTGATACGACCACAAGTTAGTCTTCTATGGTACAAGTTTAACAAATGTGATACGACCACAGGTTAGGCTTCTAGGGTACAGGTTTAACAAACGTGATACGACCACAGGTTAAGCAGCTTCTATGGTACAGGTTTAACAAATGTGATACGACCACAGGTTAGGCTTCTAAGATACAGGTTTAACAAATGCGATATGACAACAGGTTAGGCTTCTAGGGTACAGGTTTGACAAATATGATACGACCACAGGTTAGGCTTTTAGGGTACAGGTTTGACAAATATGATACGACCACAGGTTAGGCTTCTAGGGTACAGGTTTGACAAATATGATGCAGGCACGAAATGAAGTTAGACTGGGGAAGTAGAGTGAATCACAGGCATGAAATGTAGCTAGGCTTTCGATGGGTAGTGTAATAGGAAATGGAAATACAAGTGAGAGGTGGACCTGAACAAAGATAAACTACAGGAGAGAAAGGGGAGGAGGGGAGAGTGAGAGTAAGTACAGGGAGAAAATGTAAAGACAGTGTGTGAGGGCGAAACGAGAGAGTACAGAAAGAGAGAGAGAATGTAAAGAGAGAATACAGAGAGAGTGTGTGTGTGTGAAGAGGGAGAGTGAAAGGTTACGGAGACAGAATACGGAAAGAGAATGTAAGGGGAGAGTATGGAGAGAGAATACAGAGAGAGTGTGTGTGAGGAGGGTACAGATAGAGAATACAGAGAGTGTGAGAGGGAAAGAACATAAAGATATCACAAAGAGAATGCAGAGAGAGAGAGAGAGAGAGAGCACACAGCATGTAGAGGGAAAGATAATAAACAGAGAATGAAATGAGAGAGAAAGTACACGACTGCAGAAATAGAATGTAGAGATAGAGCACAGAGATAGAGCACAAAGAGCAATGCAAAGACAGAGCACAGCGACAGAACACAAAGAGGAATAGAGAGAGAGAGAGAGAGAAATACAAACGGAAGGACAGCACACAGAAAGAGATACAGATGGAGAGACAGCATAGAGAAAGAAATACAGACGGAGGGACGGTACAGAGAAAGAAATACAGATGGAGAGACAGCACAGAGAAAGAAATACATACGGAGGGACAGCACAGAGAAAGAAATACAGACGGAGGGACAGCACAGAGAAAGAAATACAGATGGAGAGACAGCACAGAGAAAGAAATACATACGGAGGGACAGCACAGAGAAAGAAATACAGACGGAGGGACAGCACAGAGAAAGAAATACAGATGGAGGGACAGCACAGAGAAAGAAATACAGACGGAGGGCAGCACAGAGAAAGCAAAACAGACGGAGGGACAGCACAGAGAAAGAAATACATACAGAGGGACAGCACACAGAAAGAAATACAGACGGAGGGACAGCACAGAGAAAGAAATACAGATGGAGAGACAGCACAGATAAACAAATACAGACAGAGTGACAGCACAGAGAAAGAAATATAGATGGACCGACAGCACAGAGAAAGAAATACAGAAAGAGAGACAGCACACAGAAAGAAATACAAACGGAGGGACAGCACAGAGAAAGAAATACAGATGGAGAGACAGCACAGAGAAAGAAATACAGAAAGAGAGACAGCACACAGAAAGAAATACAGACGGAGAGACAGCACAGAGAAGGAAATACAGACAGAGAGACAGCACAGATAAACAAATACAGACAGAGTGACAGCACAGAGAAAGAAATACAGGAAAAAAAACATATAAAGAGAATGCAGAAGAAACAGCACAGGGAAAGAACACATACAGAGAGAGAGAGAGAGAGAGAGAGAGAGAAAATGCAGAGACACAGATTATACACAAAGAGAGGGAGAGAGAGTTTGTGTGCGTGAGAGAGAGAGAGAGCGAGCGAGAGAGAGAGAGAGAGAGAGAGAGAGAGAGAGAGAAGAACGCAAATGAAATTACCGATACCCAAGGGACGTGCTGCCACAAACTGACAAGATATACACCCTACGTTTACCCGCTAAAACGGGACAAACGATTTCAGCAAGTCCAGGGCTCCTAGACTCTCTGGAGTGTAAGATTTAATTTGAAACCATCCTCCAGTTACTGCCTTTTTTCTTCTTCTGTTTACTCGTTTTTGCTGTTTACACATTTCTGTTTCCATTCTCTCTTACACCGATGCCTAGTTTTCTCTTCTAATCTTGTCATCAATCTTTTTATGTTGTTGAATGAGAACAAAGCCGAGACTCAGTGAGTATGGCTCCAAGTAATTCTTGTACCACCGAAACAAACATCTCAAGACCACACAAATAAGTGTGTGGTTTAAAAAAACCCATCCGCCATTTTTTTTTTTAATTAACCAGTGCTAACTCACTTAAGGAAACAATCTGACAAAACAGTTGTCTTTTTTCCCCTTTTATTTAGACAGAAACTGTCCATTATCCTGTAGCTTCAGTTGTCGGAGCTGTCCAGATATTGACAGACACTGACTTCATCCTCTCCCCCCCCCTCCCCCCAGCACATCAGACTACCCCACCGTCTCGCTCCCTCCATTTTCCCTCAGCGACCGGCATTTTGGCTGCTCGTAGCAAAAGTTTTCCCTGGAGTCTGACAAAAATCTGGACAGCAAAACAAGGTCTTCCGTTCATCTTTCTGTGGGCTTCTGTGTCTCTTGTCCGTCCTGCCTGTCTGACCTGTTGCAGGGCAGGTAATACAAGATGGGAGCGAGTCCATTTGTTTGTTAACGATCTATCTTTTGCTGAAGTACGAGTCTGTTGCCCCTAATCACATGGATCTAATCAAAGGTGGAGTTGGCTTGCTAATGTCTTTTGTTTCTCAAGTCCCGAAAAGGGTCCAAGAATCTGGGCTTCCAAATACGATCAGCCACCATGGGATAAACGTATCCACTTCCACCTCCTATACGCTGGTTTCGACAAGTCCTTTCTGGAGAACGCCCTGAGAATGGCCTGTATGTAGACCTGACAACTATAGTTCCGCTAGTATGGCCATCATTTAAACCACAACATAAACCACCCAAGGGCGAGCGTCACATCTTTTCCCGAACAAACATGGAAGATGTGTTTAATATAAAGTTGTTCTGTGGTCTTAGGATTTTTTGGTGTTGTATTATAAGAGCCACCGGCAAAGTACAGGAAGTCTGCATAGTTTCTTGACATGATGACTGACTGTCTATACCACAGTGAGAACTTTTTAACACGAAAGAAATGGGGCCCCAAGCTTTATACAGTTTAGGGCCACACCACTGCAGCTGACAGTATGAATACTTACCAAGTATAAATCCACTTTCAGGCCACACCTGATCTAACTCCACGGCTGCTGATAGACTCTCTCTCTCTCTCTTTCTGCCGACAGACGTAAGATACCTTGTCCTTCCACAACCCTCGATCCCTTGTGCACCTCAACAGGCTTGCAACTAAGCATGTCCCGTGCCAGGATGCCAGACCATCAAACATCTTTTCTCTCTCTCTGTCTACCTCTGTCTCTTCTACCTTCGATCTTCCCCGGTGCTATTTTTCTGCTCTAGCCCGACTCTCCTCCGGACATATCCCACAAATCTGGATTGTCGTTATCTGATCTTCATTATAATTTTAAGAACCTCCTCGTTCCATTCTCTCGCTATCCATGGCACCATCATCATTCTTCTTAACAACTGCATTTCAACTGATTCCATCCTTCTTTGTATCTCTTTACTGACCGTTATGGCTTGTCGATAGTATAGTACATCAGGTATCTTCATTCTTGCTCTGACAACGAGCTTTTGGCCTCATTATTTAGATAACAGTAACTAACAGGTGTAAATCTCACCGTGTGAAAAAACAGTTACACAGATATCCGAAGCACAGCCTAAAGCAATACACGAACAAAGACATAATGTTCGGACATTGTTACATGAAGCAATGTGTTATGGGAGATTATGTCGTCGTGAACTGTTAGCTGGCACACCTTCCTGCTGTGCTATGTGTGCATGATTGTGGTCTCTATGTCCGCGGTGACTTACCAATCAGGTTGTTAGTTTGTGAAGAGACTAGGGCTGTTCAACAACAAGAATATGCAAATTAGAACCAGTCACGTGATCTGACGTATGCGAGTCTCGAACACCTTCAATCAGGTGTCGCACACAACATATCGTAATGTAGTAAACGTGGAAAAAAAAATCTAAATATCATATATTGCCCGTACAAACGGGGAGAAAGAGAGATGGGAGGGGAGGGAGAGGAAATGAGAGGAGGAGAGAAAAAAGAAAGGAAAAAAAAGCGGGGGAGAGCATAAGAGAGATTTAATTTAGCATCTGAAAACTAAAATTCTTGTCTCCATTAAGTATACGACACCTCGAAATCACAGCAACAGCAGCAGCATCAGCAAAAACCACAACAACAGAAACAACGCCAAATGCAGCAGCAACAAACAACAGTAACAACGCCAACAACAACAAACAAGAAACACCGCTCCCGTGAATCTGTTAGCACATTCCAGCCCCTACAAAGATTCTCTAAGCACACTCCCCACTACGTAGAGCCTGGAACACACAAGCAACAAACATACACAAGAAACAAAGCTTCACATTGTCTGGACATCCTTCGCCCCTCCAGTCCCGATGAAAATCTTTCAGGCGAAATATTATGACCCGGAAATGACTCATTTTCTGATTCAGGCAATAAATCCGACATTTAACAGCGGTTCCCGAAATATTTTGTATCGTAACTGGAGAGTTTTGAATATCTTGGATTACTGCTAACTAATAATGGAAATACAATGAGGGAAAAAAAAGGAGGACATCTATCGCTCTTCAGAAAGTAAAACAAATAAAGAATTTGTGGAGAGGAACAGACAGAACAACAAAAATAAGATTTTTAAGGGCATGCATCTTTCCCATAACAACATATGCTTGTGAGACCTGGACACTTAACAAAACAGCTGAGAAACGCATAAATGCCTTTGAATGTAAATACAACAGAAGAGTTCTTCAAATATCATGGACACAAAAAAGAACAAATATATCTATACTACAAGAGCTTAATATTGAAGAAGGCTGGCTAGTAAAGAGGATTAAAGAGAGAAAACTTAAATATTTTGGACACATTAAACGTCATGATAATCTAGAGAAGACTGTCTTGGAAGGGTACATAATGGGAAAAAGAAAGAGAGGAAGACCAAAGCGAAGATGGCTGCAAGACATCGTTGATGATCTCCAAATGGATGCATCAGCAGCAGGCCATCTTACTCCCAACCGAGAGGCCTACAGGAGTGATGTTAGGGAGGCAAAGTTCCGCAAGGGACATGCAAATAAATGAATGAAATGAAAAGAGGCTGTTATCAGGAAATAGGGGAACACCAGGGACTCACCGCTGCTACTTTTACTGGTATTAACTTCCAAAATTCTTGGTAAACTGATCTTACAAAAACCTCACTTCTTGTCTTGCCTTCTCTTGTCTCCTTCCTCATGTACCTTTCGGCGTTTAGGAGACAAACAGACGTCTTGATAGGGCTCAATGATTTGTTTCTTATAACGGGATATTTAACGCCTCTGTAATATCCTCTCTCTCCATCTCCTGTGTGGGCGGACTCTTCCTCTGTTACCTACAAATCTTAGTGTGAATGTTTTCTGTGATATACTGTCTGGTGGTAACCGTGTAACATGGTCATACCATCTGACTTGCTGTTTCCGGATATAATGTAATACTGGTGTTACTCCAACCTTTGCCCTGATCGTGTCGTTTCTTATTTGGTCTTTCCTTGTTACATTTAGTATTCTCCTTAAACATCTCATTTCTGTCGCGATGATTTTTCTTTTGTTCTTGACTGTTAGTGTCCACGTTTGACATTTATAGCATAAACTTGGGAGGAAAACTGTGTCGTATAGTGGCCTTTTTGTTTCAGTTGTGATGTATTTGTTTTTCACTGTTTACAATTCGATGCCACATTTCTCTCAGCTTGAAACCCACTGCTAATTAGTTGGGTGAGCGTGTGTGGGGGGGGGGGGCGGGGGGGGGGGGGGGGGAACGGGAGTGGGTGTGTCTACGGCGTTATTTGATGGCCTTGAGCTGTCTAACACAATTGAGAATGGGAAGAGCCGAGTTGGTGGTAAAAAAAAATTAATATATTCCAGTGCTCCTCAAAATCTCTCAGACTGCTGTCCCCGTGGTTCTCAGTTTATTTTCCTAATGCTCCCCCAAAATCTCTTAGACTGCTGTCCCCGTGGTTCTCAGTTTATTTTCCTAATGCTCCCCAAATTTTTTCCAGGCTGCTGTCCCTGTGACTTTCAGGTCAGCTTCCTAATACTCTCTTCAATTTTTTTTTTTAGTTCAGCAGATTCTAATGTCAAAGGCCGCTCTCTTTTATCTGATGATCCCACTTTCTCTCTTCCCTGATCCTTGTAACCCCCCCTCCCCCTCAAGAAGGTTGTTACTGCACACTTTGAAAACCACTGATCTATTTCAGCGGTCTCCAACTGGTAGTATCCGTGAGGCCTAGTTTACATTTCTTTCCCTCCAAAAAAACACTTGAAAACATCTCCCAAACAACCTGAAAAGCTAATGAAATACAACCAATTCACGTATCTGTCATTTTTTTTCTCATGTCATTGGACGCTGGCGCCAAACCAAAAAAAAAAAAAAAAGCTAGTTAATTTTGATTTTGCCCACCACTCAATTTCCCCATACATTTCCCCTGAGGTCATTAAAACTGGACATTCCAGACCTACCCCTTTTACAACTAGCAGCTAAACTACTGGAAAGTGTTCCGATAGAGAGGAACAGAACTTTCAGCTCAGCCCAGACAAAAAAAAAAAACTCCAAGAAACCAAATAAAGACACAAGAGACGTGGCTTCTCTGAGGATGTTTCGCAGAGTTCTTCCGGCAGCTCAGATCACTGGCATCCGGTTGTCAGAGAACATTCATTAAAACGAGGAATTTAATTCAAGTTAAACGAAAGAAAACGACGTAACTGTTGGCTGCTGAAGACAGAGGGATGGGTGTGTTTTTTTTTTTTCTAAGGAACAAGAGGGCAGAGATCTGACAGTACGGCGTGACAGAATATCGACAATCTTGACAGTACGGCGTGATAGAATATCGACAATCTTGACAGTACGGCGTGACAGAATATCGACAATATCGACAATCTAGGCATTGTGACATGGACAGTTTGACACGATGGCGTTACAGAAAATCGACAATCTAGGTAATGTAACATGGACAGTCTGACACGACGGCGTTACAGAAAATCGACAATCTAGATAATGTAACACTGACAGTCTGGGGGGGGGGGGGCGGACCGTAGGGCCACGTGAGAACTCGCGTGGAAAGTCTACATTACACTACACAGATGCTAGAAATGTGCGACGACTTTTGTACCCAGTGGTGGGAAGTGTGTATAGGAAGGAGAAAACCACTTTTTCAGCCAGTCCATAGATTTTGGCCACCGTCTCGGAGTTGGCATTGCTGATTACAGCTGGTTTCTACAAAAGTTCACCGGCTACTGAGCGACGTTAAAGTAATGATTATTTTAATTGCCTTCTCCCGGCAAAAGGGGGGAACAACTATCACTGGCTTCAGAGGTTCGCAATCATTAAAACCCCTATAAACCACTGAATTAGGGTATTATCTTGGGGGTAGATGTCACTATCAAGAATGTGCCACCGTTAGTAACCGTTAATATCTGCTCTGGTAATGTGTTATACTCCAGAACAGCCCGCGTCGGTGCCCTCCACAGCTCCTCGTATATACTTTATGGAGATCAAATGGAGACCGCCGCTAAATCTCATACAGGCTTCCGCTTCTGTGACCCACCCAAGCCCCGGGATGCTCTGAGCCTCCATCCTAAGTGAGACTTATCTCAAGGACCACAGGTTCAGTAGTAGCACGGGGCGATCTTGGTGGTAGAAGCGAATAAAGAAGAAGAGGAAAAAAGAAAAAAGGAGAAGACTTATAGGTAAAGAGAGGATTAAACGAGAAATTACAGTATATCTCTCCCCCCCCCCTCTCTCTCTTTCTCTTTCCCTGTCCACAGGCATAGGATATCTTGTCCTTCCATAACCCCTGATCCCTTGTGCATCTCAACTGAGCACTGCCCGTGCCATGGTGCCAAATCATCAAAACATCTTTTCTCTGTGTCTAGCTCTGTCTCTTCTATTTTTTTTTTTAGTTCAGCAGATTCTAATGTCAAAGGCCGCTCTCTTTTATCTGATGATCCCACTTTCTCTCTTCCCTGATCCTTGTAACCCCCCCCCCCCTCAAGAAGGTTGTTACTGCACACTTTGAAAACCACTGATCTATTTCAGCGGTCTCCAACTGGTAGTATCCGTGAGGCCTAGTTTACATTTCTTTCCCTCCAAAAAACCACTTGAAAACATCTCCCAAACAACCTGAAAAGCTAATGAAATACAACCAATTCACGTATCTGTCATTTTTTTTCTCATGTCATTGGACGCTGGCGCCAAACCAAAAAAAAAAAAAAAAGCTAGTTAATTTTGATTTTGCCCACAACTCAATTTCCCCATACATTTCCCTTGAGGTCATTAAAACTGGACATTCCAGACCTACCCCTTTTACAACTAGCAGCTAAACTACTGGAAAGTGTTCCGATAGAGAGGAACAGAACTTTCAGCTCAGCCCAGACAAAAAAAAACTCCAAGAAACCAAATAAAGACACAAGAGACGTGGCTTCTCTGAGGATGTTTCGCAGAGTTCTTCCGGCAGCTCAGATCACTGGCATCCGGTTGTCAGAGAACATTCATTAAAACGAGGAATTTAATTCAAGTTAAACGAAAGAAAACGACGTAACTGTTGGCTGCTGAAGACAGAGGGATGGGTGTGTTTTTTTTTTTTCTAAGGAACAAGAGGGCAGAGATCTGACAGTACGGCGTGACAGAATATCGACAATCTTGACAGTACGGCGTGATAGAATATCGACAATCTTGACAGTACGGCGTGACAGAATATCGACAATCTTGACAGTAAGGCGTGACAGAATATCGACAATCTAGGCATTGTGACATGGACAGTTTGACACGATGGCGTTACAGAAAATCGACAATCTAGGTAATGTAACATGGACAGTCTGACACGACGGCGTTACAGAAAATCGACAATCTAGATAATGTAACACTGACAGTCTGGGGGGGGGGGGGCGGACCGTAGGGCCACGTGAGAACTCGCGTGGAAAGTCTACATTACACTACACAGATGCTAGAAATGTGCGACGACTTTTGTACCCAGTGGTGGGAAGTGTGTATGGGAAGGAGAAAACCACTTTTTCAGCCAGTCCATAGATTTTGGCCACCGTCTCGGAGTTGGCATTGCTGATTACAGCTGGTTTCTACAAAAGTTCACCGGCTACTGAGCGACGTTAAAGTAATGATTATTTTAATTGCCTTCTCCCGGCAAAAGGGGGGAACAACTATCACTGGCTTCAGAGGTTCGCAATCATTAAAACCCCTATAAACCACTGAATTAGGGTATTATCTTGGGGGTAGATGTCACTATCAAGAATGTGCCACCGTTAGTAACCGTTAATATCTGCTCTGGTAATGTGTTATACTCCAGAACAGCCCGCGTCGGTGCCCTCCACAGCTCCTCGTATATACTTTATGGAGATCAAATGGAGACCGCCGCTAAATCTCATACAGGCTTCCGCTTCTGTGACCCACCCAAGCCCCGGGATGCTCTGAGCCTCCATCCTAAGTGAGACTTATCTCAAGGACCACAGGTTCAGTAGTAGCACGGGGCGATCTTGGTGGTAGAAGCGAATAAAGAAGAAGAGGAAAAAAGAAAAAAGAAGACTTATAGGTAAAGAGAGGATTAAACGAGAAATTACAGTATATCTCTCCCCCCCCCTCTCTCTTTCTCTTTCCCTGTCCACAGGCATAGGATATCTTGTCCTTCCATAACCTTCGATCCCTTGTGCATCTCAACTGAGCACTGCCCGTGCCATGGTGCCAAATCATCAAAACATCTTTTCTCTTTGTCTAGCTCTGTCTCTTCTATCTTTTCTCTTTGTCTAGCTCTGTCTCTTCTATCTTTTCTCTTTGTCTAGCTCTGTCTCTTCTATCTTTTCTCTTTGTCTAGCTCTGTCTCTTCTATCTTTTCTCTTTGTCTAGCTCTGTCTCTTCTATCTTCGATCTCCGTGTTTCTCTTAGGAGCTCTAACTCTCCTCTCCTCCAAACATGCCCCACAAATCTGAACTGTCGTTTTTCTTATCTTCGTTACAATTTTCCTTGCTTCTTGCATTTTGTTTCAGACTTTCCTCGTTTGATTTTCTAGCTGTCCATGCTGCCTTCAGCATTTTTCTTTCGTAAGAACCATATTTCAGCGGATTTCAGATTTCTTGGTAGCTCTTTACTGATCGTCTGAAAATATAATGCCGTACCGTCAAATGTCATCAAGTGAACAAAAATGCCTTTAACGCTATGTGATTTTCTCTCTAACAGATTCATGCTAGAGATAACAGTCAATGCAGCCAAGTTCCAGGAGAACTAGACAAAAACTAGACATAACAGCAGAAAACATTCGTGCTCCGTACTCGTGAAATGTAAGACTTCTTGTATCCTCCACATCCGCTGCCCTTGCAGTCCATTATCCAGTAGCCTCCTTAAGAAAGCTGTAAACATCCTTCCATCAAAAACTCATAAACCAGATAGGCTCGCCAGAAAGTCTCCGGTGGCCAAGAAAACTAACGGCCTACGTTTATACCGCGACCTCGGCTAACGAGGCGGTGGATTAGGGAACCTACTACCCTAGCGCTGCCCTGCTACAGATCACAATAAAGACAACATATCTTAAAACTTGAACCCGGCCTGGATGTTTTGGAATGAAGGACAGGACGAGGGAGGCGTGTGTGTGTGTGTGTGGGGGGGGGGGGCGAACAGTCACAATTCATTGGAAGTAGCTTTTTTTCCCCCCTCAGTTATCAAGTCTGGCTACCGAAAGATCAGAACGTGGTACTCTTCCCCCCCCCCCCATTATATCTTCATTCTGTGCAAACACAACCCACTTATCTGAGAAGCAATGAAAACTTATCGATCCTGATGCGGTGGAGATGAGCAATAATATATCACTGACAGACAAGCATCGCCATCGACAATATCAAGCCCATCATTCTATTGGGCCTTATTACTCACAAAAAAAAAAGAAAAAAAAAGTGTGTGAGTGGGGGCCGAAAGTGGCTATTAAAGGATATTCTGTCCAACGCTAAAGCTATTTACACAAAATGGAGTGAACTTATGGAAAACATTACATCCTCGGAAGTTGTGTTCCCTGTGTTAGGTTCTGCCTGGTCAACAGCGCAGAGATCAAGCAGCACACACAAAAAAAACGTCATGCCATGCCATGTACAAAACTGTATATGCTGAAGAATAATAATAATAATAATTTCATTTTTCACTTTTCTTATCTTACTCTGGTATATGGTACGGCTGAAGAAAAAAAATGATACCGCTACATGAATTTGTTTCAACGATTTCTTTGGATTATAATATTTTTTTCCCTATGAAATCTTTAAACCGCATTCTGTAATCTGACGTGATGGCGCACATAAAGTTGCACATGGGTTGAAATTTTGCATACAAACTGCAGAACCTTGGAGGGAACACTGGGAAGGATAGGTCATAGTTTTGTCTCCAAGACGACAGGGGCTGACGAAAGTACTGAATCTTCTCCTGGTTTCTAGTGGCCGCCGTAAACCCAATTCCCAGCCCACGGGTGGCTTTGCGCTTCAAACCCTTCACCGTAACTGACTGCACCAAGCCTCCCTGCCTTCGGTTCCAGTTAGACAGAACAAGAACCAGACGCTTATATAATGTGCTGCATGGGATCATCTACCCCAGGCCCACTGATGCTCCATATCAATGCCACGAAGAGCTCCATAGAATCAATGCCACGAAGAGCTCCATAGGATCAATGCCACGAAGAGCTCCATAGAATCAATGCCAGGAAGAGCTCCATAGAATCAATGCCACGAAGAGCTCCATAGAATCAATGCCACGAAGAGCTCCATAGAATCAATGCAACGAAGAGCTCCATAGAAACAGACTATGCCGACGATGACAAACATAACATCAATATCTTAACCCACTGCATGATGTGCGTCTTATACACAAATGTGTTTGTATAACAACAATAAATTAACCGACAGAAATGTGTTTGTATAACAATTTTCCTTGCTTCTTGCATTTTGTTTCAGACTTTCCTCGCTTGATTTTCTAGCTGTCCATGCTGCCTTCAGCATTTTTCTTTCGTAAGAACCATATTTCAGCGGATTTCAGATTTCTTGGTAGCTCTTTACTGATCGTCTGAAAATACAATGCCGTACCGTCAAATGTCATCAAGTGAACAAAAATGCCTTTAACGCTATGTGATTTTCTCTCTAACAAATTCATGCTGTAGATAACAGTCAATGCAGCCAAGTTCCGGGAGAACTAGACAAAAACTAGACATAACAGCAGAAAACATTCGTGCTCCGTACTCGTGAAATGTAAGACTTCTTGTATCCTCCACATCCGCTGCCCTTGCAGTCCATCATCCAGTAGCCTCCTTAAGAAAGCTGTAAACATCCTTCCATCAAAAACTCATAAACCAGATAGGCTCGCCAGAAAGTCTCCGGTGGCCAAGAAAACTAACGGCCTACGTTTATACCGCGACCTCGGCTAACGAGGCGGTGGATTAGGGAACCTACTACCCTAGCGCTGCCCTGCTACAGATCACAATAAAGACAACATATCTTAAAACTTGAACCCGGCCTGGATGTTTTGGAATGAAGGACAGGACGAGGGAGGCGTGTGTGTGTGTGTGTGTGGGGGGGGGGGGGCGAACAGTCACAATTCATTGGAAGTAGCTTTTTTTTCCCCCCTCAGTTATCAAGTCTGGCTACCGAAAGATCAGAACGTGGTACTCTTCCCCCCCCCCCCATTATATCTTCATTCTGTGCAAACACAACCCACTTATCTGAGAAGCAATGAAAACTTATCGATCCTGATGCGGTGGAGATGAGCAATAATATATCACTGACAGACAAGCATCGCCATCGACAATATCAAGCCCATCATTCTATTGGGCCTTATTACTCACAAAAAAAGAAAAAAAAGTGTGTGAGTGGGGGCCGAAAGTGGCTATTAAAGGATATTCTGTCCAACGCTAAAGCTATTTACACAAAATGGAGTGAACTTATGGAAAACATTACATCCTCGGAAGTTGTGTTCCCTGTGTTAGGTTCTGCCTGGTCAACAGCGCAGAGATCAAGCAGCACACACAAAAAAAACGTCATGCCATGCCATGTACAAAACTGTATATGCTGAAGAATAATAATAATAATAATTTCATTTTTCACTTTTCTTATCTTACTCTGGTATATGGTACGGCTGAAGAAAAAAAATGATACCGCTACATGAATTTGTTTCAACGATTTCTTTGGATTATAATATTTTTTCCCCTATGAAATCTTTAAACCGCATTCTTAATCTGACGTGATGGCGCACATAAAGTTGCACATGGGTTGAAATTTTGCATACAAACTGCAGAACCTTGGAGGGAACACTGGGAAGGATAGGTCATAGTTTTGTCTCCAAGACGACAGGGGCTGATGAAAGTACTGAATCTTCTCCTGGTTTCTAGTGGCCGCCGTAAACCCAATTCCCAGCCCACGGGTGGCTTTGCGCTTCAAACCCTTCACCGTAACTGACTGCACCAAGCCTCCCTGCCTTCGGTTCCAGTTAGACAGAACAAGAACCAGACGCTTATATAATGTGCTGCATGGGATCATCTACCCCAGGCCCACTGATGCTCCATATCAATGCCACGAAGAGCTCCATAGAATCAATGCCACGAAGAGCTCCATAGAATCAATGCCACGAAGAGCTCCATAGGATCAATGCCACGAAGAGCTCCATAGAATCAATGCCAGGAAGAGCTCCATAGAATCAATGCCACGAAGAGCTCCATAGAATCAATGCCACGAAGAGCTCCATAGAATCAATGCAACGAAGAGCTCCATAGAAACAGACTATGCCGACGATGACAAACATAACATCAATATCTTAACCCACTGCATGATGTGCGTCTTATACACAAATGTGTTTGTATAACAACAATAAATTAACCGACAGAAATGTGTTTGTATAACAACAATAAATTAACCGACAGAAATGTGTTTGTATAACAATAAATTAACCGACAGAAATGTGTTTGTATAACAACAATAAATTAACCGACAGAAATGTGTTTGTATAACAACAATAAATTAACCGACAGCAGGATATGCGCCCTACACACAAACAGTGTCTGTGTCACGGGCAGTAAATAATACTCTACTACACCGGACGAGATCGTTATCTTCTAGGAGAGAAACGGAGGGGAACTAACAGCAAAGACTCTACCTGATGTGTATGACCTGGGGGTGGGGTGGGAAGAATGTCATGACGACATGTTAACATTAACCAATCCCCACCACCAGTTAACATCTTTTGGGGGGAGGAGGGTGTGGTAAACGGCCCAGGTCCTGGAATTTTTAAAACTGTTATCGCGACCCTCGCATAATCTGGCACAGTTGATGCTAGCGGACTGCTACCACCAACAGTGGCAACCAGCATCAACAAGATGTTCAGACCTTCCATTACTGCCTGCACACATAGGGCATTCATTCACGTGCACGGGGTGGTAGAGCTGCATCCTGGCTTGGCTTGAGGCTGGCTGGCAGGCCAAAAGACGAACCCAAGGTCGAGTCTCCACCCCCCCCCCCCAAAAAAAAAAGCATAAATCTGAGACGGAAAGAACAGGAACCAAGATGGCAGTCTGGAATTTGCAATTCTCCGAACCCGATTAATTTATGACGGGGGGCGCCGAAAACAAGCGTGCAAGTGTGCAAGGGTCATATTGGCGCTTCAAGATCTGTTATTTATTATTCTCGCTGTCTTGCTCTGAGACCAGAATATATTATTCTTTTCTCGGACAGCTTCTTCGTAAACTTCGCCAATTCAATCATGTGCTTTCTAGCCATCTCCGCTGGAACCTCTAAATCTTAAATCCTGTTTTGTTCCACAGTAAAGTACAGCTTTCTTGCATATATATATATATTATCCTTGATTTCCAATCGATGTAATATACATATATAATATACATATATACATATATAACTTTTTTGGAGAAGAACACTGCCCATGCCAAATGAGGCCAAGGTTGCCAATACTGGCAGGAAATTTTAACTGCACAGGATTTAACTTGAAGCTGGGGGTAGCGGTAAATAATACTAAGTGTTTATCTTTTAACAAGTATAGTTCTTTGTCCTTAATAACTGAATGGGCGGGGAGTGAGAGAGAGAGGGAGAGAGAGAGATACAGCAGCCGCTGCCACCTCTTGGAATTGGAAAACCTGATACCGTTTGGTTTGTACACAAATTCTATGATTATTGAGCGGTGTTAGGATAACGATTATTTAATCCGCTTATACCAGACGGGCTGTACTCATAGTTCTGTGCATCCCTCCCACCCCGCCCATAAGCAGAACTACATTAGTATTCTCTTAAGAAAACTCGGCGAACACAGCCGTCTTTTCACCGCCATTACGCTTCAGTGGGAAACAAGGTCGTTGCTTTGTCTTAAAACAAAATCTGATTTCTGGACAGAGTTCTGTACAGAGGCGAGAACTATGCGTGCACGTTTGTTCAACTTTCTAGACAGCTTTTGTACAGAGATGGAAACTATGTACGTTCTACTTTCTGAATAGAGTTTTGTACAGAGGTGAGAACTATGCCCTGCACATTTGTTCTACTTTCTGAATATAGTTTTGTACAGAGGTGAGAACTATGCCCTGCACATTTGTTCTGCTTTCTGAATAGAGTTTTGTACAGAGGTGAGAACTATGCCCTGCACATTTGTTCTACTTTCTGAATAGAGTTTTGTACAGAGGTGAGAACTATGCCCTGCACATTTGTTCTACTTTCTGAATAGAATTTTGTACAGAGGTGAGAACTATGCCCTGCACATTTGTTCTACTTTCTGAATAGAGTTTTTGTACAGAGGTGAGAACTATGCCCTGCACATTTGTTCTACTTTCTAAATAGAGTTTTTGTACAGAGGTGAGAACTATGCCCTGCACATTTGTTCTACTTTCTGGCTTTGCTGTATTTACTGGTGTAACTTTGTTGATCATCAAACACTGCTTCTAAAGTGTAACTTGTTGATCATCAAACACTGCTTCTAAAGTGTAACTTTGTTGATCATCAAACACAGCTTCTAGAGTGTAACTTTGTTGATCATCAAGCACTGCTTCTAGAGTGTAACTTGTTGATCATCAAACACAGCTTCTAGAGTGTAACTTGTTGATTATCAAACACTGCTTCTAGAGTGTAACTTGTTGATCATCAAACACTGCTTCTAGAGTGTAACTTGTTGATCATCAAACACTGCTTCTAGAAACAAAAACGCTTTTCTGCAACTTGAAGGGAGGCAACTCATGTCCATGATATCAATCTTTCGTCGAGTTATCCTTCCGTTTCACGATGTGAGAACCATGAGAAATGAAGTCACTAATCAATACTAGATATATATCACTGAGCGTTCAGACAGAATCCAGTTTAGTTATAGAACCATGCGTATATATTTTGTTAATATCTTTGTTGCCTTTGTGTCTGTGTGCTATGCCAAGTCTAGAGCGGGTAGAACACAACGTGGACAAGAAACTTTGTCCACAAGCTTCTCCACGAGATGAAGGGAACTGTAGCGTCAGCGAACACGTCCTTGCTGCGGGGCTCAGAACAGCTAAAATGTCCTTGCTGCGGGGCTCAGAACAGCTAAAATGTCCTTGCTGCGGGGCTCAGAACAGCTAAAATGTCCTTGCTGCTGAGCCCAGAACAGCTAAAAAGTTCTTACTGAGGGGCCCAGGACAGCTAAAATGTCCTTACTGAGGGGCCCAGGACAGCTAAAATGTCCTTACTGAGGGGCCCAGGACAGCTAAAATGTCCTTACTGAGGGGCCCAGGACAGCTAAAATGTCCTTACTGAAGGGCCTACGACAACTAAAATGTCTTTGCTGCGGGACCCAGAACAGCTAACATGTCCCTGCTTCGGATCTGTCTTCTGGGAAAAAAAAGCATGATCATTATTAGAAATTTTATAAAGAATAATCAGAACAAATTACTTTTCCTTAATTATAATTCAGTTTTATAAAGTTTTGATAAGACTCATTTGTACAAGGCAACTTCCCTACAGCAACGTTTTGGTTGCACAAGTTGTAAACAAAGCAAGTTAAACATCAGAAAAAGAAAAAAAATTATAACAGAACGGCTGTGAATCGAACCTCGGACCCCAGCAGAACTAGGAAACCGGCTAGTCACGTCAGCACAATCACTTTCAACTCTGTCAAGAAATATTTCACACGCAAAAAAAGTTCGCGCATTGAGAACATTACTAAGGGAGTCAAAAGAACATTTACTAAAGGGGTCAGAAGAACATTACTAAAGAGGTCTAACGACGAAGATGGAAATGACTGGCAAGGGAAAAAGAAAGATGAGTGGGCCAATCGCGAGATTGGGGCGCACAATACACGAAGGACTAAAGGAGATATGGAAAGACATGGTCTGAGGTATCCCAACTTGCTGGGGAACATTTGTTGATGTCTTACGCTCTACTGGGAGTACAGAAGACTGATGATGATCAAAGAGCCCGGGTTTCGATATACAGTTGTTCTCTCGCTCAGTCTCGGCCATTTGCATGTCCCTTGCGGAACTTTGCCTCCCTAACAGCTCTCCTGTAGGCCTCTCGGTTGTGAGCAAGATGCCCTGGTGCTGATGCATCTATCTGCAGATTATCAACGATGTCTTGCAGCCATCTTCGCTTTGGTCTTCCTCTCTTTCTTTTTCCCATTATATACCCTTCCAAGACCCTCTTCTCTAGATTATTATGACGTTTAATATGCCCAAAATATTTACGTTTTCTTACCTTCACCAGCCAACTTTCTTCAATATTAAGTTCTTGTAGTATGGATATATTTGTTATTTTTTGTGTCCATGATATCTGAAGAATTCTTCTGTAGCATTTACATCCAAAGGCATTTATGTGTTTCTCAGCTGTTCTCTCGCTATTTTCCTTTTTTTTTTATCTGGAGTCTACAATCTACAAGTCTTCAAGGCCACTCCACCAAACTCCGCGCCAACACCTCAACAAAACACAAGCCTCGGTGTTCCTCTGCAGAGAACCGACTGACTCGATAGAAAGGGACTGCACTGTGAGGGCAATTACAACAAGACCGACACGAATCAAGCCACCGCACACCCCCGGCTTCCAGGCATATCTGTGTCATCTGCCGCAGATATTGGCATTGATGTGTACGTCTCGGGACCCGTTCTTACATCTCCAGACCACGACGCGCGGAATATGTCAGAGATTCCGCTCGCCCCCATAACGGAACTTGGCTCAGCTGTCGGGAAAGTGTTTTACTGACGGTCTTAATTCATGCTACACCTGGATAAGAGCACAGGTAAGAGACACATAAACCACAAAAACCGCTGACAAAGGTTTACCCACAAAGGAAAAAAAAAAAAAGGACAGAGAGCTATTTTTACAACAGAAAATGTAGTCCCATTCTACCCAGACAAATTGACATTGTTATTATTATTATATGAAACACTAAGAGTTACTGCCCTTAAAGAAAGGCAAATTGAGCGGAAGTGCTTAACAGAAAGGTTTTCTGAAGTATTTTGACGTCCTCTTCACACCTGACTCATTTTCTTTTTTAAACACCTGCCCAAGCAGCGCGTGCGCTGAACAAAGAAAATCGTTGAATTATCGAGCACAAGTTACACTAAACTACACCATAATTTAACAACATAAAGACGTACGGCGTAAATGTTATTTTTATATCCTATAAATGATCAGGCTGTAAAATTATACTTTATAAATGAACGTTTAAAAAAATTTTAATATAAAGTATACTTTATTATAGGGCACAGCAAATAAAATAATAATAAATTATGCAATGACCCTCTTCGTCCTTGAACTCTGTTCTCTCCAGAAAGCAGAAGCTGGCTGTTGTGGCACTTGCCGTGTAACGTTCTGCAATGAATCGTCTCTTTGTAGGATGATTCTATCAATGGTTAATTAGCATAACTGGTCGCCGTTGCAAAAGAAAAAAAGAAAAAGAAAAACTGCAAAATCCAGTATGTTTATGCTGTCGTCTTTGACCTTCTCAGACTCGTCCAAAGGACAGACTTTAAAGAATCTTGGATTAAATTTTCCACTGTGCTCTTGCTATACTGTACTTCGACAAACGAAATCTCTCTCTCTCTCTCTCTCTCTCTCTCTCTCTCTCTCTCTCTGACGCACACACCACACACGTCTAAGGAACACTTTAAAAAGCTTGTCTTATTAAGCATTTTCCACCAAACAAAAGCCCCACACACAAACACCAAACAAAGACAATTCCGTGCAAACGAAATGGGCGAAGCCTCGTACCAGGTACGTATAGCTCCTGACATTATCGGCCAGGAAGGCCGATAAAACGGTTAATGGCGGCCGCCGTCTACAGTGGCCTCGACGACAAAGAACGTTCGTGTACTCCATTGATACGCCACAATTAATAAATAAAACAGCTCCCGACAGCCACGAGAATGGAACAGCAATTCTCACTTCATTCATTTCTAGCTTTAACTGTGTTCTTGGCCGTTTCAGCTCTTGCAGTTTAACTGCGACGAAATCTTGCAGAAGAAGATGTAATTTTTTTTTTCTCCATCCTTCGTCTCAGAAATCAATGGCGGTAGAGGTCTTGTGCTCGCCCCGTGGGAACACGCAAGCGCATATTTACAATCACTGGCTACGCGCCACCAATTTCTTTTATATCCTCTTCTTATGTTGTCTTTCCATCTCTGTCTTGGTCTACCCCTTGTTTCCCCCATCTCTCGTCCGTACATAATTTTCAACTGTCTGTTCTCTTCCATTCTTTCTACCTTATCCAGTCTCAGAGTAGTCTGTTCATTTTCAAGACATTTATAATTCGTTGGGCTTTAAATACACAGAAAAGAACAAACATATCCATACTACAAGAACTTAATACTGGAGAAGGCTGGCTAGTAAAGAGGATTAAACATAGAAAACTTAAATATTTTTGACACATTAAACGTCATGATAATCTAGAGAAGACAGTCTTGGAAGGTTACATAATAGGATAAAGAAAAAGAGGAACACCAAGGCGAAGATGGCTGCAGGACATCGTTGATAATCTGCAAACGGATGCATCAGCACCCGAGAGGCCTACAAGAGTGCTGTTAGGGAGGCAAAGTTCCGCAAGGAACATGCAAATCACTGGCTGAAATTTTTAAAAAGCTGCTCAGTTCAATGTTCTTTCTAGCTCTCCATTCTCCACTGTTGCTATCCTTTATGGGCCCAGATATTCTTCTTTGGACCTTGTTCTCAAAGATCTGTAGTTGTTGTTCATCCTTCTTTGTTGGACTCCAAGTTTCTGATTCATACATGACGGCTGGTCTCATTATAGTTTTGTAGATTGTTATGCTGGTGTTTTGGGACAGGATTTTACATTTTAACAGGTTTTGCAAGGCGAAATATAGTTTATTCCCTATCTGTACTCTGATTCCTCGCTTACTGTGTTGCTTCTGCTGAAGGATGTGCCTAGATATTTGTATGTTTCTGCTTTCCTAATGATCATATCTCCAACATTTATATAACATGGATCATTCTGCCGCTGGTCTCTTGATATCTTCATATTCTCTGCCTTATTTTGGTTAATGGTCAAGCTAACTTTCAGTGCCTTATCTCTCAGGTGAATGCAGGTATTGATAACTTCTTGCATAGTTTCCCCCATCAGGTCGATGTCGTCAGCGTGTCCAAGTATTTTAGCTTGTTCTTCTGTACTGCTTTCTTCTTTCACATTTTCTGATTACCTTTTCTTGTACTATTATATATACTGTAAAGGTCTGTACATTTAATAACAGGATAGACCTGCTGTACTTTTCAGCAGTGGGAATTCATCCTCTCCCTCCCCCCCGTTTACTTTAATTACTCTCTTTTCTCTGTGTGTGCCCACTTGCCTCGTCATGATTCTGCTACAGCACTACCGAAACTACGCGATAAAAGACCAGTTCAAACATCGGATCTGAAAGTCATTTCTCAACAAGAAAGAAACAGTAAAGGAAAAAAACATGTACCATCACTGTATTTTTCTTGATCACAGTTATAGCACGGAGTAACATCTGGAAGTTGGTAAATAAAAGTAACAGTTTCTTTTTTTGCGCGCGCGGCTCCAAAAATTGTGTGCGCGGTCTGCATTTTTTTCTGCGCGTAGCTTAGAGGGAACATTGGTTACAGCTGTTCTTCCTTCCTACCCCTGGACAAACTTTTCCTTGGGTCACGCTGTTTCCACTTCCACACTGACTCAACATTCTACAGTAAATGTCTGCAAGTTTCACTCCCTCCTTCCAAAGAAATCTCACCACAGCGCTTTGTTCAACAACGATGCCATCCAACAGCGGATTGTGTATGTTTATTTGACCTTGGCTTCGACTAGAAAAAGATAACAAAAAAGGCAGAGCTCTGCGCTGTGCGTGCTCGAGCTACCAACCACCCAGTGCGAACGTGCCGAACTGCATCAGCTTCTATCCGCTGTGGTTATCGCGTGATTTTCAAACTGTCTCTACTTTCTGACTCTCCTAAGTAACATTTAAGTCACAGAAATAAAGAATTAGGAATCGAAGAAAATGTATCTAAAGGCAACCAGAAATCAATTTTAGTCAGTCCACTTAGAATACCACTCCACTTGATTATGACGAGCGGAAATGCCTCCCAAAACACTTACATGCAAATAACCAATAAATAATGGCGAACGAAAACGGGTTCCGGTTATAAATTATTCTTTTCATCCTTTATAAACTGGCTAACGAGTGGACGAATGAAAGCAACAACAAGCAGGTGAAAACTATCTTCTAACACTATTCAAAGATATAAAAATCTCTAATTATCCCCCCACCCCACCTCTTCTCTCCCCCCCCCCACCCCCACCCCCCCCGGTCATGATTTAACAGGGAGAAATAAAGCTCGAGCGCAAGTGTACCCGGGAAATGCCTTCAGCGGTTTCATTACAGAGAAAAGCTATCTCCTTTCCTCACATTCTCTTATTTAATACCCCTTCTCCATGTGCGCGCATTTGGAAACACTTTACAACTTTCTAGAGCTACAAGCTCTGGCAGGCTAATTATATACTTCCCATCTCAAGCGCTAATATGCCCACAGAATTAACGCAAGCACAATTTCCCTTTCAGTTTGCCTGATATCCATCGAATTCGTCACTCAAACAAGCATAAAGCGCTTTCCGGCAAACAACAAAATGTCCTCTCTCTCTCCGTCAAGCACGAGTCACGTGCTCAAGCCATGGGTAGTCCATAATACATTTCGTGTTCCGGTTTGTGGAAATATGGCTTCCGTATTTGCAAAAATGGCATTGTCGTCAATAGGTGCAAGTCTTGTCGACATAAAAAGACCTATTCTCGGAGAAAGTTGTTCTAGAATGTCTCTGTGCGAGGCACGATTAGTAAAAAGATTTTAAAATATACGGGCACTTCTAAAGATACGGCTACGAAGCCAGCTAATATCAGCTTTTGGGGAGTTTTGCCAATCTTCTTGCTGGGCACCTCCTCTCACAGCTGCGTCTATCAACTGCAAGCAACATTTGTATTGCAAGGTCCAATTTTCTTGCATTCGCGTGTTCTAAGTAAGTTTGCGCCCTTGCACAGAGTTCTCTCTCTCTCTCTCTCTCTCTCTCTCTTAAGTTATCTTAATCTGCTCTTACAGACACCGAATACGATTAATTGTTTTCTGTATAGTCCCGAAAATTTTGTTTAGTAGATAGTCATTTATAATGTATGTAGTTACTTCTGTACTGAGTGAATGTTTAAGAGCGAAACGTAAATGTTATATTTTATTTTATGTCTCTCAGCTTCAATGTTAGTTATGTTTGTTATATGAACAGCATATTTGTAGAATGCCTAGAATAGAGTGAAAGATGTATGATAAAGGGCAGAATGTCAGACGGGCCTGCGTGCCCAATTCTTAACCCTTTTGAAATAAAGATCAATCAATCTCTCTCAGGTCATTCGCAAAATTCTTTCCAGACGTCGAGGCTGATAGAAAAAGCCCGCACTGATGACTTGTCTTAATATCTCAGTCTATGTCTGCCCTCGAGCCTCCTCGTCACAAGTTCACTGTATAAAAGCTGCTTGGGAAAATGGCCGTCATCCATTCTTTTACATGTTCCAGCCATCTCAATATTCTGCTGCTTTAGTGTTGTTGTCACTGCATAAACTCAGAGCTGGTCGCTTTATTTTGCCACTTTATTTTCATTACCCGCCGACAGCGGAGATGGAAACTATTTTAAGTTAGAAAATCTAGGAAGATTAGAAAATAGAAGATACATATTAAAACCAATATATAACAAAATAAACATGAGACTGCGGACAACTGAGAGGAAGAGTGAGAGAAGTGTATAGACTGAGTCATCATCATCATCATCTTGTGGTATCTCCATAGGAACTCCGATCTCTCTCCAATTTGCTCTGTCCTTTGGTTTCACTGTGCATTCGTGTGAGCTGAATCTTAAATATCTCTGGTGGCCAATTTGTAATCCTGAATATCTTGGCGTCCAAGCTGTAATACTGAATATCCTGGTGTCAAAGTTGTAATCCTGAACATCCTAGTGTCCAAGTTGTAATCCAGAATATCTTGGTGCTCAAAGATATCTGTGGTGTCGTCCATTTATCTATATCACTCTTGTTTTCTTGCTCTTTTCCTTTCAGTTTCTCCCTTTAATATGACTTGTTATTATTATATTACGCCTTTTGATATGGCTGAGACATTACATGTGTCCACTTCTTATTCTCTTTTCGAGCTAAGTGACATAATAATTCTCCACTATATTTTCTGTCTATGGAATATGCCCCCTATTCTTCTGCGCATCCACAACTGCAAGAGCCTGATAGAGCGAGTCAAGTTCTGCTTATATGTGCAACTTCTAAAACGAATGACAAGTCATCTTGCACTAAACTTTAAAAAGCGTGAAACGTGAAGAATAATTATAAAGTCATGGGTAAGGAGCACAGGCACTCCACCAACAGCGGCGAGGACAGTCACGAGGGCTGGGGGTGGACTGGGGAAATCTGTGCAATGGCGCCGTGTCGTTGCCAAGAGGATCGAACTAGAAGACAAATACCCCCAAGTGCGAAGAAACTGGCCCGCGGCTGTATTATTAAAAAAGTAGTTCGTTGTTTCTGAAGGCGGTTACATCAATCGAGAACAGGTTGAATCGTTTAAGAGGGAGTGAGTTCATTTTAGACTCTACATGAATGTCTGACCTTCAAACATTTCAGTACCTACGTCCTTTCACAAGATACAGCAAACATGATTTCTTGCCTTCGCAAGATGTCACAAAACATGATTTCCTTCCTTCACAAGATACAGCAAACATGATTTTCTGTCTTCACAAGATACAGCAAACATGATTTCCTGGATTCAAAAGATACAGCAAACATGATTTCCTGCCTTCAAAAGATACAGCAAACATGATTTTCTGCCTTCACTGCATAATTCAAACAGCAAGAGGTCACCATATGAACGATAGTCCAACCAAATCTATGTTCACATCCACTCCTCGTCCTCATCCTCTCACTTGAAACATAAAAGCACTCGGTTGGAATCGCCCTGTTACACAAAGTGTGGAGGGGTGTGCAGCCAGCCATGTAAGCCACTCTAGAAGCCTGCCTTTTTTTTTTTTACCAACCACTTGCAGAATTAAAGAAAATTACAGCATCCCACTCCCGATCCAACTCACTGCCAGCTTCAGTATTGGGGTCTGCTGTAAAGAAGAATTGTTTGCAAGTTACTGACCGACCATAAATCTCAAACAATCAACCAATCGATTGTTTCACATCCAATGTTTTTCCCCTGCCCAAAGAAAAAAGGATATACAGTAACAGTTTTCTGTTAAACTGATAGTAGTAAACTGGAATTATCATAGATGTGTTTAACTTATGATAAAGTGGGATTCACACAGATGTGTTAAACGTATACATTTTTAAAAAATGGAATTCACCCTAGACTTGTTCTCCGGGATGAATGCCATCTGATCTGTCTCTTGCAGCACTGCTGAGAAGATTCGCTCTCTGTGTGTTTCACTGTTTATCCCAATGGATGTGGTTAATGCAGAAATCTCTCACGTAGGAGGGGGTAGAGCAGTGGTTCCAGGCAACCTGTGGGCCCGCGAAATTCATGTGGTCTGCAGGTGTCTTATCTATTCGTTATTAACTACCATCAACTGAATATAAATAATTACAAGTTTAAAAGTTATTGCTTAAACGGTATATACGTGAATCTGCGATCCGTAGCTGACATGCCAGAGTCAGGGTTAGCGAACCATAGCTGACCAAGACCCTGCCCCACCTCTCCGTGGTACCCCCAGTAAGAGACCTAGACTGGCTAACGGGCCAGTGATCGCCAAACTCCCCAGGTGGTGGAGTCTGCTAAAGAAGCACTGCACACCCCCTGCATTTTAGCTGTACTCCGGGACTGGAAAAAGGTAGCCGCCATAACCCGCCAACCACGCCGATACGATGCTGTTCCTCAACACCTCCACAGCATCTGCTGCAAAGAACACCAGCTCGCAGTTAGAGGGAGATTCCAAGGACAAACAATACATGGTGGTGGGTCCACAACTGACATGTAGGGGGACCACTGCTTTAGAGATATCTGCGCCGCTCCTTCAGCACGGGCAACTTTTCTCCCACAGGAAGTACCTGCAGCAGAACGGAAACTGAGAACAATTCCTCGTTGTCTGGCAGAAAATGGCCCTCATTCGTGCTCCAAGATGCATACGCCAAACAACAACAGAAACGGCCTGCAGTACATCTTTCAGCAATCACGATAACCTTCACGGACATGCCCAATGATGAGTCTCAGTTTTTATTAGATAACCTGCACAAATGGCAAGGTTTTTTTTTTAATATACCTGCACAGAATGTGACAATTTAGATGCCTGCTCAGAAAGACACGTGTAAACAAAATTCTAATCTATACTGAGCTAATGAAATAATGGAAGAACTGTGGCGTTTCTTGTTATAAAAATACGCTGACCAAACTGTTTTCTCAGCATTCTCACTCGCCATGTGAAGCTGAACAGAGTTTCTATGGTTACTGAGATGAAAAGATAAGATTGTGTGCGCATTCTGGCTGAATTTTCCAACTTATTTCAACGTTTATTCATGTTTTTTTCCAGTGCTCTTAACTGATACGACGTATGTGGGGGAGGGGGCCCGCGCTGGTTCATATATATATATATATACTTTTTTATTCAGAAACGATGTCTGCGTATGTTGTACACAACAGCTTACAGAAATCTTACATACTGCTAGGAGGCCTACAGTGTAAGTTTTGTTCACGAACTGCCAACAGACCATTAACGTTGACTTTTTTTTTTTTTTTAGGCCAGTACACGGATGTGGAAGAGCAGCTTTTTCTTGTACAGGAAGAATCCACATGCCAACCCTGTGATAGAAATTCTAGCTATACGGTCACGTAGCTTGACAGCGTGGGTTAGCAATGACGTAAGGAGGGTCTTGCAAGAAAATCTGCACCACATACGGTCGTTTACTACTGCCAGTTCTACTGTAACCGCGCAGAGCTTAGTTCTGTGGCCGTTCCTCTCTATACACATGCATGAAAGTAGAACATAGTTCTGTGGCGGCTCCTCTGCACACATGCATGAAAGCGGAACATAGTTCTGTGGCCGCTCCTCCACACACATATATGAAAGCGGAACATAGTTCTGTGGCTGCTCCTCCACACACATGCATGAAAGCGGAACACAGTTCTGTGGCCGCTCCTCCACACACATGCATGAAAGCGGAACATAGTTCTATGGCCGCTCCTCCACACACATACATGAAAGCGGAACATAGTTCTGTGGCGGCTCCTCTGCACACATGCATGAAAGCGGAACATAGTTCTGTGGCGGCTCCTCCACACACATGCATGAAAGCGGAACATAGTTCTGCGGCCGCATGAAAGTAAAACATCGTCTTTACTCCGTTGTAAGCAATGAACGTGTGGTGAGTTACGACTGACATTCAAAACTGAGGCCATCTCATTCTCCATCATTCGCTGATTTTCCATCACATGGCGTTCACTTTCTGCATTCATCTTCTGACTCTGCTACTCGACGCGCCTGAGCTGGACGTGAATAGTCAGATAAGAACTTTCTACACTGACAAACAAGCATCATCATATTAAACCTTTTCACTGACAAAGTTCACACTCCCACTTCTCAGAAAACGGTCAGCAGACCGACGTTTCACTTTCGTGTATGTCTCTAGACAAACGGCCATCTTTACACCGACATCATTCACCACGTTGGCACTCTGCTGCCATCTGCCTGGCGTTCTCTACGCCACTAGTAATAATAACATTAACTTGAGATGATGAAAGGCCCTTCAGCTGAATTTCTATCGCAATTTTAAAGTTTGCATTTTGGACCATCCCTGTGTTCTAAACCAAAGTTCCGTAGCATTTGCATGGCGAGTGGGTTGTGAAGTGTTACTGCCTTCACATTTCTAGGCCACTACAGCATTTGAGGTAGGGGTGCCAACACATTGCCTCACCGTCTTTGTTTACCCCAGGTACCGCCCGAGTACGGTATCGAACTAGGGCCTTTTTGATCGGCAGTCGAGTGCACTAACCGCTCCACCATCATCCTCGTATAAAAAAATTGTCGGCCTTGACCAGAGTTGCAAAACAATTTCTAGGATTTCTCTTGGACTCTCTAATCAGACGCTCTCCAAAATACATCCTCTTCTAAGTACACTTTTCCCTCTCCTACAGTAAAAGAGAGAGAGAGAGAGAGAGAGACAGACAGACAGACAGACAGACAGACGGAGAGACAGAGTGGAAAGACTATGTAGGAATCCTTCAACCTCCCGTCTATCACTGTAGGAATCCTTCAACCTCCCATCTCTCTATCACTCTCTATCTCTCTCTATCACTCTCTCTCTCTCTCTATCTCTATCTATATCTTTCTCTCTATCTCTCTCTATATCTTTCTCTCTATCTCTCTCTATCTTTCTATCTCTCTCTCTATCTTTCTATCTCTCTCTCTATCTATCTCTCTCTCTCTCTCCCTATCTCTCTCTCTCTCTCTCTCTATCACTCTCTCACTACACCCGGGGCTTCCCACATCTCTTCCCACGTCGAGATGTTAAGACTCTGACTCACCCACATCCGGGCACTCAGTTACAGCATTCCCACGTATTATGTTGTCCGAACCTGGTTTTGGGGGCCAAACGTGCTATACAATTTGCGTCAGAGAAATTTATAGATCCCTTTTCAAGGGAGGCCATTTGACTAAGGACGTTTGAACGCCAGCGAACAAACCCACTTGAGTTACCTCTCCATTTTGGAAGGGGGAGACAACACAAAGCACTATACAGCAACGGTTTTCATGCTTTATCAGGTCGAGGATCACTTTCTGCATTCAGTTTCATACGCTCAGTTACCTAGACCTGATATGTCGCCTCGATGAATCCCACCGCCAGGAGTTCTTCATATATGGTCCCAGTGTAACACTGTCCAAGTTCTCGAAGTGGGACGGGCAAGGCAGAAATGAGCCTAAAAACCAATCTTTAGATCTAAAATCAAAACTTTATACCTGCAGCCAGCGGGAGTTTAAAATCACCTAGTATTACATCACGTGGGCTTGTGCGAGTAGTGAACAAGTCTTTCTGACCGGCCAGTCTCTGACCAGACATGCTAGAACTCGAGTAGGGAAAAGGTAACCAGACGAAGGCTGCGTGAGCTAGCTTTGCACCGCAAAGCTGAAGAAAAAACGTCGCACACGAAACTTGAGAACCTCCAACAGGAGTTCACGAAAACCTATCTCAGCAAGGAACATCAGAACGTGATCTCAGCTCAAATTCCTCTTCCGGTGTGTCTTGGAATTTGACTTGGAATTTAGAGCACGAAAGCCCATGGCTTACGATCTTACTTGTTCTGTTGAATGATGATATCGGGGGCGCCAAACTAGGCCGCCCGGACAAATAGGTGTGTTTATCAACTCATCATAAAGCTCTTACTACTTATCACTGCTAATATAGTTGATGTCTGAAGACGTGCTGAGGTGACAGCGAGTACACAGATTCTTATAATGAAAACAATAAGAGAACAATAAGGTATCAACACAATTACACAGAGCTGAGAAACATATAAATCCCTTTGAATGTAAATGCTACAGAAGAGTTCTTCAAATATCATGGACACAAAAAAGAACAAATATATCCATACTACAAGAACTTAATACTGAAGAAGGCTGGCTAATAAAGAGGATTAAACAGAGAAAACTTAAATATTTTGGATACATTAAACGGCATGACAATTTAAAGAAAGGTACATAATGGGGGAAAAGAAAGAGAGAAAGACCAAGACGAAGATGGCTGCAAGACATCGTTGATAATCTGCAAATGGATGCATCAGCAGCAGGGCATCTTGCTTACAACCGAGATGCCTACAGGAGAGCTGTTAGGGAGGCAAAGTTCCGCAATGGACATGCAAATGATTGACTGAAATTATATATAAAGATAATTCGCGAACAAAAATTAATCGTTTTAAAGCGTCTTGTCTGCAATTTCTAGACTGATCAGCCATACTTCGCTGCACCTGTTTCTAGACAGATCATTCATACCGCTGCACCTGTTTCTAGACAGATCATCCATACTTCGCTGCACCTGTTTCTAGACAGATCATCCATACTTCGCTGCACCTGTTTCTAGACAGATCATCCATACTTCGCTGCACCTGTTTCTAGACAGATCATCCATACTTCGCTGCACCTGTTTCTAGACAGATCATCCATACTTCGCTGCACCTGTTTCTAGACAGATCATCCTTACTTCGCTGCACCTGTTTCTAGATAGATCATTCATACTTCGCTGCACCTGTTTCTAGACAGATCATCCATACTTCGTTGCACCTGTGCTGACGGTTTTTTTTAAAAGTCTGTTCTGAAGTACATCACTGCAAAGCAATCTTCCTCATATCTTATCATTTTCACTCAATACGTATTTTCTCATTCTCATTCAGCGCGCGTCTTTCTCATCTAGGAGAATCTCTACCCAATCTCACACAATGCATGCATCCCTAATCTCACTCCATGCATGCCTCCCCAATCTCACTCCATGCATGTCTCCCCAATCTCACTCGATGAATGCCTCCCCATTCTCACTCCATGCATGCCTCCCAGATATTATTCGATACATGTCATCCAGGATCACTGTGATACCAGCCGCAAAAAATCAAGCGTTTGATACAGAAATACCCAACAGCACCATCTACACCAGCACCAGCTACTGGGACACTACAGTGAATGCTCCGACTAACCAACAGCAACATCTACACCAGCACCAGCACCTTGGACACTACAGTGAATGCTCCGACTAACCAACAGCAACATCTACACCAGCACCAGCTACTGGGACACTACAGTGAATGCTCCGACTAACCAACAGCAACATCTACACCAGCACCAGCTACTGGGACACTACAGTGAATGCTCCGACTAACCAACAGCAACATCTACATCAGCACCAGCTACTGGGACACTACAGTGAATGCTCCGACTAACCAACAGCAACATCTACATCAGCACCAGCTGCTGGGACACTACAGTGAATGCTCCGACTAAACCAACACAGAACTGCTCATTCTCTTTCCCCCACAGAAAAAGAAAAAAACAAAGCCAAATTATCGCGCTGTAGACACGACATAAATAAATAATTCACTCATTATTCCAACCCTCCGAAATGAATTAATTCCGAGTGGGGCCAGGCCGTGCATAGCTGCATAAAACATGGAGATCGCTGTTCAGGGGTTTCTCCTGCTAGATGCAGTGACTTCATTTGGTTCCTGTAGCACTGCTCTTAACACTGACCAATATTTTGTGTGACCGCAGTTACAGACCACTGTGACACTTTTACTTACCTATATGAAGGGGAGAAAAATATGAAGGATAATATGAGTGATAAAACAACCAATATTTCGCACATGAAAAACTTATTCACAGCAATAAAAGAGGTATGACATTAAAAGTAACAGAAACTACGAGGGATAACCAAAAAAATCGCACTTAATCTGATTATCTATTTCTATCAGTGGTTCCAGAGACAGCCATTACTAAAATTATTGCGTGACAACTGTTGCTGAGGGTTGTCTGGCGTACTGTCTCCACCCTCAACACAACCCCAGCATGCCCTGGTATGCTTCTGTACCTATTTATCACTTAGGATCTTCTGACACAGCAACAGGACGTGTGTTTATCCGCCCCTGAAATGACCTGCATTTGGCGTACACACGCACTTTATCTAATTAAATAAGACAAATTCATGCATTTTTTTTAATCATGTGATTCATTTATTTAAATCTCATTTATAAATGAAAATCTCATCGTCTAGCAGCTTTCTTTCTTTCTTTCTTTTTTCTCCGTGTTCCAGATGGTGATATTCGGGCAAATATACTTTCTTTTCTGTGTTCCAGATGAAGGTATTTTAAATCTGAAATGTTGGCTGTTTTGTTGTCCCCCTCTCATTTATTCTAATGCAACTGTCTGGAACAATGTTACCCACCTCTGCTCACTCATTTGTACAAGTAATGTACCCGAAAACATTTATTTTGATTTTGCCAGTGATACAGGAAGGCCAGAGATAAATCAGTATTTGCAATATCATAAAATATTTCACTGAATTTCAAACTAATCTGTGAGATTACACTTTACCGCCATGATTCAATCATGCATCAGCCTGTCCCTTGCGGAACCTTGACTTCCTGTCAGCTCTTCTGAAGGCCTCGCGATTGTAAGTAAGATGCCCTGCTGCTGATGCATCGATTCGCTTATCACCAACGTTGTCTTGCAGCCATCTTCGCCTTGGTCTTCCCCTCTTTCTTTTTCCCCCGTTATGTACCCTTCCAAGATCGTCTTCTTGAAACTCTCGTGACGTTTAATATGTCCAAAATATTTCAGTTGTCTCTGTTTAATATTCTTTACTAACCAGCATTCCTCAATGCTAAGCTCTTGTAGTACGGACATATTCGTTCTTTTTGTGCTCAAGGCATTTATGTACTTCTCATCTGTTTTGTTAAGTTTTCATGTCTCACAGGCATATAATACCCCCATGATATCCATACATTCTGGCAGTTTTGGGGTTTGTTTTTCACGTACCCCCCTTTGATGTCTTCTCATGTCCCTAGGGGACAGAATAACTGACAAGTCTTCATACTCTTTCTTTAAGTCGACGGCTTTACCAACTAAGGCTGAATCGATATTGATAGTCGATGCTGCTCTTTCTTGGCAACTCCTTTACCTGTAAGTAAACATTATCAAATATGGGCATTCATCCACTGTGAGTACGGGCCTGCCTGTTGCTCCAAGTGGTAGTCAAATATCGTTTTGACAACATTAATTAGTACTCGAGTATCCAAGATTCCAGTCAATACGCGTGGAAGATCCCACGTTATGCCTAATCCTGACGAGCTGGACTTTTGTCTAACGTGATGGTATCGATTTTCTTCCGCCCAAACGACCAGTTGCTGGAGATCTGTCGATTCGATGCTTCACGACAAATGGGCGATTCCACTGGGAAATTGCCACGTGGCCAGAGAATAACTACTGTGTGTGCTGTGATGATGGTGACTACAAAATGACAGTTTTTATATTCTGTTCAGTTACACTGTGATTTCTGTCATACACAATATAAAAGTGATATGTTGTGCGCTAATACAGTGTGACAGTTCTTATTTTGGGCGCTAATATAGTGTGATAGTTCTTATTTTGTGATCTAATACAGTGTGATAGTCCTTCTTTTGTGCGTTAATACAGTGTGAAAGTTCTTATTTTGTGCGTTAATACAGTGTGATAGTCCTTCTTTTGTGCGTCTTCTTTTGTGCGTTAATACAGTGTGATAGTCCTTCTTTTGTGCGTCTTCTTTTGTGCGTTAATACAGTGTGATAGTCCTTCTTTTGTGCGTTAATACAGTGTGATAGTTCTTTTGTGCGTTAATACAGTGTGATAGTTCTTCTTTTGTGCGTTAATACAGTGTGATAGTTCTTTTGTGCGTTAATACAGTGTGATAGTTCTTATTTTGTGGGCTACCACAATGTGATGGTTGCTACTTTCGTGTGAACACACACACACAACTAAAAACAAACGCTAAAGTTGTAGTGTCAGATTCTTGAATGTCATGAACACTTCTCACCTACTTTCAGTCCTAACCTACCACAAATTCTAACTTCATTAAGTACCACCCCCGCCACCTTCAATGTTAACTTTTCCACAAACTGTAGCTTCATTAAGTACCATCTCAGTTTCCAGTCTCAAACCTTTCCACAAATTCTGGTTCCGAGTTTAAATACACTTAATCCAGCATTACATTTTACACAGTGTAGCTATTTATAAACCCCAAGACGCATTTTCTATTAAGTAGCACTTTCACAGTTCTTCTACACCCATTAAAGTACACAAATGGTGTCTGTAAAGTACCTCCAGTTTGGCATTTTAAAAAAAAATCCCTCTAAACCTACTTTGTTGCCAGCAGAATTTAGGGAGATAACTCCCTGTGTGACGACCTTTCTATCACTTTTAGGGGGATTTTTATCAGGAATTAATGTCAGTCTTCTCCATATAAAATTTACGGGAAACTTGCGTGATTCACCGGAGTTGAGGCCGTTTATTGCAACTTTTCGGCGCCAACCAGTACCTGGCTGTCCTTACTAGCCTCGCCGCTGTGAGCCCTGTTAAGTCAAGGTGCCTTCTGTTGTAGCTAATTAACTCTTATAAATGCTTCAGCTTTAAATGTTACCTTGGGTCAGGTAACACAAGAGGTATCACACCTCAAGGTGTGCCAAGCCATGCTCCAAACTTTAGGCCGGTCCCTATCTGCACTAACCATTTATACGATAGTTGCTGGTCGGGTGGAGATTTTTCTACATTTCAGTTAGTTAGATCAAGGTTTATCTGCCAGCTCGGGTGTAATAAATGTTGGATATTGAAAGGACTAACGGCCTCCCTCGTTACAAGAAATCCCTTCTATTAGTCTTTTTCAACGCAAGAAAAATATATTCTGTCAGTCTTTCCAATTGAAAGAAATAAATTCTGTCAGATTTTCGTCGAAAGAAATAAATTCTATTAGCTTTTCTCGCTACACGAACTATATTCTACCAATCTTTCTCGCTACAAAAACTATATTGTACCTATCTTTCTCGCTACACGAACTATATTCTACCAATCTTTCTCGCTACAAGAATTATATTCTACCAATCTTTCTCGCTACACGAACTATATTCTACCAATCTTTCTCGCTACAAGAATTATATTCTACCAATCTTTCTCGCTACAAGAATTATATTCTACCAATCTTTCTCGCTACAAAAACTATATTGTACCTATCTTTCTCGCTACAAGAACTATATTGTACCTATCTTTCTCGCTACAAGAACTATATTCTACCAATTTTTCTCGCTACACGAATTATATTCTACCAATCTTTCTCGCTACAAGAAATGTACTCTGCCTACCTCGCTATAATAGCTGCTCGCTATAATAGCTGCTCTCTATCAGCCACTCTCTCTACAATAACTACATTCAATAAGTGATTCTTGCTAGAAGACCTATATGCTATCAGCTACTCCCCACAAGAACTACATTATATCAGCCACTCTAACTAGAGGAAACACATTATATCAGCCACTCTCGCTACAAGAACTAGTCTATCAGCCACTCTCGCCACTAAAACTACAGTGTATCAGCCACTCCCACTACAAGAACTACAGTGTATCAGCCACTCCCACTACAAGAACTACAGTGTATCAGCCACTCCCACTACAAGAACTACAGTGTATCAGCCACTGCCACTACAAGAATCACGAGTACTTTCTATCAACGTTCTTCACCAAAAAGGCAGACAAAGATAACCATGGAAAAAAAAATGTCGACAAAAAAAAAAAAGAAGCCCCACTGAAAGCAGAGCTTACAGACATAAAACTAAATCCGCAACATCAAAAACAAGATAACACAGAAAACAAGAACACACCGGAGAAACATGGCAGCACACAAAGTAGATGTTTTCTGATGAGAACGATCCAGAACAATGTCTGACTCATACAATCTTCTTCCCCAATGCTTTCACGGCTTTCGGCTTAATCCTGTAATAAAAACTGATACACTTCACGGGTTTGAACCCAGGTTAAAACGGACATAAGAGTCCTTGGACATCCTACACCCGTGTTCAGACAGAGTAAGGCAGTCACACTTGGATACAGTTCCCCCATTTTGCTCCCTATTCATGTTCCATGGCGTTTTGTTTCTCACGTTATACCACGAGGTGGTCTATAAATCCCGCTATGACACGCAGGAGATTGTGTGAATCATCCACTCCACGAAGTAAGAAGTGACCCAAGCTCAGGTCTTTTGTTTAAGTCTTTGAAAATAATGGGGCATTTAAACGCCTTTTCAAAAATAATGACTACCCAAGTATGGTTTGATGCGTTGAAAGTCTGTAATTTTAAACTTCTGTCAATTCTAAAATAGCAGGCATCACGTCATTTCCTGATAAAAGATGGCGGCGTGTCATGGGTTTTATTCGGCAATCTGTAAGAGTTCAGTTCTAAAGCTCTTCAGACTTGTGAAGGCGAAGAAGGCTACCCCATGTGGCCGTTGCCTACAACCACCTTCTTAAGTGCGCATGACCTTCTTTTATTGTATACCGCGTCTTCAAATGTTCCAGTTATCTAAGTTGAGAGAAGTCGAATACTTGGAAAGACAGTATCGGATCACTGAATGGACAATATCAAATCCTTGCAAGGACATTATCCGATCACTGGATGAAAGTTACCGAATCACTGTTAAGACAGTACAGAACTGTCCTCGGTCCCCAGTGTTTCGACATCCTAGATTTGAGGACGGCATTTTGAAAACGCATCCCGTCCCGTGTCCCCTGTCCCCCAAAATCACCCCCAATCACACACAGTAAAAACTATTCCGAAACAGAAAATACTGTGTCTTTGTGTTTCTTCGTGTGCCACCTGAAATTTCCTGCCCTCAAGACTGCCCCACACACTATTATAGCCTCATCCCATGAACAACGGAAGGCGTCTACTAACAGTTCACCCCCCTCAGGTCGTGACCCTAGCCAAGGTCACAGGGGGGCCCAAGGTAAAGCCACGGGAATATTATGATAAATGTTGGATTATTACGAAGTGACATTTACACATAATTTTTAGAGAGTACACGTTATGTTCAAGACGGTGACATTTTTTTTTAAAGTTTTGTTGAATTTCAGCTTTTTAAAATATCTTTTCACGGGTCGTGGATCACCTACCCTTGTCGATGATCTAGGGTCCCTGGGTCACATATTATTACTGGTTTAGTGTCGCACTCGTGAAAAGGCTGGAAACCTCTGGTATATCCCTCCTTTATTAGACCGTCCGGCCACTGATTCGTCAGATCTTTCGCATCATTTATCGCGAGTATCAGTAGATTTCAAGTACAAGAATCCGCCTATACCTGTTCCTATATAAACTAAAAGCCACTCTTCACAACGTGATGAGACCCCATTCTTGGTTAGAAGATTTAAGAATTCATCGTTTCCAACATTTACGCCTAATTAGTCATCGCCGTTTCTATTTTCAACCCAGCTCGTAAAATAAAGAGGGGGGTGGGGTATGTCCAAGCTTGCCAAGCCTGATAATTTAAGTAAATGTCATCTTCTCGAGCAAAGTTGACAGGCCATAGCACCTGGTTCAGAAGTAACATTCAAGGGCGAAGTGAAATGCTCGTCTTTAAACTTCTTCTTGAGTCCGTCACTTCTCATCTACATGCCCAATCCAGTCAGTGAACATGAATTCGTGAAAGTTTCCTTCCAAATAAAAAAAAAAAAGCTTCTAAATGGTCAAAAACAAACATATCACGAGAAGACACAGGACAGAGTGGCCAAGTGGTAAGTGTACTAGTCTCTCATGGCCAAGATCCGGGGGGAGGGGGTTCGAATCCAGCCAGAGGCGCGCGGGCCCCCCCCCCCCCCGGTCACCTCAGTTACAGAAACGGGTACCCGACTTCTGGAGTTGGGGAAGGAAAGGCAGCCAGGCGTGATACTGACCATATCACCCTCTAGTGTGCTGACAGGTCAAGGAAAATACGGGCACTAACACCATATCCCCTAAGTGCCTCTACCTTACCTTACACAGGTCAGAGAGCCTGACAATCACTGGAAAACCTTAAAACAAAAGAAGAGAGGGAACTGGGGGGGGGGGGGGGGAGGAGAGAAGGAACTATATTTGAACCGACTGACCAAATAACCCAAGAAAGTCATAGAAAGTAGGACGTACGATTTGCGTCTAAAAATAGTAGACCAATCACTTTAGACGCCAGAAAATTAATAAGAATAGAATGATTCTGTTGCAAACGCCGGACTCCAGCCTAGAAACAAGACACAAGACACATTTATAAAAATAAACTTAGCAAGTTCCGCCATAGTAACAATACACTGCTCATGAATGAATGAATGAATGAATGAACGAATGAATGAATGACCTGCTAAGTGAGACAACACTGCAAGAACTGCTATGATCTGCTAAGGATAATGAAAGAAAGGTCCATTTCTACGGACACCCTGTGGATAGCAGAGTGGTTCTTAATCTATAGGGTCCTGGACCCCTTCCTAGCTTCGGACCCCCTCTTTTCAGCGTAAAAACAACTGTAGGCTTCTCATTAAAATTACAACTATAAACAGAACCCGGATGAAGCCAAGACCTTTTTTTAATCGATCCAGTCCATCTGTTAGTCCGTATACCCCAAAAAATATTTCGTGGGTTTCCCCCCCCCCCTCCCCTCCAACTGGCGGTCCGTGAACTCCTAATTAAGAACCACTCTTCTAGAATAAACCTATGATCATCGAATTACGTTCACTCGAATTACGATCATTCGAACTCAACTCTTAGGCTACTATGAGTCATTCAGATTATATATATATATATATATATATATATATATAAATGACTGCTCCACTGTTGGGAGAATGTAGCAATGAACCAAAGTAAATGCTAAAAATAGGCATCGTCCAACTTCCTAACAGAACAATGGCGACCGTGATGCATAATAACAAACAAACAAACAAACAAAAAACTTGGTCGCGTCTCGTGTGCGTGTGTGTGTTATCTGGTATTGCGAGTTAAGACGAACTCCCTGGAAGTTCTAAGAAACAAACGTTCAAGCTGTGAGCCATGATGGTTAGAGTATACTGCAGCTGCGCTCACCGTCACTCTACTTCGTGCACGTCTACAGTTATATTTGCATTTGTTTACTCTTTTTAAACATTACCTTATCTTTATTGCACAGTATTAACGATAAGAAATTAATTAGCTGAATGCGGTTACTTTTTGTTAGTATTATAAATAGTACAACACCATGTATGTATGTATGTTTGTGTATATGTTTGTGTATATATGTATGTATATTATATATGTATGTGTATATATGTTATATCACCCTCCAGTGTGCTGATAGGTCAAGGAAAATATGGGCACTAACACCATATCCCTATGTGCCTCTAAGGCACGAAAGGGTTACCTTTGCTTTTTTGCTTGTGAAAATATTATTATAAATGTCTGTGTGTGTGTATATATATATATATATATATACTGGTTGCCTGGCTGGCCGATTGGTTAGACGCTCGATCTACTAATCTGGCATGGTACTAGGTTCAAGTCTCAGCGGTGGAGATTATTTTCATGCACCACAACACCAAAAAAAGGTCCTCGGGGCTCCACCCAGCCTTCAAAAACAGGAACCAGAGAAATCTGGGAAAGTAACCGAGGTCAGGCACGACACTGACCACATCTCAGCGTCACGTGACGAAGGTATGTCTTGGTATGTCTTAATGGCACGGAAACGAGGACTCCCTACTGTTTCAACTTCGTTCTACGATACAGTCAGCTTAGCACTGACTCGTCAGTACGTGTCGAGATTTTAACAAGGATCATCCGTGCTTTATTGATCTTCGTTACATCTGACAAACCCAGTTCCCAGTACTTACAGGTCCAAATATCTCGACACATTTCAAATTCGACACAAGGCAACGGCAGCCAATTTAACTTCGACTAACTACAATTCTGAACAGAGTTGGGGGGGGGGGGGTGGAAGAAGGTCTTCAGGCTCAAAATCTGGACAGAGGCCGCGCATATCTGTCACTTGAGAGCTGTTAATTTGCGTCGCTTTTTTTTTCTTTCTCGCTATCATTTTTTTTTTCATGCCATCAAAGAAGGATCGCAGATTTCATTCTTGCAGCATAAGTTGGCAAATTTGCTCTCACCGTCTTTGTACAGATGACCTACTTTTTAAATTTTTTGTTTGAAGTCATTCGGTGCGGGGATGTTCCTCAGGGGAGGGGGGGGGACAGCCAATGAAAACAGAGAGTTCTGAGTAATTCCCAAATCATGCGTGATGACCTAGTTTGCTGGAAGGCAATCTCATGTCTAAAGTCCTAGAAATGGCTTTTTAAAGTCCCTTGGTTTTTTTTTCCCCTTGCTGGGGGGGGGGGGGGAACTTTCTTTTTTTTTTTTTTGAAGAACTGCAGAAAGAGGATTCTCCGAATGGTAAAATTAAAAGAGTGCTCACAAGAGAACTTGGGAGAATGTCAGAAACAATCAACGAATACATCATGAGAATAAAGAATTTCAGAAACAATCAACGAATACATCATGAGAATAAAGAATTTCAGAAACAATCAACGAATACATCATGAGAATAAAGAATGTCAGAAACAATCAACGAATACATCAGGAGAATAAGGAATGTCAGAAACAATCAATGAATACGTCAGGAGAATAAGGAATGTCAGAAACAAACAAAGAAAAGATCGTAAGAATAAAGAATGTCAGAAACAATCAAAGAAAACATCATGAGAATTAAAAAGCACTGGAAATGGAGAAACGGACATGAAGGACGCTGTGGCTGATAACGATGTTGTGATACCGAGGACTGGCTCTGCTGATGCCTTATGTTAGTATTATAAATAGTACAACACCATGTATGTATGTATGTTTGTGTATATGTTTGTGTATATATGTATGTATATTATATATGTATGTGTATATATGTTATATCACCCTCCAGTGTGCTGATAGGTCAAGGAAAATATGGGCACTAACACCATATCCCTATGTGCCTCTAAGGCACGAAAGGGTTACCTTTGCTTTTTGCTTGTGAAAATATTATTATAAATGTCTGTGTGTGTATATATATATATATATATATACTGGTTGCCTGGCTGGCCGATTGGTTAGACGCTCGATCTACTAATCTGGCATGGTACTAGGTTCAAGTCTCAGCGGTGGAGATTATTTTCATGCACCACAACACCAAAAAAAGGTCCTCGGGGCTCCACCCAGCCTTCAAAAACAGGAACCAGAGAAATCTGGGAAAGTAACCGAGGTCAGGCACGACACTGACCACATCTCAGCGTCACGTGACGAAGGTATGTCTTGGTATGTCTTAATGGCACGGAAACGAGGACTACCTACTGTTTCAACTTCGTTCTACGATACAGTCAGCTTAGCACTGACTCGTCAGTACGTGTCGAGATTTTAACAAGGATCATCCGTGCTTTATTGATCTTCGTTACATCTGACAAACCCAGTTCCCAGTACTTACAGGTCCAAATATCTCGACACATTTCAAATTCGACACAAGGCAACGGCAGCCAATTTAACTTCGACTAACTACAATTCTGAACAGAGTTGGGGGGGGGGGGGTGGAAGAAGGTCTTCAGGCTCAAAATCTGGACAGAGGCCGCGCATATCTGTCACTTGAGAGCTGTTAATTTGCGTCGCTTTTTTTTTCTTTCTCGCTATCATTTTTTTTTTCATGCCATCAAAGAAGGATCGCAGATTTCATTCTTGCAGCATAAGTTGGCAAATTTGCTCTCACCGTCTTTGTACAGATGACCTACTTTTTAAATTTTTTGTTTGAAGTCATTCGGTGCGGGGATGTTCCTCAGGGGAGGGGGGGGGGGACAGCCAATGAAAACAGAGAGTTCTGAGTAATTCCCAAATCATGCGTGATGACCTAGTTTGCTGGAAGGCAATCTCATGTCTAAAGTCCTAGAAATGGCTTTTTAAAGTCCCTTGGTTTTTTTTTTCCCCTTGCTGGGGGGGGGGGGACTTTCTTTTTTTTTTTGAAGAACTGCAGAAAGAGGATTCTCCGAATGGTAAAATTAAAAGAGTGCTCACAAGAGAACTTGGGAGAATGTCAGAAACAATCAACGAATACATCATGAGAATAAAGAATTTCAGAAACAATCAACGAATACATCATGAGAATAAAGAATTTCAGAAACAATCAACGAATACATCATGAGAATAAAGAATGTCAGAAACAATCAACGAATACATCAGGAGAATAAGGAATGTCAGAAACAATCAATGAATACGTCAGGAGAATAAGGAATGTCAGAAACAAACAAAGAAAAGATCGTAAGAATAAAGAATGTCAGAAACAATCAAAGAAAACATCATGAGAATTAAAAAGCACTGGAAATGGAGAAACGGACATGAAGGACGCTGTGGCTGATAACGATGTTGTGATACCGAGGACTGGCTCTGCTGATGCCTTATGTTTCACTGGGAGTACAGATGATGATGATGATGATGATATGGAAGACGAGAAGACAGTGGATGGCGGTGCAGAGCTGAGAGTTCTGACATTTCCTACCCGGTATTTGCCCCAGAGTTTAAAGCTCACTGCTTCTGATTGTCTGAGTTCTAAGAGATGCACAACGGAAGAGTCAATCATCCTTTCTCTGTTTGCGATTGTAGTAGAGGGGATCAGGCCAAGGTAAGGGATAAAGGTTCTATAGCAAAATATTCTGGCGGGGCTAAGAAATAAAGGTTCTGTAGCAAAATATTCAGGCACGGATAAGAGATAAAGGTTCTATAGCAAAATATTCAGACACGGATAAGAGATAAAGGTTCTATAGCAAAATATCCAGGCGGGGGTAAGAGATAAAGGTTCTATAGCAAAATATTCAGGCGGGGCTAAGAGATAAAGGTTCTATAGCAAAATATTCAGGCGGGGCTAAGAGATAAAGGTTCTGTAGCAAAATATTCAGGCGGGGGTAAGAGATAAAGGTTCTGTAGCAAAATATTCAGGCGGGGCTAAGAGATAAAGGTTCTATAGCAAAATATTCAGGCGGGGGTAAGAGATAAAGGTTCTGTAGCAAAATATTCAGGCACGGATAAGAGATAAAGGTTCTGTAGCAAAATATTCAGGCACAGATAAGAGATAAAGGTTCTATAGCAAAATATTCAGACACGGATAAGAGATAAAGGTTCTATAGCAAAATATCCAGGCGGGGGTAAGAGATAAAGGTTCTATAGCAAAATATTCTGGCGGGGCTAAGAGATAAAGGTTCTGTAGCAAAATATTCAGGCGGGGCTAAGAGATAAAGGTTCTGTAGCAAAATATTCAGGCGGGGCTAAGAGATAAAGGTTCTGTAGCAAAATATTCAGGCACGGATAAGAGATAACGGTTCTATAGCAAAATATTCAGGCGGGGCTAAGAGATAAAGGTTCTATAGCAAAATATTCAGGCGGGGCTAAGAGATAAAGGTTCTATAGCAAAATATTCAGGCACGGATAAGAGATAAAGGTTCTATAGCAAAATATTCAGGCACGGATAAGAGATAAAGGTTCTATAGCAAAATATTCAGACACGGATAAGAGATAAAGGTTCTATAGCAAAATATTCAGGCGGGGGTAAGAGATAAAGGTTCTATAGCAAAATATTCAGGTGGGGGTAAGAGATAAAGGTTCTATGGCAAAATATTCAGGTGGGGGTAAGAGATAAAGGTTCTATAGCAAAATATTCAGGCGGGGGTAAGAGATAAAGGTTCTATAGCAAAATATTCAGGCGGGGGTAAGAGATAAAGGTTCTATAGCAAAATATTCAGGTGGGGGTAAGAGATAAAGGTTCTATGGCAAAATATTCAGGCGGGGGTAAGAGATACAGGTTCTATAGCAAAATATCCAGGCACGGATAAGAGATAAAGGTTCTATAGCAAAATATTCAGGCGGGGGTAAGAGATCAAGGTTCTATAGCAAAATATTCAGGCACGGATAAGAGATAAAGGTTCTATAGCAAAATATTCAGGCGGGGCTAAGAGATAAAGGTTCTATAGCAAAATATTCAGGCGGGGCTAAGAGATAAAGGTTCTATAGCAAAATATTCAGGCACGGATAAGAGATAAAGGTTCTATAGCAAAATATTCAGGCGGGGGTAAGAGATAAAGGTTCTATAGCAAAATATTCAGGCGGGGGTAAGAGATAAAGGTTCTATAGCAAAATATTCAGGCGGGGGTAAGAGATAACGGTTCTATAGCAAAATATTCAGGTGGGGGTAAGAGATCAAGGTTATGTAACAAAATATTATTTTCAGCCAGGAAAACTGAGATACTGGGACCCACAAAAGATCATGTCGGGGGAGGGGGGTGGGGATGGGGGGGGGGGTCCGGGTAGATTTAGGTTTTAAAATTATTTATACGACCGGCAATGAAGATCTGCCCAAGCTCACAACTTCTAAAAAAAAAAATCTGACTATTCGAAAAGTTTCTAATTTTATAGCAAGGTAGCGGGTGAGTTCTCTGATGCCTCGGCGAAATATCACTGGCATCATGGATCCACGACCCGTAATAAGTTGAGAAACTCTCAGCTAAGATATTACTTACTTTTTTGTTCATACATTATTATCAATATCAAATAATAACCCCCCATAACAAACTTGCGATTCAAAGGAAACCGCAGTTCTTTTTTTAAACGACTCTGCTGACACAAAAGAAAGGAAACAATGAAAATACAACTCCCAGACAACACGGACCATCAAACTAAACCCATCTTGATCTCTTAAGCTGAACCACTGAATGCCCCTGGCCTTTGTGAACTAAATTCGGGATTTATTACAACCCTGCTACATTTCGAAAACCATTACCATGTCCTTATAATCCGTAATGGCTGTGGGTTCTCCTCGACCCTCACAGAATACTGAGTTCAACGTTACAACATTTTCAGATTTATGGCTCTAAAACAAAAGCCCAAGTACACACACAAAAAGAAAAAAAAAACAACAAACTCTTAGATCAATGGCCGACATCTGGTTTCTAAAAAGCCACGACAACATTTAGAAGGAAAAGTTTAATGTCGACTAATCTACAAATATCGAACACGGCGGAAATGAACCTTGGTCCGACTGAAAATTTAAGGTTTTGGGGGCAGGGGGCGGAGGTGGGGCCCTTCGTATGCCCTAGATTTTTAAAAAGTAAATATCTGAGGACAGTTCTCAAAATCTGCAACAAAGAAAAGCGCTACACTGACTTTCTAGTGGCCTATACGTAGGTTTCTCCTTGCTGCAATGCTAAGCTTACGAACAGGGTCCACCACGGCGGGAGAGCACTTCTATGTGACTGATTTTAAATAAAAGTGAAAGAAAATCAAATCTGCTATGAGTGCCATAGAATGAAGAATGATACAGAAGAGTTCTTCAAATATTATGGACACAAAAAAGGACAAATATATCCATACTACAAGAACTTAATGTTGAAGAAGGCTGGCTAGTAAAGAGGATTAAACAGAGAAAACTTAAATATTTTGGACACATTAAACGTCATGATAATCTAGAGAAGACCATCTTGGAAGGGTACATAATGCGAAAAAGAAAGAGAGGAAGACCAAGGCGAAGATGGCTGCAAGACATCGTTGATGATCTGCAAATGGATGCATCAGCAGCAGGCCATCTTGCTCACAACCGAGAGGCCTACAGGAGTGCTGTTTGGGAGGCAAAGTTCCGCAGGGACATGCAAATGAATGAATGAATGAATGAGTGCCATGCGGACAGGCGTTGGAGGGTCATGCTCTTCCGCGTTTCTCTATTCCCGGATGTAAAACTATGAACTGGACTGGGTGGTCTTTCTCCGTGCCACTTCGTCAGTCCGTCTCTCATCTTCTCTCTTGTCCGCCTCGGTCTCTTGTGCCCTCCATTTCCCCTGCTATTATCAAATATTCTAAATTCATCTGCTCCCATGACGTGCCCTGTGAATTTGTACTGCCTCTTCCTGAATTCTGTTATTGCTTGTCTCTCTTCTTCTGCCTCTTTCATGACCTCTTTGCTGTGCATGGCATCTTTAGCATTCTTCTAAGGAACCACATTTTCGTGGCGTCCATGCGGCTGGTATAAAGAACATCCAGTATAGTCTTGTATAAAACAATTATAAACAGGGGCACCAAGAAAATGATGTATAAAGCGATTATAAACGGGAACACCAAGAAAATTATGTATAAATCAATTATAAACATAGGCACCAAGAAAATGATATATAAAACAATTATAAACAGTGACACCAATATAATCACATATAAAACAGTTATAAACACAAATATCAAGATGACCAAGTATAAAACAATTATAAACTTCCTTTTCTTTCTCCGATCTGCCTGTAACTTCTAGCTGTTGTTCTTTGCTGCCGATGCTGTGAAGGTATTGAGGAACAGCAATCGTATCGGCGTGGAAGCCGGTTATGGCAGCTACTTTTTTCAGTCCCGGAGTACAGCTAAAAAGCAGGGGGGGTGTGCAATGCTTCTTTAGCAGACTCCACCACCATGGAGACTATGGCGATCCCTGCCCCCGTTAGCCAGGCTAAGCCTGTTACTGGGGGTACCAATTGAGAGGTGGGACAGGGTCCTGATCAGATATGATTCGCTAACCCTGACGTTAATACACCAGCTATGACTCCCTAATGGAACAGTGTGTTCACTCCAAACAATTATAAACAAGGGATACCAAGATAATCATATATAAAACTTGTAACTATAAAATTCACATAGAAAACTATACAACTATACTTCAGAAACACAGAATACAAGAAAAGAAATATGAAAAACAACTGCAGTGTTTTGAGAACAGATTTGATAAAGATTTTCTGACCCCATCAATTACAACAGACTCAGAACCTGAGGCAAAAGAGAAATGCATATCTGGTACATAGGGACATGACAGATGTCTGGGTCATACAGAGCAGTGGAAGACAGTCATCAGAGCAAACTCTGGCGCGCATGCGCACACAAGAGAAGGAACGAGACGAGGCCAAGAGACGATGCAAAGCAAATATTAAGAGACAACGTGGAAGATATCTAGGAAAACTTGGAGAGAGAGAGAGAGAGAGAGAGAGAGAGAGACAGATGTACTAAGATTACTGAAGAGGCAAGCTTGGACATCAGGTGAGAAGCCCGAGGCCAAATGTCTGAAAGCTGGAAAAACAGCTCTCTCTCTCTCTTTTTTTTTTCTTTCTCTCCCTCTCTCTCCTCTTTCTCTCTCTCTCTTTCTCTCTCTCCTCTTTCTTTCTCTCTCTCCTGTTTCTTTCTCTCTCTCCTCTTTCTTTCTCTCTCTCCTCTTTCTCTCTTTCTCTTTCTTTCTCTCTCTCCTCTTTCTCTCTCTCTCTTTCTTTCTCTCTCTCCTCTTTCTCTCTCTTTCTCTCTCTCTCTTTCTCTCTCTCTCTCTTTCTTTCTCTCTCTCTTTTCATTTCTTTCTCTCTCTCCCCCATGTGTGTGTGCTTCCACTGTGTGTACTGGGTCGCTCTGTGCAGGACACCCCACAAGATGTTACAAGTAAAAATGAGTATAAAGTCACACAATATAAGTGAGTCTGATTAAGACTTTTTTTTGTATACTTGATGAACTAAACAACGTGTTCTTCTCCTGCTACCGGCAATGCAGCAGCTATTTCCTCCTCCTCTTCAACCTTGACATTCGCCCTCAAAAGGGCACTGGTTGCGTTGCCCCCCCCCCCCCTCTGTGCACTAGTCAAGGCCCGACATATCTGACTTGGGCTAGGCATAATTTATGACCGCATTCGCCTTCCCACTGCGATCCCCGTTCACTTGGCCTGACTACCTGCGTTGCCTGGACCACCACTGGCAGGCAGCAAGTGGTCTTTGGCCAGCTTTGGATTGCTAACCCGGTCACAAACAGTCAGCAAATGGGCCGCTGACCGTAATATGAAACAGTCTTCTACGTTCCACTCTTCCCTCGATACACTTGCCTGTATAAACAAGACACGCCAGAAAATCTACTATGAATCCAAGAAAGCATCCACAACACTTAAGTAAAGCAATATGAACTTTGTCAAACAAGAACAAAACCAAAGCACCATAAATTGTGACCTAAGCAAAAATGTCAGAACTAACGAGAAACAAACCCTACTGTTCCTTCCTCTCAAAAATCAGGTCACTGGGATAAAATCGATATCCCTCGCCAAGGCCAGAGGCTTCCGATGAAATGTCGAGGTTACATCCAAGTCAGGCACACCAAGTGATCAGAGCCCCAATCCGCAGCCAATGGAATGCTGGGAATGTGTCGGACACACAGCGCAATTTAATTTAGATATATCTGACTCTGCGGTATTTTTTTTTAACTGGAGAGACGATTTTATTTATACAACTAAATCAATAAATAGTCGACTTGTCGATTGATCTGTGTAAGAACTGACGATGTGTCATCGAAATCTCCACTCTTCTGATACAAAAGGATGGGCGGAAAACTCATCCCAGACACACTTAGTTTCAGGGACTCTCCCATCTCTCAGACACTCGCGTCCATAATTTCACCGGCTAAAAATCTTTAATGCTCTCTCGAAAGAGATGTGTTGACGGACCTGGAGAAGAACTGTGGAAGAAGAAACTGCTGACGACAGAGAAATTACCTGACGTGGCTGGCAGGGGACAGGTTTGACTGGAGGAGATCTATTCCTCTCGCTCCACGGAGCCTGGTATCTGTTCCGTAGGAATGATTGGCTGACGAAAGCCCCTTTAGCTTCAGCCCTCTCAATTTTTAATATAATATTTTTTAAAAAGCCTCGGCAACAACAGGCATGACACTGCCTCATGAGTCTCAACGATCACCAAGACTCAACGATCATCAAGACTCGACAATCATCAAGACTCGACGATCATCAAGACTCGACGATCATCAAGACTCAACGATCATCAAGACTCAACGATCATCAAGACTCGACGATCATCAAGACTCGACGATCATCAAGACTCAACGATCATCAAGACTCAACGATCACCAAGACCCAAAGGCCTTTGGACTCGTAAGAATTCTGACCGTAGAAATACCAAAAGAACTGAGAAAACACCAAGGATCAAGATCTGCGAGGAAGCATGGACGCCTACGCCTGTCGGCACTGCATTTACCATGGGTGATATGACGGTTGTGATGCCCCCCCCCCCCCGCCCTGCTGCTCCCTCTTTTCACTTCACCGTCCTCCCGGATCTTCCCACTTTGGGAACCTCTGAACTAAGCTAAAAGATGTAACAATGCCAACTAAGCAAGTCCATGTTTCTGGAATGGAAGATTTAGTCCTGCTCTGTGGGATGTTATGAATGAGGCAAGAGACTTTCCGCACTAACACCGTAAAGCAGTTTCTTCTGGTACACTGTGGCAGAATCTCTGCAATCAATCTTACCTGGGGAAACTGCACTGGATTATAAGGAGCGTAAACTGATGATGCAGTTAATGAACTCATCTTGACATACTTCTGATGACATATGACAGTTGGTCTGCTGACTTCCAGTGCATATGCACACGTCTCTCTTTGCTCCAAATCCAGGTTTCTGGAAAGACTCCACTACAGAGGGGAGGGAGGGGGATTTTTATATGACTTTGACGCAATAACACGAAAGGCTTTCATCAAGTTTGTGAAGTGTATGAGTTCTGTCCCACTGGACACTGTTACAGATAGTGCTGTGCAATCCTGACTCGCTGGCCATGGTTACAGATAGTGTTGTGCAATCCTGACTCGTCAGCCATGGTTACAGATAGTGTTGTGCAATCCTGACTCGTCAGCCATGGTTACAGATAGTGTTGTGCAATCCTGACTTGTCGGCCATGGTTACAGATAATGTTGTGCAATCCTGACTCGTTGGCCATGGTTACAGATAGTGTTGTGCAATCCTGACTCGTTGGCCATGGTTACAGATAGTGTTGAGCAATCCTGACTCGTTGGCCATGGTTACAGATAAGTGTTCAGCAATCCTGACTCGTCAGCCATGGTTACAGATAGTGTTGTGCAATCCTGACTCGTTGGCCATGGTTACAGATAGTGTTGTGCAATCCTGACTTGTCGGCATTGTTACAGATAGTGTTGTACAATCCTGACTTGTCTGTCATGGTTACAGATAATGTTGTGCAATCCTGACTTGTCGGCCATGGTTACAGATAGGGTTGTAGAATCGACACGCCTTGACACCCCCCCCCCCCCCACACCTTTTTTTTCCTCGTGTAACATTTCTAAAGACTACAAGTAAACTCAAAATTGCTTAAAAGTCGACTCCTATTTTTCGACTGTCGTCCTTTAACTGCAGCTCATTCATAAATACTTACATTTCTACCCACTCCTACGACTGATCCGACTCCTATCCCAACTTCACAGCCTAGGCAACAACTTCGATCAATCAGCTCTCATTTTTACCACCCTGCACAGAGCCGGGCAGCAGAGCAAACAGAAGATCAGACATGGAACCAAGACCCCCCCCCCCCCTTCTGAACAATCTTCCAAGGTAGGAGACTACAAAGACCACTTGTACACGACCCCAGAGATCAGCTATCTGAGCCCGGGCTACGCTCAAAGATCAGCACAGTAGCGCTAATGTTTATCAACGCGTTCGACCTCGGGTTTGTCAAACAAGCCTCTGACACCAGCCCAGATATCAAAATATGCCCTTGCTGTCAGTTCAATAAAAGCTCTTCCCGTTGGGTCAGCTCGGTGCGGCCGGATATAAACGGTGCTTTATGCTCTGTGGGTCTTTTCTATTCCCTTTATCTTTCTAGGCTTCTTGAAAGCCTCCCATTCTGAACGTTCGGCGGTTAAATGGGTAGATCTGTGGCTGGGAAATACGATAAGAGATTACACTCAGATATATTATATTCTCACACTTTCCCGGTTATCAATGAACGTGTGATAAGAGCTATTCAAAACTGAAAGTCGTTTACCCCCTTTTTTTAAAAACTTGATCAACGTTTCATCGGCGGGTAGGCCGTGTGATATCAACAAATGTTAGTTCCATACTCTGATCTGTAGTGCGTAGTGATATCAGTTTTCTGTAATAGACGCTCGCTCAAGGTCTTTTAAGTTCTTTGTGCAACTGTACCATAACACCTCTGTGTGACTTTAATTACCAGAGAAGACAGCTCAAGGGAGGTACGCGGTGCCTTACTCAAAACTGCCGGCGGATTTATCAAAGCAGTTTTTCTTCCCTGGGGAGGAGAGTGCGAGAGGGTCTTGGCCAGTTTAAGTGTACCCAAACTTAAGAACTATTGTGGAACATTTGTGTGTGTGTGTGTGTTATAAATAGGAAACAACGATGCTTTTGTACGGTAAAGTAAGAGAACACAGTTTTGTAGAATTATACCTCGAAAAAAAATCGTAGACAAAGCACTTTAGTGAGACGTGAGAGAAAGAAAAAAATCACAAGAGAATTACCTGGGATTCGAACCACGGACTCCTGTACGACGAGCAGCCGTCTAGCCACGAGAACAGCGTACTAACCAACATTGCAAACTAGCACCCCCTCCCCCCCCCAAAAAAAAAAGAGTTGTTTTATTGGCCTAGTCATCAGTAACTGTTCAGTGACACTAGGAAAGAAACGAGGTCGTGACACAGACATTCCGTAGCTTAGATTCAGTCTCTCTAGCAGGTACCAACTTTTAGACAAAACATACACACGGTCTCCTGTCATGTCTGGTGGATACTTGAACAACAACAACACACGACCGAATACTTATAACATGAAGTTAGTTTCAGGAACATTTTTTTTTAATATAAGTAGGAAACGACGAGGCTTTGGTAAGTTAAAGTAAGAGAACACAGTTTTGTAGGATTAGACCTCGAAAAAAATCGTAGACCAAGCACTGTAGTGTCCGTGTTCGAATCCCGAGATTTTTCTTTCTCTCACGCGACCTTTTAGTCTGGTCATAATCGCTTTCACATATACAGTTCATGAGCTAGGACTGACGAGGCAGACTGTCAACACATAGAAAAAGACGAAAGAAAGAAGCTCCTCTTAAGAGAGACAGTGGGATTGGACAACCAAGGTTTACAAATCCATTACTGTACAGAGAGCCCCCACAGTCTCAGCACACCTACATTATCAAACTAGGCCACGCCGCTGGTGGCTGTTTACACCGATGACCGCGTTAAAAAAAAATGTTCCGCAGGTGGCGTCTTACTACACTGCGGACTATTTGCTGAAAACTGTCAAACACAGAGCCCAAATAAAAGGTACACGGTTGCCTGGCAAACACAGCCTGCCGCTGGCATTAATCTCCGCCACTGATGAAGGATTATGTACCTCAAGATTTTAGATATACCCCCATGACTTACAACAACAACAACAAAACTAGAACGATACAAGCACGATAACATAACAGGAGAACCCCAAATCAAGTTCTCTCGTTGACATGCCAATCAATCCCTTATAACAAGACCTGACACCCTCGCTTTGGTTCGTAATCCAACAACAACGCTACATAGATCGGGCAAGGAATCCTTAGACTGCTCGCTATCGGTTCTAGGGGTCTGCGAATGGTCTTGCGGAAGCTGCAGAACTGTGTTGAATATGTGAAGATGTTTACTTAATACCATGTTGCAGGCGGATGTAGGGTGAGCTGTGGCAAATTATCACTGGTTTCAGGAATCAGTGACCTAGCACAGGTTGAGGACCCCCCTTGTCTAGGCTAGTGTCAAGGTGTACCTGTGTATACCTGCGCCCCAGGTGTCGAAGCAGAAGCCTAGATTCAGCTTCCTCCCCCCCCCCTCCCCCGTGGGTGAGTGACAAGGCGCGAAGTTGGGGGGAAAAGGGGGTTGGGGGGGGGTGCCGTGCCTCCTGTTGCGTTGCTTTAAAAAACAAAATAGGCCACGGCTGAACCTCAAGGACGTTGGAAGGCAGGTAAAAACCGACGACTCATCAAGAGCCCAGAGACCGGTGTCACAACAGCTCATTGAAAGTGTCACATGTCCAAAGTGCAAAACACTCGTCATATTTTGATGTTTGCCTACCGGGTAGTTTTTTTTTTTCGACATACATAAAGTCCTCGATTCATTCCCTATGCGAAGCAGATTTTTTCTTACGTAATTCAGAGCTACAGCTTGATATAAAATCAATGGACGGGACGCTGTTTTACGTTTATAGTTTGTTCCGTAAAACTCCGTAACTCTCTTCTCCCACCCCCCACCCCCTTTCGAAATTTTGTACAAGTCCAGATCTCCATAAATCGGGGCCTTTCTGTATTTGATGCCTGCAGTGATTAAAATAGACATACATAAGATAATACGTGTCTTACAAGGTCTCCAAGGTGCAACTTAAAAAAAAAAAAAGCTGGATTCAGTTGGAGCTTGTGGACAGATTGTGGATGAGTGCCATGTGTGCTGTCTTATCCTTAGCCAGAATTTTACTTGTCCTACAGAGAGTCCAGGGTTCTATTCTCTCTCTCTCTCTTTCTCTCTCTCTCTCTCACACACACACACAAACGTATCAAAATACTACCTCTTAAGAACAGGTTCCTCTTCAACAAAGCCAAGTTAGTACATCAAATTCTTTCACGACATGCCCCGCCTTATCTATGGTACCTGTTTAAAGTTAGCCCAAAGTGCAGCCAACGCTTGAACAACATATGTCTTCCAAAACCTAGTCTTGATCTTTACAAGAAAAGCTTTAGTTATTCTGCTGCTCATCTTTGGAATACCCTCCCATCCTATATAAAAAAATATAAATTATACTCCTTCCTACAACTACAAGATTTCCCAATATCTATTTGATGTCGACTACATGCCTCCATGAATTATAAAACTTAAAAGTTATCTTAAACTGCTCTTACAGACACCGAATACAATTAATTGTTTTCTGATTAGTTCCGAAAATTTTGTTTAGTAGATAGTCATTTATAATGTATGTAGTTTCTTCTGTACTGAGTGAATGTTTAAAAGCGAAACGTAAATGTTATATTTTATTTTATGTCTCTCAGCTTCAATGTTAGTTATGTTTGTTATATGAACAGCATATTTGTAGAATGTCTGGAATAGAGTGAAATATATATGATAAAGGTCAGAATGTCAGACGGGCCTGCGTGCCCAATTCTGAACCCTTTTGAAATAAAGATCAATCAGTCAATCAATCAATCAATCTCTCTCTCTCTCTCTCTCTCTCTCTCTATGTATATAACTCTAAGGCTCGACCCGAGAGATGAAGGTCAGTAATTCTGACTCACACAGCTTGCGTCTTGATAGTCTTGCCACGAGGGACTTAATACAGCACTGGATCCGCTGTTCCCCCGCCCCCCCCCCCGCCCCCGGGCACATCAGAGGATACGAGCAGGCCCTACTGAACACATTCTGCTGCTTCGCGAAACAAACTCATTACATCTTGTCACACCCACGCTTGTGTTAACCCTTTGACTACCCACACAAAAACCAAAAAAAAAACGCGCCTGGTCGATTTAAATCTAAAAGCAGGCAACAAAACGAACCAGCCAAACAAATGTCAATCTTGTGTACAGTGTGAGGGGAGAAAGACGGTACCGATACCTCCTTGAGATTCGCTGCTTCATTCATGTGCCCCCCCCCACCCCCCCACCTCCGGTTGGACGTAGATCTGGAAGCTGTAACTGAACATGTAACTATAAAAGAGCAACAACTAACACTGTTTATACTAAGACTAACAGGTAACACTGTTTATACTAAGTCCGCGTGAGATAAGGAAATGTTGTCTGACAGCTTTAATTTAACACATGGAACGAGTACTATGTTGTACAACAGAAGGAACCGAACTAATGGCTTCCTTTGGTTACGCTATGAGGCGCGATTTTGGGAAGTTTTTTATGGGCAGTTGTGTGATATGCTGAGGATCCAACATTACACACTAAAACTTCTCTTCTTCCTCTTCAGCTAAGCCAAGCCATTTGGACAAGGAATCGGATCGCCTCCATAAACCCCAACGTCAGCTAGTTCTGGGTTCTTAAAACCCTATGAGAAAAGCACTAGCTTGCATGTGTTATGTGGTCTGAAGATCGCCATGTTCATAGTCCATGGAGTTTCTGCAATCTTCGGCTAAAGCAAACGAGTTCTCACGGTCTGAGATGTACTGTTCGACACTTTATTGATCAGTAAGTTTAGATGGATGTGTCTTGAATGTTGAGTAAGTTTAGATGGATGTGTCTTGAATGTTGAGTAAGTTTAGATGGATGTGTCTTGAATGTTGAGTAAGTTTAGATGGATGTGTCTTGAATGTTGAGTAAGTTTAGATGGATGTGTCTTGAATGTTGAGTAAGTTTAGATGGACGTGTCAGGTGTCTTTTACAGCGAAATAATGCTTGTGGGAACAATATCTTAACATGCCCCAAATTTCCTAACAACACACGGTCAACGGGTTAAGATCCGATGACTTCGGATTAGAATTGAACGACTTCGGATTTTGATTCGACGACTCTGGACTGAAAGACTTCATGTTAGGACTGAAAGACTTCGTGTTAGGACTGAAAGACTTCATGTTAGGACTGAAAGACTTCAGGTTAGGACTGAAAGACTTCATGTTAGGACTGAAAGATTTCATGTTAGGACTGAAAGACTTCATGTTAGGACTGAAAGATTTCATGTTAGGACTGAAAGACTTCATGTTAGGACTGAAAGATTTCATGTTAGGACTGAAAGATTTCATGTTAGGACTGAAAGATTTCATGTTAGGACTGAAAGACTTCATGTTAGGACTGAAAGACTTCATGTTAGGACTGAAAGATTTCATGTTAGGACTGAAAGACTTCATGTTAGGACTGAAAGATTTCATGTTAGGACTGAAAGATTTCATGTTAGGACTGAAAGACTTCATGTTAGGACTGAAAGATTTCATGTTAGGACTGAAAGACTTCATGTTAGGACTGAAAGATTTCATGTTAGGACTGAAAGATTTCATGTTAGGACTGAAAGACTTCATGTTAGGACTGAAAGATTTCATGTTAGGACTGAAAGATTTCATGTTAGGACTGAAAGATTTCATGTTAGGACTGAAACACTTCATGTTAGGACTGAAAGACTTCATGTTAGGACTGAAAGACTTCATGTTAGGACTGAAAGACTTCAGGTTATGACTGAAAGACTTCAGGTTAGGAATGAAAGACTTCATGTTGGGAATGAAAGACTTCATGTTAGGACTGAAAGACTTCATGTTAGGACTGAAAGACTTCATGTTAGGACTGAAAGACTTCATGTTAGGACTGAAAGACTTCATGTTAGGACTGAAAGACTTCATGTTAGGACTGAAAGATTTCATGTTAGGAATGAAAGACTTCGGGCTAGCATACAACGCCTTTAGGTCAGGTATCCTGACGACTTTGGTTACGGATTTAGCTATTTCTGGTTAAAATTCAATCCCACTCGGTTAAGATTCGGTGACCTCAGGTAAGGATTTAGCTATTTCTTGTTAAAAATTCCACGGCTTTTGTGTTTCCGATTTAACGATTTAAGTGTTGGATTTACCATGACCGCAGTCCATCTTCACTCAATCCTTTCTATCCGCTCAAGGAATTAAATGTAATCCTCTATATAAACCAGTCCCCATGCTAACCTGTATTTGAAGACTTTCACAGCAAGCTTGAGAGGCATACAAGTCCAATTCACAACAACAGAAACAGCAGCAGCAGCAAGAGACGGAAACGGTAAACAACATTTCTCTTCAAAAGGCTCTTCCATTCATAAAATCACGCCCTAATGGCTGTGTACACCCTGGCCTATACTTTCTACAGATACCCCAACTCGACTTGTCGCCCGATGAGTCACCATCCTTTTTTTTTTAAATTACCCAACACTCCCTAGCTCTTCCTTTCTTCCCCTCCTCTCCCCCAACACAAGAAAAGCATTAAGCACTATTTTTTTTCCAAAAAAAAAAGGTCATGGAAAAGGTCTTCATACACACAAAAAACACAGATAACACCTGAGTAGCCATGAATAGATCTACAGACGAATTATGCTTTAAGCAAGTGAGGCAAGGTCTGAAGAGGTTTGGGGGAGGGGGTGGGGGTGGAAAGCGAGGTAGACCACGACAGACCTGCATAGCCCTCAATGAGTGTCAAACTCGAGAGAGATAAAGCTCGCTTGTGGGAGTCCACACATTACCACACACATATATACAGCTCTAAGTATGCACATGTCGGATATATGGGTGATGGATTACATAGGATTGGCCCATTTATCTACCGCTCAAGATACTCCATTAAACCATGTTATGAGAATCTCCTGTGTTGATTATGAAAGGTACAACGCGAAGGTAAAAAATGATGCAGGTATAAAATATAGATGTTCCAACCACGACTCTTTGATTCCTCAATGTTTCTACTGTGCGGTTCTCATTCTTGTAAATTCCTTCTACCTAGCCCCGACTCCTCTAATTTTCTACTGTACGGCTCCAGCTCCTCTAATTTTCTACCGTACAGCCCCGACTCCTCTAATTTTCTACTGTACGGCTCCAGCTCCTCTAATTTTCTACTGTACAGCCCCGACTCCTCTAATTTTCTACTGTACGGCTCCAGCTCCTATAATTTTCTACTGTACAGCCCCGGCTCCTCTAATTTTCTACTGTACGGCTCCAGCTCCTCTAATTTTCTACTGTACAGCCCCGACTCCTCTAATTTTCTACTGTACGGCTCCAGCTCCTCTAATTTTCTACTGTACAGCCCCGGCTCCTCCAATTTTCTACTGTACAGACCCGGCTCCTCTAACTTTCTACTGTACAGCCCCGGCTCCTCTAATTTTCTACTGTACAGCCCCGGCTCCTCTAATTTTCTACTGTACAGCCCCGGCTCCTCTAATTTTCTACTGTACAGCCCCGGCTCCTCTAATTTTCTACTGTACAGCTCCAACTCTTCTATTTTTTTTATTTTACTCTACAACTCCGACTCTTTTAATCTTTACCGTACAGCTCCGACTCCATAAACAGCACTTTTCTACCGACTCTTTATCTCCTCTCAAAAGTACTACCAACTCTGACTAACAGCTCCGAGCTCAGCAGTGCCTCAGACACGCCTGACTTGAGATGACGAAAGAGAAAAAAAAAGGGGGGTGGGGGTGGGGGTGGGAGTGAGGTGAACATAATGAGAACTTTACAAAGAAAAGAAGAAAAAAAAACGACGTTTAAGCAAAAGGTGATACGTGCAGAATGGAGTTGAAATGTCAAGGTAAGAGTTAAGATTCTTCACTTCTGAACAGTTCTCCTTCTTAAATTCCTTCAGCCCGTAACTTTTTGTTCGGGACGAAATTTGCAACACACGCCTCCATTGATACAACGGGACAAACTGAAGCCAGGCTAAGTACAGCTGTCTGCCTGTGGTGACTTTAGTTTGACCTTTACACGAACCACCTGGAACGATCAGGTTTTTAACTCTCTGTGTCCCAGGACATGTTTTTTTTTTTTCTGCGACAAGGCGAACAATATCTGGCCGGAACAGAAGCCACATTTGTAAAATAGAAAGTCCAACTCTAGACTAAACTGGTGCAATGAAAACCACGGTGTCATGCATTCCCGCTTCTGAGACCCACCAAGAATACAGGCTCAAGCCTTGCGATACTCTGAACCTCTTGTGGTCCTCTCAGGGATCTCGTCCTTTCAGGGACCACACGGGGGACACCACGGGACTTAACGAGGACCACAGGCGTAAATTCAGTAGGATCTCAGGGCGGTCTTGGCAGTAGAAGCGAACGAAGAAGAAGAGGAAGAAGAAGAAGTAAAATAGTAACAGGTGACGAGAATGTATGGATCGTAACAGGTGACGAGCATATGTGACAGTAACAGAGGACGATCGTGTATGACAGTAATAAAGGTACTGTATGACAGTAATAAAGGTACTGTATGACAGTAATAAAGGTACTGTATGACAGTAATAAAGGTACTATATTACAGTAATAAAGGTACTGTATGACAGTAATAAAGGTACTGTATGACAGTAATAAAGGTACTGTATGACAGTAATAAAGGTACTGTATGACAGTAATAAAGGTACTGTGACAGTAATAAAGGTACTGTATGACAGTAATAAAGGTACTGTATGACAGTAATAAAGGTACTGTATGACAGTAGCAAGGACTAGCATGTCTGTCTCGCTCGTAATACGGTAAGAAATCGGTGGTAATGAGGAGGGGGAGGAGGGGGGTGTGTGTTAGTTACATGACAGGGGACAGGATTTCTTATGCAGACCAGGTGTAATGTCGATATGAATAGAGAGAACACATATTAAAAAAGAAAGGAGAAACTAAATAACTGTTTGGTGTTATAAATGTTGAAAGTCCTGCCTTTTTTGCTAATCTGCCAATGGCTGAATGGGGACAGAGATGACTGTGCTGTTGTGACACTATGGTTATCAGGGCATGTGAACCAAGACTCTTCCACTTCCTCGTTGGAGTTCTCAGGGCAAATGATCATCGTAGTCCATGCAAAGATCACCAGCATTCAAGCTAACCTCTGTAATCCAAGATCTTCAAGCTAACCTCCGTAATCCAGATCTTCAAGCTAACCTCTGTAATCCAGATCTTCAAGCTAACCTCCGTAATCCAGATCTTCAAGCTAACCTCCGTAATCCAGATCTTCAAGCTAACCTTAATCCAGCCTTGAAGCACTTCCATAACCCACTTCCAATCTGATATGATGCCCGTATTCCCAACATCTTCACTGCCTTCGGCTATCAAGAAAATTCTGTTGGAAGATGGAGATTGTTTAATTATGGAGGCGAGGGAAAATAAAGAAGCAAAATGGCGAAGTGGCTACCGCGGCTTGTCTAATATCCAGGACAGTGTAGGGCAACACAGGGACAGGCTACAACCCAAGACAATCCCGGACGCTCAACCAAAAAGGAAGCACATCGATCCTTACACCCCCAAGGGCTGTTGCGAGGAAATGGCCTATAGAAATGAGGTACTATGTCAGCGTTTAACAGCCATGTCCTTACAAATGACAATTAACTGTCTCTTTCCTTGCATCATTAAAAATACAAGCTCTAGTTCAAATTTAGTAGAGTAGGAGAAAACAGGGAAGCCAAGAGGAAAGATATCCCCAGCCAATGGACCAGGTGGCATTGGGGGGGGGGGAGAAAAGCATTTGAAATGACAGGAAACACCAAGGACAGCACAAAACAGAACAACCTGGTTGTCAACGGCATCCGACATGACACATGTTAAATGATTACGGAGGTTAGCTTGAAGATCTTGATTACGGATGTTAGCTTAAAGATCTGGATTACGGAGGTTAGCTTAAAGATCTGGATTACAGAGGTTAGCTTGAAGATCTGGATTTACGGAGGTTAGCTTAAAGATCTGGATTACGGAGGTTAGCTTAAGGATCTGGATTACGGAGGTTAGCTTAAAGATTACGGAGGTTAGCTTAAAGATCTGGATTACGGAAGTTAGCTTGAAAATCTGGATTACGGAAGTTAGCTTGAAGATCTGGATTACGGAGGTTAGCTTGAAGATCTGCATTACGGAAGTTAGCTTGAAGATCTACATAACGCGTACAGGCTGAAAATGAATCCAAGTGAACTGTAATTTTGAGAACGTGCCGGGGCTTCTTCGAGAGCTCTGTTCTTGCACTAGGGTAAGTGACATTTAACAAGAACTCCCCCCCCCCCCACCCCCCAAGATAACTTCATAACGGTGAAGCCGTCACACCTAGAAGTAGAGAATAGCCGTGCTTGGACTTGCCTGGAACCTACTGATGTCTTCGTCAACACCAGATATAAGAGACAATGAAACGCATTTACCTTGGGGGCAGGAATTGTTCTCCTTTAAAAGCCGCATACGCCATCAAAGCTCAGGTTCTAGTTTAAGCATATGCTGTTCTCATCAACTTTCCAATTATCAAAGATTTCAGACTTTAACCCTCTTAATTCCATTGTCAAATATTCTTTACAGCTGACATTATCAACCTTTATACTGCTGCAAAAAAAGAATTTTTAAAGATGCATACAATATTAGCAACTTAAGATTTCTACGCTTTTCTTCGCTTATAACAGTGGCTCCTAAATCCAAGGGGCCCATGGACCCTCAAATTGATTGCCTCGAAGTAAAAAAAAAAAAAAATCCTACCACCATCTGGGTTTCTATTTACCCGGGGGGGGGGGGGGGGGTGCCTTGTACACAAAAATGTTAACAACCACCGACTTATTGGGGAGGGGGCATGAACAAAGGGGTTTACTATCTCCGAATCTTTATCTCAAATCTCGCCTGGTCCGAGATCACGGGTGATGCCTGAAGTAATCCACCTTGACTTAAAAAACGTCTGCGCTCTGCTAATCTTGCTGTATCTCCCAACACAATATGCCGCCGGCTCCCCTTCCTCTTGTTTATCTCCAACATGGATAAAAACAAATATGTCTCATTTCACTCGAAAAAAATTTGTAACAAAACATTTGTGACACAAAACACAAACAGTACAGGACCTTATCAACTTCCACTAATCATCAAGAGCTGTAAGATTTCATTTCTCTCAAGATGGGATCTAGACTGTTTCTTCCTCGTTTGAAAAAAAAAAAAAAACGAAAGTTCAATTTCAAAAGTGACAGCTGGCCGCTTTCTTCTTTCTTTGATCTTCTTTTTGATAGCCGACAGCTGTATCAAATCTTTCTTCTTCTGTCGCTAGTCCCTCCCCCCCCCCCCATACCCCCTGGTCTTCGGTAATGTTGAAAGATTTTCTTGGTGGTGTCTCCCTCTTGCATCTAAGCGACATCAAACACAGGAAATATTTCATGAATCTTATTATTTGTTGAGCCCTGTATGTAACTCGTTAATATAATCTTTTGTACATAAACCTGTTCACGAGTCCTGCTTGTTTCTGATTTTTGTATACAACTTGTTTTATAAGTCGTGCATATAACTTAATTATGATTTTTAAATACATATATATAACTTATCTATGCTGTTTTTATATATAACTTGTTTATGAGTTTTGTATGTTCTTTTATTATTTATGTATATACTTACTGTTTATGAACCTTCTGTATAATTTATGTATACTTTATTTATGAGTTCTGTATAAAGTCTGTTTATGAGTGCTGTATAAAGTCTGTTTATGAGTGCTGTATAAAGTATGTTTATGAGCGCCGTATACATTTTGTTTATGATTCTGCTATATAAATTCTTGTCCTGTCCTGTCTTGTCTTGTCTCAGCTACCATGACATATAAAGTCTGTTTATGAGTGCTGTATAAAGTATGTTTATGAGCGCCGTATACATTTTGTTTATGATTCTGCTATATAAATTCTTGTCCTGTCCTGTCTTGTCTTGTCTCAGCTACCATGACATATAAAGTCTGATTATGAGCGCCGTATAAATTTTGTTTATGATTCTGCTATATAAATTCTCGTCCTGTCTTGTCTTGTCTCGGCTGCCATGGCAGTGTTGACAACGCAGATTTCCTCTCACGACTCTGCGGCCTGCCTCATAAAGGAGGCAACACTACATAAGGTTTCTAATATTCCATCCGTCTTACTCCTGCGTGGTCCGCGTCTACCTCCGTTTAACACTGCTTCTGTGTGACCACGCCTTGTGTTATTGACTACTGTTTGAAAAAAAAATAATAGATGTTCTGGAGTGACAGGTGATACAAAAGGTCCCAGCCCCTGGACAGAAGCTGGACAAGGATCTATGCTGGCAGCAAATACCGTTTCCTGTTCTGGTTCTTATGAATGTCATGGGTTTGAACCACCAGCTCTTACGCCTAGTCTCATTCGTCTCGGCCTGGGCCACGAAGACAACTGTAAGAGTTGCCCAGCGCGAAGATGGCGAAGCAAGGGAGGAGAATGCTGTCTGATCTACGTTAGCCAGAGTACATGGATTCTGAGAAAGTCTTCCTAGTGAGACTTCCTAATTCTGGTCTTCCTACAGCCTCCAAGACAATGGGAACAGCCGTTCTGGATGATGGAGTAGTGTTATGCAGCAGGGTCAAGTGGCAGAGGTCAGGGTTAAATGGGGGAAAAAACTGAAGTCAAGTGGAGATATCAGGGTCAAGTGGGAGAGTTCAGGGTCAAGTGGAAGAGATCAGGTCAAGTGGCAACTGACAGATTTATTTTGGTCTCTGCGCGTGGGTGTGTCCTTACACACACACACACACACACAAAATGGGCATGGACCCTGAATATATCTTGGCAAGTAGTCTGTGATGTGATCCCAAGAACTGAGGAAAGCTACTGAATATATCTTGGCAAGTAGTCTGTGATGTGATCCCAAGAACTGAGGAAAGCTACTGAATATATCTTGGCAAGTAGTCTGTGATCTGATCCCAAGAACTGAGGAAAGCTACTGAATATATCTTGGCAAGTAGTCAGTGATCTGATCTCAAGAACTGAGGAAAGCTACTGAATATATCTTGGCAAGTAGTCTGTGATCTGATCCCAAGAACTGAGGAAAGCTACTGAATATCTTGGCAAGTAGTCTGTGATCTGATCCCAAGAACTGAGGAAAGCTACTGAATATATCTTGGCAAGTAGTCTGTGATCTGATCCCAAGAACTGAGGAAAGCTACTGAATATATCTTGGCAAGTAGTCTGTGATCTGATCCCAAGAACTGAGGAAAGCTACTGAATATATCTTGGCAAGTAGTCTGTGATCTGATCCCAAGAACTGAGGAAAGCTACTGAATATATCTTGGCAAGTAGTCTGTGATCTGATCCCAAGAACTGAGGAAAGCTACTGAATATCTTGGCAAGTAGTCTGTGATCTGATCCCAAGAACTGAGGAAAGCTACTGAATATATCTTGGCAAGTAGTCTGTGATCTGATCCCAAGAACTGAGGAAAGCTACTGAATATATCTTGGCAAGTAGTCTGTGATCTGATCCCAAGAACTGAGGAAAGCTACTGAATATATCTTGGCAAGTAGTCTGTGATCTGATCCCAAGAACTGAGGAAAGCTACTGAATATCTTGGCAAGTAGTCTGTGATCTGATCCCAAGAACTGAGGAAAGCTACTGAATATATCTTGGCAAGTAGTCAGTGATCTGATCCCAAGAACTGAGGAAAGCTACTGAATATATCTTGGCAAGTAGTCAGTGATCTGATCCCAAGAACTGAGGAAAGCTACTGCAACTGCACTTCTCATCCAATACAACGATAGCTTTCTGGATCTTCATCACGGCAACAGCTGCTAAGAACCAAAAAAATTGGCGGTTTCAGCTAGGTTATCTCCACAACACATCAGCATCTTTGTTGCCTCCACAACACTTCAATATCTGTGTTATCTCCACAACACTTCAACATCCTTGTTATCTCCACAACACTTCAACATCTCTGTTATCTCCACAACACTTCAACATGTTATCTCGACAGCACTTCAGCTTCTTTGTTATCTCCACAACACTTCAGATCTCCACAACACTTAAACATCTTTGTTGTCTCCACAACACTTCAGCACTTTTGTAGCACTAATTTGCTGCTATTATTTCCCTCGCTACATGACTCCACGTCCCTTCTGTTAATCGTCACTCTTTTTTTTTTCCTCTAATTTCCTTGCCACTGGAGAACGAAGGAACATACTTTGTTTTCAAAGGGTTAAAAATTGGTCACGCAGGCCCGTCTAACATTCTGCCCTTCATCATATAGCTTTCACTCAGTCACAGTCATTCGGCATTTGTTAATGAGCATAATAATCATGAAGGCACAGTTAAATGATTACATAAATAAATAATAAACTTATCTTTTGTGCATCTAGAGAGAATGAATGAATGAATGAATAATCTTTATTTTTTCAAGGGTAAAGAATTGGGCACGCAGGCCCGTCTTACATTCTGCCCTTCATCACTCCATCTTTCATTCTTCCCAGATAGATAGATAGATAGATAGATAGATAGATAGATAGATAGATAGATAGATAGATAGATAGATAGATAGATAGATAGATAGAGAGGCATATGAGTATGGAGATGACAGAGAAGAGACATGGAATCTTCTTCTATTCCCACACTCGTCACAGACATGGGACCTGGCTTTCCTGGCAGCCGCTGCTGCGAAGATACTGAGGAATAACATCGTGTCGGTTTCGACGCTGGTTATGGCGGCTATTTGAACAACACTTCAACATCTCTGTTATCTCCACAACACTTCAACATGTTATCTCCACAACACTTCAACATGTTATCTCCACAACACTTCAACATGTTATCTCCACAACACTTCAACATGTTATCTCCACAACACTTCAACATCTCTGTTATCTCCACAACACTTCAACATGTTATCTCCACAACACTTCAACATCTCTGTTATCTCCACAACACTTCAACATGTTATCTCCACAACACTTCAACATCTCTGTTATCTCCACAACACTTCAACATGTTATCTCCACAACACTTCAACATCTCTGTTATCTCCACAACACTTCAACATGTTATCTCCACAACACTTCAACATCTCTGTTATCTCCACAACACTTCAACATGTTATCTCCACAACACTTCAACATGTTATCTCCACAACACTTCAACATGTTATCTCCACAACACTTCAACATGTTATCTCCACAACACTTCAACATGTTATCTCCACAACACTTCAACATGTTATCTCCACAACACTTCAACATCTTTGTTGTCTTCACAACACTTTTTTTTTCAGTCCTTGGGTGATGCCAAACAGAGAGTATGCAATGCTTCTTTAGTAGACTCCACCACCGTGGAGTCCACGGCCATCCCTGCCAGGCTAAGCCTGTTATTGGGGGGTACCAATGGAGAGGCACGACAGGGTCTTTGCCAGCTGTTTCGTCCTGACGCTGGCGAAATTGATAGAATAAATGATCAAATAATTCATCAAGAATAATATATATATATATATTTTCCCCCAACTTCATTTCTTTCGAACATAAACCACCTAAATCTTCTACCTGACCTATTTCCAGCGCCCAATATCTTCCATAAATCTACAGGAGAAAAAAAAATCTTACATTAATATCCCCAAGAAAACATTTCTATAAAAACTGCTCAAATCCTCCCATTTTTTCCTTCTCCTGCTACCTCGCTCCACATCGACTTGCGATGCGAGTGTCTGGTCTCGACTTTCTAGCGATCCGACGTCTTATCCGCCCTCGATAAGGATTATTGCAGTGTGAGACGTATTACAGCCATGCCGAAGCTAAATTATCCCTCTCTCTCTATCTCTCTCTCTCTCTCTCTCTCTCGGCATATTTTCTGCCCAGATAGGTTTTATTTGTTTCGTATCCAAAACCCGACAAGAAAATATGAAACAAGACGGATCAGTACGCTAAATATAGAGCTAAACAAACACGGATCCTGCAGCGGCGCTTACGGACTGCGGTTCAGTTGGGATACCTTATACCACACCAGATCAGCGTTTCTTGTTGGGGCTTCTAAAGTAGTCATCTGATTTCGTAGGAATATAGAAGCGTTATAACAGGGCGGATCATTGTTTTTAATGTAACCCAGTGTGGTTTATGAGCGCCGGGATCTTCCGTGGAGAAAGCTGAGCTTTACAGAAAAAGGTTTATGAGAATGGGGGTGAGTTGGGCGGTATACGAGTGTATAGCGCGCGCACAAGATGGCGACGTCGAAGCTACATATACAGCGCCTGTGGCAGCATGATTATTTTTTTATGAGATACTTGAAAAACTTTTCCGCTTTACTTTGTTAAGTAGCGCATTATATTATTTATCATCATCATCATCACTTATGGGCTATCCAAAACAAACAACAACAAAAAACCTGCATGAAGTTCTGACAACAGTTTTTCATCTAACACGATCCTTGTTTCCACCGACAATGTTTGATCGTTCTTGAGCTTCCCAGTTCTGTCTCAAACAGTTCATCTTCCCGGCTCTGTCTCAAACAGTTCATCTTCCCGGCTCTGTCTCAAACAGTTCATCTTCCCGGCTCTGTCTCAAACAGTTCATCTTCCCAGTTCGCCTCAAAGAGTTCATCTTCCCAGTTCTGTCTCAAACAGTTCATCTTCCCAGATCTGTCTCAAACAGTTCATCTTCCCAGATCTGTCTCAAACAGTTCATCTTCCCAGATCTGTCTCAAACAGTTCATCTTCCCAGTTCTGTCTCAAACAGTTCATCTTCCCAGATCTGTCTCAAACAGTTCATCTTCCCAGATCTGTCTCAAACAGTTCATCTTCCCAGATCTGTCTCAAACAGTTCATCTTCCCAGATCTGTCTCAAACAGTTCATCTTCCCGGCTCTGTCTCAAACAGTTCATCTTCCCGGCTCTGTCTCAAACAGTTCATCTTCCCGGCTCTGTCTCAAACAGTTCATCTTCCCAGTTCGCCTCAAAGAGTTAATCTTCCCAGTTCTGTCTCAAACAGTTCATCTTCCCAGTTCTGCCTCAAACAGTTCATCTTCCCAGTTCTGTCTCAAACAGTTCATCTTCCTAGTTCTGTCTCAAACAGTTCATCTTCCCAGTTCTGTCTCAAACAGTTCATCTTCCTAGTTCTGCCTCAAACAGTTCATCTTCCCAGTTCTGCCTCAAACAGTTCATCTTCCCAGTTCCGTCTCAAACAGTTCATCTTCCCAGTTCTGCCTCAAACAGTTCATCTTCCCAGTTCTGCCTCAAACAGTTCATCTTCCCAGTTCTGTCTCAAACAGTTCATCTTCCCAGTTCTGTCTCAAACAGTTCATCTTCCCAGTTCTGCCTCAAACAGTTCATCTTCCCAGTTCTGTCTCAAACAGTTCATCTTCACAGCCCACTTCACTATTAATGTGTTATACAGCACCTCATTCTGTTGTTATTATTATTATATGTGAAATCAGCACCTCACTGTATTATTATTATTATTATTACTATCATCTGTTAAATAACATCTCATTTTGTTGCGGTGTTATTATTACCACGTGTTACATCATCACTTCACTTTGTTATTATTTGTTACATTAGCACCTGTGTGCTTTTTCTCCTGTTGATTTCTAAATCTATATAACCTCTTGAACCTATAACAGTATCGTACAAAAAAAAGGGGGGGGGGTGGGGGAAGAGTGTTGGGTTAGGGAAAGAGGGGGGGGGGGGGGGTGTAGATTCCTGCACACTTTTGCCATCTATTCGGCGTCTTAATTTCCCAGAAATCCCGCAGTGTGACGGTATCCACGGTACTACATTCTTCGTGATGGTGAAATGACGTCATAGATTTATGTGCTGGTGCCAGTTTATATTTCTACACTCACAGAGACCGGCTCCTGGGTAGTTTTTACGTTTCTATTTCATTTCCTACAGTGCGATTGAGTTTTCCCACAGGGACAGCTTCTCACGCAAAGTTATCAGATCTCACGCCATCAGGTTAGGAAACATATTACGCTGATTATGCGTATTTGTTGTACAACACGGTGCACCATGTACCGCCCTATCAGTCCGCCGAAGAAACAAACTCTGGAATGCCTGGCAAAAATGATGCATGTATCCATCCGCGCGCGAGCCTCGAGTGATTCCTGGGACACGTGCACGTGGTTTTATGGAGGATTTCTGACGAGTGTTTCGTTTTCGTTTGCTTTTAGCAGCTTTATTTATCACATTCTTATTCTTTTTCCTCTCTCTCTCTCTCTCTCTCTCTCTCTCTCTCTCTATCCACAGCTAGCTCATACCAATCATGCCACCCAGAATGGATTCTGTTTATATACGTAATAGTTTTGGTTAAATGTGTGTTTATCTGACAATGCCCGTGAGAATGTGCTACACTGGGGAAATCTCTCTCTCTCTCTCACACACACACACACCCCACCCCCGCATCTTCTTTATCCTTTCTTTTCTTTGCTTGTTTCACTTCTTCCTCTTTCTTCAGTCCGTCATTTGCATGTCCCTTGCGGAACTTTGCCGCCCTAACTGTAGGCATCTCGGTTGTAAGCAAAATTCCCTGCTGCTGATGCGTCTATTCGCAGATCATCAACGATGTCTTGCAGCCATCTTCGCCTTGGTCTTCCGCTTTCTTGCTTAGCGGATTTATCATCTTCTTCTTCCTCTTGGACGCTCGCCCTCCACACCATCTGATGATGAAAGGGACGCGCTTGAAACGGATAAGTGTGACGCCATCCTCACATCAAACTGCTTCAGTGACTACTTCAAAGTTCAAGAAGACCCTACATACTTTCTCACAACCTCACAACTGAGAGGGAGCAACGAAAGAACGTTTTTTTCTATCTCGGCGGGGGAGGGAGGAGGCGCGGGTGGGTGTATGGAAATATCCAGGTGGATGATCCAGAGAAAATGATCAGCAGAAGATATCAGAGCCAAATGGGAGTGATGACGCTGTTCGATGAGCGACCCATAGTTGATATCTCAGCGTCTGGGTTAGCAAACCATAGCTGACCAAGACCCTGTCCCACCTCTCCGTTGGCATCCCTAGTAACAGGCCTAGCCTGGCTAACGGGGCAGGGATCGCCATACTCCCCATGGTGGTGGAGTCTGCTAAAGAAGCATTGCCCACCCCCGTGGCTTTTAGCTCTACCCCGGGACTGAAAATATAGCTGTTATAACCCGCTCCCACGCCGGACCTCAACACCTTCACAGCATCGGCTGCAAAGAAATACAGCTCGCAGTTACAGGGAGATCGCACAAGAAAAAACAAGATCAGAACCAAACAAGTAAAAAGAAACAACAAAATCTTTTGGGCCGGGGGCTAAGATAATAGTGTGGGACAAAAAAGGGAACGGCAGTGAAGAAAGGTATGAGAACCATTGTTCTAACCCTGTAACTCTATTCAGTTAGTAAAAGAACTGTATCAGACGCTCGCAAGAAGAAGGGAAACACAACGAGCTTCTGTCGCCAGTAAATGATCTATCGCGTCACTTACAACCTGGTATTTGTATCTCCCAGCGCAGTGCGGAGCCCAGCTTTCTTCTTCATCTAATCTCTGCATCACCGCTCCAAGGGAGCCAGGCGCGCAATCTCCGCCATCTATGCTCACGGTGGGTGGGGAATTATGCCATTTCCTATCTGCACCAGACTCCCCCAACCTGGCCGTCCGTGCTACTTGCTCACAACGTTCCTGATTAAAACTCTTGATGAGGCAACGCGCCGTGGCTTTGTTCAACACTGAAGGAATGTAATCAAGTCAATCTCGGCGCTGCCCTGGCCGAAAAGGGTTCATTTGAAATGATATACAATCCCAAACAGACAATAAAATGTCAAAGAGTCTTTTACAGGCCTGGTCTGTATGGATTAATTTTAAACTGGGGCGCAGTGATCGCCTGCCTTCGGTGTGTGTGTATATAGGCCATACAAGTTTTACAAATATTAACCTGGTTATCTGACACCGGCTTCTACACACAGCTTTCTCGCATGTCCACTTCTTATATACAACTAACTGCACTTCTTATATAAAACTAAGAGCACTTCTTATATAAAACTAAATAGAGACCTGAGACATCTACAGAATTTTACACAACTAAAACTGTTTTCAGTTTAGCAATGTTCCTGAATGAATGTTAGGGGATCCGAGCGATAACTCTTCCCATGATGATGATGATGGTGATGGTGGTGGTGGTGGTGGTGGTACAGCAATGTCAGTGACTTTCTTGATTTATTGAAGTGTACATAAGAACACAGTACGATACTCTCACAGTTAAAACAGGGCTATTCCCTCACAGTTAAAACAGAACTATTCCCTCACAGTTAAAACAGGACTATTCCCTCACAGTTAAAACAGAACTATTCCCTCACAGTTAAAACAGGACTATTCCCTCACAGTTAAAACAGGACTATTCCCTCACAGTTAAAACAGGACTATTCCCTCACAGTTAAAACATAACTATTCCCTCACAGTTAAAACAGGACTATTCCCTCACAGTTAAAACAGAATTATTCCCTCACAGTTAAAACAGAATTATTCCCTCACAGTTAAAACAGAATTATTCCCTCACAGCTAAAACATAATTATTCCCTCACAGTTAAAACAGGACGATGCCCTCACAGCTAAAACAGGACGATTCCCTCACAGATAAAACAGGACGATGCCCTCACAGTTAACATAGGACGATACAGACAGACACACACACACACACACAGTCTGCACAAACTAACAGTCTGGTCGGAGCATCATTCAGGACAGTGCTCTGGTAGAGGCAGACGTAAGCAACAAAAGGACAAACATTTCCTAAAGGACAATCTCCTTCCCCAGCTCAAGTACCAAAGAAAAGCTAGGATAGCCAAGCTATTATCCTTAAAGTAAAACATTTTTTTTAAAATCAAGCTTCTTCGCTTCAGTCATCATTCTCCTGCATACATTCTAAAACTAGACTCTGATCTTTAACGCATCTTTAACGCTAACGAATGAGCCCGCCTTAACGTATAGGACAGTCAAAATAAACCACTAAAGTTCAATGTCAAAGCCATGGTACAGAAAACCGATACAAGGTCGTCTGCTTCGTTTTAACACAGTCTAGGTCAGGTGTTCTCAACCTTTGTATAATTACAGGCACCACCCCCACCCCACCCCACCCCCATATTCCAAACGCAAACTATCAGAATCAAAATCATCACCGGTTCTGTAAAGTACAACTTTTGCTTTACTCTACATTATGGGCAGCTACGAACAAAACAGCCCGAAGATAAATTCTGGTGTAAGAAGAAGTTCAGAGTTCGAATCCAACTGCCCCTTGGAAGAACGCAGGTGCCCCAGAATGAGAACCCATGCCTGTTGTACGGGCTATAATGAACTATTTAAAAAATCGATAGTGAAGAAAGTTCGCCAAACTGGTTATGGAAAAAAAGCTCGACTTTGCTTTGGTTGTTGAACAAAAAGCGTTACTAGCAGCAACAGCAATGCATGTCTCTATCGAAAGGTCAGGTTGAGTAGACTGTGCTGTCAGGTTGAGTAGACTGTGTTAAGTCAAGTTGTAGAGACCGTGTTAAATCAGGATGTGTAGAGTATGCTAACCCAGGTTGTAAATGGCCGAGATTTCGTTAAAAAAAAAAAAAAACCTGTAAAACCCGAGCACTTCCATATATCATTAGTCTCATCATTTTCTGGGTTCTTGCCACAGTTCGTAAGCTTTCATCTTTGCTATCACTGTCATCTTTTTTTCTTCTTTGCTATCACTGTCATATTTTTTTTCTTCTTAATTATGTCTTTTTTTCTTTACAAATCAATGATAACAGCCGACGCCATCAATACCATCATCATTTTTTTGTTCTTAATTACATCATCTAACGCATTTAGCATAACCATTGACATCGTCAACAAAGCTATCGTCAACAAACAACCCAATATAACCATCAGCTATCGTCATCAAGCATCTATCGTCATCATCATTTTTTTTTTTTTGCTATCCTACTTTTGTTATACTATCCCCATGATCACTATCATCTTCAAAATCATCTTCTTTCCTTGAGGCTCCATAGAAGCAAGCCTCACACAACTCAGTGGCCGCCACAGAGGGTCAAGTCTGCCGCCACAGAGGGTCAAGTCTGCTGTTACATCCGCTCTTCCATACTGAGACAGTGGATAGAACTCTCCAGGATTTGGGGGCGAGATTAAACGAGGCAGCGGTCAGCTACCCCACATATGACTGCTTACCTCACGGTCGGCGAATCATAGCGGGTCAAGACCCTATTCTATATGTCAGCGGTGCCTCCCTGGAATCAGACAGTAACTTAGTCAACCGAATAAGGACCGTAGTTAAAAGGCGAACCCGATCCTAAAAATATGTCAAGCCAAAGTCCGATGTGTTGAACTGAAAGGTGACAAAATCCATCTAACGTCGCTAAGAAGAAGAAGAAGAAGTAACTGGACTGTGGACAAAATTAAGACCACACACGAGAAAGAGAGAGAGTGTGTGAGAGAGAGAGAGAGAGAGAGAGAGAGAGAGAGAGAGAAATGGATATTTCATGTTGTTTAAGCGTGCTCTCTTTCAGCGTTTTTTTTAACAGGAAACAGTATTTGTTTACATCCCTCTTCCTCTAGAGCCCACGCCCACTTTCTATTGTTTGTCTTTATCAAAACAAAAACCAAAAAAACCCCAAATGTTTATCTTCTAGCTCTGTACCTGCTGGAGATAATACTTGCTCATTAAACATGAGATTTTTCTTCATGCCAGAAATAGAATTGATTAGAGAAGTGGTTTTCAACCTTTTTTTTTTTTTTGCCACATGCATCCTTTTCATCTATGTCAGAATATCATATTTTCTCTCCTTCTCCTTCCCCCCCCCCAAAAAAAAACAGGTTCATTCCATCTGTAGTCGCAATTCCACCATGCCCCCCCCAAAAAAAAAATTCTCACAAGAGACGAGGAGGGGTAACTCACCACTGATTGAGAACCCTTGTGCTAGAGTAATTCCCCCTACCTATGGTTCAAACCTCTGACACTTGCTCGCTAATCCTTGAAACAAATTCTTCCTGCAAAACTTCAACTGAAAACCCAGTTCATGCTAATTTTAGAAGCCTGTGTCAACCATCATTGATATTTTCACCAGTGTAAACATGGCGCGGCTGTGGAATTATCCATGATTACTGTCAAACATCAAGAGTTACGAGTCCAGGAGATTGATAAGCTGAGGTCTTTGGCGCGGTAATCTTCGGCTGACGGGACCTCATCACGCCTGCAAGTGGCGGTCTGTAGCTAAACACGGCGCCCTGAAAGTCAAGTCAGACATGCCTCAGATGTATCTTCAAAACCACCTGAGACTAAAACAAAATACATTTTGCGCAGTGGTTCTCAAAAAAAAACGTTGTATGATGGCTCTTCTGGTGAGGGATGGGGGGCCCTCGGTGGGGCATGAGGGAGTCCGAGCAGTAGGTCTAAATCAGAGGTTCTCAGAATGTGTTATACTGACCCTGTAGGAAAAAAAAGGGGGGGGGGGGTGTGGCTGTGAGGAAAAAAGGGAAACACTGAGAAGCATCACATCCATATAAGGCAGAAAAGTTGGGGGGGGGGGCCCTAGGAATATCACATGGTCTTGGAGCTATCATCATCATCATGTGCCGTGCCGACTGGCGTTGGCTATTATGCTTCTCCAGAGTATCCGATCCTTCATGCAGGCCATCAGCTCAGTTGGTCATCTCCTCACACCATCCCGTCAGACTGTCCAGTATCATTTCTCTTGGTCTTCCTCTTGATCTTCTTCCTTCTATTTTTCCTGTTGTTATATGTTGTTATAATATTTTCAATGCCCCCTCTTCTCATTGCATGTCCTATGAAAGTACATTGTCTCTCTCTTATCTTTTTGACAAGTTTTTTTTGTCTCTCCAGCTCTTCTCATACATTCTTCATTAGTTATTTTTGCTGTCCAGGGGATTCGCAACATTCTTCTAATAAACCATATTTCTGCTGCTTCCAATGATTTTTGTGCAGACTTGCCTATTGTCCATGATTCAATTCCATATAACAAGATAGGTTCAATATAGCATTTTAGGACTCGTTTTCTAACATTCATTGATAAAGATGTGTTAGCTAATATGTTTCTCATTCTCTGAAATGCAGTCTTTGCTTGGCCTATTCTGTTCCTAATTTCTGTTCTGCATTTCCCATCTGAAGTTATTACTGCTCCAAGGTATTTGAATTTCTGCACCTGCTTTAGAATAGTTCCATTTAATTTAATACTGCATGCTGGTGGATTCTGTTTCTTAGATATAACCACAGTCTCTGTCTTTTTGATGTTCAAAGTAAGGCCTTTCTGTTCACTTTCTTTGGCTACTTTATCCAAGAGATTTTGCAGGTCTTGTTGGTTCTCAGCTATCAGTACTGTGTCGTCAGCATACCGAAGGTTGTTAATATTGTATCCTCCAATTTTTATGCCTGGTTCTGTGATAATCGTTCTTAGAATATTCTCGCTATACAGAGAAAAAAGGTCTGGAGCTCTCAAGGAATGGTAAAGCAGGGAAGCCAAGAAGAACATACAGAGAACAGATGAACTAACCAAAGACAAAAATGACTGGAAACTTTTGTCTGTGGCTTGTGCTATGGAGAAGAAGGGACTACGGGCGTTGACTGACTTACTGACTGACTGATTGACTGACCGATTTATTCACCGAAGACGCAGTCTGGAGGTGTACTGTACTTACTGGACATTTAACCAACAGATTATCTGTCTGGATCGCTTCGTGGCATTTACGATAATGTCTGTCTGTAGTTTTGGGCTGAGCTCATTTCTGATTATCTCAGACATCTATTTCAACCAGCACAGTTTATCTGAAGTCTGAACATGACGGCTTGGTTCTGTCTGGTCAACTTGAATGATTCAAAAAGTGGTCATTAGACTGAAATGTGCATGAAAAGACGAGTTCTACTGACCATTAGACTGAAATATACATGAAAAGACGAGTACTACTGACCATTAGACTGAAATATACAGGAAGAGAGGAATACTACTGACCAAACAAAAACTGGACACGACATGCGAAAACTCATATTAATAACAACAAAATGAACCAAGGAAAAGATAAATGCCCATATAATGTTCGCTCTTATACTCTGATATAAACAACAGATTTTGCTATTTTCTGATATAAACAACAGACTATCATATGATCAACTTCTGGACAGGACAGCCGCGTTACACGTCAATGACTGCCAGATAGAAACAACGATTCCCGTAAACAACCATAAACAGAACACAGAGACGTCTACTTCAAAGGTATCAGAGTACCGCTTAAATTTCACCTGTCCATACCAGAAGGTGCAGCCATGCATCTGCTTCGCTACATTCTGAAAATATGCAAATGTAGCAGGCCGCATAAACCTTGCTGCGTAGATAGAAAGAATGATGAAGACAAATATCGAAGTCTGCCAGGTAATGAAGAAAGAAAATACTGAAGCCGTGAAAAAGAAATTTTTGTTGCTTGAATTTGTAGGTAAAAAGACAAATCGATATAACGAATATAAACCAACAACGATTTCATACGGAATCCGGATACCTTTCTACACAGCACGAAAAGACTCTCTCTATCTCTTTCTCTCCCCCCCCCCCCCCCCCCCCCCCATATAGTATAATCAGAATTTCCTGCTCGGAGAACATCCGATTTTGGCACACAACCAGCACGACCAAGGCCAAGCCGGCCAATTGGGAAGAAACAAAAGAGCCAAAAATATTTTCTGCCAGTAAACAAAAGGACAAACAGGCAAAATGTGCTTTATGTTTCAAACTTCAAAAGCCGACTCCAAAATACAACAACAGAGTTCTACAGAAAACTCAGACCTGTACTGTTGCGAATATGACATATAATATAACATGCAAAGCTATTTCACAAAGAGAAAGAAACTAAAAGCACAATTTAAATCATTTCACGATGTAATATTTAAAGCAAAAATAATATAATCGCGTCAGCCAAAAACTATACACGGGAAAGAATAAACAGAGAACTTGAAAGAAATAAAGAACAAAAAAGAAACAAATGTGGGCAAAGTACAGGAAGACAGATACATGGAAAAGGGAAAGTGAGAGGACGGACGGACAGACAGACAGACAGACAGATAGATATGAAGAAAGAGATAGATAGATATGAAGAAAGAGAGAGAGGGAGATAGTATAAAAATGAAGATGAAATTGGTGAAAATATAGTGTCAATGAGGGAGCACAACACAAAAGTAAGAAGAAAACTGGGGGCGAGGAGGGAGGGGGGAGAGTAAGATAAAAGGAAACAAAAAGATGATAATGAGTTTAGAAGAAAGAATGAACAATAAAGGTACTTCTCGGCTGACACTGGGATTACGTTCTGATGAACCCGTCGCAAGTTGAAAATATCGTAAGCTGAATATGCTATGACAACTAGATAAGTAAATAACTAACCGCTGTCACCGAATAAAATAAATAAATACTTACCGATACCACGCGCTGAGATGTTAGGTAGATATCGATTCCTTTATGTGAAATTTTAGAATGAATCGAATCATTTGATTGGCTGGACAGTGAGGTCAGATTTTAAATGTTTATTCGCGTCACTTTTGATGGACATGAGGCAGAGTTTAATTAAATCGCGTTACCTGATCGGTTCTAACAGAGAGGCCATGTTTGAAAAGTTGGCCTATCGCCCCAGTTCGCACATTTCAGAGTTCGGTGACAGTATCGCTTACTGCACCATCGTAAAGCAGAAGTATCGTAAGTCGAGACATTGTAAATCGAACTAAAGACACGAGAAAATGACCCAATAATAATAAGGATAATTAACTCCCCCCAAAAAATGGGGGGGGGGAGAAGAGAACGAACAAAGCACAAAATATTACCCAGTAATCCCCCACAGGCAATAGTAATGACGTCACAGACGAAGGGAACAATGTCGCACTAAAACGCATTTCTCTGTTTCCTGTTCTCATTTGGTGGCCATTAAACTCTCCGGCCCAAACATGGACGCCAGAATACTTGGCCAGGTTGGCCAACTTCCCCCCCCCCCCTTCCCCCTAATTTATTGTCCAATTTAATCTGCATTTTGTCCATGATTGATAGGAAAACCATGTCGTGTTTTGTTCTAGTTGGAATTCATGCGCGCACGGCGGTAATTTGCCCGGTACTGGCTGTTTCGAGTCTGCGTGCAGTAGATTGAACGGAGATATGGAAGTTGCTATTACGGCCGTAATGCTCTCTCGTATTAGATCACGGCAACTTGATGAGGACAGCTATCGCAGGCGAAGGCGTAGACAACATTGGGGGGGGGGGGGGGAGCCAGCCTCAGCCTTTCCCCCCCCCCACACACACACACACATCGCCCCTCCCGCATCTTCTACCCCTTTTAAAAAAAGGTGTAGAATCAAGACTTGTTAAACTAATTGTAACCCATGGCAAAATAACGGGAGAAATAGTTGTAACCCATGGCAAAATAACGGGAGAAATAGTTGTAACCCATGGCAAAATAAAGGGAGAAACAGTTGTAACCCATGGCAAAATAACGGGAGAAATAGTTGTAACCCATGGCAAAATAACGGGAGAAACAGTTGTAACCCATGGCAAAATAAAGGGAGAAACAGTTGTAACCCATGGCAAAATAACGGGAGAAAAACACAGAACACAAATTTAAGGCCGTGTGACTGTGGTTATAAAACAAACTAGGAAGGAGCGTTTCTTGGAAGGAAAACTATGCCAGTGACGAAGCACTGGACTAACCGAACCTGAAACAAATAATTATGAAAGCCACTGAAAGTTGGCAGCTGTTGATTTTTTTTTTTCGACATATTAAACATTTCAATACACTAATAGTCATAACGGAGCGAGATCAGGATCGAAATATTATTCCAGTCTATTGCCACTAGAAGACATTTAATAACAATAATTCAAAAGATCGCTGGATTTTTCAACATGAGTCAGTAGTCTGGATCTGTTTGTCCTTTCGAACATTCTGGCTTTCAAGACGGTCGCCGATACCGCGTGCTTAAAGATCAATACAGAAACTGCGCCGACGATATAAAATAATTCGATACCATTTTTCCTGTCTAGACGGGTTTCTTCCCTATAACAATTTGCAGCACTAGGAAGATTCATAATGAATCGCTTAGAGGCAGCCGCCCGACCGGCTCTAATCGATACAGCAATTCCTCTGAGAGCGAACACGAGTACTGACACACAGTAAAAATATATACATTATAAGTATCGAGAAGTTTATTATATAACAAACCAGTCTTCAACAGTTATTTTCTGTCATTTCACAGTTATGTTATATAAGGAACTTTACAGACAATTCTAGAGCTTATATGAGGACCTTTACAGACAATTCTAGAGCTTAGATAAGAACCTTCACAGACAATTCTAGAGCTTATATGAGGACCTTTACAGACAATTCTAGAGCTTATATGATGACCTTTACAGGCAATTCTAGAACTTATATAAGGACTTTTACAGACAATTCTAGAGCTTATATGAGTATAAGGACTGTTGCAGACAAGCCCAGAGATTTAATTTAATACCTTAGCGGTCCATTCAAGAGCCTTATTACACGTAAGATCATTACAGATTATTATATCAGGCTCCTCACGGGCGATTCAAAAGCTTATATTGGGATCTTAATAGACGATCCAAGAGCTTATATTGGGATCTTAATAGATGATCCAAGAGCTTATATTGGGATCTTAATAGACGATCCAAGAGCTTATTTTATGATCTTAGCAGACGATTCAGGTGCCTATTTAGAAACTTTTATTAAGATCTTCACAGAGGATTCTAAAGCTTACATTTGACCTTTCCAGATGAGTCGAGATCTTCTACTAGGATATCAACAACCAATTCAAGAACATACATTAAGATCTTAACTGAGAACTCAAGAGCCTATACTAAGATCTTAACAGAGGATTCAAGAGCCTATACTAGGATCTTAACAGAGGATTCAAGAGTTTAGATTAAGATATCATATTAAATCATGTACAAAAACCGATTCGAGAATTTACATGAAGAGCTCTCCCGTCCATTCAAGACATCAGACAGGACAAGATCTGTCAAATATTACATTATTCTTTCTTCATCCACAGCATCTGTTCTCCAGTCTCTTGAAATCTGTTGTGTCTAATGAAGGCGAGAGACAAAATATTGCTTCACTTTTTACATTGTTGCTGATGATGATGATGATGAGGATGATGAACAACAGCAATAGCTGTTAAGAATAATCATAATGTTATGGATATTTAAGTCCCAACGTCACACATTCATTATCTCCTGTTATCACGACATTTGCACACGTAACTTTCACAAATACAGGGAATTGATTTAGAAGACAGAATAAAGAACACTCAGGTACTATAAAAGTGCAACAGTGTACAAGAATATGAGGCATCAACTAAACATACACGAGGCCATGGCCGCCTGGACATGAAGTACGTGTAGGAAAGAACAAATGACCAAGACAATCAACTGCCTGGACTCTACATGGCCAGAGAAAGACGGTATGGCGGATCCAGCCCACAGTACAAAACTTCCTATATTCCTAATCTGAACAACTACAAGGGATTGTCATGTTCTTCACCACACAATTCTCAAATGCTTTTAGCTGAAAGTCACTCCCCTCTTTTCCTCCTTTCCTCGTCCGCCCAGCCTCTAAAAATGGGCACCTGAGAAATCTGGGAAGGTAAACGCGGTCAGGCGTGAAACTGAATACATCATACCTTCATGTGCCCAATGTCTTGGAAATGTGGGTCTAATACCGTATCCTGATATGCTTTAATGGCGCGGAAACGGGGGTTATACCTTAGCACAGGACAAACACCACCAGCGACTAGTTCTGAAGCAAACGGAGAGACGAATGTTTCGGACACAATTCCACACAAGAACATCAGTGTGAACAACAGAAAGAGAGGCTATCCGTTGTCTCTGCTCCACAAGCTGATGATGATATATTATTGATCACGATTCTGTCCAGCTAACCAGGACAATGATGTTAAGTAATCTCCGGTACAAAAGTCAAGATTGAGCAAACTTCCAATAAAACTTTCCCATAAAACCGCTGGCCTTGAGGCCATCTTGTATCCCAGCCTTCAACACTCTCTACATGCCAAAAACTGCGAGTGGATTGTCTTATCTGGTGTGCTTGGGCGGTCAGTATCGATTTTTAAAAAAGGAATCGATTGAGAAATTCTAATAATGAAGATGACAGGAGCGGCATCGTTCAAATAATACTGTCAGTTTATAACGCGGTAGCTGATATGGCCCATTAGTAGATCATTGAAAAGGTGCTACTGAAAGAAAACAAGGCGCAAACGGAGAGTTGCGAATGTGTTTATATATACTGTCTGTAAGCAACCTACAATCTCTGTCTGTAAGCAACCTACAATCTCTGTCTGTAAGCAACCTACAATCTCTGTCTGTAAGAAACCTACAATCTCTGTCTGTAAGCAACCTACAATCTCTGGCTGTAAGCAACCTACAATCTCTACCTATAAGCAACTTAAAATCACCAACAGTCATTCCCCCCCCCAACCTTGCGACATCACGTTTTTCACGGGACTAATTTTTATGCGAGATATTGTACTATTTTCTCATCACTCACTCACAACCACATGCACAAAGTAATCCAGTATGCTTCGCTCTGCAGGCAGAGTCCCCTACATCTGAGTGTCGGGTAGCTATAAAGACATGGAAATAATCCAAACCTTGAACGGGCGGAGAGAGTTTATACAGAGAGAGGAGAGGCGGAGAGAGTTTATACAGAGAGAGGAGAGGCGGAGAGAGTTTATACAGAGAAAGGCGGAGAAACCGACCAACCACGAAAAGAAAAGTAGAAAGTTTTTTCACATCTACGACAAGCCATGAAAGCAGTATAAAAGTCGTGAAAACAGCATAAAACCCATGAAAATAGCATAAAAAGCCACGAAAACATCATATAAAAAAGCCATGAAAATAGATAAAAACCCATGAAAACAGCATTAAAAAAACATGAAAACAGCATAAAAAGCCATGAAAACATCATAAAAAATCCATGAAAACAGCATAAAAAAGCCATGAAAACACCATAAAAGCCGTGAGAAAAAAAGCGTAACAAACCATAAACATAACTCGATGACGAGCGGGAATAGATGGGTGAGCACCATTGGCAAAACAAGAAATCCAAAATAAAACTCCACTTACATACAAAAAAGATTTCTAAGACAAATATTTAACTATAAAAATTGCATCGTTTGGCGCCATCGAATACTTCAGTTTCACCATAGTTGTATCACTTCTCTAAGTAGTCATGTTAACAGAATTTGGCCACATCCTCCACCCACCCCCACCCCCACCCCATCATTAAATCGATGAAGACCTAGAACTACTTGGAGAAAGGAAACTATGACCGTGCGAAGAGACAAGGGACACATATGGGAAGAAGCAGAGAATAATTCCAAGAACGGGGATGACTGGAGGGCCTTTCTCCGTGGCCCATGTCCCCATGGGAGTGAACAAAGAATACACTCCAATACACTCACTGTGTGATCGTCCACATTAAACCTCCCTCCAATACATTCACTGTGTGATCGTCCACATTAAACTGTAAAACCGCAACCTCTTTGACTGCCAAGCGGGGGGTGAAGACGCCTGTCTGATGATGCAATCAGCGACCCATATCTGATCAAGACCATGTCTCACCTCTCCGTGGTACCCCCAGTAACAGGCCTAGCCTGGCTAACGGGACAGGGATCGCCATAGTCCACACGGTGGTGGAGTCTGCTAAAGAAGCATTGCACACCGCCTTCTTTTTTTGCTGTACTTCGGGACTGAAAAAGTAGCTGCCATAACGCGCTCCCACACCGACACGATGCTGTGCCTCAACATCTCTACAGCATCGGCTGCAAAGAACACCAGCTCGCAGTTACAGGGAGTTCATACAAGTACAAGACTTCCCAGCCCTCGAAGTCTTCAGAACCAATCTCCATCCTGACAAAAAACAAACAAAAAAAAACTCGTTACATCCAACAACAAAAACAGCTGAAAAAAAACAACAACACAGACACCACTACATGGCACTGGGCGAAAAGAGGCTCCCGGAGATAGTAAGATCCAAAACTGGCAAAGTTCGATGTATTGGAGACTTTACCCAGTCTTAAACTTCTGAGCCTTGTGTTCGAAGATTACCCGCTATCAGTCGAGGCTCCTACGCCAAAAAAGGACATCTTTCTTTTAGGAGCCAGTGCAGACACTGGTAGCTAGTTATGCAACTCAACTTTATCATGAAAATACAATTCACTATCTTCTATTAGAACTCCATAAGTCCTGGCTCATTGAGCTTCGCAACAAAGGGCCGTAACTAGTCTGAAGAAGAGTGCACGATCTGTGAATCCAGGAAACTGTAAGAGTTATCACTCCCACCCAATGCAGCTCGCCTTTCTGCCCTCTCTAACAAGGCGTATTTCAAACTAATCTTATCTCACTGGCCTTTTAAATCCTGAACCCGGCATGCCTCTGATGAGGTTCTTGCCTCTCATTATCTGGTCAGGTATGTGGCCATTTCCTGCCCGTTATTTTCTCGTTAACATTGCAAGCGTTGACTTCAACCTTCTGTCCTCTCATTACCTTCCACACACACACACACACACCCACCCACCTAGGTCATGCCTGCTTTCTCTATTTGACCTGATACAAAAAAAAATGTACATAAATAAATAAAAGACGAACGCAAACAAAGCTGGCTACTGCTAAAACAGTGGTTTTCATTTCAATAAAAAAGGACATGAAAAAAAAGGGTACACTCGTTTATTTTAGGCAGCTCTGGCACGCACAGATAAGAAAGGCGAGGAAAACTGCAGGAAAAAATGCATGAAAAAAACTTTTCCTCATAAAACATTACGTGATGTAAACTACTGAAGGGTAAACTACTGAAGGGTAACAGAAGTATGACTTCACGCTTACAACCGGAAAACGCGTAGGAAAAAAAAAGGCCCCATCAGGAAGATTATACTCCGACGTTTCATTCTAGGGAGTCGGTTCTGAAGCAGGCAGATATCAGCTTTTTTGTGCGTCTCTGGCAAGCAGCATCTTGAAAAAGTTTATTTCACTGCTGACTCTACCAATGTTTAGAGACGTACTCGGCCGTAGCAACAGTTTATTTCACTCCTGACTCTACCAATGTTTAGAGACATACTAGGCCGTAGCAACAGTTTATTTCACTCCTGACTCTACCAATGTTTAGAGACATACTCGGCCGTAGTAACAGTTTATTTCACTGCTGACTCTACCAATGTTTAGAGACATACTCGGCAGCAGTAACAGGTCGCAGTGTCAGTGTTGCAAGATCCCTGGTCTTGCACAGGGAGCAAACATTAAACTGGTGCTAAAAGTTTACCGGGCAAATTTCAAATAGCCAATACATTCTTAAATGTACAACTTCTACATTCTGACGGGGAAACATAAGCGCGCCCGAGAGGGGGGGGGGGGTGGGGGGTGGGGGTTATATTCGTAACACGTGTGAAGTTGGAAATAATGTTAGATGTGTAATCTAAAACGAAGTTCTTATATTTAACCGTTTCAACACTAGCATAATTAGTGTGCCACAGAATCGACGTTCCGTACTAGTTGCGCTATAACATCGATACTATGTATTGGTGCGTTATAGAATCGATGTTCTGTATTAGTGCGTTATAGAATCGATGTTCTGTATTAGTGCGATATGGAATCGATGTTCTGTATTAGTGCGTTACAGAATCGATGTTCTGTATTAGTGCGATATAGAATCGATATTCTGTATTAGTGCGCTATGGAACCGAACCCTGAACGCAGTTGAAGATCAAAAGAAAAGCAACCCCCCACCCCCCTTTTTTCCAAAATCCCATTTTAGAAACTCCGAACTGGAAGTATATTTTAACCAAAAAAAAAGTAAGCTGTTTAAACGACCCGTAGGAGTCTAAAGGTTAAAGAAGATACAGAAAACTGTCGTGTACTCGAGAAAAACTACCGATGATATGATTCACGGAAGCAAATATACTCAGCCATTTAAACAAATATAAAGATCCCTTTTAATCATTATAAAAATCCAATAAAATTCTACTCAACAGAACATAACAAGGGCAAAAAAAAAAAAAAACACAAGAAACTTGATTTATAAACTGGGTCATATTGTTCGTCCCAACACCGTACGAATAGCCAGTGAAGAAAATGGGGGTATCGAAACAGCCCAGTGTATTGGTACAAGAAACAAACGATCTGGGTGGTCGACTACATTTTTTTATTTACACTCCTTAAGGTTGGCTGGGCTGGGAAATATGAATGAACTGTTTGGAACGGGTATGTACTAGACGGAAAGGAAAAAAAAAAGATTGTTCGTAGATCGCGGGGGGGGGGGGGGGTACTGTGCTATTGGCCTCTGCCTGCTGTACGTGTGTGATCTTAATACGTGGAGAAACTTTATAAGACCTACTCCCCAGATTTCGCGAATACATTTTAAATACCGTTCCAAAATATTGCCATTTAGTAGTGTCATATAACCCGCAAGTCACGCCTCTATCGTGTCATTTAGTAGTGTCATATAACCCGCCAGTCACGCCTCTATCGTGTCACTTAGTAGTGTCATATAACCCGCCAGTCACGTCTCTTAGTAATGTCATATTCCCCGGCCAGCCACGTCTCTGTCGTGTCATTTAGTAATGTCACATCCCCCGGCCAGCCACGTCTCTATCGTCTCATTTAGTAATGTCATATGCCCCGGTCAGGCACGCCTCTATCGTGTCATTTAGTAATGTCATATGCCCCGGTCAGGCACGCCTCTATCGTGTCATTTGGTAATGTCATATCCCCCGGCCAGCCACGTCTCTATCGTGTCATTTAGTAATGTCACATCCCCCGGCCAGTCACGTCTCTATCGTGTCATTTAGTAATGTCATATTCCCCGGTCAGCCACGTCTCTGTCGTGTCATTTAGTAATGTCACATCCCCACATGTCACTCTTCTCTCGTGTCATTTAATGTCGTGCCCCTTCTCCCCATCACGTCTCTCTTGTGTCATTCAGTAATGTCATATACCCCCCTCCCGCATCACATGCCACGCATCTTTTGTGTCATTTAGTACTGTCATATTTCTCGCATGTCGTTTACTGCTATCACACTCACATCTGTCACTTATTACCCATATGTCATTCAGGAATGTTAAACCACTAAATGTCACATAGCCCAGTCACATTCATATCTGCCATTCCGGATTATCACATTCCCCCAAACTCTATGCTATCAATGTCAAACATGGACACTAACAGCGAGGAACAAAAGAAAAATCATCGCGACAGAAATGAGATGTTTAAGGAGAATACTAAATGTGACAAGAAGAGACCACATAGCAAATGACACCATCAGGGTAACGGTTGAAGTAACACTTGTATTACACTATATCCAGAAACAGCAAGTCAAATGGTTTGGCCGTGTTAAACGGCTACTGCCACCAGACAGTATACCACAGAAAACATCCACACAAAGATCTGTAGGTAACAGAGGAAGAGACCGCCCACGCAGGAGATGGAGAGAGGAGATTACAGAAGCATTAAATATCCCATTATATGAAGCAAATCTTCGAGCCCTATCAAGACGTCTATTTGTCCCCTCAACAACGAAAGGGTATATGAGGAAGGAGACAAGACAAGGCAAGATTAGTTGCCTTTTTTTCCCTGTGCAACTTTACCAGTTTGTTATGATACCATCACTGTCTTGGTCTCTTTCTTTTTCCTTAAGAGATTTCTGGTGGCTGCTAATCACCCAGTTCCTGTCCCTTCCCGTGAATTCTTCAAAGCATCACTCGCTCCAAGACCGATAAACCGATGTTATTTAAAGAAAATGACCAAAAAAAAAAACCCCAAATAGGTGAATTCAAAAGCAAAGATTATGATGGCAGAGAGAAAAGACACAAGAAATGTCTCGACATGACGTGCCGCCCTCGGGCGCCCTCTCCGCGACCTCGGCAGATATGATTGTTGTGAATTACTTGTCTGGGCTGCTGGAGATTCCAAGCTGGCTACAACACTGATGGGCTGATACCAGAGGAGATTGTGCAGGAGGTAGAATGTACCCAAAGCCCCCGGAGGCATGAGGTGGGTGGGGGCGGGGAGGGGGAGAGCGAAATAAACTGTACTGGAGGGTGAAAAGAAAGGGGAAAGGAAGGTAGACGGAGGAAAGGCCATTTTAAAAACTTGGGAGAAAAAAAAATGCTCCGAGAACATTATGTAGATCTATTATCTGATGCGCTATGAAGTTGTTGTTTTTTACACTTATAGGGGGCCACTGTATGTTGTATCCCCTAGATCCTTGTGAGATGGCACTTTGTGACATTTTCTTATGTGTGTAGACGACGTTTACGTACCCCTCCCCCCCCCCCTTCTTCCCTCAGGATCTGAACACTCTGAGCCAGCGAACCATGGAGACTCAATCACGTCTGTTACCCCAGATATGCCGTATGAAACCTGGGAGGAACACTATTATCGCATTTACGTGGGCCGTGACACCGGGAGTTGGGCGGAGGGGGTCGTGGAAGGTATGTCTGAGTGTAAAACTGAGAATTTCTCTACAAAACAGGCAGTTCATATAGTTCCCTCGGGAAAGTGCAGAGAAACTTTTTTTTTTGGGGGGGGGGGGGGAGAATGGGAAACCCTGTGCGAAGTTTCCACAAACACTGGAACACTCGCCCGACCTAGGGGCCCCACATATCTCTGAAGATACCAGAACCAGCATGAAGTTTCATCTAATAGAAACACTGGGGCCCCGGGCAAAGGTCACGTGGGTTATGAAGTGTACATCATAGCCGGCCCCTAGAAATGTCTGCGAACAGCTTTTTTATCAGACACGTGACCGGGCGATGGAGAAATAGTAGGTTTTCAATTATCTGGAAAGTGATAACACAAAACTGGTCTTATTTTCTACCGCTGTGGAAAAGATAAGGCGAGACTATTTTGTTATCAATAACAGGAACTGGTTTTTCTAGAAGGATTTAAATTAGATCTCCAAGGAGATTTTTTGTTGTTGTTTTTGTTTAAATAAAGTGTTTGCGTGACTGAGGACATTAAAGACAACGTTGACGTACCCCCCCCTCCCCTCCCCCAACCACTTCCCTCGGGATCTGAACAGTCTGAGCCCAGCGATTTTAAATTAACCCTTAACCTTCGATTTTTATACTTTTCTTCAACTCTGACTACATGAAGAGTACATTTCTACCAATTCTGACTACATGAATAGTACATTTTACCAATTCTGACTACATGAATAGTACATTCTACCAAATCTTGACTATATGAAGAGTACATTTCTACCAATTCTGACTACATGAATAGTACATTCTACCAATTCTGACTACATGAATAGTACATTCTACCAACTCTTGACTACATGAATAGTACATTCTACCAACTCTTGACTACATGAAGAGTACATTTCTACCAATTCTGACTACATGAATAGTACATTCTACCAAATCTTGACTACATGAATAGTACATTCTACCAATTCTGACTACATGAATAGTACATTCTACCAACTCTTGACTACATGAATAGTACATTTCTACCAATTCTGACTACATGAATAGTACATTCTACTAATTCTGACTACATGAATAGTACATTCTACCAACTCTTGACTACATGAATAGTACATTTCTACCAATTCTGACTACATGAATAGTACATTCTACCAATTCTGACTACATGAATAGTACATTCTACCAACTTTTGACTACATGAATAGTACATTTTACCAATTCTGACTACAAGAGCACTACATTTCTATCGACTCTGACTACAAGAGCACTACTTTTCTACCAACTCTGACTACAAGAGCACTACATTTCTACCAACTCTAACTACAAGAGCACTACATTTCTACCAACTTCGACTCCGTCCAAGACTGTCCCAAATCTGGCTAATTTTTTTTCTTCACAAATATTTCATTTCTCCCGGCTCTGACTGCATCCACGAACTGCTTCCACCTCCACCACCACAACGCGCAATGACTCATTGTTTCCATGGCGAATAGTTTTGGTGGCGGCTCCACATCGGGGCTTGTGGCGACATATCATTGCCTGTCACAACCCTACCACCACAGTTGTAGCTATAAAGGCACGTAGGTAGACAGGTAAGCAGAGGTAGATAGGCAGGCATGTAGGTAGGTAGGAAGGTAGATAAGCAGGAAGGTAGATAGGTAGGTAACTTGTGTAGATAAGTAGGTAGGTTAGATAAATGTTAGGCAGGTAGGTTAAGTACGTAGGTAGGTAGCAGGCAGGCAGGCAAACAGGCAGGTAGGTAGGTTAAGTAGGTAGATAGATAGTAAGTAGGCAGGCTGACAGGCTGGTAAGCAAACAGACACGCAAGAGGTAGCTGGATGAGTAGGTAGGTAGATAGTCGCAGACAGACAGACACGTAGAGGAATCTTCTTTAAACATCGTCATAAACTGACAAGTACGACCCCATCGTCTTGGCTAAAATCAAACAACTATATTTACACATGACACGGAAACAAATTATACCACAACGGAAACGAGAACTAATGCTACGTTAGCAAGGACAGGAGCAAGGGAAACGAGAACTAATGCTACGTTAGCAAGGACAGGAACTAACTCCATAGACAGAAACAACAATTACGTAGGAATAATGCACAATTACGAAATCAAATACACCCTTCCCCCTTCCCCCCCCCCCCCCCCGCGAATCATTTCCATGAACTAATCACAACTCTTGAACAGGAAAGACATCTGTAATGGTACCTTCTTGTAATGGCAAAATGCACATTCTCGTTAAAATTATATGGTTAAATCTGCGTTGTAAAAATGTGTATTATACTCACATTGTTCTTAATGTTAACTGTATGTAAACAGTTTTGTTAGGGTTAAATTTAGATCTACATTGCTCTTATGATTAAATTTATATACGGATATCTCCCTTGCATTTTTACTTGGATAGCAACTGTTTTTAACATTAAATTTATATTTAATTTTTTAAAAATTATTGTGGTTAAATTTATGTCAACATTATTCTTCAGATTCAATTCAATTTAACGTTATTCACGCACTTCTTAGTATTAAACTTAAGTGAGAAGCATTTTACCGTTAAATTTATTTTTACTTGATTAATATACTCTTAGCTTTTGTGTATCATTTGTGTGTGTGTGTGTTGTGTGTACAAGCATTGGGAGGGGGGAGGGGGGAGAGTGGGACAAAAACTGAGAGAGAGTGAGAGAAAGAGAGGTAGAGAACAAAGAAAGAGAAATGAAAGACTAAGAGAAGCTGAAAAAAAAAGAAGAGAGAGAGAGAGAAAGGAAAGAGAAAAACAGAGCGATGACGACAGAGAAAGGACAAGACAGACGGAGACGGAGACAGAGTGGGTGAGGAAAGACTTACTAACGCACAAACATTACAAGACGAGACGTTATACAACTCACCATTAACATCGATGGTAAACCTGCCCAACCCAGAGCCGTCCTGTATTGTATAGTAAAGCTGGCCCACTCCACTGCTCGGGTCGTCCAGATCCTCAGCCTGCACGTGCATCACGTAAGATCCAACTGGCAAGTTCTCCGCTACCGTCCCGTTGGCAATGAAGTCCAGGAACACCGGAGCAAACCGGTTTTCGTCAACATCCATGACCTCGACAGTCACAAGACAAGCGGATGTCAGCTCTGGCTGCCCTCCATCCACCGCCATTACAGTGATGTTGTAAACTTGCTTGACCTCGTAGTCTAGCTTTCCCTTAATACGAATCGACCCTGTCAGGCTATCGATCTCGAAATTCGGGTCGCTGCCGTCAGGAAAAGAGTAGGTCACTTGTCCGTTTTCGCCCTCGTCCAGATCATAGGCCGAAACAGCCGTCACGACGGTGCCAACCGGAAGGTCTTCCCGGACCCGGATGTGGTACTTATCTGGAACAAAGATGGGGGCGTTGTCGTTGATGTCTGCGACGGTGATGTTGACAACGGTCGTGGAGGCTAGCTTTATCTTCACACCCGAATCTTCCGCCTGGACTAACAACGTGTTAACAGACCTTGTTTCTCTATCGAGAGGCCGTATAACTTTAACAACGCCGCTGACAGGATCGATATCATAGTACTTAGTATCGGATATAATTGAGTAGCGAATCTCTGAATTGAGTCCTGAATCTTTATCCGCTGCCGTGACTTGCAACACTAAGGATTCGACCAGGGCATTCTCGCTAATCATTTTTGTGTACAAAGGTCTTTCAAATAAAGGTACATTGTCATTTTCATCTAAAACAGCAATTCGGACGTCTGAAGATGTTTCCATGGGCGGTTGTCCAAGGTCCGTAGCAGTTAATGTGAGCGTGTATTCTGATTTCTTCTCAAAATCCAACTTTGAGAGCACTCGTAACGTTCCGCTAAAACTGTCGAGTTTGAATGCACCATGATGATCATTCCCTGCCGAAATTACGAAGGTCAGCTGGCCGTTGAATCCACTATCCAAGTCTGTGACGTGCTCACCAAAGTTGAGAACCACTGTGCCTACGTCCGCGCTTTCAGACACTTCGATGTACATAGGCAGGGCTGTTGATACGACAGGTGCGTTGTTCTTCGCCTTCTGACGTTTGTCCAGCACGATGACCTCCTCCTCTTGTCTGGACGCTCTGGACTTTTGTAGCTGTTGCTGGAGTCGAGCGGCTACGTCTGTTGTCTGACAAGACACTCTGACATCATCAGAGGCCAACACTGGGTTCCTCCTATTATTGACCAGGGTGAGGTTCACCGTGGCGGGGATGGATACATGCTGGCCATCGCTGGCCACGACTGACAGCATGCGAGTTTCATCCTGATACCTGGACATATCGCAGTTCACCATGATGACCCCTGTTGAAGGTACAACACTGAAACAATCGTCATCATTTCCTTCCGTGATGCTGTACGTTATAATATTTCCAGAGTCAAAATCTATGGCAGAAAGTGTGACAACGTCCATCTTCAACGGGGATTCTCTGGACAGGTACCCAGAACATCTGTTCCCTTCGAACTCTGGGCTATTATCGTTGACGTCTTCTAGTCTGACAGTGAGGACCATGTCTTCCTCTCTCTTGAACGGAACACCCCTGTCGGACACACGCAAATGTAGATCATAGTTCCTTCTCATTGTTTCGAAATCTAACACCCCCTTGGTGATGATGTCGCCCGTGAAAGCATCGATCTCAAACGGCACCCTGTCGTAGTTTACAAGGATGTAACTCAGTCTACCGTTATTCCCGCTGTCCTCATCGCTCGCGGCAACGGTCATCACTCGGGACCCTTTCGGCAAGTTTTCTTTTACGTTCACGTATCTCTGAGGTATGTTAAAAATGGGCGTATTATCGTTGTAATCAATCAAGGAGACGACAACTCGCGCCTGCCCGGTCTTCCTAGAGCCGCTGTTGGCCTGATCCTGGGCCTGAACGATCAAGGTCAACCTGGAGTTTGTCTCAGCGTCGAGCTGCCCCGACGTCCGAATGAGGCCAGATTCTGGATCGATGGAGAAAAGCTCGTTTTTGTTCCCGTCGACGATGCTGTAAAGAACTTCCGCGTTGCTCCCCAAGTCCTTGTCGGTGGCTCTGACAAACAGGACCGGCGTGTTCACGGGAACGACTTCTGACAGCTCCACGGAGTACACGCTCTGCTCGAAAACTGGTTCATTGTCGTTAATGTCCAAAACTCGCACCGGGATCACTGCTGTTGCAGTTTTCGCCGGAGACCCCTTGTCCACAGCGATGACTGTGATGTTGTAGTTTTCTGGCGTGCTTTCTCGGTCAATCGGCGACGTGACCATAATGTTGTATTTCCCGCTGGCAGACTCGGCCACCAAGTGGAAGAACTTTCTAGGATCATTTGTGATGACAACGCCCCCAATCTGTCCATTGTCGCCCGGGTCTGTATCTGTCACTGTCAGGACGGCGAACACGGAGCCGATGTTCCCGTGCTCGACCAAACTTTGGTGGTTGTGGACGCTGATAGTTGGGGCATGAAAGTTTACTGGTTCAACACTGACCCTGAACTTTGCAAAGCTGTTCGGGGAAATGCCCCGACCTTGATCCGCCTCCCCGCGATCTTGCGCAAGGACGTCCAGTTCGTAGAAGTGCTTCTGGCCATAGCGGACAGGACGGGTCAGAGAGACCACACCAGTGGTAGGGTGGATGCCAAAGACTTGGGTCGGCGTGACCAGGCTGTAGTAGATCTCACCGTTAATCCCATCGTCGGCATCCGATGCCTTCACCTGGCCGATACTCCGGTACAGCGGCGCGTCCTCTGGAATACTGACCTCGTACGGCTGCCTGGGAAACATGGGACTGAACTCGTTCTTATCCAGAACCGCGACGACCACGTTGGTGTGGTTGACCAGAACAATATCGCCAGGATACGACGCCCTGGCCTTAACCCGAAGACGGAAGATGGAGTTATGTTCCCTGTTTAACATCCAGTAGTTCGTTGTTTGTGTGCGAATGCGGAGAAAGCAGAAGTCTTTCACCGTGACCGTCTCTGCTATGAAGATGTTGTTTGGGTCTCCCTCCACGATGGAGTACTCCATGTCCACCGAAGCTGGACGCTTGAGATGTATGCCCATTTTCTGCGCTGTGTGCACGTACACTTTCGCGGCGGAGTTCTCGTAAACAGTTGCCCTGTAGCTTGCCTGGGTGAACCCAATGCTGCTGTCAATCAGCAGCCCACCGCTGTTACTCCTGGACGCTGAATACGGGTCTTGACCGATTCCAAGTCCTGCGAGCCATCCAATCAAGATCGCCCCCACCCAAGCAACGAGGGGTGGGGCTCCACTTGGCATCATCGTAATGTCTGTAAAGGTAAAAAAAATACTGTTTATTTTAGAAATAGTCAACTTGTAAAATATCTGCAGATGGCTTCGTCCTACTTCCATTAGAGTAACGACCATTACATTAAGACTTATGAACTTCCTGAATGCAAGAAACTCTAGAGAGCGGAACAACAACACAACTCCCTGGGTCATCAGAGGAAGCAGCCCCTTCAAAGAACAAGTTTCGGTTGGGGGGGGAGGGGAGGGTGTGTCCTTGGGTCATGACTGTGGGTTTTTCTTCTTCTTCTTCTTCTGTTGTTTTTTCAGTCCGGAATTAAACCATGGTCTTACACGGCGACACTGCACTTTGGAGTGCATCTTAGCCACTCTACCACGGGTGAGTGGTATTAGATGTGACAACTGAAACTATTTACGTTCTCAGAGCTTATTTCGCACACTCCACAGCCAGCACGAGGCCTTTTCAATGCCCTTGTTCTTGCTTGCCTTTTATGCCCAGTCGTCTTACATAGGTCGTATGTCGATGTTGATACGAATCCTCTCGCTCCCACTTCTACAGCTATCATCTTTGCTTTGACTCTTGTTCCTGTTCGCCTCAGTTGCTTGACCAGATACTTATACTTGCTTGACCAGATACTTATACTTGCTTGACCAGATACTTATACTTGCTTGACCAGATACTTGTACTTCTCTAAGTAAAAACTTTAGTTATTTTCTTTCTTTACTTTCAAGTACTAGGTTATCTTTAACGCACAGAAAAAAAAAATTACCTGAACACATTTTTTTTTGCACTATAAACACAAGTTCATACCTTACATTTAAAACTCCATCAGGCAAACAGCCCCAGTGGGACACTTCAAATCTCGAAGGCAAACGACGGGTGTATGTGACGCACACACACATTCCCACGCCAAGCGCTCGTCCACGCATAGCTTCGATCGATTCTCCCCCCAACTCGTATAAATAAAACTATACCAAGAAGAATCCAGCCCTTCCAAAGAACTGCATCTGTGCAAACAGACAGATCTATACTGACCTTTCACCTTGCCCCCAGGGTCGGGTTGGAAGGAAAAACAAAACATGTGAACAAACAAAACACGGCTGTCACATTCAGTCGAAGGTCGTGGAGAAACCCAGAAAACAAAATATTTTGGCTCTGAAGAATAAAAATGGGTCACATGTGAGTAAACTTGGTTTTGTTTTCTTTCTATCGGCCTTCCTGGCAAGTGAAAATCTGCTATTTGTTTTCTGTCTGATTTCATTTTATTTATGAATGATATCATCACTGCTATCAGAGGCTATTTATAACATTAAAACTATTTACAAGATATCTTAAGACATTAAAGCTATCTACAAGATATGTTAAGACATTAAAACTATCTACAAGATATGTTAATCAAGACATCAAAGCTATCTACAAGACATGTTGATCAAGACATTAAAACTACCTCCATGATATACTGACCAAACATTAAACTACCTCCATGATATATTTACTGACCAAACATTAAACTACCTCCATGAGATACTGACCAAACATTAAACTACCTCCATGATATATTTACTGACCAAACATTAAACTACCTCCATGATATATTTACTGACCAAACATTAAACTACCTCCATGATATACTGACCAAACATTAAACTACCTCCATGATATATTTACTGACCAAACATTAAACTACCTCCATGAGATACTGACCAAACATTAAACTACCTCCATGATATATTTACTGACCAAACATTAAACTACCTCCATGATATACTGACCAAACATTAAACTACCTCCATGATATACAATACTGACCAAACATTAAACTACCTCCATGATATACAATACTGACCAAACATTAAACTACCTCCATGATATACAATACTGACCAAACATTAAACTACCTCCATGATATACAGTACTGACCAAACATTAAAACTACCTCCATGATATACAGTACTGACCAAACATTAAAACTACCTCCAAGATATACAATACTGACCAAACATTAAAACTACCTCCATGATATACAGTACTGACCAAACATTAAACTACCTCCATGATATACAGTACTGACCAAACATAAAACTACCTCCATGATATACAATACTGACCAAACATTAAAACTACCTCCATGTGATATCCATGCTAACTAACTCCCGTATACTACAACATAATCAAAGTAACTACATTGGCAAGCCCCTTAAAGTTGCCGAAGCTAGATAGGAATGTAATACTGAAGCGATACGTAAAACTGCGACCAGTGAAGCAACGAATGTAATCTTTCATATAAAGTTATCAGTTCCATATAAAGTTATCAGTGGCGAGGCTAAAACAAAAGTTTACGATTCTCTTTTCATCCCTGTCGAAACTCGCTCAGTCCGGACCGCCCTGGATTTTATCATTTTACCTCATTCAAGTCTCCGTTCAAATGAAAGATCAGAGACAAATCTGAACTTGATTAGCTTGGTCCAGAGAAATAACTGTTAGAGAAATCCCCAGCCTGACTAAGGAAGTAGATATCGCCATAGTCCCCCATAGTGGTGGAGTCTGCTAAAGAAGTACTGCACGTCTCATGTTTTTCAGCTGCACTCAGCCAGTCATCTGCATGTCCCCTGCGGAACTTTGCCTTCCTAACAACTCTCCTGTAGACCTCTCGGTTGTAAGCAAGATGCCCTGCTGCTGATGCATCCATTTGCAGATCATCAACGATGTCTTGAAGCCATCTTCGCCTTGGTCTTTCTTTTTCCCATTATGCACCCTTCCGAGACTGTCTTTTCTAGATTATCATGATGTTTAATGTGTCCAAAATATTTAAGTTTTCTTTGTTTAATCTCCTTTACCAGCCAGCCTTCTTCAATATTAAGTTCTTGTAGCATGGATATATTTGTTCTTTTTTTTGTGTCCATGATATCTGAAGAACTCTTCTGTAGCATTTACATTCAAAGGCATTTATGTGTTTCTCAGCTGTTTTGTTAAGTGTCCAGGTCTCGAAGGCATATGTTGCGATGGGAAAGATGCATGCACTTAAAAATCTTATTTTTCAGCTACACTAAGAGACTGGGGAAAAAAAGCCGCCCCAACTGAAACGATGCCGCGCCCCACCGCCTTCACAGCCCTGGCTGCAAGGACCACTAGCTCCCAGGTCCAGTGAGACAGAAGACGAGACAGAGAAAGAACAAATTAAGAACAATGCAACAGAATCTGACCACAGAAGACAAGAACTCTCTAAATTTGAAGGATGACAATGCACTGCTCCACTTGAATGAGACAGCAGTCACGTGGCCATTAGCTGCCCAGCTTGCATCAGCAAATCAAAGCTAAAACAAGATCCTATTCTACCTCCATGTGGTGCACCTGGAATCAAACTACAGCCCTTGCCGAGTCAGTGAGCAAGGATTGAATGGGAATGAAAAACCAGTCTTAAAAATAAGCCATGCTGAAGACAGGTGTGTTGGACTGAAAAATGCATATACCACATCCTAGCCGCAGACCATGACACAACACAACCAAAGAATTTTAGTAGTAGTAGTAGTACCAATAGCAGCAGCAGTAGTAATAGCAGTAGTAGTAGTAGTAGTAGCAGCAGCAGTAGTAGTAGCAGTAGTAATAGTAGTAGTAGCAGCAGTAGTGGTAGTAGTAGTAATAGTAGCAGTAGTGGTAGTAGTAGTAATAGCAGCAGTAGTAGTAGTAGTAGAAGTGGCAGAAAAAGAAGAAGAAGAAGAAATCTTGATTTTTTTTAATGTAATGAATATGTCTGTAACCAACTCCCAATCCGAAACGTCTCTTTACTGTAAGCACTTCACCACGGCATCACCTGTCAAGAACTTCCAAGCAGTGTTGAGGATATCAAACAATTCCCTACTGTCCTCTCTTCGTCTAACCTCCTCCTACTTGTAGCACTGCTATACTCGCCTAACCTCCTCCTACTTGTAGCACTGCTACACTCGCCTAACCTCCTCCTACTTGTAGCACTGCTATACTGAACATCTCCACGTGACCCTGTCATTATGCTGAGCAACAGAAAAATGCGGAATACCTTTAGGTATGAGAACTTCTGAACACCTGAATAATAACGAAACAAACAAACAGTACAGTAAGAGGCTCGAGCCACTGAGAGTTTTGGGCGTCCGCCAACTGCAAACATGACTTAAGGTTAGTGTGTGCGTCTCAGGTAGTAATGTTCAGGAAAACTCTGCTGACCTACTTTTTTCTTAGGGCTTGATGTTTGTCCCCAGGGCGAAGACCTAAGTGTGCTGGGTGAAGTGCAGACAAGGTGGACAACACAAAGAAGGGGAACATAGCGTGAGGATTCTCTCAACGTAAAATACTGTCCATGCTTTCTCAATGTAAAATACTGTCCATGCTTTCTCAATGTAAAATACTGTCCATGCTTTCTCAACGTAAAATACTGTCCATGCTTTCTCGACGTAAAATACTGTCCATGCTTTCTCAACGTAAAATACTATCCATGCTTTCTCAATGTAAAATACTATCCATGCTTTCTCAATGTAAAATATTATCCATGCTTTCTCAATGTAAAATACTGTCCATGCGTTCTCAACGTAAAATACTGTCCACGTCCTCTTTAGACGAGAATCGCCCAGAATGCTAGAGCTCGGAGATTGGGCTGGATTCGTGAAGATCCAACCAAACCAACCCAGACCTGGATGTGCATTCTGCATTATCTGCCAGAGTTCACAACTCAAGAGAACAGCATTTGTCTTCACAGCTGCGAGACATCGTTGATAACCTGCGAATGGACGCATCAGCAGCAGGGCCATCTTGCTTACAACCGAGAGGAGAGCTGTTAGGCAGGCAAAGTTCCACAATGGACATGCAGATGACTGACTGACCGACTGAAAGAAACATATAAAACAAGCATGTGCCGACTTAGCTGCATCTGGAACCGGGAAGTCTGGATACGAGTTGAATGTGGCCGTAAGTCGATTCGGCCGTTTGTTGGTCGTTATAGGAGGATTTCAGACACTAAGGTAGAGATCACCAGTATCTCTCTCTCTCTCTCTCTCTCTCTCTCTCTCTCTCTGAACCTTAAGTGCCCAGGGCACGTGGGGCTTCCACAAGGGTTTTCCACAAATGCCTGTCCTTTGCCTTTTTTTTCTGCTCTTGCCCAAGTGAGCCCTCTATTGCTCAACATCCTCTCTGTTGTTCTTCTCCATGTCTCTTTTGGTCTCCCCCTTACTTCTGTTCCCCTGTAGTGTCCATCTTAGTGCTGTTTTTGGTAGTGAGCTGTCAGTCATTCGGAGCACATGTCCCAACATGTCACCAGTGTACCACGTTACAAAATGAACATACATGTTTACCATCACTTTAAAATGCTAACGTAATGATCACAGTAACTGTATGGAAATCAGTTTTTTTTTTTAATATGAACCACACCACATTAAAGACATAATCGTAACATAGAGAATTTTCACTGACACACAAATGCACACACAGTCACACGCATACGTTTCACACTCGCCAAATGATAATCCTGTGTGCTTGCTCATTTTATTCTCATTAACTTGTGATGAGTTACAGTGCGTGTGGCACAGCAAACGTTTCTAAATTAATCGCAAAATGAATCACAACACATTGCCGTAAGCAAGAGCAGCCGTAACTCTGTCGGCCGTAAGCAAGAGCAGCCGTAACTCTGTCGGCCGTAAGCAAGAGCAGCCGAAACTCTGTCGGCCGTAAGCAAGAGCAGCCGTAACTCTGTCGGCCGCAAGTCGGCTCAGGACGATAATGATAACCCATAATAACGCTGGTTGCTGACAGTTCCTGACCACATAGCAAATACTATAACAAACACCCACATCAAATAATATAATAAACGGCTTAATACAGAACATGAGGAGAAAATATTCGATTCTCAAATAACGCAGAGAATTTAGCCAAACTAAAGGAAGCTGACCTTACAGGACGAACTGAGTGGGTTCATACTCTGCCTGGCTTCAGTCAACTTAATGGATCTGTCAATTTATTAGAAAAATGACTGAGAATAAAAGGACCGTGGCCTTCGTAGTGGACCTTGTGGCTACCAGCTCAAAGCTCCAGGAAGCTGATGCCGCCCCTTGCAGTTGTTCAGATTTAGAATACAGGCTGTTATGACTGGGCTGTCATGGGAGCTGTTTTATTCGCATTGGGGTGGGGGGAGTGGGGGGAGGCGCTGCCTGACCTGCCACTGAGAGAGACCCGTAGCTGATATGCTGACGTGGGCGAATAACGGCTAACCATAACCGTCCCACCTCTCCGTCTGTGCACCCAGTACCAGGCCTGGTTTGACTAACGATGGGGGGAATCACCATAGTCCCTATGGCGGTAGCGCCTGTTAAAGAAGTACTGAACACCCCCGGCTCTTTTAGCTCCAATCAGTGACTGAAAAAAAAAAAACTGACAGGGACTGACATTAGCTCGCAGTTCAAAGAAGAAGTAGTAGTAGTAGTAACAGTAATAGCTGAAGCAGTTGTAGTATAGGTGTATGTAGTAGCTGTAATAATAGCAGTTGTAGTAGTAGTACTATAGTTGTAGTATGGCAGTATTAGTACTATATGGTGGTAGTAGTAGTAGCAGTAGTAATAGTAGTGGTAGCAGTAGCAGTAGTAATAGTAGTGGTAGCAGTAGTAGTGGTAGCAGTAGCAGTAGTAGTAGTAGTAGTAGTGTAGCAGTAGTAATATCAGCAGCACAAGCAGCAATAGTAGCAGTAGTAGAAGTAATAGCAGCAGTAGCAGTAGTAATAGTAGTAGTAGTAATAGTAGTAGTAGCAAGTAGCAGCAGCAGTAGTAGTAGTAGTAGTAGTAGCAGCAGTAGTAGTAGTAGTAGTAGCAGCAGCAGTAGTAGTAGTAGTTCATCTAGTTTACTGGCTTTTCAGTATGAAATGTTCGACCATCTCCTCTTCACTATGACAGTGTCTGTAGACTGGTTGTTCTTGGGCTGTTTAGGTATGTTTTAAGATCGTACGGTCTGTTTAGGTATCTTTTAAGATCGTATGGTTTGTTTAGGTATCTGTTTTAAGATCGTATGGTTTGTTTAGGTATCTGTTTTAAGATCGTATGGTTTGTTCGCAGCTTGAAAATGATACTCTGGTTCTGTTCAGATTGTATGATTAAGAAAGGATAAGTAGATGGAGAGAAAAATTGTAAGAGAAAAAACTGTGGCTCGAACCTCGAACTCCAAATATGACTAGTAAACGTCAGGAAATGAAAGGACAAAGTACTATCACCGCCACCACCTTAAATACCTCATTATTTCTTTGACTGGAGAATGCTTGTCTCCGTGGAGTGTCAGTGTAAATCAACACAGGATCTTTAGTATATTAAGGGATGTAGAATATTCACGTGCAAATCTGCTGTATTAGTATGGAACTGTAACATGGTTGGAGAACTAGCACATTAAAAATAATAGTAGTCTTAAGATGTGTTGAAGTCTCCTTAAGGCATGTAACAAATCGTCTCTTTCATGACTTCTTGGACATCAATCACTTCAAAGTCTGTGCACAAGCCACAGGCAAGAAAATAAACGACACAGATTTTGCATGTAATTATGCGTAAACAACAGCCCCATGCAAAAGTACTGTAAGCACACCTGTATCAACCAGACTACAGTACGAACCAAAGCGATAACCAACCAGTCAGTCCTCTGCTCCAGGTTTCAAAGCTCACGTGACCTGCCATGAAATCTGGGCTTTGTCTTCTCCTCCCTTTTTTGTTTTTAAGTTTACATGCTCGACCAATGGGTGGTCTCCATAAATCCAACTCGCAACAAGATTTTTCCTTAGGTGTCATACAGTTTCCCATCTTATTTTATTTAACTTTTCTTTTACGTTACAATTTTCTTCTTGTACTTGCACTTGTACTTGTACGAACTCCTTGCAACTGCGAGCTATTGTTCTTTGCAGCCGATGCTGTGGAGATGTTGAGGCACAGCATCGTATCGGCGTGGGAGCGGGTTATAACGACTACTTTTTCAGACCCAGAGTACAGCTAAAAAGCAGGGAGTGTGCAATGCTTCTTTAGTAGACTCCACTACCATGGGGATTATGGCGATCCCTGTCCCTTTAGCCTGGCTATGCCTGTTACTGAGGTTACCACGGAGAGGTGGGGCAGGGTCTTGGTCAGCTTATGGTTCACTAACCCTAACGCTGGCATATCAGTTATGGGTCGCTAACCCTTACTCTGGCATATTAGCTATGGGTCGCTGACCTTGACTCTGGCATATTAGCTATGGGTCGCTAACCCTGACGCTGGGATATTAGCTATGGGTCGCTAACCCTGACGCTGGCATATTAGCTATGGGTCGCTGACCCTGACTCTGGCATATCAGCTATGGGTCGCTGACCCTGACTCTGGCATATTAGCTATGGGTCGCCGATTGCCTCATCTGTCAGCGTCTTCACCCCCTCCCTTAAAACAAGAAAAAAAAACTTTGGGGCTCTGACGCACTAGACAGGCTTGATCCCACCCCCACCCCCCCCCACCCCACCCACCCCATCCCAATCAATTGGGGCCTGCAGTTTTAGATCTAAATTATAACCATTACTTCCAGATATGACATTTGTCATGAAGAGTATAACGACGCGTGATATGAGGCAACCTATTCCCAACGACGCGTGATATGAGGCAACCTATTCCCAACGACGCGTGATATGAGGCAACCTATTCCCAACGACGGCATGACAAGTATTCTTTACCATTATTAAGTGGCACGAAGAATGTTATACTAGCGTGACGACATATTTGTCAGGACCAGGGAAACATAACTGTTCCACCTCGCCATTTCCGCTCCCAGTAGCTGGCCCAGACTGACCAACAGGGCAGGGGTCGCGATGATCCCAATGGCAGTGCGGATTTGCTATTTTTCGCGTTGGGTCTGCCAAAGCAGCCTCTATAACCTGCTCCCCCTACAACACAATGGTTGTGCTTGATCGCCTATCAAGGACGCACTTTGTGCCCTACTTTCTTCCGAGGAGTGATACCAAGGAGCTAAAATTTTTATCTTTCGTTAATTTTTCTTAGTATTCATCTGGCGTGTTGTTTATATAAGTCGACGAAGGCATTTGTCCAAATATTGGTCTGCTGTATATTGTTCATCTTACTTTCGGCCACTATCGTTTCTGCTCACTTTACTCACTCTCTCTTTATAAATGTGAACCACGGCAGCTCATTCGACATGTGGTACTAGTTTTACTGCAGTCGTCGTTGCTTCTTGATAAACATCTTCACCGCATCAGCTGCCTGAAGACAGAACAAGGTCAACGATTAAGACAAGCTGTACCAAAGTGCGCACAGGCAAAACGAAACGTTCACCAGAATAGAAGGACCGATACAGGCTCCAACAAAACGTCTTGGAAAACAGCGCCAAAATGGCAGGCGAGGAAAAGGCTGAGAAATGAAGTGGCGACTGATGAAATGCCTTCGCACTTCAAACACGCTCTGCTGCTAATCAGACCAACGAAGTGCTAACCGCTCAGCTGCGAGTACTTCAACTCCCAGCGACGTACTCTACGTGTATTTTAAAGCGGCTGTTGGCAGACCTGGGACCGCTGTTGTTTGATTTGTGAAACTTGAGCGCAGACAGCGCCCGCCAAGATGTTAACGCCATCATCGCGGCTTTGGCTTTCGTAAAGCGATGATTTATTCCAGCAAAAAAAAGCGATGCTACAGATGACGTGAACAGAAAACAGCTCTTTCTCTGTAAAACCGCAGAATCAGGCGGAAAAGTCTTTAAAACTGATGGAAGACAGTGGTGCCATTGCTTTGACCACAAGTAGCCTGACTATGGAGGTCAAGGCTGTGAACCACGGCAACGGCATGGCTGGAGACACGGACCTTCACCCAGGCATGTATTCTCAGTCACTCGACGAACATGCTCGGGAAGACTGAGTCGGGCTTGGGTGCGACAGCACTGGTTGGAGTCACTGAGAAGATCATGTTTCATTTTTGTGCCAAGCCATGCGGGGGAGAGAGATAATGAACTAGTGGGCAGACTTGTTGGCATGGGTTACAGTGGAGGATTGACACGCAATGGACCTGGCTGATATCCTGAATATTCAGAGAAGCTGGTCGACTCGCCGATTCAAGCAACAGTTTTGAATCTGCAACCATGAACAGATTGCTGGAACAATAACGTCAAACGTGGAGTGGCCAGACAAAAGCGCTATAGCGTGAAGCAAAGAAGACAGGTTAACCAACATAGAACTGGCAACTTCAGCTTCCAAACGCTGAAGATGGGGTCGGAGCCCTTATGGACTAATTGTCCCAAGTGCAATAGGGGTGATCCATCGACAAGCTAACGGATATGCTACTTTTTTTAAATAGTAGTAATAATAATATAACAACAAAATACCCGGCGTCAAGTGAAACGAATTCAAGAACAATGCAGAGATAAGACAGATGGCTGTCATGGGTGATCAGGAAAAGGAGATGGACATATGTTGGTCACGTGACGAGAAGAAATGATCAGAGAATCCAAAACAAGCTATAAAATGGAACACAACAGGCCAAAGAAAAAGAGGCAGACCGCGTGAAACTTTGAAGGGGACATTGTTAAGAGAGGCCAAATTAACAGGCATAAAATCCTTTGATGAGGTTGAAAGACTCGCCGAAGACAGGAAAAATTGGCGAACTACCTTGCGAGCCCTATGTGACGTTTAACGGCACGGGAAGGATATAAGATATAAGATAAGAATAAGAATACTCATAACGACACTTAAGGCCGGGGAGAAGTTTCCCATCATGCCTTTCTGTACACTGCAGACTCTAGAGAGTTTCCCTCTTGAACTTTCTGCTTCGTGTCTCTCGGTGTCTGCCCAATGATCCGTCCTCCCATAGAAGTCTAGTCCATTATTTGTCCTGCTATTCTGCCACATTTCCTCCCATAGAAGTCTAGTCCATTGTTTGTCCTGCTATTCTGCCACATTTCCTCCCATAGAAGTCTAGTCCATTGTTTGTCCTGCTATTCTGCCACATTTCCTCCCATAGAAGTCTAGTCCATTATTTGTCCTGCTATTCTGCCACATTTCCTCCCATAGAAGTCTAGTCCATTGTTTGTCCTGCTATTCTGCCACATTTCCTCCCATAGAAGTCTAGTCCATTGTTTGTCCTGCTATTCTGCCACATTTCCTCCCATAGAAGTCTAGTCCATTATTTGTCCTGCTATTCTGCCACATTTCCTCCCATAGAAGTCTAGTCCATTGTTTGTCCTGCTATTCTGCCACATTTCCAACACGTTTCCACCCTCTTTGCTTCATCTCTAAACTCAGGACGAAATCGCTGTCCTAGTTTGAAATCAGTGGCCCATACTGATCAAGACCCTGCCCCCACCTCTCTACTGGTACCCCCGGTAACAGATCTAACCTGTCTAACGGGACAGAGGTCGCCACAGCCCCCATGGTGGTGGAGCCTCTTAAAGAAGTACTGAACGCCCACTGTTATTACTTCCACTCCAGGGAAGAAAGAAAAATGGTCGCCCCCTAACCCGCTCTCAATCCGACACGACGCTGGGCCTCAATATCTTCACCGCATCGACTGCAATGAACATCAAGCTCGCAGTTCCAGACCGACAGAAGAAGAAGATGCTTATGTCATATATCTCAGTACATTCTTATGTCATATATCCCAGTTCATTCTTATGTCATATATCCCAGTACATTCTTATGTCATATATCCCGGTACATTATTATGTCATATATCCCAGTACATTCTTATGCCATATATCCCAGTACATTCTTATGCCATATATCCCAGTACATTCTTATGCCATATATCCCAGTACATTCTTATGTCATACATCCCAGTACATTCTTATGCCATATATCCCAGTACATTCATATACTTCTCTATCTCTTGCTCTCTCTTCCTCCCAAGCTACTCCTGACGTTTTATCTTAACTGCAGCACTTTCGACATAAAAACACCAGCGATTGATTTATGTTTTCTTGTCAGCTTTATCACGTTTCTGACCTGCATTACAAGAACTGCCCTGACGCTGTTTCCATAATTAGACCTCATGTTTATGTCGACAGCTTCTGGGATTTCCACCTACGACGTGGCCTACTTCTTGCTGAGTAAACTGTCATCTGCTGGTATTGTGTATCCTAGCTGAAATATGTCCTGCGGTGGTACAGTGATTAGTGCACTCACCTGCCGATCAGAAAGTTCTGGTTCCATTCCTAATTAAAGTTTGGAGGGTTGGGGGTGTGTCCCCTCACAGACAAGCGTCAATGTCGACTCAGCTTCAAGAAGTTGGTACTGGGGGATTTCTCTGGGAAGATACAAACAGCGAGGGCAGGTGCGCCGACCTTCCTACTGCCACCATACTATGGCTTAGAAATGTGATGGCACGAACTCTCCACTACAACGGCAAGTCCCATAACTCTCTTGCCATTTTTCTTTCTACTGTTTGTCTACTATTTATCTTTCTCCCATGTCTAAAATGTTTTTGTCTAGAATTCCCCCCCCCCCCACGTCTAAAGTGCTTTGTCTGCGATTTCCCCCCCCCCCCCCGCCATGTCTAAAATGCTCTGTCTGCATTTTTTTCCCTCCCGCGTTTAAAATGCTTTGTCTATACACAACTATGCTTTATTACTTAAATGTGTGAAAGCCTCGTTGCTTCCTATCTGAACAAAACGGGGAGGGGTGGGGGGTGCAGACTATCTGAAACCACAAACTGAAACTACTTTTAATATAAAAAGTATCCGTTTATTTGTTATTGTTGTCCAGTGTGTACTAGGCATTTACAGGAGACCGTGCGTGCACGTGTGTGTCCCAGAAAATGTGGGTCCCAGAAAATGTGGGTACCTGCGAGGGACTGAATCGAAGCCACGGAATTTCTGTGTCATGACCTCGTTCCCTTTCCAGGTGTCGCGATTTCGACCAGACCTGGCATTGAAGGCTTCGCTCTTAACCACTGCACTCTCGCGGCAAGATGGCCGCTCGGTCCTGCCCGTGTTCGTCGTTCACGTCCCAAGTGATTCTCTTGCCATTTTGACTTTTCTCACGTCTAAAGGTACTTTATCTTACAAATTTTCGAAGCCTAACCATACATCCCTTTAAAAATTTAAGTGGTGAGACCTGGACACTTAACAAAACAGCCGAGAAACACATAAATGCCTTTGAATGTAAATGCTACAGAAGAGTTCTTCAAATATCATGGACACAAAAAAAAAGAACAAATACATCCATACTACAAGAGCTTAATATTGAAGAAGGCTGGCTAGTAAAGAGGGTTAAACAGAGAAAACTTCTAATATTTTGGACACATTAAACGTCATGAGAATTTAGAGAAGACCGTCTTGGAAGGATACACAATGGGAAAAAAGAAAGAAAGGAAGACCAAGGGGATGATGGCTGCAAGATATATATGCAAATGGATGCATCAGCAGCAGGGCATCTTGCTCACAACCGAGAGACCTACAGGAGAGCTTACAGGGAGGCAAAGTTCCACAAGGGACATGCATATGACTGACTGAACCATACAACACAGGGCTCTATCACTACGCCATGCAAATGCCATGGGACATTTCGTGAGATAAATAAAGAAGAAGTTTCCAGAAAGATGCATCAGAAGAAGAAGAAGATATTAATGGGTTATCATCAGTGCAGATCAGACAAGTCCAGAAGTGCTCCGATCTCCTCCAGCGAAGAAGGATCTCAACACAGTGTTCAATGTCCGTACCACCAGCGAAGAAGGATCTCAACACAGTGTCCGTTGTCCGTACCACCAGCGAAGAAGGATCTCAACACAGTGTTCAATGTCCGTACCACCAGCGAAGAAGGATCTCAACACAGTGTTCAATGTCCGTACCACCAGCGAAGAAGGATCTCAACACAGTGTTCGTTGTCCGTACCACTAGCGAAGAAGGATCTCAACACAGTGTTCGTTGTCCGTACCACCAGCGAAGAAGGATCTCAACACAGTGTTCGTTGTCCGTACCACCAGCGAAGAAGGATCTCAACACAGTGTTCAATGTCCGTACCACCAGCGAAGAAGGATCTCAACACAGTGTTCGTTGTCCGTACCACCAGCGAAGAAGGATCTCAACACAGTGTTCAATGTCCGTACCACCAGCGAAGAAGGATCTCAACACAGTGTTCAATGTCCGTACCACCAGCGAAGAAGGATCTCAACACAGTGTCCGTTGTCCGTACCACCAGCGAAGAAGGATCTCAACACAGTGTTCGTTGTCCGTACCACCAGCGAAGAAGGATCTCAACACAGTGTTCGTTGTCCGTACCACCAGCGAAGAACCCTGACGAACTGGAAGTGACAAACTGGATCTCATGCAGTGCCCACTGCTCAGGCTGAAAGGACAAGTCGGCCCCTTTACCAGGGACCACCACGAAGAGGACGGATAGCGTCTTGGTCCGACCTGGTTAGCTGGTCCCGATAAGCATTATCGCTCTAGAACTATTAACCTTGCTCACTGCTCGATGGACATAAAAGTTGTGAATATGTGTGCGAAGAGACATCGGTTTAAATATGTGAGCAAGACCAGCTATCTTCCTAGAATGTGTGTGTGTATGATATCAGAATCACAGTTGTGCAATGTCCTTCATTCACTGATTGTTCTGCTTGGCGAACCGTTCTTGCATGTGTGAATTTATTATCTGTGAAGAGCTTCAGCTTCACGCTGGTATCAAACTTTTATCATTTACAATCTGCGACAGAGCAGTGACAAAAAGTTCCGTGTGACCAGCAAGTGCTTCCATACAAAGCGGATCTCTTCTAGATAAGGTTTTTTTTAATAATGTTATTAAGCTCTCCGTTGTACTTGATAAAAGGTCATGGCCGAAATACTGGCTGTTTTTTTTTAAATATTTCCACCTGTTCGTCTAGTTATCTTCTGTTATCGTTTCTGTCATTCAAACACACACACACACACAAAATGAACCGTACACACCCCTCCACCCCATCTCTATCACAGAAACTAAGAGAGTGAAACATATAAAAACCTGCAGGTGGTAAAGTGTGAAATTAAAGATAACAGGGTCTCAATAACTGATAAATCTCTCAGACATGAGAGCAAGGTAAGTCCATCCAACCCGGTCTCGAGCCCAACAATCCCAGCAACCCCTAGTCACTCAGCCATCCGCGTGAACTGCCGCACTACTTTCATAGACAAAATAAAACCTAGTTAGTCCCATCCTGTCACAGGTCAGTGGTCCTTGACCTTTTCTGCAGGTACAGACGCCGCCACCCCCACCACCCCAACATGGACTGCTCAATATGTGCCAATATCTCTTTTATCAGACAATCATCATCATCGTCCGTCCTATCAGGTACAATAACATCAAAAGACCTCATTTGTCTGACTTTACATTTGGATGGCTAGGAACAGAAAAACAAAGAAAAGACATTTAACAAGTTTTTTTTCCCGCTTAAATCGTTCACAGAGTCCCATACCCCATTATTTGGTCCCAATACCCAAAATGGGAGCGAATACCCCAGATTACAGTATACGGGTTTACTGTGGCCATATTTTCTTAGGCCTGTCACCCCACACTCGAGGCTAGTATTGGTCAGTATCGACAGATGGGTTGACTGGGACGTCTCCAGTCAATAACGAACAACCAACCACCGCCGTGACTGAGCGGTGCCAACCAGTTCGTTATTCAGGCACCCACAACATAAACACGGGCTGGCTTCACGATCAAACTGGAGCCAACCCGACGTGCGGACATTAAGAACACGATTGAACACGTCAAGGAAAAAATATCATGTTGCACACGTTAAAGAAGTACACCATGACGCCTCAATTTTGTCCCACGAGTGATATTTGTAGTAAAAACACAATACAATTTTACTGAAGAAGCAGATGTCCGTAAAAACATATAGTTTTGAACTATTCTATAACTATATATAAAATTACTATAAACAGTATTCTATAATTATATATATATACAATTACTATAAACAGTACCCTATACTTATATATAAAATTACTATAAACAGTACCTACAGGCAATACCCACATGAAACTAGTACCAGTTGGAAGATTACAAGCCACCACAGCATTACAGAACACACACACACACACGTTTCTCTCTTGGCCTCCACTTAACCTATTTTGTTTGTTTGTTTATTTTTTAATCATTTCAATGTTCCAGTCATTATCAAGTTCTCTAACTTCTGTCTTCTCGTGGCATGTACAGGAAATTCTGGCCGAATTTTAAACTAGTTTTTGTTGTTCTGGAACTTCTCTGAGGGTCTCTTCTTTTTTTTTCTGATTGTCCAGGGTACTGGTTTGCAGAAATACTGTTTGTGTAAATTATGTCTAATATGACTGAGTGGTTGCAGAAATACTGTTTGTGTACATTATGTCTAATATGACTGAGTGGTTGCAGAAATACTGTTTGTGTACATTATGTCTAATATGACTGAGTGGTTGCAGAAATACTGTTTGTGTACATTATGTCTAATATGACTGAGTGGTTGCAGAAATACTGTTTGTGTACATTATGTCTAATATGACTGAGTGGTTGCAGAAACATTGTCTGTTTAAATTATGTGTAATGTGACTGAGTGATATACTATATTTTAAAGTGCCACTGTTCTGTTTGTCTTGTATTATAATTCAGGTGTCAGTGTGTGTGTGTGTTTGTCACAGGTCTAGGCGGTTTGTCATGGCTGAACAAGACCCTGTCCCACCCCTCCGTGGTAAAACCAATAACAGGCCTCGCCTGGCTAACGGGACAGGGATCGCCATAGTCCCCATGGTGGTGGAGTCTGCTAAAGAAGCACTGCACACCCCTTGCTTTTTAGCTGTACTCCGGGTCTGAAAAAGTAGCGGACATAACGCGCTCCCACGCCGATACGATGCTGTGCCCCAACATCTCTACAGCATCGGCTGCAAAGAACAACAGCTCGCAGTTACAGGGAGTTCGCACAAGTACCAGAAACAATGACAAAACATGGACCTAGATGTAGTAAAACCTATGACAAAACATGGACCCGGATGCAGCAGAACCTATGACAAAACATGGACCTAGATGTAGTAGAACCTATGACAAAACATGGACCTAGATGTAGTAGAACCTATGACACAACATGCACCCAGATGTAGTAAACCCTATAACAAAACATGGACCTAGATGTTAGCAATCGACATCGACCTAAATCTTAACTAGACCTACTTCGATAACAAACATACACATCTGCATAAATCTCTCCCTAGCTGCTGTTTAATTTCAACTTTGTCTTTTGTATTTTCCCCTTAATTTCTCGTCATCCCCCCTCCCCTCCAAAACCAGACACCAGATAGGGTGACCCTCCATGTATATTTTCAAAAGCTAGTTGTCCTTGTGATGTCCTGCTCCCCGACAGGACGCCGAGTACAACACTATAAAGTTTCTTATAATTCTAATCCTGTTTAACAGCTATACATCAAACTTCCCATCTCATACTTCACCTGACACGCCCGTGTTGCGAGTGATATTTTGCAGGCTGAAATCAGGAAACCGGCCACTATCATATGTCACTAAATAATGAGCATCAAAATGAGACCCGACTACTACCTTGTTTCCAGTGGCGTCAACTTTCCAGTTTATGGTGCCCGAGACAAATGTTAAAAAAATGGCACCCCTTGAATAATGCTAAACATATAAAATTCCACTTTACAAATGAAGAAGTGGATTTTTTTTTCAGTCTATCATCATCATCAAGCGCCGTGCCGACTGGCGTTGGCTATTATGCTTCTCCAGAGTGCACGATCCTTCATGCTGGCCATCAGTGTGATCTCCTCTCACACCATCCCGTCAGACTGTCCAGTATCATTTCTCTTGATCTTCTTCCTTCTATTTTTCCTGTTGTTATAATATTTTCTATGCCCCCTTTTCTCATTGCATGTCCTATGAAAGTACATTGTCTCTCTCTTATCTTCTTGACAAGGTTTTTTTGTCTCTCCAGCTCTTCTCATACATTCTTCATTAGTTATTTTTGCTGTCCAGGGGATTCACAACATTCTTCTAATAAACCACATTTCTTCTGCTTCCAATGATTTTTGTGCAGACCTGCCTATTGTCCATGATTCACTTCCATATAACAAGATAGGTTCAATATAGCATTTTAGGACTCGTTTTCTAACATTCATTGATAAAGATGTGTTGACTAATATGTTTCTCATTCTCTGAAATGCAGCTTTTGCTTGGCTTATTCTGTTCCTAATTTCTGTTCTGCATTTCCCATCTGAAGTTATTACTACTCCAGGGTATTTGAATTTCTGCACCTGCTTTAGAATAGTTCCGTTTAATTTAATACTGCATGCTGGTTGATTCTGTTTCTTAGATATAACCATTGTCTCTGTCTTTCGATGTTCAAAGTAAGGCCTTTCTGTTCACTTTCTTTTCATCTATAACTATAAAAATTGCAACCCCTCCTCCGCACGCATACATGTCCCACCTGCCTTACCCAGTACACGCCTCTGTTTGTGTCACCTTTCAAACAGCTGTACAAACAACACACTTGAAGACTGCGGTCTCTAAAGGAAATCAAGAACCTAACGCTAAGATCACAATTTAAGGCTGTATTTCTCGAGAGAATACACAAATATTTATAGTTTGATACTTACATTAAGCATTTACAATCCAAAAGAAATATTTCAACTCCAATTCGCTTGACTTTTATTCGTTATCCAATGTGATTCTTACACTTGCGAGCCGATCGGCCATCTGATCTTTCTCCAAACCCGCTCCGTCAACTGAAACATCCATACTGAACCACCAATGGCAGGTCGCGATTCTATTGGTTGCTGTTCAGTATCCATCCGCTCGCGGATAGTTGGAACTATTTTTATTTCTTATTGTTTTGTATCGTCAGCACAGCTATGATCATGAATATTGTTCTAATGTGACAATTTACTGTTAATTATTTTTCATCTAGGAATAAGTTCGCGTGAAAATATTTTGTTTTAAATTCTGCAACTTATTTTCAAGTTCAATCGATGACCTACATTTCCAGTAACTCCTCCCACTCGCAGAAGACGCGGGCATGAATGAACGTGGGCGTGAAAATGTGAATGGAGGTAAAGTAGAGAGAGACAAGTCTCGTCTTTGTTTCTAAGTGTGTATGTCGGTGCCCATTTATATATTTACTTAGCTGGATATGACCATTATTCTTATCTGTATATATCTGAAAATGCTGTCGATATCGTGGTGATGTAGAACTACATACACGGTATCCAGTGGGGAATGGGTGACGGGTGTCAAGCTGAAGCTCGAGTGCCCAAGAATGTACGCTTGCCTATGGGAATGGCAATGGGCTCTACTTCGTTAGCTAAGCGTTATTTTTATTATTAACATTGGTAGTAGCAGTAGCAATGGCGGATTATCCATCAGGCTTAAGCTTTGGGGGCCTGATAAATGCAATCTTGTATATTAGGATATGGACGATAGCGCAAGGGCCCTTACTAAATTTAGCCTGGGGCCCCTTGCTAAATTTAGCCTTGGGGCCCTTAATAAATTTAGCCTTGGGTCCTTAATAAATGTAACCTTCGGGCCCTTAATAAATTTAGCATTGGGCCCTTAATAAATGTAGCCTTGGGCCCTTACTAAATTTAGCCTTGGGCCTTAATACATTTAGCCTTGGGACCCTGACTAAATTTAGCCTTGGGCCCTTAATAAATTTTGTTTTGGGGCCCTTATAAATTTAGCCTTGGGCCCTTAATAAATTTGATCAGGGCCCTTAATAAATGTAGCCTGGGGGCCGGGGTGGTGGTATCAGTCATGAAATACATGTAACAGTTCCAGGAGTGTTATTTCAGGAGTTCAAAATCAAGCAGACGTAACAGCTCGAGGAATATGGCCGACCTCATTGCCTGACGAACGAACGAACACACTTTATTTTCACAGGGTTAAGAATTTGGCACACAGGCCCGTCTAACATTCTCCCCTTCATCCTACAGATTTCACTGAGTCACAGTTATTCAGCATTTGTTAATGAACATAGTCATGAAGACACATTAAATGATTACATTAATAAACTTATCTGATGTCCATACACTCTACACTCTGACTTATGCAACAGCATGAAATAAACTTGCATTCTTACATTCAATCAAAGCTAACAAATTTATAGAAAAGCAGTATTAAACCTTTTTTTTTAATTTAAAAAATACAACACTCAAGCCATACTTTAACTTTACTTACTTATGGTAACGATTATGGTGATTGTAATGATGTTTTATATCTATGCTATTGTTTCTTTTTTTTCCCCAGCCAAGAGCCTCTCCTTACCTCCCTCTCTCTTCCCTCCTCATTTTACTCGCTCTTACCTGGCCCTATCTAGTCGCACTACTTGCTTGACGCCTTAATCAACAGGATCTCGGCCATAAAGAAACAGTTGCTGGTTTTTTGTTTTGTTTTGTTTTGTTTTGTTCTTGTTGCTGCTGTCGTCGTCCTTGATCAAGACATAATGTCGAAATATTGGTTTCTTGCTGTCTGTTCTATATTTCTACTATCCATCATGCCTCTTTTGCCATTTCATCTCTCTCTCTCTCTCTCTCTTTAAGTTGCACCATACACATCTGAGACTCAGTTTAGAGGAGAGAGTACATGAAAAAGCAACAATATTTCAGAGTGTTTTACTGATGAAAGGAGGGAGAAGAGAAAGAAGAGGTGCAGGTGGAACAGGCATTTAAAAAATCCATACAACCAGGAAAAAAACAATATCCAACAGTCAGTTACTAGAAATGAAAGTTTTGTGCTGAAAGATGATGATGATGATGATGATGATGATACGGAGCTGAAATGTATTGTGAGCCAGTGCCCAGATGTTGCTGATGAACAGACTACAATGAAGGAAATCATTCTTTTGTATGTGCAGTCCATCTAATGTTGGTTACCACATATAGAAAACTGCTCCAGACGCGAGACACTGAGAAGCAGCTACTGGTCTAATAAAACCTTCAAAAAGTTTCTCTCTCAGAAAGTGCAACAAAAAAATAAAAATCCAAGAGACAGAACTGCAGATATAGGCATAAAATGTGTAAGAAGAAGTGGAACCTTCAGTTGAAAGGTTTCCTACACAATACGCAAAGTGAGGCACACGAAACTCCAACGCTACAAGAAAACTGTGACGTAGATAAAAGGACGCCGAACAAGTCCCGACGTTCTGAAGGTCACAGTTTTTGAGCGGCTGTTGTTCTGTCCGTTGATGTTTCTCAACCCGGGTTTCGCAACGGACCTGCGGGGATTCCACCAGAGATCATGCCGAAAAACCCCTCCTAATCACATCTCTCACAACCCTAGGGTTTAGCTACATGCTTTTGTTTTTGCCTAAGACAGGTTGGTTAAAGGGTCATTTTTAGTTCTACACAAGGAGACACATACACACACACACACACACACACACACAAAACTGTTCTTGCACATGCAGTATACGTATACCGCAAGATATAAATGACTAACATTTTGTATACTATACGTTTCTGTTATTCTTTTCGGCTGCGATGGACACTGGGTAAACAAAAAATAAAACGTTTCTGCTCCTCTCCACCACCACCACCCACCCACCCTACACTAGTGACTATTAGAATTGGTATATTTTAAGGTTGAGGGTTGTTGTGGTGGTGATAAATGGAAGCAGGTTGGGGGAAGGGCGTGGGGGGTGGGAGGGCAAAAGAGAAACATATAAAGGGAAAACTGAGCGGTATTTCAATGCAGGGGGTTCTGCCAGAATTAAAAACTATTCCCAGGGTTCCATGGAGCCTAAAAGGTTGAGAAGGGCTGACACAAAAAATGTTCCAGTCAGAACTGTTCCCTATTTGGTTATGCCTGCAAAAAGCGAAAGGATTTTCCCAGAAACCGTGCGGCTGGTTATCTGGGAGTAGCTGATAGATTTGTCTGGCCTGCTGCCTTTGATCTCACCAGCGCGGCTGTTTTGACATAGTTCTTTTTAAAAATTTCCCCAGTAACATGAAATAAACTAATTTTGTCGCTGATGCAATTCGCGAGTGAAACAAACATTCAAGAATGTCTACATAACCCAAGAAACAGACATCGAAAGACGACACTGTTCAAGAAGTGTCAGATAATTAGTGTCTAAGTCTAATGTGTCAGATAATTAGTGCCTAAGTCTAAAGTGTCAGATAATTAGTGTCTAAGTCTAAAGTGACAGATAATTAGTGTCTGAGTCTAAAGTGTCAGATAATTAGTGTCTAAGTCTAAAGTGTCAGAAAATTAGTGTCTAAGTCTAAAGTGTCAGATAATTAGTGTCTAAGTCTAAAATGTCAGATAATTAATGCCTAAGTCTAAAGTGTCAGATAATTAGTGTCTAAGTCTAAAGTGTCAGATAATTAGTGTCTAAGTCTAAAGTGTCAGATAATTAGTGTCTAAGTCTAAAGTGTCAGATAATCAGTGTCTAAGTCTAAAGTGTCAGATAATTAGTGTCTAAGTCTAAAGTGTCAGATAATTAGTGTCTAAATCTAAAGTGTCAGATAATCAGTGTCTAAGTCTAAAGTGTCAGATAATTAGTGTCTAAATCTAAAGTGTCAGATAATTAGTGTCTAAGTCTAAAGTGTCAGATAATCAGTGTCTAAGTCTAAAGTGTCAGATAATTTGTGTCCAAGTCTATAAATCTAAGTATATAAAACTAAGTATTATAACTATACACGAAGCCACTGCCGGCGAGCTGTGATAACAAAATATATAAACTAGGAACAAAGTAGAAACAGCTTTATTATGTAACGAACATGCAGTTGTGACGTTTCGGTTTGCACCCAAATCTACAGACACACACAGGACGAAGATAAAAAAGAAAGAAGATAAAATATAAATTCACACGAATGCTATGCATAAAAAAAAACAGGAATGGAAATAATAGAAACACTTGATAAATAGAGCACTTAGCTGTGACTTATAAGAGGCTGTGCCAGAAGTACATATGGTGGAGTGTAGAGATGTTTAAATGGAGACTTCTGATGTGCGATACATGGGTCATAAAAAAAGGGGGGGGGGGGTGTGAGATGGGAGTTTCTGTATCGGTTTACAAAATTTCTCTGGAAGGCACTGGTCGGATATGTTGCCCCTTGTTTAACCAGAACATAACGTAACCAATAGTCTTTCGAGAGCGAATCCTGAAGAACAGCAACCAATGGCATTCTTTCTTTCTAAGGGCATAAATGTAAGTTAGGAACAATGCTCTCCAAGCGACTTGCAATGCTTTCAAACTCTCTCTCTCTCTCAGAGATTTGACTAGGGACGCTTCAGTCAGGTGGTTTTAAGTCACGTAACACAAAGATACAGAAGATACAGAGGATGAACGTCAAAGACGAATTTTACAACACGTATTAGAGAAGACCCAGAAAATGATATACTGATAATACTAGGAGATTTTAATGCAAATATAAGAAAGGAGGAGTCACACAGACACATCACAGGAAAAGAAAGTCTGCATGAAACATCTAATGATAATGGATGGAGACTAATAAATATGACAGAAGCTTATGGAATGAGAATAACCAGCACACGTTTTCTAAATAAGAACATACTTAAACAAACATGGAAATCCCCCGATAGTCTAACATGCACCCAGACAGGCCATGTTTTAATTGATACCAAGCACACAACAAACATACTTCAGATCAGAAGTTACAGAGGGGCTGAATGCAGCAGTGACCGTTATCTTGTTGGAGCTAGATTAAAATTCAGACTGAATAAAAAAATTTTTATAGTTAATTAAATAAAAGTTCAGTAATAAATAGAGATGCTTTGAAAAGAGAAGACAATAAAGAAAAATTCAGAAATGAGATAAAACATAAGATAAACACAAGAGGGACTGAAGAAAATAAAAGCATTGATGATACGAGGGGCGTTCAGAAAGTAATGCACCACATCGTTTTTCTGCTAATAATGAAGACAAAAGCGTGAAATTTTGCACACTTTAAATATGGCATGCGCTGATTGTGTGAACCAAATTGCACTGAAACCGGCTAAAGAATATAGCTGTCCTAACCGTTGAAATGGAACGTTTTAGCAACTTGCGATATAAGCAGCGAATTGTTATAGAATTTCTCGTTGCAGAGAAGGAAATTGTTATGAACATTCACAAGCGTCTATGTGATGTGTATGGAAGTTTTGCAGTCCATAGGATTACAGTCAGTCACTGGGTTCAGAGAATCAAAGAATCAATAAGTGGAGATAAGGAGTTGCATGATCGGCCGCGCTGTGGACGTCTTGCCACAGCCACCAAGGCAGAAATGTTGAAATGCGCTGAGGGCAGTATTCTTATTGATAGGCGTATCACTACTCAACAACTGGCATTAAAGCTGTCATTCAACAGTGGTAGTGCAAATGCAGTTATAAAAGCTCTCGGATTTTCTAAGGTTTGAACAAGATGGGTTCCTCGAAGTCTTACAAATGACCATCGATTGCACAGGAAATCAATTTCTTCTGAATTGTTGGAGCATTTCAGTGCTGAGGGAGAGAATTTTTGCTAAGATCGTAACAGGTGGCGAACCCTGGCACATCATTTTGAACCTGAGACAAAAAGATAGTCAATGGAGTGGCATCATCCACAAACACCATGAAGAAAGAAATTCAAGACAACTCCTTCAGCTGGAAAGGTCATGATCACTGTCTTTTGGGACAATGAAAGTGTGATTCTTGTGGATATCATGCCAAGAGGAGAGACAATCATTTCGTAAGATTACATTAAGACATTGAAAAAATTCAGTCAGCGTTTTCGCAGAGTTCGGCCCCACAAGAATCCAACAGACCTGCTTCTCTTTCACGACAATCCGCGCCCTCACACAAGTCTGGCAACACGGGAAGCAATCACCAGATTGTATTCGACTGTATTACCTCATCCACCCTATAATTCCGATTTGGCATCCTCTGATTTCCATCTGTTTGGTCCACTTAAAGATGCACTCCGAGGAGTAAGATTTAAAGATGACGAAGGAGTGATTCATGCAGTGAAGAAATGGCTACATAATCAAGAGAAAATCCGGTACGGGCTAGGAATACATGCACTTGTTTCGCGCTGGCGTAAGTTGATGGGGATTATGTTGAATAATACCGATGTTTACATGACATATCCATGTATATTGTGTATACATTTCATGTTTTTTTTAAATAAACAGCTCCTGAGAAAAACGATGTGGTGCATTACTTTCTGGACGCCCCTAGTAGGTAGGAAGATATAAAAATAAAGAACACAGAAGAAGAGTGCCTGGGAGTCAAGACCATAATTTAAAAAAGAACTGGTTCGATGAAATCTGCAAAGAGGCAGTCAGAAAGAAAAGAACAACAAGACAGATATGGTTGGATGACATGAACGGCAAAACAAATGAGGAGAAGTACCACACACGATGTAAAGAAACTAAAAAAGTTATTCGTTCACAAAAACGACAATATATGAAAGACATGGTAAGCGAGGAGCAGACATGCCATTAGAATAAGAAAAGCAGGGAATTCTATAAAGAATTGTGAACAGTAAAGCAAGGGTATAAACAACCTCTGCAGAGCTTGAAGGATAGTAATGGAAACATGATAAATAATGGTATAATCTGTACTAGATGGAAAGAATATTTTGAAAAATTTCTAAACTGTGAAGAGCCTATAAGCACATTACCATGCGAAGAAATAGAGACTTGTCAACCTGAAATTAGAGGAACCAGACTTAAAAGAAGTCATCTACAGTATCACGTCTCTACGAAACAACAAAGCAACAGGTTCAGATGGAATTGCTGCAGAACTGGTTAAGGAAGGTATAAATCTACATGAACAGATATGTGCACTAATACAACAAATATCTTCACTTTTGTTTCATGATTCAGTATCTTCGCTTGTATTTCATGGTTCACTATCTTCGTTTGTGTTTTATGGTTCAATATCTTCACTTTTGTTTCATGGTTCAGAATCTTGTGTTTCATGGTTCAGTATCTTGTGTTTCATGGTTCAATATCGTCACTTATGTTTCATGGTTCAGTAACTTGTGTTTCATGGTTCAGTATCTTCACTTGTGTTTCATGGTTCAGTATCTTCACTTGTGTTTCATGATTCAGTATCTTCACTTGTATTTCATTGTTCAGTATCTTCACTTGTATTTCATAGTTCAGTATCTTCACTTGTGTCTCATGGTTCAATATCTTGACTTGTGTCTCATGGTTCAATATCTTGACTTGTGTCTCATGGTTCAATATCCTCGCTTGTGTCTCATGGTTCAATATCCTCGCTTGTGTCTCATGGTTCAATATCTTAACTTGTGTCTCATGGTTCAGTATCTTCACTTGTGTTTCATGGTTCAGTATCTTCACTTATGTTTCATGGTTCATTATCTTCACTTGTATTTCATGGTTCATTATCTTCATTTGTATTTCATGGTTCATCATCTTCACTTGTGTTTCATGGTTCGGTATCTTCACGCCTGCATCTTCTGTTCGGGCAAAATTCTAGGAAAAAATCTACCAGGGAGATTGGCCTTTCTTAACCTTGCTGCATCCGTATAAGAGAGAGAGAGACACGCACACACACACACATGCGCGCACGCACATGTACACACACACATATATATATATACACATATATCGTATTTCCTTGATTAAACGCCGGGTGAATACATCGTCTCTGTCTTTCTATACAGAAAGCCGTACAGTACAGGCCGCAGTGCTTCTCAAACCTTTTTCAATCGTGGCGCACTATTTCGCCATGTGGAATGTTTCGGCGGCACACCCTGACAGTAGAGACTAGATCAGTGCCACATGCTGTGCTATTTATTCTGCATTTTCACGGCACAGCCACGGAAAGTTTGCGACGCACCCTTTGAGAATCCCTAGTACAGGGGGCTAATACCGGTGCTGCAGAACAGTAACTGACATTTTGTGCCTAAACGCCTGCCTTGAATAGACGCTAGCCTCTGATAAACGCCGAATCACGACTGCAGTTTTTTTTTTGTGTGAGTATATCCCCGCGGAAACCTTTCATTAACATATTTACCACCGCTCATTTTTCTCTCTATAACCCCCACCCCCACCCCCTCATCCACCCCACCCTCCAGTGTTATCACTGCCATCTATTCCCCACACCCCCCCCCCCCAAACCACCCGCATCATAAGATATACCAAGTCAAATAAAACGGTGCTGTTAAAAAAAAAAGTTTTCGTTTTAGTTTATCCATTAAAAGGCGCCAACTGAAAAGAATAACAAAGCTAAGTATACAAAATGTTAATCAGGCATGGCTTCAGGTGTATGAACTAACAATGAATTTTTAGCCAACCTGTCTTGGACAAAAACAAAAGCGTATAGCTAGGCTTGACTTCACATTTCTAGAAACGAATTTCTTTCTTCCATGTTCACAAATGCTAAAAACTCAAAGGCAAAACAATAAATGCATGTAAATAACTGGCTTACATACTTCGTTCATTCATTTTCATGTTCCTTGAGGAACTTTGCTTCTTAACAGCACTCCTGTAGGCCTCTCGGTTGTGAGCAAGATAGCCTGATGCTGATCCATCCATTTGCAGATCATCAATGATGTCTTGAGCCATCTTAGCTTGGTCTTCCTTCTCTTTCTTTTTCCCATTATGTACCCTTCCAAGACGATCATCTCTAAACTTTCATGACGTTTAATGTGTATAAAATATTTAAGTTTTCTTTGTTTAATCCTCTTTACTAGACAGCCTTCTTCAATATTAAGTTCTTGTAGTATGGATATATTTGTTCTTTTTTGTGTCCATGATATTTGAAGAACTCTTCTGTAGCATTTACATTCAAGAACTCTTCTGTAGCATTTACATTCAAAGGCATTTATGTGTTTCTCGGCTGTTTTGCTAAGTGTCCAGGTCTCACAGGCATATGTTGCGATGGGAAAGATGCATGCCCTTAAAAATCTTATTTTTGTATTTCTGTCTGTTCCTCCCCACAGGCTCTTTAGTTGTTTTACTTTCTGAAGAGCGATAGATGTCCTCCTTTTAATTTCCCTCATTGTATCTCCATTATTAGTTAGTAGTGATCCACTTCTTCCAATTTTCTCTCATTGATACATATTTCTGCTGCCTTGTTTGTTTTGTCTGTTGTCATCAATTTAGTTTTCTTCGCATTAAGATAGTGGTTTTGCTCTTCGCTGTTCTTACGGACTGACATAATTAGTTTTTCCATTCATTTTTGTGTTGTAGACAGTAATATTGTGTCATAAGTATATCTAATCGCTGGTATTTCATAACCTCCAATTGTTATGGCATCGTAATATTCTTTGTCTACATCTTCTCTAACATTCCTCATTATATGTTCAGTATATAAGTTAAATAAGTAAGGTGACAATATGCACCCCTGACGGACCCCTTGTTTTATGTCAAACCAAGTTGTTGTTTCACCATTTATTCTTACTGTCGCTTGTTGGTCTAGATACAGCAGTAATGTTAATTGTATCAAATGTGTTGGAAATCCCATTTTCCCCATTATTTCCCAAAGTTTCTGGTGTTGTACACAATCAAATGCTTTTGAGTAGTCTATAAAGGATAAATATAGATTCACATTAAACTCTCTGGATTTCTCTATTATTAATCTTATATTGAATATATGATCTCTTGATCCTCTTCCTTGCCTGAAACCAGCTTGGACCATATTGACTTCTTCTATTTTCTTACAAAGTCTACCCATTATGATTTTTAACAGAATTGTAGTGCCATGACTAATCAGGGCAACAGTTATGTAGTTTCTGCATAATTTCAGGTTACCCTTTTTTGGCAGTGGTATGAATACAGTTCTTTTCCAATCTTTTGGTCAAATACCAGAATGCCATATTTTTTTTACATAGTGCATGATAGATTGTTGCACATTCCTTTCCTCCTGCTGTAATAAGTTCAGCTGTTATCTCATCACATCCTGGTGATTTACCATTTTTCAGATTCTTTATTGCCCATAAAACCTCTTGTATTGTCGGTTCGGGTTCTTTCTCCTCCAATAATTACTCACACTGTTGATTTCTGCTTTCACAGTCGGTTGTTTCCTACTGCAATATTCCTTCCATCTTTCTAGAATTTCCTCTGTCTCTGTCAAGGTATTCCCCATCTCGTCACGAATTACATTTAGCTTAGGTGTGACATTTCTCGTCAATGTCTTCATTTCTTTAAACATTTCACTATCTCTTCCACGCTTATGATGTCCTTCTGTTCTTTCACAACAATCTTGCATGTATTGTTTTTTTTTTTCTTTTCTTATGTTTCTTCGTACTTCTTTTGTTAAAGATTTATATTTCTCTTTGTTGTTGTTTGTCACTTTCCACAACGTCTTCATTTCTTTATATTGTTTTATCAGTTTTAGTGTGCCTGCTGCAATCCGTCCATTCTTACATACTACGAATGAAAAAAAAAGGCATCCCTATAACGACTTGACTTGGAGCAGGCCATTAGGAACACGGAAACCCACAATACAAGAACCGAGGAAAACATGGTTTGAGGTATCTCGACTTGCTCAAGACAGGATTGGATGGGGGAACCTTTACTGATTGCAGCCAGGGTTTCTCAAGGTAGGGGTCAGGGATACCTAGGCTTCCGAAAGAAGTTTCTGGGGGGAGGGGGGGGGGGGATTTTTCAGCCACGATCTCTGGCGGAACACCTGCAGATCCAAGGCGGAATTCCAGGGCTCGGCGGAACCCGGGATGAGAAACACTGGTCTATTCAGATTGCGGACCCCCACCTCCGGGGGCCTAAGGTGTTAGAACCGGCGGCCCAGTAGTTATGGGAGAGTTCTGACCGCGATCTAGCCATTTCTGAACAATCTATTCACAAATGATAACGTCAGTGAAGAGACACTATCTGTTCAACACGGTCTATCTCCAGTTCTTCTCTGGTTATAAAAGGAGAAATCGTTCCAGTGGTCAATAATATTAGGTATGTCCAACGGTATTAGAGTATCTCTGTGGGATGTGAAATGTTAGTGCCTTCACATTTATAAAATATACTGTTTGTGAGGTTTGGAGGTCCATACCTGTCTTCACTGTCCCAGAGAAACACCTGGTGCCTGTAATCTTTAGGCTAGTTGACTTTGGTGCCGATCTTTCGAATTAAAAAAAAATATAAGAAAAAAATTACCCCTGAGGAATAAGATGCCCTCTGTGGTTCGTGTGCAAAATTTTCAGTCCGTATGCGAATGTATTCTCAAAAAAAAAAAAAAGCCAAAATGTGTCCTACGTCAAAGTATAACTGAAAGTTCTTCAAGAAAAAAAAATAAGTGCTAAAATCCAAAGAAATCTGGTAAACAAACTCATGTAGTGCTATCATAATTTTCTTCGGCGTTTAACCACGCCACAGAACAGCACAACGAACCTGGGAAATAACAGTCACTTTATTTACCTTTTTTGCGCAGTATATAAAATTTCGCGTGGGGCATGATTTACACATTCAGTTTTAGAAATGGAAGAAACTAAAGAAACACTCGTTTACACTTCTATAATCATCCATTCTTATAACAACCTTCGGTATGCTGATATCACAGTACTGATAGCTGAGAACCAATAAGACCTGCAAAGTCTCTTGGATAAAGTCGCCAAAGAAAATGGACAGAAAGGCCTTACTTTGAACATCAAAAAGACACTGACTATAGTTATATCTAAGGAACAGAATTCACCAACATGCAGTATAAAATTAAATGGAAATATTCTAAATCAGGTGCAGAAATTCAAATACCTTGGAGCAGTAATAACTTCAGATGGGAAATGCAGAACAGAGATTAAGAACAGGATAGCCCAAGAAAAGACTGCATTTCAGAGAATGAGAAACATATTAGCCAACACATCCTTATCAATGAATGTTAGAAAATGAGTCCTAAAACGTTATATTGAACTTATCTTGTTATATGGAAATGAATCATGGACAATAGGCAGGTCTGCACAAAAGTCATTGGAAGCAGCAGAAATGTGGTTTATTAGAAGAATGTTGCGAATTTCCTGGACAGCAAACATAACTAATGAAGAATGTATGAGAAGAGCTGGAGATTAAAAAAATCTTGTCAAAAAGATAAGAGAGAGACAATGTACTTTCATAGGGCATGCAATGAGAAGAGGGGGCATTGAAAATATTATAACAACAGGAAACATAGAAGGAAGAATAACTCGAGGAAGACAGTCTGACGGGATGGTGTGAGAGGAGATCACCAACTGAGCTGTTGGCCTGCATGAAGGATTGGGTACTCTGAAGAAGCATAATAGCCAACGCCAGTCGGCACGGCACATGATGATGATGATGAACCATCCATAGAACCTCTCACGTGTCCACGCCTGGAATAATCCAGTCAACATTTTCGCTTTGTTGTTATTCTACGGACAAGACTTTACACCTATTCTGTCAACTTAAACACTGACTATAGCAGGGGTGCTAGTTGGCTAAGTCGATAGTACGCTGTTCTCTCGTGGCTAGACGGCTGCTCGTCCTACCGGAGTCCGGAATCCCAGGTAATTCTCTTGTGATTTTTCTTTCTCTCACGTCTCACTAAAGTTCTTTGTCTACGATTTTTTTAGGTCTAATCCTACAAAATTTATTCTCTTACTTGACTATAGCAAAGTGTCAATTTGTACACGAAATAGACCGATAACTTTCTGCCCTGAAGAAGCAAGAATCTTAGCCCTGGGGCAATTTACACTCTTTACTTGCTGAAAAGTAAGGGGTAGGTGTGGTGTAAATACGCGTGTGTTAGTGCGCATGCGCGCCAGTTGTAACTTCTAGAGCGGAGAAAAAGCGAGAAAAATGTGCCATTGTTAACCTCGCTGAGATTGTTTCAATGCAGTTATATACGTATAGTTTAGGGGCAATCAGTAAAGTTATTTGTATAATGTTATTAGAAGGCTGCTCTAATGCCTCATTGTCCTTTATTGTGGCTGGATGGCGCTCATTGTGTTGTCTCCGTAATATACGTGGTTCCCTGGTAGATGTAGACTTTTGTCAAAGTACAAAGTAATCTACGCATGATTTACTAGCAAGTATGATTCACTTTACTTTCACAAACACTTTCCGAAACATTAAACATAAAACCTTCATACAGGACAAACTACATGGGGGAATTGCCTTACAGGATATACAAACAAAAATACAAGCACTCAGTATCAGCCAAGTATCATCACACATCCAAACCAGCACACACTAGTTCACTACTACATGGGACTTAGACTATCAAACTTAGTCCCACCAAACAAGCACCCGCTAGCTCACTACTACATGGGACTTAGACTATCAAACTTAGTCCCACCAAACAACTCGCAGAGACACCACTTTGGCACAAGTCCTACCAAACAACTCGCAGAGACACCACTTTGGCACAAGTCCTACCAAACAACTCGCAGAGACACCACTTTGGCACAAGTCCTACCAAACTAACACTCGCTAGCTCACTAATACATGGGACTTAGACTATCAAACTTAGTCCCACCAAACAACTCGCAGGCACACCACTTTGGCACACTACCACCCTTCTACAGAAACTGCATACAAGCAATTCAAGGACACTAAACAATCACTCAATGCAAAACAAATCACATACACAAACATTTGGTCAGAAATCAAGCACCGCCACTACACCTTAGGATTAAGAGGGGACTCAGATACCCCATACTAGACTTACACCAAAACCTCCATCTCAGAAACATCACACCAAAAGCCAGAGTAATCACTTTCAGACTCATATACAATATGACACCCGCGATACGCTGACAAACACACAGAAACACGAGACGATGTTACTTATGCAGGAGAAACACACTAGAAACAGAAGAACACATTTTCTAGGAATGCAGAACAGTTGCAACCACCGTAAGAACATTACAGAACACCACTGAAACACACACGGCACAACAAGCAGACATCCACAAAGCCATAATGTTAAACACAATCCCTAAAACTGAGGCGGACACGGACGGACGAACGGGACGGGGACAGACAGACAGACAGACACACACACACACATACACACACACACACGTATACACACACACAGAGACTAAGTTACTTCCCCTGCTCGCAGAGTTCAGGTTCTTGGCGTGGACGTGTAGAAACAGAGCTCGCTTTTATTTCTGCACGTTTAGTCCTGCCACCTTCTTAGGTCTCTTTCAACAGAGAATAAGTAAAATCATGGACTGACAGAGAGGGAGAGAGAGAGAGAGAGAGAAGAGAATAGATAGATAGATAGATAGATAGATAGATAGATAGATAGATAGATAGATAGATAGATAGATAGATAGATAGATAGATAGATAGATAGATCTTTATTCCCAAAGGGTTAAGAATTGGGCACGCAGGCCCGTCTGACATTCTGCCCTTTATCATACAACTTTCATTCTGTTCCAGAAATTCTACAAATATTCTGCTCATATAACCAACATAATAACATTGGAAAGCTGAGAGACATAAAGTAAAAAAAAAAAGTATAACATTCACATTTCACTCTTATCCATGCACTCACTACAGAAAGTAACTACATAAAAATATAAATGACAATAGAAAGTAACTAATAACTACAGAAGCTAACTACATACATATGTAAATGACTATAGAAAGTAACTAATGACTACAGAACCTAACTACATACATATGTAAATGACTATCTACCAACCAGAATTTTGGTGCTATTCATAATAAACAATTTGGTGTCTGCAAGAGCGATCTAGAATAACTTTTGTGAATTATGAATAGTATTATGTGAATCATTCCAGAGATGAGCAGCAGAATAAGTAAAGCTTTTCTCGTAAAGATCAAGTCTGGGTTTTGGAAGACTTATGTTGTTCAAGCGTTGGCTGCATTTTGGATTAAATTTAAACAGGTTCCATAGACAAGGCGTGGCATGCTGTGAAGGAATTTGATGTACTTACTTGACTTTGTTAAAGAGGAACCTGTTCTTAAGAGGCAGTATTCTAATAGGTTTGTGGTGATTAGTTGCTTGTGTTTGATCTTTGTCCCTGATACGTTTTACTACTGGCTTTTGAAGTGAGTATAACCTCTTTGTATTTGACACTAAGCAGCCATCCCAGATTGTTGAGCAGTCGTCTAAATGTGTTTTATATGTGATATGTGGTATCCCGGGACCAAAAAAAAAAAAAAAAGCAACAACTCACAAAACCTCTGGGAGTCATGACTCAGAGGGGTCCACCCCCCCCCCCCACCCCATTTTAGAGTGTCAGGAGTTTAATAGGGCCGAAACACTTGTCTGAAAAATGGGGGGAGGGGGGAGTACGTCCTCTGATGATCTGAAGGAATTGTGTTGTTGTTCCGCTCTCAACAGTAGAGAGTTTCCTGCATGCATAGTATGTGTTCCTTGTGTCTTGATCAATGAAGTGTTTAATTTTGGCTAATTGGTATACTTTTTGCGCTATGAGTTTTGTTAGGCCTTGCGCATGAGAGTTCCAGGTTAGATGTTGGTCAGTAGTAAGACCTAGTGTTTTGTGCTCGCTAATGTTTTCTATCTGTGATGTTTCCGTACAGAGGCGAATTGTTGTTTATTTTGCGCTTTTTTTTTTTTTAGTTTCTGCCCTGTTGTTATGAGCATTGATTTTGTTTTATCAGTATTTAGGTATAATCATGCCATTGTTGTTGCTCAATTTAATTAGATTGTTTAACTCGACATGAAGAGTTGATTCTAAGTTAATACAGTCGTAGTCACTTGTGTGGACTGTGTAATCATCGGCAAAAAGCTAACAAGAAGTGTGTTTAAGATGAAGTGGAAGATCATTAATGTAGATAGCAAAGAGCAACGGGCCTAGAATAGAACCTTACGGAACACCAGCGTCAACTATAGCAGTATTTAATTGTTGAAGAATACTACCTGTTGTCTATCAGAAAGAAATGATGCAATTAATTTTATTGGGTCAGGGTGCAGTCTATAAGTCTTTATTTTTGTTTTTACAAGAAAACCATGGTCAGTCATATCAAATGCCTTTTTAAAGTCGACACAGATGGCAGCACATAGTCTGTCGTCATTTTTGTTTACTAACCATTTTTCTGTCATTTTGGTGAAAGCTGTTTGGCAGGAATGCTTGGGTCTAAAACCTGACTGACTGTCTATGAGTAAATCATTCTCTTGCGTGTAGTAGTAGTAGTAGTAGTAGTAGTAGTAGTAGTAGTAGTAGTAGTAGTAGTAGTAGAGAGAGGGGGAGAAGGAAGAGAGAGAAAAGGAAGAGACAGAAGGAAGAGAGAAAGAGAGAAGGAAGAGAGAGAGAGAAGGAAGAGAGAGAGAAGGAAGAGCGAGAGAAGGAAGAGAGAGAGAGAAGGAAGAGAGAGAGAAGGAAGAGAGAGAGAAGGAAGAGAGAGAAGGAAGAGAGAGAGAAGGAAGAGAGAGAAGGAAGAGAGAGAGAAGGAAGGGAGAGAGAGAGAAGGAAAAGAGAGAAGGAAGAGAGAGGGAAGGAAGAGAGAGAGAAAAGAAAATAACAAGTCTTCATGTACATCCCAGGAGAGAAAGATAAGGCAATGCCAAAACAAATTCATGTACATCTCCAGAGTGAGAGGAAGTAAGGGAGAGAGAGAGCGTGAGAGAGAGAGAGAGAGAGAAAGAGAGGGAGGGAGGGAGTGATGCAAGAGATAGAGGGAGGGAGGGAGTGATGCAAGAGATAGAGTACTACTAGAGAGATAGGAAAAATACCAAACTGTTATCACACAAATCCTTGATTTGCGAGAACAAATAAAGAATGTTAAAAAAATACATAGATAAAAAAAACATACACACATACACACAAAAGTGTCACACGATGACAGCGACAAACATCACTCTTAGGAGTTTGTTTTCACAACTGCACAATGGAGAGTCTTGACAGAACACTCACTGAGTCTGAGACGCTAAAAAAAAAAAGCAAGTATGATTCAGTAATGCTACGGACATATTGTAATTTCTTAGACTGTAATGAGTGTATGAGAATATATGTTTGTTCCATCCATCATCCATCCATCCATCCATCGGCTAAGCAACCACAGCTCAGTACGCCCTGTGACGTCTTGCAAGGCAGCAACAAATTTTCTCCACCTCTCACGGTCTGTAGCCAGTCTTTGTACTGTGCCCCAGCTGTGCTGCATGCTACTCACTTCAGCTTCTACAGTTCTCCGCCAGGTAGCCCGTGGTCGGCCTCTCATTCTTTTTTTCGTTGGGTGTCCATCGTATGAGTAGTAGTAGTAGTAGTAGTAGTAGTAGTAGTAGTTTGTAGTAGTTAGTAGTAGTAGTAGTTAGTAGTAGTTGTAGTTAGTAGTAGTAGTAGTTAGTAGTAGTAGTAGTTAGTAGTAGTATTAGTAGTAGTAGTTAGTAATAGTATAGTAGTAGTTAGTAGTAGTAATAGTAGCAGTAGTAGTTAGTAGTAATAGTAGTAGTAGTAGTTAGTAGTAGTAGTAGTTAGTAGTAGTAGTTAGTAGTAGCAGTTAGTAGTAGTAGTAGTTAGTAATAGTAGTAGTAGTAGTAGTTAGTAGTAGTAGTAGTAGTAGTAGTTAGTAGTAGTAGTAGTAGTTAGTATAGTATTAGTAGTAGTAGTTAATAGTAGTAGTAGTTAGTAGTAGTAGTAGTAGTAGTAGTAGTAGTAGTAGTTAGTAATAGTATTAGTAGTAGTATTTAGTAATAGTATTAGTAATAGTATTTAGTAATAGTATTAGTAGTATTAGTTAGTAGTGGTAGTAGTTAGTAGTAGTAGTAGTAGTTAGTAATAGTATTAGTAGTAGTATTTAGTACTAGTATTAGTAATAGTATTTAGTAATAGTATTAGTAGTAGTAGTTAGTAGTAGTAGTAGTAGTAGTAGTAGTAGTAGTAGTAGTAGTAGTAGTAGTAGTAGAAGAAGAAGAAGAAGAAGAAGTTCTACATATAGAAAACATTTATCACGGTCATTCCTTTCCTCAGACTCAACAGATCTAGTACATCTTTGTTTCCTTTGCTGCCCACGAAAGCCCTAACCAAACTACAGCCGCACAAAGAAGTTGTAGTTGGGCTCCCCTCCTGTCCTTGCCTCCCTGGCTGGCCTCTCATCACCCATCTCACACCTGTATCCTCGCTTACATCCAGTAAACTTATTGGCTGTACGCTGCATCTGTTGAACGAATTAGCTTGAACTGGTGTTTACGACACGTGATTCCCGTAAATTCGCTTTACACGTAGTCGTAACGTAACACGGGACCGGAATCTTGTCATAAAAGTTGATACATGTGGCACGATTTATTACGAATTAAGATATATTACAGCTGTAATTCTGAGCATCTACTGAATCATCAGTTCCTAGTCTGGGGTCTGCACAGCATCATTCCGGCGTCCCTTTAGCAAGACTATTTAACGGGAAATACGTGAAGGTGCTTAATTTATTACCAAGGGACCGAAAAGTGCAGGGGAGGCGAGGTAGGGGGCGGGCTGGCAGGCGGTGAATTGTAACCGTCATAAGGTCTGAAGAAAGCTGGGATCCACTACCCTACTTAGCGCCTGATAAAAGCCGCCATGAGTTCTCCTCTATCTCTGAGAATTATCTGATGGCCCATCCTGGGCAAAAATAAATATGGTCATTAAGCAGAAAGGAACAAGTCACTATTTTCCGTCTCCGAACAAGACACAGCCGACTCTGAAGTCATATGTATACAAAGTTTAAGGTTTGTACTACTAATCTTAAGACATTGTGGACAGGTGGACAGAGTATATCGGTGAGCTATATGGAGGAGAAAGACCAGAATTAACACTAGATACTGAAAACTGTGATGGACAACCAATACTTGAAGATGAAATCATAGATGCCATCAAACACATGAAGAAAGGAAAAGCGACTGGCCCTGATAATATAACAATAGAAGAAATAGAGGCACTAGAGGAGACAGGAATAAAAATAATAACCAAGTTACTGAACGACATTTACAACAGTGGTTATATTCCCAATGACCTGATTAAATCTACGTTTATAGCACTATCAAAGAAACCAGGTGCAAAGGAATGTGATGACCACCGGACTATCAGCCTCTCATGTCACATAACGAAGCTACTTCTGAGAATCATTATGAGAAGAACAAGGAAAAAGATAAAAATGGAAATAGCGGATGAACAGGTTGGATTTGTTGAAAGAAAGGGAGAACACACAATGCCATTTATGCTTTACGAACACTAACAGAAAGAGCTTTGGACAAGGTGAAACATAGTGAAATTATTAAAATGCTTGAAGACATCAATATAGACGGCAAAGACCTGAGGATTGTAAAACATCTATACTGGCAGCAAGAAGCAGCAGTTCGAGTTGAAAATAGAACTTGAAAATATCAACCTATAAAACAAATTGTGCGACAAGGATGTGTACTATCTCCAGACCTTTTTTCTCTGTACAGCGAGAACATTCTAAGAACGATCATCACAGAACCAGGCATAAAAATTGGAGGATACAATATTAACAACCTTCGGTAATGCTGACGACACAGTAATGATAGCTGAGAACTAACAAGACCTGCAAAATCTCTTGGATAAAGTAGCCAAAGAAAGTGAACAGAAAGGCCTTACTTTGAACATCAAAAAGACAGAGACTATGATTATATCTAAGAAACAGAATTCACCAGCATGGAGTATAAAATTAAATGGAACTATTCTAAAGCAGGTGCAGAAACTCAAATACCTTGGAGCAGTAATAACTTCAGATGGGAAATGCAGAACAGAAACTAGGAACAGAATAGGCCAAGCAAAGACTGCATTTCAGAGAATGAGAAACATATTAACCAACACATCCTTATCAATGAATGTTAGAAAACGAGTCCTAAAATGCTATATTGAACCTATCTTGTTATATGGAAGTGAATCATGGACAATAGGCAAGTCTGCACAAAAATCATTGGAAGCAGCAGAAATGTGGTTTATTAGAAGAATGCTGCGAATCCCCTGGACAGCAAAAATAACTAATGAAGAATGTATGAGAATAGCTGGAGAGACAAAAAAACCTTGTCAAAAAGATAAGAGAGAGACAATGTACTTTCATAGGACATGCAATGAGAAGAGGGGGCATTGAAAATATTATAACAACAGGAAAAATAGAAGGAAGAAGATCAAGAGGAAGACCAAGAGAAATGATACTGGACAGTCTGACGGGATGGTGTGAGAGGAGATCACCAACTGAACTGATGGCCTGCATGAAGGATCGGGTACTCTGGAGAAGCATACTAGCCAACGCCAGTCGGCACGGCGCATGATGATGATGATGATGACTACTAATCTGTGTACATGTGCCTAGGTGCCCCAAACTGTGGAACATATCCTCCAAAACTGCACTAACTATGAGACACTGAGAAATAGTTACTGGCCCAGTGAAACCACTAAAGAAGATAATCTCTACGGTTCCATACATGAGTTACAAAAAACAGTGAAATTTATCCAAGAGACAGGACTGCAGATACAGACAGACACTGCGAACGAAGAAGAAGAAGAAGAAGAAGAAGAATATAGTCATTTATTATTTTCCAGCAGCGGCCCTTATATCATATACATTTCCTCAGGACCGACCGTGAGGACGAGGCTAGGCGGTTGCCGGTCCTGCTGGGGTACATGGTTCGAGTCAGGGCCATTCTCTTGCAACCTTTCTCTCACGTCAAGGTCTCATTATTGTTCTTTCTCTCACGTCAAGGTCTCATTATTGTTCTTTCTCTCACGTCAAGGTCTCATTATTGTTCTTTCTCTCACGTCAAGGTCTCATTATTGTTCTTTCTCTCACGTCAAGGTCTCATTATTGTTCTTTCTCTTACGTCAGTATCTATAATTTTTCTTTCTCTCACGTCAATGTCTACTATTTTTCTTTCTCTCACGTCAGTGTCTACTATTTTTCTTTCTCTCACGTCAATGTCTGCTATTTTTCTTTCTCTCACGTCAAGGTCTCATTATTGTTCTTTCTCTCACGTCAAGGTCTCATTATTGTTCTTTCTCTTACGTCAGTATCTATAATTTTTCTTTCTCTCACGTCAATGTCTACTATTTTTCTTTCTCTCACGTCAATGTCTACTATTTTTCTTTCTCTCACGTCAAGGTCTCATTATTGTTCTTTCTCTTACGTCAGTATCTATAATTTTTCTTTCTCTCACGTCAATGTCTACTATTTTTCTTTCTCTCACATCAAGGTCTCATTATTGTTCTTTCTCTCACATCAAGGTCTCACTATTGTTCTTTCTCTTACGTCAGTATCTATAATTTTTCTTTCTCTCACGTCAGTGTCTACTATTTTTTTTTCTTTCACGTCAGTGTCTACTATTTTTCTTTCTGTCATGTCTATATCGGGACGTGTCCAAGTCGGCAATCAAGACAGGAACGTTACGTCTAGGTCAGGTCACAGGAATAATAACACGTTAAGACTGATACAGACATCTGATTTCTGCGGACAGCTGTTATTGTTGTTATTGTTGCTGTTGTTGTTGTTGCTGTTGTTGAAGAAAAACTGAGCTGGTTCTAGTGTACGCCGAGGACGCTGAATGAGGCATCGGTCAGCAACCCATCCCTTGCGATCTGAGCACGGTCAGCAACCCATCCCTTGCTATCTGAGCACAGTCAGCAACCCATCCCTTGCGATCTGAGCACGGTCAGCAACCCATCCCTTGCGATCTGAGGACGGTCAGCAACTCATCCCTTGAGATCTGAGCACAGTCAGCAACCCATCCCTTGAGATCTGAGCACGATCAGCAACCCATCCCTTGAGATCTGAGCACGGTCAGCAACCCATCCCTTGAGATCTGAGCACGGTCAGCAACTCATCCCTTGAGATCTGAGCATGATCAGCAACTCATCCCTTGAGATCTGAGCACGATCAGCAACCCATCCCTTGCTATCTGAGCACGGTCATCAACCCATCCCTTGCTATCTGAGCACGATCAGCAACTCATCCCTTGAGATCTGAGCACGGTCAGCAACCCATCCCTTGAGATCTGAGCACGGTCAGCAACCCATCCCTTGAGATCTGAGCACGATCAGCAACCCATCCCTTGAGATCTGAGCACGATCAGCAACTCATCCCTTGAGATCTGAGCACGATCAGCAACTCATCCCTTGAGATCTGAGCACGATCAGCAACTCATCCCTTGAGATCTGAGCACGGTCAGCAACCCATCCCTTGAGATCTGAGCACGGTCAGCAACTCATCCCTTGAGATCTGAGCACGATCAGCAACCCATCCCTTGAGATCTGAGCACGGTCAGCAACCCATCCCTTGAGATCTGAGCACGATCAGCAACCCATCCCTTGAGATCTGAGCACGATCAGCAACTCATCCCTTGAGATCTGAGCACGGTCAGCAACCCATCCCTTGAGATCTGAGCACGGTCAGCAACCCATCCCTTGAGATCTGAGCACGGTCAGCAACCCATCCCTTGAGATCTGAGCAGGCGAATCATGGCCAACCAAGACCCAGTTCTGCACCTGGAAACAGACGACTGTTCGGCGAAGAGAACTGGGGTCGCAGTGGGAAAACGAACCCGGTCCCAAAATTGAGTCGAGTCGAAGTTGGATATGTAAGACAGACAAGGGGGATAACTGCGACACAAAGCAACCAACTTCATTTTTGAGGGCGAACAAAGAAGAAGAAGCAGAAGAAGAAGAAGAAGTATTGCATGCTAAGGCTGAATAATTTAGTAATCTGCAGTTCCTGCGTGGAGTCTTGTAGGGAGTATGTTAAGGGCGAAGTGCTAATTATAGAAGGTCCCTTGGTTCACACCCCTCCCCCCTCCTCAAAGCAACTAAAAATGGGTACCAGAGAAATCTGGGAAGGTAAGCTACGATCAGGTGTGATATCGACCTCCCCCCAATCACACTTTCATGTCCCGAAGGTCTCGGAAATACGGGCCTAACACCGTACCCTAAGACGCCATAATGGAAATGAGGATTTTACCTGTATGTTATAAGAATACAAGCATGTACATTATATGTACACAGTTGTACACATGTCGTCCACGAGTACATGACTTTGCGCCAGCACTCGGTAATGGCTGTTGTGTGGGAGAAGCAAGGTAAGCGGTTATTTTTATTTCGTAGAATGTGGTTTATTTATCAGCTGCTGATTAAGTTCGGCTGGAGAGAAGCCAGAGATATGCGCTATCGTTAAGGCAGAATTATGATTATTTGATGAGTATTTGGACATACTCACCAAAATCACCAAAAAACCATAGAAAACAAGCTGAATTCTTTCCAGACTAAATGTTCTCGAAGAATTAGAAGAATATTTGGCCAAACACCATAAGAAATAATATCTTGTTGGTAGAAATGCAGATGAAGCCACTGACAGCAATTATTGAGGAAAGACGCTGGCGATGGTTGGGACATGTGCTCCGGATGACTGACAACTCACTACCAAAAATAGCACTAAGATGGACACCACAGGGGAGCAGAAGAGACACGGAGAAGAACAACAGAAAGGATGTTGAGCAATAGAGGGCTCACCTGGGAAAGAGCGGTAAAAAAGCAAAGGACAGGCATTTGTGGAAAACCCTTGCGGAAGCCCCATGTGCTCTGGGCACTTAAGGTTCAGAGAGAGAGAGAGAGAGAGAGAGTGAGAGAAAGAGAGAGATATTTGGACATACTGCTTTGTAATTATGTCTCATATAATGAATTGAGTTTTATTGAAATTTCGTGCAAATTTTGTATGTATTTAGGGGTCGCCTGAGACAGGTATGTGATTGTATGAATAATGCATGCACCATGTGTCCAGCGCGAGATGGCTGATGAGAATATGCAGAATAAGCTTACCAGAGCGTCTGGGAAGGAGAAAGGAGGAATCGTTCGTTATTTTCTCTTAAAACTGCATCATGATGATGATGACCATCTTTGTAACACGAAGATCTTAAGCGTGGCCAAGTACGATGCTAGACGTGGCCAAGTACGATGCTAGATGTGGCCAAGTACGATGCTAGACGTGGCCGAGTACGATGCTAGACGTGGCCAAGTACGATGCTAGACGTGGCCAAGTACGATGCTAGACGTGGCCAAGTACGATGCTAGATGTGGCCAAGTACGATGCTAGACGTGGACAAGTACTATGCTAGACGTGGCCAAGTACGATGCTAGACGTGGACAAGTACGATGCTAGACGTGGACAAGTACGATGCTAGACGTGGACAAGTACTATGCTAGACGTGGCTAAGTACGATGCTAGACGTGGACGAGTTTACTTAACCTGTACTTACTACGGGTAATGCTCCAAGTGTACAATTTTTACAAACAGGAAACAACAAACCTTTCGTTCAGTACAGTAATAGAACACAGGTCTAATCATACAACAGAGCACAGGTCTAATCATACAACAGAGCACATATCTAATTATACATCAGGGCACAGATCTAATCTACTACAGAATATAGATATAATCATACAACAGAACACAGATCTACTCATAGAACAGTACACATATCTAATCATACTCAGAACATAGATCTAATCACACAACACTTTGTTCCACTACTTTAAAGCTCGCAAGTGAAGTGGAAGTCTGTTATGATTTCTCTTCTTCTTTTCTTCTCTGTCATGTTTCCTTTTCCTCTTGGGACCATTAAAGATTGACAAGCCTAGGTGATGAGGCAGGAGTTTTCGTTCCATGTCAGCCAGACAACATCTTCAAGATCCCCGCGGCATCGGCTGCAAAGAACACTAGCCCGAAGTTCCACGGAGACTGAAGAAGTAGTCAGCCAGGCAGGAAAGAGACCATGAATGAGTGGATTCGGCGGTGGGCAACCCAACAAAGTCGCACTGGACTCCGTCCGGTTATCGTGGGAAGCGCTCGTCAAGGAAAAACGACGCGACAAGCACAAGAGTGTATAGGACCTGCAACCTGCTGATGTATTTGTTGGTTCTAAAGTGTTCAGTTCTCGCGTGGAAGATTGTAATCCCCGTTATGACTGTTGATGTAAGATCTGTACTCAGGTCGGATTACTGAAGTTTCAGCCGAGAGTAAAGAATCGTGCAGGTGAAATGTGGAGAGTGTTTTTTTTTTTCCCTGCCCGCCAGCTGAAAGTGATGCTTGTGTTTACCAGCCCGACAGACATGCACATGCCGAAGTGTTTTGTGGGAAATACCGTCTTTGCCAAAATAAAGGTCAGCAGACGAGCTCTGAATAAGAAGACACATACTAACAGCTGTTTATATGGAGGAGTTAAATGCTTCATTTAGCTTAAGTTCAGACAGACAGACAGACAGGCAGACAGACAGGCAAGCAGACAGATAGATATTTATTTGACAGACAGACATACAGACAGGTAGGTAGGCAGGTAGATAGGCAGGTAGGCAGGCATGTAGGTAGGCAGGTAGGTAGGTAGACAGGCAAGTAAGTAGGTTGGTAGGTAGACGGGTAGGTATGTATGTGAGTAGGTGAGTAGGCAGGCAAACAGGCAGGTAGGTAAGTAGGCAGGCAGGGAGGGAGGAAGGTAGGCAGACAGGCAGGTAGGTAGGTAGATAGGTATGTAGGCAGGTAGGCAGGCAGGTAGATAGGTAGGCAGGCAGGTAGGTAGGTAGGTAGGCAGGCAGATAGGCGGGCAGGTAGGTAGGTAGGTAGGTAGGTAGGTAGGTAGGTAGGCAGGTAGGTAGGTAGGTAGGTAGGTGAGTGGGTAGAGCAAGATTCTACCAAGATCAAAATAAGATTCCTGGCTGACTTCGTTCAAGTGAAAGCCTTTTTTACCAATCCCTTTCGTAACTGTATGGTCTAACAATCCCCTTCCTAACTGTATGGTCTAACAACCCCCTTCCTAACTGTATGGTCTAACAATCCACTTCCTAACTGTATGGTCTAACAACCCCCTTCCTAACTGTATGGTCTAACAATCCCCTTCCTAACTGTATGGTCTAACAACCCCCTTCCTAACTGTATGGTCTAACAATCCACTTCCTAACTGTATGGTCTAACAACCCCCTTCCTAACTGTATGGTCTAACAATCCACTTCCTAACTGTATGGTCTATCACTGAATTCTGACAATTACGCTTTGTGGAGCTAGATTTGTCAAATCAAACCAAGTGGATGCTATAAACGCTCTGGTATCGTTTCATGAAGCGCGTTAACAACGAACCACTGGATGGTTTCTTGAAAAGACGTGATATAATTCGTGTACTGTATTCTGTATACTTAAGATAAACCCCTCTTAAGTTTCGCTATGGATTTGTTGCATTTAATATTTGTTTTAAATGATACTGAACATAGTGTGTTGATAATAAAATTCTTTTGAATGGCTTCGCGGGGATAAGCTTTCGAAAAACAAAGGATAACCTCACACGGTTTTTCTGCATCCCACAGTTCCTCGTTGTCTTGATACAGTCTGTCATTGTCCTGTTTTATTTATATAGCACGTCCTGTAAATATAAATGATCTTTTCTCCCTCCCTCCCGTGCTATCGACACGGCCGTAGGCCCTGCAGACAAGTTACCCGGATCACATGAATCCAAATATAAGGTGTCCTGTCTCTCAGACCAGAGACACATTCCTGTATGGTAAGTCGCGAGTCGCTACCTGCAAGTCTAAAGTCAAGTCTCAAGTCCTTGCAAGCAGCCTCAGGTCAAGTCTCAAGTCTATAAACCAAACAGATGGCGCAACCACGTGTTGTAGCTGTGTATTTGTGCAAATTTGGTACACATGCATAGACTGAAATAGTATTTTTCCGAGAAATAAGGTTTTCTATCACAATATGTAATATTTGCTAACGAACCTCTTGTAAGAGTTATGTAATAAACACTGGCAACTTAACAATAAAACTCTTTTCCGCATTTAAAATAAAATAGTATTTTCAGAGATAATACGTCAACTCTCTGATAGAGATAACATGACAAATCTCTGACAGAGATAACACGTCCAACTCTCTGACAGAGATAACACGTCATCTCTCTGACAGAGATAACACGTCATCTCTCTGACAGAGGTAAGACGTCAACTCTCTAACAGAGATAACACGTCAACTCACTGACAGAGATAACACATCAACTCTCTAACAGAGATAACACGTCAACTCACTGACAGAGATAACACGTCAATTCTCTGACAGAGATAACACGTCCAACTCTCTGACATAGATAACACGTAAAACTCTCTAACAGATATAACGCGCCCAACTGTCTGACAGAGATAACACGTCAACTCTCTGACAGAGATAACACGTCAACTCTCTGACAGAAATAACACGTCAACTGTCTGACAGAGATAACACGACCAACTCTCTGACAGAAATAACACGTCAATTCTGTGACAGAAATAACACGTCAATCTCCGACAGAGATAATGCGTCCAACTCTCTGACAGAGATAACACGTCAACTCTCTGACAGAAATAACACGTCAACTCTCTGACAGAGATAATGCGTCCAACTCTCTGACAGAGATAATACGTCAACTCTCTGACAGAAATAACACGTCAACTCTCTGACAGAGATAATATGTCAACTCTCTAACAGAGATAACACGTCAACTCACTGACAGAGATAACACATCAACTCTCTAACAGAGATAACACGTCAACTCACTGACAGAGATAACACGTCAATTCTCTGACAGAGATAACACGTCCAACTCTGACATAGATAACACGTAAAACTCTCTAACAGATATAACGCGCCCAACTGTCTGACAGAGATAACACGTCAACTCTCTGACAGAGATAACACGTCAACTCTCTGACAGAAATAACACGTCAACTGTCTGACAGAGATAACACGACCAACTCTCTGACAGAAATAACACGTCAATTCTGTGACAGAAATAACACGTCAATCTCCGACAGAGATAATGCGTCCAACTCTCTGACAGAGATAACACGTCAACTCTCTGACAGAAATAACACGTCAACTCTCTGACAGAGATAATGCGTCCAACTCTCTGACAGAGATAATACGTCAACTCTCTGACAGAAATAACACGTCAACTCTCTGACAGAGATAATATGTCCAACTCTCTGATAGAGATAACACGTCAACTCTCTGACAGAAATAACACGTCAACTCTCTGACAGATAATACGTCCAACTCTCTGACAGAGATAACACGTCAACTCTCTGACAGAAATTACACGTCAACTCTCTGACAGAGATAACACGTCAACTCTGTGACAGAAATAATACGTCAACTCTCTGACAGAAATAACACGTCAACTCTCTGACTGAGATAACACGCCAACTCACTGACAGAGATAACACGACCAACTCTCTAACAGAGATAACAACGTACAACTCTCTAACAGAGATAACGCGTCCAACTCTCTAATAGAGATAACACGTCAACTCTCTAACAGAGATAACACGTCAACTCTCTAACAGAGATAACACGTCAACTCTCTAACAGAGATAACACGTCCAACTCTCTAACAGAGATAACACGTCAACTCTCTAACAGAGATAACAACGTCCAACTCTCTAACAGAGATAACACGTCCAACTCTCTAACAGAGATAACACGTCCAATTCTCTAACAGAGATAACACGTCAACTCTCTAACAGAGATAACGCGTCCAACTCTCTAACAGAGATAACACGTCAACTCTCTAACAGAGATAACACGTCCAACTCTCTAACAGAGATAACACGTCCAACTCTCTAACAGAGATAACACGTCCAACTCTCTAACAGAGATAACACGTCCAACTCTCTAACAGAGATAACACGTCAACTCTCTAACAGAGATAACACGTCAACTCTCTAACAGAGATAACACGTCCAACTCTCTAACAGAGATAACACGTCCAACTCTCTAACAGAGATAACACGTAAACTCTCTAACAGAGATAACACGTCAACTCTCTGACAACAAAAGCTGCTGACACCTATAAGGCCCTCGGAAGTGATTTATAAAACTAGAGAAACCTAGTTATGTGATAGTTAACATACACAGCGAACGCTACTAGAGCGCAAATAAAAAAGTGTTGAGTTTCAGCAGCAAGTAATGAACACACAGAAGCAGGGACAACGAAACGAAATTTAGAAAGACTATAAAGTCCTGACTGAAAGATAAAGATCTGAAGTTAAAAGGATAATGGGTACTAAAACTAACCAGCGCGGACATGCCAGCCAATAAAAAGAAATAAAAGATTCTCAGCTCATCTATATAGTGCTAATTCCAGAATGTAATAACTTCTATATAACCGATCTCACACCACGTTAACAGTTAACAGTATCGATAGAAGCACATGAGACCTCCCCCCCCCCCCCCCCAACAGTTTGAAAATCGTTGCACAAATCCTATTATCTCTCGAAACCTCTTTCTCTCTTTACAAGACACGTGTGATAATGTGGGCACGAGCAGTGACGTGTCAACGGCTAGTGATATAAATCGTTCACTTTTATGACGCCCTTTTGTTTCCCATTACCAGCTGTAAACATCGATCTTGTTACAGACATCCTTGCCCTGTCTGGAGCAAGCAGACTGTTACACAACGTGTAGTCATGCAGCAGGTAACACCAAAGCGCGCAGTAGTTTCCAGTTTACATATGACCGATAGCAAACGAGAATGATAGTATGAGCACAGACTCCAGCTGACCGCTGATTATACTTACACTGGATCGAGCAGACATCATCGCTGCTGTATGAGAAGCTGGGTCAAACAAAGGACTTGACTGACAAGTATGAAACGGCGTCGATGTCAAGAATGAAGGAGCTGGAGGAAAACTTGAGGTGGTTAAAAAATGAAGATTCATCAAGGGCTCCAGACTGATGGTCAGCCAACAAAGAGCGGGTGTCATCAGCTGAATGTAGACTACAAGTCTTTTATAGGCCGGTGTTAAGATGGCAAGATGAAGGAAGATAACAGATGTAATATTGCTGACTGGATTCACATGTGAACATGTCACAACTTGGACATTCAACAACAATGGTTGTAGAATATAATCTCACAGGCAACCCAGGTTCAACAAGTCCACAGTGGTACTACATATAGTAGTTTTAGCATATTTTCTATAAATAGGAAACAACGTGGCTTTCGTACTGTGAAGTAACATAACACAGTTCTGTAGGAATAGACCTCGAAAAAATTGTCGATAGCACTTTTAGATGTGAGATAAATAAAAATCACAAGAGAATTACCTGGGATTCGAACCACGGACCTTGGTAGGACGAGCAGCCGTCTAGCCACGAGAGAACAGCGCACTAACGAACTGCGCTATCTAGCAGCCCCTTATTTTGAACACATCCTCGTACGATTTAAACAAAAGTTTAATGGCGATACATGTGATGATGATGGATCTGTGGAAATGCAGCTGATGATGGCGATATTCAATATTCCAAATTAACGATGGAACACGAGATAACATGAATATAATGGCAACAAACAACATAGGCCAGCGGTTCCACCACAAAACACACAAAGCAGGAGACATTGTCTTGTCTCTTTGACTCTAGCTAAGTTATGGTTAGCACAAACAATACATCTCGCTTCTCTCTCTCTCTCTGAACCTTAAGTGCCCAGGGCACATGGGGCTTCCGCAAGGGTTTTCCACAAACGCCTGTCCTTCGCCTTTTTTTCTGCTCTTGCCCAGGTGAGCCCTCTATTGCTCAACATCCTTTCTGTTGTTCTTCTCCATGTCTCTTTTGGTCTACCCTTACTTCTGTTCCCCTGTGGTGTCCATCTTAGTGCTATTTTTGGTAGTGAGTTGTCAGTCATTCGGAGCACATGTCCCAACCATCGCCAGCGTCTTTCCTCAATAATTGTTGTCAGTGGTTTCATCTGCATTTCTGCTAACAAGATGTTATTTCTTATGGTGTTTGGCCAAAATACATCTCGCTTCTAGTACCAGTATAATATTGTAGGTTTGTGAATCATATATTTCTGACTAAAGAAGATGTTCTTGATTAAAACCGACTTTATCTTCACAGACATCCAGATTTCTGTTGTTTAGATTAGGTTTCACAAAACTTTACCACTTCACTAAATCAAGTCCTATGAAACGTTCACTGAATTCGTTTATTTAATTCTCACAAATAAGTTCAAGATGTATTGTTGATAATATCACTTGGATTGAATCACTTAATCATTTGTTCACAATATCAGACTCTATCATATTCTACATGCTGCAAGTTTTCAGCTTCAAAATACTCTGCACATGATACGAGGACAATTCTAGACTCTGTACTATATTCCATCTGCAACACGTGGTCAACTAGTTTCTCGTCTAAAACCACTGTACTCAAAGTTTCAAAAGTGTCAGTTCTTCTTAATCACTTGAATCACTCGAAATCCATCTTCCGTCTAACACTACTTCTGATTTTATATTGTCTCGTCCTCTTTCTTCTCTTGTTTGTCTTCTGATTTCTTCTGCCGTCTCTCAATCGCAGTGTACTAACGAGCAAAGTCTACTTGCATCTTCTCTGATTGTCTATCCTGCTGTTCCTCTCTTGTCTGGACCGGTCTCTTTTCACTGACCGTCCTTGTTCCTCCGTCTTCGGGCCCCGTGCTCCGTCTACTCTCTCCTTCTTCGTCCTAGATTGTCTATTTCTCCGTCTTCGGGCTCCGTACTCCGTCTCCTCTCTCCTTCTTCGTCCTAGATTGTCTGTTTCTCCGTCTTCGGGCCCCGTGCTCCGTCTACTCTCTCCTTCTTCGTCCTAGATTGTCTGTTTCTCCGTATTCGGGCCCGTACTCCGTCTCCTCTCTCCTTCTTCGTCCTAGATTGTCTGTTTCTCCGTATTCGGGCCCGTACTCCGTCTCCTCTCTCCTTCTTCGTCCTAGATTGTCTGTTTCTCCGTCTTCGGGCCCCCTCCTCAATCTTCTCTCTCTTTCTTCGTCCTAGATTGTCTGTTTCTCCGTATTCGGGCCTCCTCCTCAATCTCCTCTCTCCTTCTTCGTCCTAGATTGTCTGTTTCTCCGTCTTCGGGCCCCCTCATCAATCTCCTCTCTCCTTCTTCGTCCTAGATTGTCTGTTTCTCCGTCTTCGGGCCCCCTCCTCAATCTCCTCTCTCCTTCTTCGTCCTAGATTGTCTGTTTCTCCGTCTTCAGGCCCCATACTCCGTCTCCTCTCTCTTTCTTCGTCCTAGATTGTCTGTTTCTCCGTCTTCGGGCCCCCTCCTCAATCTCCTCTCTCCTCTACTTCCGTACTTCTGGGTCCTTCTTCGTTCCTCCTGTCTCTCCGCTCACCTTTTTTATCTTCTTCTCTATCTTTGGCCTGTTGTGCTCCACTTGATAGCTTGTTTTGGTATTCTCTGATTGTTTCTTCTCATCACATGGCTTACATATGTCCATCTTCTTTTTCTGATCACCCATGAGACAGGTTGTTGCTTGCTCATCTGTCTTATATCTATGTTGTTCTTGAATTCGTTCCAGTTTATACCAAGTATTTTCCTTAGGCACTTGTTTTCAAAATAGTCTAATTTCTTGTCTATTTCTTTAGTTGATTTCCAGCTTTCACATGCATAAATGAGGGTGGATATCACATTTGAATTGAATAATCTTAACTTGGTTTTTGTGCTTATAACTTTTGAATTCCATATGTTCTCAAAATTTTGGAAGGACAATGCTGCTTTTGCAATTTTAATTCTAACTTTCTTCTTGGTGTCACCATCCTGGTCTATGTAGCCGCCAAAGTATGCAAATAGTTTACTTCATCAACAACTGTTCCTTCTACGTGTATTTTTCCTTCTTGATTAATGAGAAATTTCATTATTTGTTTTGTCTTTGTTAATGTCAAGAGCTATTTTGCTAGCCAAGGAAAACAAGGAATCTGTTTTTTTCCTGCATTGATTTCACATTGTCACTGATAAGAGTTATGTCATCTGCAAAATCAAGATCTTCTATTTGGGTCCAATGTACCCAATCAATGCCGATTTTACCTGTACAACATCTTTTCATTATAAAGTCTATGGCAATTCCAAAAAGCAATGGAGATAATATACATTCTTCTTCTGTCTTGACTGCACAAACATATCCATTGTAGAGATCTCTAATGATGTTAACAGTTTTAGATGGTATTCAATATAGTCTTAAAATTCTCCACAAAATCTCTGTGTATGCTATGAAATGCTTTTTTTAAAAGTCTATGAACTTCAGGATTAATGGTTTCTGCTTTTCAATATGTTCTTCAAGGATTATTCTTAGAGTAAAGATCTGGTCTAGACAGCCTATTCTTCTCTCCTTGCAGTATCCACTACATCCTTAATTCTATTCAGAATCACTTTAAAAAACACCTTTGAGACAACTGATAGTAAGGTTACCACCCTCCAGTTATTTGCAGTCACCGAGGTTATCTTTTTTGTGTGGGTATTTTAACAATGATTACCTTTTTCCATTTAGAAGGGACTTTTTTTCTTCTTTCCAAATTTTATTAAGCATTCTTTGTAGTTAGCTCATGTTATCACTGTTAAAAGCTTTTAACATTTCGAATGTTATCTCATCTTCACCTGCAGCTGTGTTGCTAGCCATTAGATTCACTGCTGTTGCAGTTTCATTAAGTGTAATTTCGTCTAAGTTGACATTTAGTTGTGGGACTGGTAAATCGGTTTCAAGATTTATTAATTCATTTGGGTGTGGTCGATTAAGTATTTATTGGAAGTGTTTGCCCATCTTTCCTTTTGGTCTTTACTTGATGTTAATAGGCTGCCTGTTTTGCTAAAGTCTGGGCTTTCTCTGGAGGTAATAGCACCTGTTAGCTTCTTCTGTATGTTATACAGAGTTTTGCTGTCTCCAATTTTTGCTGCATTTTCTGCTTCTTTTGCCATATATTCTCTTTTGTTTCTTGTAGCTGAACTTTTTACTTTATTGTCTAGTTCTTTGTATGTTGCTTTTGCCAAAACTTTTCCAAGATCTGTCTTTACATTCAACAAGGCTAATTTGGCTGCTCATCTTTCATGTATGTATTTCCATGTGTTATCTGATATCCATGCTTTTCTACTTGTTGACTGAAGTCCAGCACTTGCTTTTGCTGCCGGGATTATGGCTGTGCTGTATGAATTCCATAAATCATTTATATCTGTCTCGTCTACCTCTTTGAGTGCTGCGAAATGTTTGGTAAGTTCTAGATTGAAATCACTGTTGGTATTTTCTTCTTTTAGACTATGACAGTTTATCTTTCTGAGTATTGATTTCTTGTGTTGGCTTTTCAGTTTAAGCCGTATCTTCCCTATACACAGATTGTGATCACTGTTGACATCTACACCCCTATATACTCTTACATCTATCAGAGATATTCTGAATTGTTTTCTAATACAAAAAATGATCTATCTGGTTTCTGGTTCTATCATCTGGAGATATCCATGTTGTTTTATGTATTTCTTTTGTATACCACTGAAGAAATCGGTGAGCATCAGGAGATTGGGTTCATTTCTCTCCCCCTCCCCCTCCCCCACACCCACACACACACACCCACCCACAACTTTTCCTGTCCACATTCTTTCTCTCGTCGTTTAAATGGAGGGTGGGGTGGGTGTGGAGGGACACACACACACACACACACACACACACACACACACACACACACACACACACACACACACACCTGTCCTGGTTCCCCACATCTCAGAAATGTTATGCCCTCTTTCTTTGTTGGGTAATATGCCGGCGTGTTCTTTTTCCTGAATCAGTCCTGAACAGATTTCACAGAACTTCCAGCACTGCAGACCACAACGCTCAGCAAATCTCCTCAAAGAACGCGCTGGCCGAGACTTCGCTGACCTCGCCATAGCTTCTATAACGTTGTCAGTCTAAGCATAACAGAAACGACAACTGCGGTAAAACTGGTTCTGGTAATGAAAATAGTTCGGTGTATGGTTCAGCTTTAGGAAAAAAAAAAAACCATATAGAAAGATGAAGAAAGTGGAGAGAAACAAGAATGGCAGAAAGCAAGATGAGTACATATAAATGAAGGCCGTGCAACAATCCAATATTTCGGCAAAAGCCTTTTTCAAGGATCACACACAAAAAAAACAACACAAGAGATACACGAGAAGTGAATGAATAATATATAAACTTAGCTTTGTTTTACCTCTTCCTTTGATTCATTTTTTACATACATACATACATATATACATACATACATACATACATACATACATACATACATACATACATACATACATAGACACATACATACATACATACATACGCACATACATACACAAGACACACAGAGACACAATCACATACACACATACATACACACATACATAAACACATCCATACACACATACTCACATACACACATACACGCATACAGACACATACATACATACGCAGACAGACAAAGATAGATAGACAGATAGATAGATCGATAGATAGATAGATCGATAGATAGACAGGCAGACAGATAGATAGATAGATAGATAGATAGATAGATAGATAGATAGATAGATAGATAGATAGATAGATAGATAGATAGATAGATAGATAGATAGATAGATAGATAGATAGATAGATAGATAGATAGATTATTACTTTATTCATTAAATGAAAAACGACTCTCACATGTTAATCTCATTCAAGATAATGTGGCCATGACAAAATTAAAAAAATATATATGTATGTATGTATGCCAAATTCTCTGGCGACCAAGGACAAAATGGCCAGTCATGGGAAGAAATCACGTGACATGTGAACGACACATGTAACAAAAGACAGCTAAGGAAAAGATATGCAGAGACAGACTTGCTGCATTCAAGATCTGGGAAATTGCGTTCCAATATTAAGGAGATGGAAATGGGAGACGTACGAGGGAGGGCAAGAGTAGTTTGAGTGAGTAAATGAGGAAGAGTGGAAGGGAATAAGAGCGACTGAGACGGGGAAAGAAAGGAAGGGAGATGTAAAGGAGAGGACAGAATGATAAAGAGAGAGGAGGGGGGAATGAGGGAGAGGAAGACAGCGAGAGAACAAGGACAAGGAGGGAAGAGAGAGAGTGAACAGGGAGAAAGTAGGACAGAAGCAAAGAGAGGGGAGAGAGAAGGGGAAGAGAGAAAGTAGGAAAGAGGTAGAGAGAGACAGAGAGATGGAGAAGAGGGACAGAGAGGTGGAGAAGAGAGACAGAGAAAGACGGGGACGAGAGACAGAATGGGGAAGAGAGACAGAGAGGTAGAGAAAGACGGGGAAGAGAGACAGAGAGGTGGGGAAGAGAAATAGAGAAGTGAGGAAGAGAGACAGAGAGGTAGAGAAAGACGGAGAAGAGAGACAGAGAGGTAGAGAAAGACGGGGAAGAGAGACAGAGAGGTGGGGAAGAGAAATAGAGAAGTGAGGAAGAGAGACAGAGAGAAAGAGAAAGACGGAGAAGAAAGACAGAAGTGGGGAAGAGAGACAGAGAGGTAGAGAAAGACGGGGAAGAGAGACAGAGAGGTGGGGAAGAGAAATAGAGAAGTGAGTAAGAGAGACAGAGAGAAAGAGAAAGACAGAGAAGAAAGACAGAAGTGGGGAAGAGAGACAGAGAAGTGGGAAAGAGAGAGACAGAGAGGTGGGGAAGAGAGACAGAGAACATAGGGAGTTGTTTAATGCAGGGACGAAGAAGAGTGACAATAAACAAATTCTCACGAAACTTAACACCGCGACTTAAGGCGGCTATAGTTCTCCCAGGCATGCTCTGCTTGTATCACGCATCACGTAAATAAATACAGCCATCATCACAGCAACATCTGTAATCTGTAATAAGAGTCAGGCATTCCTATATGTGCTCCGCCTTCAGTTACAACAGCCACTGAACCATGCACCTGCTGATAGAGCCAGTCACACGCTGGTTGTGTCTAATTCGCGCTAAACCACTTCGTTCATAAAAACGTCCATTTCCCCTCTTCTCCCCTAATTCGACCATCCTCCTGGTGTAATTGTCGTCTTTCCACCCAGTATCGTCTTCCATACGCAGCCTATTCAAGGTGTCTCTTGCAATCTCTTCTTTGTCCATTTCTTTTAGGGTGCCCTGAATTGATGCCATGCCGTCTGGCTGGCGAAATAGTTAGTGCACTGGTCTCTTATGGCGAGGGTCGGGGATTCGATCCGGCCGGAGACACCCCAGTCACCCAGCTGTAGAAATGGGTACCCAACTTCTTCTGGGGTTGGGGAAAGAAAGGCGGCCAGGAGTGATACTGACCATATCACCCTCTAGTGTGCTGACAGGTCAAGGAGAATATGGGCACTAACACCATATCCCTATGTGCCTCTAAGGCATGACAGGGTCACCTTTACTTTTTACTGCCAGCTTGTCCGCTTTCTCGTTGCATGACCCGGACAACTCCAACATGACCCGGACAACTCCAACATGACCCGGACAACTCCAACATGACCCGGACAACTCCAACATGACCCGGACAACTCCAACATGACCCGGACAACAGATCGACAACAAATTGGATAGCCGAGAGCCCAGTAGAAGCTGGACCCACTTCCAACGGAAGAAATGTCTCCTGATTCTCCGCACCATACTTCAGCCAGCCATCTTCCCACCCATGAGAAGATTAAGACTTGCTCTTTTTTTTTTTTTCATGCTGTGCCTGAAAGTGTGTATAGACAAAGACACGCAAGTCACTAGATAAAGTAGCTATCTGTACAAATCTTATTCAGTTCTTATTAGTTATACATCACTCAAGTAAACATAGTTTTTCTTCTCCTCTTCTTTTCTTTCTATACGCTTTTTGTATAAATAAGGCCTAAGATGATACATTACAACTGTGCTCTCAATTAATGAGTAAAGTTGTTACTTCTTCTTCTTCTTCTTCTTCAGCTTTCTGAGTCATTAAGGCTCATTGCTGCAGATAAAGTTCGCCTCTATTCCTCTCTATTCCTAATCTTCTCTCTCCGGTTGGTGACATCAATTTCTTTTATATCCTCTTCTATGTTGTCTTTCTATCTCTGTCTTGGTCTACCCCTTGGTCTTGTTTCCCTCATCTCTTGTTCATACATAATTTTCATTTGTCTGTTCTCTTCCGTTCTTTCTATATGGCCCAACCAGCGTAGTCTGTCCATTTTCAAGACATTTATAATTCTTTGGGATTTAAATAAGCTCTTCAGTTCAGTGTTCTTTCTAGTTGGTATCCTTTATCGGCCCAAAGATTCTTCTTAGGATCTTGTTCTGAAAGATCTGCAGTTGTTGTTCATTTTTCTTTGTTGTACTCCATGTTTCTGATCCATACATGACGGCTGGTCTTATTATAGTTTTGTAGATTGTTATTTTTATAAAATTGGCGAACTACTTTGCGAGCCCTATGTGACGTTTAACGGCACGGGAAGGATATAATAAGATATAAGATAAGATTGTTATTTTGGTGTTTTGGAACATGATTTTGGATTTTAACAGGTGTTGCAAGGCAAAGTATATTTTATTCCCTATCTGTACTCTGATTTTAATTTCCTCGCTTACTGTATTGTTTCTGTTGAAGGTTGTGCCTAGATATTTGTATGTTTCTGCTTTCCTAATAATCATCTCTCCAACATTTATATAATCTTGATCATTCTGCCTCTGGTCTCTTGATATCTTCATATACTCTGTCTTATCTTGGTTAATGGTCAAGCCCACTTTTAGTGCTAAATCTCTCAGTTGTATGCGAGTATTGATGACTTCTTGCATAGCTTCCCCCACCAGGTCGATGTCATCAGCATATTCTAGTATTTTAGCTTGTTCTTCTGTACCGCTTTCTTCTTTCGCTTTTCTGATTACCTTTTCCAGTACTAATTTGAATAGTAATAGAGACAATCAATCACTTTGTTTTAAATCAGTTCTTATATAGAAGAGTTCTGATTTTCTCCCTTTATATATTACTATATTTTGTGCATCCTCCAAGCATAATCTTAATGTCTAATTATTTTTTACCACAGCTTTACTACATCGCCATTACAAATATTGATATATTTATAAGTTCGTACATGCAGTCACTTTCTGTGCAAATAAAACCGGAAGACTTCAACATCTCATATTTGTAGAACGTATGTTTCTGCTTAAAAAAATATATCGATTAAATATTAGCAACATAAGCTCCCAAGTTCGTTGCCAGAAATCATGGCTTTTCTTAGGTATTTCAAGGAATGGCAAAGTAGGAAGGGAAATAATTCGATCCACCTAATGCCTAACTTATGGAAGATTTACCGCGAAGAGTTATCTATCATCCCAGATTAATTTTCTTGGCACTAAAAATCTTTAGATGCTGTAGTTTGTTCTCTTTAGATAGGAAGATTAGAGAGGAAGAAAGAGTAACTAAGACAGACAGACAGACAGACTCATAACAGTAAATGATTTATTTCGTTTTGTTAAAGTGTGTTTATTCATCCCTGCTTTTCTGTTGATACCATCATCATCATCATCATGTGTCTTCTCAAGAACGATTGTTGGCGGTAATGAATCTGCAGTTTTCTCGCTCCCTCGCCTTGTTAGTGCTCTCAGACAGAGTGTGTCCTGTCATTCTCGTATGTTACTCCCCATCTACATCTCTGTCTACCTCTTGCTCTTTTCCCTTCCACCTTTCCCTCTAGCATGGTCTTCATTATGTTGTTATGTCTTGTGATATGGCCAAAGTATTTTGTTTCCTTAACCCTTATTTCTCTGAGAATTTCACACTGCACTTGGAGCTGTTCTAAAAGTTATGAATTTGTTCTCTGTTGGTTTCAGTTTTACTTTTCTGCACATCCTTTTCATTTTCAGCTCTGTAGCTCGTTAAACTAACTAATCGGATTATTAAGCACTGACTGATATCAGAGCTGCAGTACCATTAGAAAAATAACTTGTGTATAAACTACGCGCATATTTATCAAATCTTGAGAACATATGGCATTCAAAAGTTATAAGCACAAAAACCAAGTTAAGACTATTCAATTCAAATGTAATATCCACCCTCATTTATGCATGTGAAAACTGGAAAACAACTAAGGAAATAGAGAAGAGATTAGACTCTTTTGAAATCAAATGCCTAAGGAAAATACTCGGCATCAAGTGGAACGATTTCAGGAACAATGCAGAGATAAGACCGATGACTGAACAACGAACAATCTCATGGGTGATCAGTAAAAGGAGATGGACATATGTTGGTCATTTGATGAGAATAAATGATCGGAGAATCCCAAAACAAGCTATCAAGTGGAACACAACAGGCCAGAGAAAAAGAGGCAGACCGCGTGAAACTCTGAAGAGGACATTGTTAAGAGAGGTCAAATTAACAGGCATAAAATCCCTTAATGAGATTGAAAGACTCGCTAAAGACAGGAAAAATTGGCGAACTACTTTGCGAGCCCTATGTGACGTTTAACGGCACGGGAAGGATATAAGATATTTATCAAATCTTGAGTATGGAAGCAGCATCAACAATTAAACTACCCAGACCATTGCAATAATCTTCGAGCTGGGAAAAGGGACATCACTACAACTGTAAAAGGTTAAATCCCCGTTTCCGTGCTATTAAAGGCATATTGGGGAATGCGGTGTTAGACTCGTATTCCCAAGACAATCGGAACATGAAAGTTTGATGTGGTCAGTATCATCCATGGCCACATTTACATTCCCCGATTTATCTGGAATCCAATTTTAGAGGCTGGGTGGACCCACGGGGCCTTTTTGGTGTGGTACCACCAAATTGGTAGGAACCACATTGTGTATACAATAAATAGAGAAACAAAGTAGTAAGTGGTTTGACCGCTTAATGAGAATGATGCATATACAACCGGCGACGAGGGCAATCATTCAGAGAGCTACATGGGACACAGATCAAGAGGAAGACCCATGAGAAGATGGAGTTATAGAAACACTCACGTATTACAGCATGAACATAGCTGAGGCCACTCGTATGACCCCCAAACGCCAACTACTTCTCCTCTTGACGCCACAGGGTACAAGACGACGGATAAGTAATTAATAAGTAAGATACCAGAAAAAAGAGGGGAAAAAATACTTCTGGGATTTGAACCCGGTGCAACCGGACTAGTAAGCCGAGCGCCTATCCACTCAGATAATCACTGCAACTGTACTACATATAAATGTAGCAGGCATGGATTTAAAAAGAAATGCTGAAAAGAAGGAAAAAAGCACCAAAAACGTTTTTTTTAAAATACGGAATAGCTTGAAAAGTAAGGTCAAAGGTCATAGAAAACACGAGAAAAACAAGGAAACAAAACTGAATGTCTCGAAACACAGCTACTTTCCGTGGATTTACAGCAGTCCCACATCTGTCCCATTTCTCTGTTAGTGCTGTTAGTAACGGGCTCTGCCTAGCTAACGGGGGGGGGGGGGGGCGACCGAGAGGGGTCCCAGCTAGGGCACAGAGGGCCACCCATGGGCCTGGACGGTTGAGGGTCTGTTCTGTGTCTTGAAAGTAATTACTGTAACCCACTCGAAATTCCAGCATAATTTTATTATCATCACGGATTCGAGTGCTAAGAAATCTTTCTCTTGTATTCTCCTAGGCAGTCCGAAAAACCACAAAACTGGCTGTTTCCAGGTGCATCACGAGGACGAGGGATATGTGCTTGATCAAGTAAGGTTTGCCGATAGTTTCTACTAGAACAGCCCACTTGTAGTCATATTTGCTCACTAAAGAAGTCAGTATCAGAGAACAAAGACACAGTTACAGTCCCTGTGCAAAGTTTGGCCAGAGTTGCGCCCCTTCCACTTCCTGTTTATAATGATGAAAAGCTGAATTAAGATGGCAGACGTGAATTAAATCACTTCCAGATAAATTCTGCTTACAGTTTTATTCTCAGTGACAGAGAGTGGTTGCAGACGTATGCTTAAACTTTAACTTTTGACTTACACTTTAGCATAAACTGATGTGTTTCTTCAGTTAGCAATGGAGATTGTTCAGTACTCTCGGAGTCATGTCGACCTTCTTCTCAGAGGAGACAACTTGTCCAGAAAGTTTCACGAATTGTTCGAAGGCAAAGATGCAGAAGCGGCAAAGTAAGATGAGATGTAACATGAACTTGCTTTATAACATAAGTGTTTCACTAACTAGACTGAAGAAAAGTTTTCATTAAGGCAACGGGGCCATGTTTAGTATACATTATAGATTGAATTTGCGTTTCCAGATTTAGTACTGAACAATGGAACCAACTGTGACGCAATGGTTGCGGAGTTTTTAAGTTTTATTTGCAGAAGATGATATCGAAAAGTGGATTAAGGCTTGATCAGTAAATTTTAGGCTAGAAGTAGGCATCAGTATTGTCACTTTTACTTTCATTTTGAAAGCTGTTTCAAACTGGAAGTAATATTAGAACGGAACTGTAAGTTGAAAAAAAAAGAGGGGGGGGGGAAGAGTAGGGGTAAGAGGGAGTAACAGAGTTTTTAGTAAAATATGGTTATCCCCAGCATAAACATCAAGTTAATGTTTAGTAAAGAGTTGTAAATGAACATGGAAGAAAGTTTCAATGTACTGAAGAATAAAAGAAGTGTCCCAGAGTACGGTGATGATCCCAGCTAACTTACAAACCATTCTGCCAAATTTGAAGAGTAGATGTTTCAGTTTTTCTAATGAATATATTTTTAAAAAACTCATTCATAGGGTGTTGTATTCATGCACTCATGTTCATGTTATTCAAGTTTCTCTATCTCTACTACTACTAGGGTTGTATTTCAAGACTGTATAATTAACTTATCTGAGCTGACTATATAATTACCCTTATCTTAGGTCTCAGAATTCATGTCTGCTCAATGCACTAAAGTAAGCATCATCATTTCCTCAGTCTAAAAATGAATGGTTTATTCCTGGCCATTAGCTGTTCCATCAGATATATTTACTGGTTTTTCCAATGAAATTTACATTTTTTTTTTCATATACAAGGAAACATATATTACTAAACTGAGTAGAATAAAAAGGGGAGTAATAAAAAAGAATAGAAGAGAAAGAAGAAGAGGAATATAAAAAAAAGAAGAAAAAAAATGAATAACAAAAAAAGATGGGGAATAACAAAAAAGAATAAGAGGAATAAACAAAATAGAAAAGAAGGATTAACAAAAAGAAGAAGAAGAATAACAGAATTAAAAAAGAATAAGGAGAAAAAAGAAGAAGAAGAAGAACAGCAACAACAGAAGAAGAGAAATAACAAAAAATAAAAATAAGAAAAAACAAGAAGAGGACTGAGAAAAGAAAAGAGGAATAAGAAAAAAAAAGGAACAACAAAAAGAAGAAGAGAAATAACAGAAGGAATAACAATTTTAAAAAAATGAAAAAAAAAGAAAGAAAAGAAAAGGAACAATAGAAAAGAAGAAGAGAAATAATAGCATTGAAATAGCTGCTGTTTCATTTTTATATGACATATGTTGACTTTTGTGTGCTGTTTGTTAATAGTTGACTAATATTTCACATTTTGTAAACGCATTTGTTTGTGTCAGATGTTCTCTTTTTATTCTTGGCTGCCTTTTTTTGTGTCTTACAAACAGAATACAAGTCAGCCTGGTATACACATCTGCTGTTCCCCTGGGAACAACTTTGTTAAGAACACACTTATCTTAACATAGTCTTTGTGAGAAAGGGAACATAGATCTGTTTGCTTAAAAACTCTGACTTACTTCTGTAGCCCAGAATCTGTAGCAGTGAACATTAATTGTAATTTTTATTTTTGGAAAATGTAATATCAAATTGGTGGACGGATGGGGACATGGAGATCTCCAGTGTGGATGAGGAAAATCTGGTGTGAAACCAATGCATCCAGGACGTGACAAGCCTGTGAGTCTTTACAAAAGTGGCTATCAGAATGATGTAAACAAAACAGAGCCAGTGGACTATAGGTGGTGGGGAATGGATATCGTTGAAGCACTCATCAGATTCCTCATCCCAAAGTTGGAGCATCTCTGTGGAACTGTCTCAAAGCTGTCTGTCATGGAGAAGGGGCTTAAGTACAGCCACCGGAGTCTGGAAATCAAAGTTTTGGCCAGGCCAGCCTACATCATTGTCTTCTTGGCAGTCTGAGCAAGACCACAGTCTGCCCTAGCAAGGAAAGGTGCTGAAGTTGGAGGTACCCAGCCAAAAGGTGCATCGCAAAAATCGATGTGCCACACATTATTCCCAATGTGCGTATGAAGAAGAAGAAGAAGACATCTGCTGTAATATGCACATCTATTGTAGTATACACATCTGTTCTAGTTTAATCTAGGTTACTCTGGTTTTTTTCACCTTTGGAGATGGAGTGATGTTCATCTGTATCATTGCCGTGCTGATAGTAATCACATTTGTGTGCATTGTGAGGTTGTCATGCTATCTTTAACTTTTTTGCTTGCCTTTCTTTTACTGTGAGAGTGGAGCCACCATGTCATAGCCCCACATCTCCACCAACATGAGAACAACTAAACAAATTGTACACAACAACTGTAAGCAGCAGTGGATGGACAGCTGGGCCAGTAATCCAACTGGAAGATCCCTATATACACACCTGCCAAAGCCTAACCCTGGAGACCACATCAACAGCTTATGTTGTAGAGACCAATGCACAATTTTCAGGTTGAGAACAGGACACATTACCCTCAATAAGCACTTAGACAGAGTGACTGCTGACCACACAGCATACTGCATGCACTGCGACAGACAAGAAGAAGAAACTGTTAAACACCATCTGATGGACTGCAGTGCATTGAAGGACCTTTGGAAGAACCTGATACCACCAAACTCCTCAGTCACCTACATTCTGTATAGAGATGGAGCTGAAGAGGACCTGTATGTTTCATTATCTGGCACAAGGGAAAAAGAGTGAAAACTTGTAAACCTAGGAATTGGAAAAGTCATAGTCAGAAGTTAGTGTGCCACTTGGTCAACATGTTCAGATATATTTATCTGCAATTCTTTCTTCTCTCTTTTTTTTTTTTTTCCACTTCTGTTTTTCAGTGTTTAACAGATTTCCTCTAAATTCTCATGAATTCTCATAAGGAATTTTTTTTTTTTTCTTATAGTTTTGATTATTATACTGTGTTACGCAATTTTTCTGACAGTTTTCTTTATTTATTTTCCTGTTCATCTAATGATATTATTGAATTTTTTCTTGAAGAACACATAATTGTTGATGTGGCATGCATTTTTTACAATTATCATTGAAAATTTTCAGGAAAAAACTGGAGAAGAAGAAGACCAAGAACAAGAAACAAAAAACAAAAGATAAGAAACAGAAGGTAAAAGATAAAGTTTTTTTTTTCCCCCTATCTTGAATGCTTTGTGATGTCTTTCAAAGATGTACACAAGATAAGAAGTTGCTACAGCTTAGGAATGTCACATGAGTATTAGTTATAAGTATATCACAGGGCAGTCTTGGTGGTAGAAGCGAACGAAAAAGAAGAGGAAGATAAGTATATGTTTGAGAAACAAACCCAAAATTACAGTGGATCATGAAAGGCTGGAAAATGTAAGTAAAATTGAATATTTAGGTTCAGTTATAGCAACTAATGGTGACTTCACAGTGGAAATTAAAAGAAGACTAGCGGTTCTCCCGGGGATCTCTTGGGGACCACAGGACCAATCAAGGATCACAGGAGTAAATTCAGTAGGATCACAGGGTGATCTTGGTGGTAGAAGCGAATGAAGAAGAAGAAAAGGAGACTAGCAATTGCATTATACAAACTAACACAAATGAGGAGCATGTGGTAAGGTACCAACAAGAAAACAAAGCTATGTTCACTAAGAGCTTACATATTCTTAGTGGCAGTGTACTGATGTGAAGCATGTATACTTAACAGAGCTTACATATTCCGAGTGGCAGTGTACTGATGTGAAGCATGTACACTTAACAAATCACTAGAAAAGAGAAAAGCTTCATTTGAAATGAAATGTTATACAGGGTGTTCCATAAGTAACCGTGCACTAATCTAGTATCGATTCTGGTATCTTAGTGATATCTTGTCTGCGGTATCTAGCCACATCTACCTGGCGTGGCTGGGGTTGCTGATTTAGCGTGCTGATTAAAAAATGTTATGCTAATCAGACATGTACCTTATAACAAATGTTGAAAGTGATGTCCTTGTGCATCTATGCAAGCTTGAGCATGTTTAATTTTGTTCGCAAACACTTTTCTTAGTTCTGCTGGTGAAATGTTTCTTATGTGTGGGTGATTTTGATAAACTTCACATCGTGTATTTTGTGTGTTAACATAGCTGGAGAGGTGAAACCAGGCTTCATCTGTAAAAAAAAGGTGACATCAAGAATATCATCAGTTTTAGTTTGAATGAAATTTGTAAACCATTCACAGTAACAGAGTCGTTTTTCATGATCTGCCGCAGCAAGTTACTTTATATGGGAAGAGTTTCAAATTTTCTTTGACAGCTTTATGTGCTGTTGCAAGTCCTTCCTGTCGTGCACACTTACGCAAAGCCTTTGATGGACTCTGAAGCATAGAGTCAGAAATGTCCAATTATTTCTCCTTGTTAAGTTTTGATGGTCTCCCACTATGGTGTGTGTCTGACACTGAGCTTGTTTCATGACATTTCTCAATAATTTTATAACCTGCATTGCGATGAGGTGCGGGTGTTCCTGGGAATTTTTCAACAAACTTCTCCTGCACTAAATCAGTGTATGTACTGTCTTCTCGAAATACGTGCTCAACAAGAAAAATACACTCTTCTAGTGAAGGAACCATAGTGAATAAACTGATTTAAACAATTTGCTCATTGTGCGCTTCGACACCTGCTTCGCTGCTTAACAACTGAATACACAAAGACAGACTGAATACAATGAATGTTACACAACAGCAGGCTTCAACACACTAACTTACACAGGTAGATGTGGCTAGATACTGCAGTCATTAAGACACTGGGAATCGATACTGGGTTAGTGTACAATTATTTTCTGAGCACACTGTAGAAGGATACTTAGAATATCATGGGTAGAAAGAAAATCAAATGAGATATTGACAGGATGAGGTGTCATAGAAAACTGGCTTGTTAGTACCATCAGAATTAGGAAGATGAGATGCTTCGGCCACATCAAGAGACACAGTGGTTTGAAGAGGCTAATAGTAGAAGGCTTAATGCCTGGTAAATGGGGCAACCTTGCTGCAGATGGACTCGGGACATAACGAAAGTCTGATTATGTCACTGTGAGATTTGGTCAGCTTGTTCAAGAATGCATTACATCCAGGGAGGCAGCGAGAGGGACAATGTTCTGGAAAGGACACATCACATGACAAACAGTATGTCATGTTCATTTTGTTTTTTTTCTGTATCTTTAGATAAGTGATACACTCTGCAGGAGGCTGGGATATGTCTGACTGATTTTTGGTTCTGTCTGATGCATTCTATGATAAAATATACACTCAAATGCTTTCTCAGTATGGACTTGAGGACAAACGTAATGGGGTAAGAGATATCATCCAGGGGTTCTCAGAGGAAGCTTAATGTCCTCTGACCAGGGGAAGTGCCAAATTTCTAGTCATCATGACTGAAAGAACATCACTTTCTCTAGCAACAGATATGGAGACGGGGAGCATCATAGGAAAATTTCAGTGCACAAAAGAGGGACTCTGAGCAATAGAATCAAAACAAGACCCCATCCATAAACAACAGAGATACAAACAAACCACAATCTTTTGACTAAGAGTGGGATACTGCAAACTTCTAAGCCACCTCTGTCGCCTCAAAACATCACACACAAATGAGTGTCCCTGCAGCTTTGGGATCCAGACACCAGAACGCATCTTGCAAACCTGTCCAAGCTACTCAAACCTCTGAGCACAGATCTGGCCCGAGGCAGAGGAATGGAAAGAAAAGCTATGGGACTCCCACTCAAACCTGGAGAAGATGGCGGACTTCGTCAGGGTGACAGGGCTGCAGATTTAGCATGACCAGTTTTCCTTTTCCTTGAATGCTGCAGAAGAAGATGAAGGTCTATAAGCAGAAAAAAAAGGTTGAAAAATCATACACAAGTGAATATGTAACTTAGATTTTATGATATAAACTGCCATAGTTCCAGATTCTATGATTTGAACTGTCATAGTTTCAGATTCTGAACTACTAGAGTTCTAGATTCTATGATATAAACTGCCAGAGTTCTAGATTCTATGATGTAAAATATTAGACTTCCAAATCATGAATAATCTAATGTGATGGCACCAGCTGAGGTGATGGAAAATATCAAGAACAAAGACATATGGAGAATCATGACTGCTAATTCCTATCAACATGGCACCTAATGATTCAGAGTTCTGTGAAAATCTGCATCACCAGGTCTCAGTAGGGAGAACAAGAATTATGTGTGGTGAATTAAGTCTGTGGAGTTAGTTCCTTCTTTTCTGCACACACGTACAGCTGTACTCGTCTTTCAAGATGTTAATTGGCACAGATTGAAGTGACTTGTATGTAGAATTATCAGCCTTTCCTATCTTTCCAAAAATGATTAACAGCAATATATCTTTGTCTATCTCATTCTGTAGCCTAGCTGATTCTTGTCAAGTCTGTCGATGTCCATTCTTTTGTTTGTTGTCATCTTTCTGACACCAGGCAGTCGTTTGCATGTCCCTTGCGGAACTTTGCCTTCTTAACAGGTCTACTGTAGGCCTCTCGGTTGTAAGCAAGATGCCCTGCTGCTGATGCATCCTTTTGCAGATAATCAACGATGCCTTGCAGCCATCTTCGCCTTGGTCTTCTTTCTTTCTTTTTCCATTATGTACCCTTCTAAGACGGTCAAATCTAAACTATCATGATGTTTAATATGTCCAAAACATCCAAGCTTTCTCTGCCTAATCCTCTCCACTAGCCAACCCTCTTCAGTATCAAGTTCCCACAGTGTGGACACATTTGTTTCCCTTTGTGTCCATGACATCCAAAGGACTCCTCTGTAGCACCCATATTCAAAGACATTCATGTGCCTCTCAGCTGTCTTATCTTTTTCTTCTTTGTTCGCTTCTACCACCAAGATCACTCCATGATCATACTGAATTTACTCCTGTGGTTCTCGCGATAGTCTCATTTAAGATGGAGGCTCAGAGCATCGTGAGGCTTGGGCCTATGTTCTCAGTGGGTCACAGAACTGGCATTGCATGACACTGTGGTTTTCATTGCACCAGTTTAGTCTAGAGTTGGACTTTCTCACCAGAAAACCTCGATGTGGTTTGGATATGAATATATCCCCACCAGGTGAGAGGTGGTTGCCCATCCAGCCTAGAGTTGGACTTTCTCACCGGAAAACCTCAATGTGTTTTGGATATCAGCATATCTGCCTGGTAAGAAGTGATTGGCCATCCAGTCCAGAGTTAGACTTTCTCACTAGAAAACCTCAACGTGATTAGGATACGCATACATCCCTGTCGGGTGAGAGGTGGTTGCCTAACTAGACTGCCCTGGTCCAGTGTCTCTGACTTCAGCATTTTGTGGTCGTGGCCACTACCCTTCCTGGTGGTGACCAGGATGGAGCTTTTGTCGAGGAGTACAAATCCTCGCCACTAGTGAGTTTCACCCCTGGGTTAAGCTGGTTTAGGCATATTATCCCAGTATGGGTGTATTTAGGACGTGACCAAACTCTAGATTACTGTGATATGTCTAGCCATCAAGTTTCACCCCTGGGTTAAGCCGGTTTAGGCATATTGTCCCAGTATGGGTGTATATAGGATGTGGCTGGCCTCTAGAGCAGAGGTGCCGTGGTATGAGTAGCCCTCACTGCGAGTCTACTGGCCATACTGATTAAACTTCAATTGATCCATTCCATCACCTTTTCCACAGCGGCGCCGCGAGGCAACCCTAATCGCATTTTTCTTCACTGGCCGGGAGGTATTTCACTCCACGTGCGGCAGCTGAAGAATCTCGGCAGTAGAGTCTTAGTTTAACCCCTGGGTTAAGCCAGTTTAGGCATTTGAGCCAGTATGAGTGTATATAGGACGATGCCGGCCTCTAGAGCAGAGGTGCCGTGATATGAGTAGCCCTGACCGTAAGACTACTGGCTACTTCATTTAATCCTTTCCACCACCTTTTCCATGATGGCACCATGCGGCAACCCTAATTGCATTTTTCTTCATTGGCCGGGAGGAGTTTTACCCCACGCATGGCAGCTGAAGAATCTTGCCAGCAGCGAGCAGGAGCTTTCCTTCTCCTAGATGAGCTACCAACCAAGACTAACGAGTCTCATCTACTCGAAAGTGTCTGGTTTTCAGGTGCCAGATATTTGCCTTTCGGCCCTTCTCCTGTCAGTTTAAACAGTTCCTCCACGAGAAGGCCAGGAGCTGGACTTGGACTGTCTGAGGCTGTTTGAGACGCACACCATGCAGACATTTAATTGGAGTGGAGAACAGATCCCTCACCCCACCTCCAGCTATTACGGTCCTTAGAGCCAGCTGTCTGATCAAGTGTCCAGGTCCCACAGGCACACGATGCGTTGGGAAAGATGCACACCCTCAAAAATCTTACCTTTGTAGCTCTGTCTGTCCCCCTCCACAGCCTCCCCAGTTGCCTTACCCTCTGAAAGCGATAGCTGTCCTCCCTTCAGTTTCCCCCACCGCATCTCCACCATTAGCCAGCTGTGATCCAGAATATTCAAAACTCTCCACCTCCTCCAGTTTGTCCTGATTGATACATATTTCAGCTGTCTTGTTTGTTTTGTCAGTTTTCATCAGTCTAGTTTTCCTCGCACTAAGATGGAAGTCACTATCCTCACGGACCGACATAACCAGCCTTTCCATGAAGTGACACCATCAGGGCAAAAGGTAGAATAACACCAGTTCTACACCACATCCTGAAACAACGTGAACTGGTTTGGCTGCATTACATGACTACTGCCAGACAGAGAATTACAAAAAAACATTCACACTAAGAATTGTTGGAAATAGAGGAAGAGGCCACCCACACACGAGGTGGGAGGTAGAGGGAGGAAATTACAGAAACCTTGGATATTCCATTATATAAAGGAAATCACTGAGCCTAGTCAAAGACATCTTATTTGTCCCCTCAACACTGAAAGATATATGAGAAAGGAGACAAGACAAGCTTATAGAAACTGGAGTGAAACTAAACAACAAGAAAGATGCAGCTCTTCTCTGCAAACTTCACTGCCACAAGAACCAGAGCAATCACTGTCATCAGCCAGGCATAGCTTGTTACTGGGAGCACAAATGGAGAGGTGGGCAGGGTCTTGGCCAGTCATGGTTTTTCTATCCCTGATAACTATGGCCAGATTATTTCAGTTGTCTGGTTCTTATATTTTATATATATATATATTTAAAAAAAAAATTTTTTTTTTCTCTTTCAGACATTAGTTTCCTCCCGTGTTTCACTGTCTTTTATATCAGTGAAATATTCCCTTCTTCTGCATCTCCAGATTTCAGTGGCCTCATTTTTCTTGTTTAGTGGTGGAGTTTATAAGTAGATTATTGTTTAATTTCTCTATTTTGTTCCTACAGCGAGAAAAAAGTCCAGACATTCCGGACACTCAGCCATCAGTTATTACTACACACGGTAATGCCTCAGTATTCTCTGTGTATGCAACTGTTCGACAAGCAGTGCTGGCACAGACCATTCGTGAATCAACGCGGCTATACCATTTATCACATACGGCCACAGATTCGGACAGTGACAGCGATGATGAAGGAGAAGATAAAGGAAAGGAGCCTCAGATCAAAATTCCAAAGGTCTCGTTGTGTCTTCAGTTATGTTTTGTGTAAATAATATCATTTACAGTAATTTTACAGTTAAAATGATGGCTGCATGTGCAGTACACAATTCTGTAATTGTTATGTTTACTGAACATATTCTTGTAAAACAGTAAAATCCCATTATTACGGACCCCGTTTATAACAGAGCCTTGGTAATAATGGACCAGGTCTGTAGGTCTTGGCCGCACTCCTATATATATATATTTTATTCTGGATATAGCTGACTTTGGATATAATGGACTAGTTTGCCAATCCATTGAAGTCCGTTATAATGACATTTTACTGTAGTTACATTTACTACATTAAATTGTATAAAAGTAACATTTATTAATGATGGTGATTAATCAAGAAGAAGACCAAGACGAAGATGGCTGCAAGACATCGTTGACGATCTGGAAATGGATGCAACAGCAGTAGGCCATCTTGCTCACAACCGAGAGGCCTACAGGAGTGCTGTTTGGGAGGCAAAGTTCCGCAAGGGACATGCAAATGGATGAATGAATGGTGATTAATCTGTTAATTAATAAATAATCCTGCATTTTATATATATATATATATATAATTTTTCAATCGCTCTTTTTTTTTTTGGGCCAGTTTGCCATTTCATTTGAAAAGTTAGGCATTTTAATTTACCCATTACAGTCATAGCATCCTGTTTTCACAAAACTAGATTGTTGGCCTTGGACTTAGTGGGGTCTTTGAACTGGTCAGAGAATCTCGTGGCCAGTATCCAGGGCTCTGTATCAAAGCTCTTCGTGCGCTGTTGGACTTGTTACAAGGGCAGCAACCAGAGGGAATGAAGAGGGAGCCACCAGATATTGTTGGTAAATTAGAAATGTAGTTTTTCTCATGTTTGTTTCAGCAGAAATCTTAATGATAGTTATTAATAGTGTAAAATATTATTTTTCATTATTAGTGCATATATAAAAAAGAACAAATATATCTATACTACAAGAGCTTAATATTGAAGAAGGCTGGCTAGTGAAGAGGATTAAAGAGAGAAAACTGAAATATTTTGGACACATTAAATGTCATGATAATTTAGAGAAGACCGTATTGGAAGGATACATAATGGGAAAAAGAAAAAGAGGAAGACCAAAACGAAGATGGCTGCAAGACATCGTTGACGATCTGGAAATGGATGCAACAGCAGCAGGCCATCTTGCTCACAACCGAGAGGCCTACAGGAGTGCTGTTTGGGAGGCAAAGTTCCGCAAGGGACATGCAAATGAATGAATGAAAGTGCATATATAGTAACAAAAATAAAAGTGTGCGTTATGGTGTTCATTTGTTTATTAGAGTTATATTAGTAAAATTGATGGCCTTGTTAGCTGAGTGGTTGGGCTGTTGGCTTACTAATCCAGTGGTAATGGGTTCAAGTCCCAGCAGTGGGATTTTTTTTTTTCTGGTACACACCAAAAAGGCCCCAGTGTTCACTCTGCCTCTTAAAAACGGGTACCAGAGAATTCTGGGAAGGTAAATGCGGCCAGGCATGATACTGACCGCATCACACTTTCATGTGCCGAAGGTCTTGGAAATATGGGCCTAACACCATATCCCCAGTATGCCTTAGTGATATGGAAATAGGAACAATTTTACCTTTTACCTATATTAGTAAAATTAGCCATTTCACTGATGTTAGTATGCTGACAGCCTAATATTCTACCATGTCATTGATGTAGAACTGATAGGACATCATGTTCTTTCTTTATATGTGATGGTAAGGATGTGTTAAGATGATAAAACATTGTTACTAGCTTCTGGTGTGTCCTAGCAAAGTTTGACAATTGTAAGTAACATCAAAGACTATTTTTAAGTAATCCATGAGAGCATTATCAGTGAAGTTTTTTTTTTTTTTTCATAGAATGAATCTGTTGTTCATATTTCAGGTGTATATTAGGGAGTTTTAATTAATGCAGGTTTGGATAAATTAGATTTTGTTGTCTACATATTTAGTATCTTTTGTTGTTCCTACTTTTTTTTTGTTTTTGTTTTGGAAAGTTTGACAGGAGTTATGGCTTTACATATTTGTGAAATGATTTCATCGTTTTGAGAGAAGGCAGCTATTTATAGATCTGAGATAGTTCAACATTTCCACAGATCCAAGTGGATTTCATTTCAAAGCTGTTTTTGTCAGTGTAGTTGTGTCTTGCCTGAGAATTGCAAATCTTTTTTTTGATACTTGTCATCATGGAGAATAAGTCTCATGCTACAGGTGTGGTGCTTATCAGTGACCACGGGATAGTTGCACCGTCTCATGCTACGGGTGTGGTGCTTATCAGTGACCGCGGGATAGTTGCACCGTCTCATGCTACGGTGTGGTGCTTATCAGTGACCGCGGGATAGTTGCACCGTCTCATGCTACGAGTGTGGTGCTTATCAGTGACCGCGGATAGTTGCACGTCTCATGCTACGAGTGTGGTGCTTATCAGTGACCGCGGGATAGTTGCACCGTCTCATGCTACGAGTGTGGTGCTTATCAGTGACCGCGGGATAGTTGCACCGTCTCATGCTACGAGTGTGGTGCTTATCAGTGACCGCGGGATAGTTGCACCGTCTCATGCTACGGTGTGGTGCTTATCAGTGACCGCGGGATAGTTGCACCGTCTCATGCTACGGGTGTGGTGCTTATCAGTGACCGCGGGATAGTTGCACCGTCTCATGCTACGAGTGTGGTGCTTATCAGTGACCGCGGGATAGTTGCACCGTCTCATGCTACGAGTGTGGTGCTTATCAGTGACCGCGGGATAGTTGCACCGTCTCATGCTACGAGCGTGGTGCTTATCAGTGACCGCGGGATAGTTGCACCGTCTCATGCTACGAGTGTGGTGCTTATCAGTGACCGCGGGATAGTTGCACCGTCCCATGCTACGGGTGTGGTGCTTATCAGTGACCGCAGGATAGTTGCACTGTGAGACACAAGGGCTGCATCAACAGCAAACAGAAACTCTCAAGAGCAGGTTAAAAAAAAAAACAAAGGACAAGAAGACAAATTCTGTGAATTTGAAATGAAAAAAAAAAAAAACAGCTTAGGAACATCCTAAATGGCTTTTATTTGATTGGTTGATCACCAGTCTTTAGATAAAAACTCAGTCTGCAAGGCAGTTCCAAAAATCAGCCTTGGACTGGCTGGTTTAAGAAAAAAAAGGGTAAAAAAAAAAAGAGAAACAATTTATTACATGCAAAATTTACATACATAACTGTATTAGTTTTCCATATAGTTGCCATCCAAATTCAGCCAATTGTTGCACCATGGCACTGGCTTCTGCTTTCTTTCATCAAGAAGTGGCACAGCCGGTTGTTTACTTTATCCATGAGCTCCTTGTAGGTAGTTTTATGTCTCTCTTACAGTGTGAAACAGATTAGTCCTCGAAATTTGAAGAAATTTATCAGAAAGATTTGAAATCATTGAAGGACATTTTTCATGCGTGGCTTTGTGGACATTTTGAATAAGTTTGTCAGGCACAGTGGAGCATCGTCCTCATCTGTCCTCGTCATACACATCTGTGTACTCATCCCTGAAATTCCTGCACCAATCTCTCATATAACTGTCATTCATAATGTTATCACCACACACAAAAACACTTGGTGATGAATTTTGGTGGGGCTGTGTCCTTCTGTTTGTAGAAAATAAATCATGCCCCCCCTAGACCTCATAACTGGTGGAAATAGCAAGTACAGAGACCATGTTTATTGAGACCCTACACATGCACAGCTGAACCAAGTGGATTGAGGGTTGACATTAAAGATAACATTTTATTGGTTGCTACAGGAAATGTGCCATGGTAACCTGTTTACTTTTACCAGGTTTATTTTGGAAATGCCCATTCCGCACGTAGAAAAAAAAATAACACATATTTATTTAATTCAAATCATAGAGAACCTGTTTTCATTGTTGATGGACTTGGCAATTAATGCTGGAGAAGATGTGGTGAAGGATGGCCAGTCATTGAGTGCTCTGGCGTGCTCTGCTCTCATTAGTCTGACAGTAGCACTAGGTGATACAGAGAAACTCCTGAGGGCTGTTACTGTCATGTTGATGTCAAGATCAGGTTTAGAGCTACAGGACATACAGGTATGCTAGAAATAGAGTAACCCTGTTGAGCCACACAGGCATTTGTTATAATTTTTTTAGCATTTGTGTGCCAGATTTGACTTCTTCTTCTTCTCCCTCCTCTTCCTCTTCTTCTTCTTCTCCTCCTCCTCCTCCCTCCTCAGCTTTCCAAGCCATTAAGCTCATTTCTGCAAATAAAGTTCATCTCATTCCTCCTTATTCCTAAATCTTCTCTCTCTCCCTCTCTCTATTTGGTGACACCAATTTCCTGTATATCCTCTTCTGTATTGTCTCTTCATCTCTGTCTTGGTCTGCCAGATTTGACTAAATGTTTTGATTTTTTTTGTTTAAATCTCTTTCATTAACCACTAAAAATTTATGTACTTTTTGAAGTGTGAAATATTTTTGTTTTTATGTGCCCAAAAATTTGAGAATGTGGCATGGGGAGATGTTTATAACACTTGAAATAGGCAGAAGCAGGGGCCACTTCAGAATAAATAGATAGATAAGGGTCAGAAACATCACAAGAAAATCATATATGATGGAGGGTCAGACAAAACATTCATGATGAGATCTTATTCTGATGGAATATTGTTGTGATTGCAGGTTCCTGGGATTCTGGCTTCTTTACAGAAAAGTGTCCAAGCAGTTCTTCTAGGGAAGTGCCAGCTTCCAGATTGGTTTAACCATGGTGTCAAGACAAAAAGCCTGTCTCAGATCTTCAAGCTGGCTAATGCTAAAGGTAAGGTTGAACCAAATCACAGTAGCAGCACAGGTTTAGTGACCTATAGCAAGAGATATGCAAGATAAAATAAATAAGCTAACTTGGAATGCTAATATCATCATCATTGCCTTTCACTCCCTTGAGAGCATAGGCCACGGATAAAGGTTCTCCAGTCATCCCTGTTCTTGGAATTACTTTCTGCTTTCTTCCATGTGCATCCTTTGTCTCTGAGCAGTGTCATAATTTCTCTTCTCCAAGTAAGTCTTAAAGTAAGAGAACAAATTTTGTAGGATTAGACCTTGAAAAAAATCGTAGACAAAGCACTTTAGTGAGACGTAGCATTCTACGATCTAAACTATCAATTGTAGAATGCTAAAGTATAGGATTAAAGATCGGTGTAGGAGAGACAAAGTTAATGAAGTAAAATGTGAACAACAGAAATGTACTGAGAGTAGATAACAAGCTAATGGAGGAGGTCAATGAATTTGTTTATCTTGGTAGTAGAGTAGTAGAAGATGGAGACAGCACAGAGGACATTAAACAACAGACTTACCAGAGCAAACTGGGGTTTTGCAATGCTGCAGACTATATCTTATCTTATATCCTTCCCATGCCGTTAAACGTCACATAGGGCTCGCAAAGTAGTTCGCCAATTATTCCTGTCTTCGGCGAGTCTTTCAACCTCATCAAAGGATTTTATGCCTGTTAATTTGGCCTCTCTTAATAATGTCTTCTTCAGAGTTTCACGCGGTCTGCCTCTTTTTCTTCGGCCTGTTCTGTTCCACTTGATAGCTTGTTTTGGGAGTCTCTGATCATTTCTTCTCATCAAGTGACCAGCATATGTCCATCTCCTTTTCCTGATCACCCATGAGACTGGTTGTTGTTCAGTCATCTGTCTTATCTCTGCATTGTTCTTGAATTCATTCCACTTGATGCTGAGTATTTTCCTTAGGCATTTGTTTTCAAAAGAGTCTAATTTCTTTTCTATTTCTTTAGTTGTTTTCCAGCTTTCACATGCATAAATGAGGGTGGATATTACATTTGAATTGAATAGTCTTAACTTGGTTTTTGTGCTTATAACTTTTGAATTCCATATGTTCTCAAGATTCTTGAAGATTGATGCTGCTTTTGCAATTCTGATCCTAACTTCCTTTCTAGTGTCACCATCCTGGTCTATGTAGCTGCCAAGGTATGCAAATTGATTGACTTCTTCAATATCTGTCCCTTCTATGTGTATTTTTCCATTTTGATTGAGAGGAATTTTCATTATTTTTGTTTTGTCCTTGTTAATTTCAAGCCCTATTTTGCTAGCCAGTGAAGACAGGCTATCTGTTTTTTCTTGCATGAAATTCACATTATTACTGATAAGAGTTATGTCATCAGCAAAATCAAGATCTTCTAGTTGGGTCCCATGTACCCAGTCAATACCTGTGTTACCTGTGCAGCATTTTTTCATTATGAAGTCTATTGTAATCCCAAAAAGTAAAGGAGACAGTATACATCCTTGTTTCACGCCTGTTTCAATCTGGAACCATTCACTCATCCCTTCTTCTGTCTTGACTGCACAAACATATCCATTGTATAAGTCCTTAATGATGTTGACAATTTTAGATGGTATTCCATATAGACATAAAATTCTCCATAATGAATCTCTGTGTATGCTATCAAATGCATTTTTAAAATCTATGAAGTTCAGTTTTAATGGTTTGTTTTTCAATATGTTCTTCAAGTATTATTCTGAGAGTAAAGATCTGGTCAAGACAGCTTCTCCCTTTTTGAAATCCTGCTTGTTCTTCTCTCATTGCAGTATCCACTATATCTTTGAGTCTGTTCAAAATGACCTTGCAAAATACTTTTGACAACTGATATTAAGGTTACTCCTCTCCAGTTGTTACAGTCACTAAGGTTGCCCTTTTTTGGTATTTTAACAATGATTCCTTTCTTCCAATTAGAAGGGACCTTTTCTTCTTTCCAAATCTTGTTAAACATTCTCTGTAGTTGTCTCATGTTGTCACTATTGATAGCTTTTAGCATTTCGGCTGTTATTTCATCTTCACCTGCAGCTTTGTTGTTAGCCATTAAATTCACTGCTGTTTCAATTTCATGCACTTTCATTTCATGCATTTACTTCCGGCGTGACGTGCAATATGGTGGACGTTTTTTTAACGCTCTCGCCGGCATGCAGAAATCAGCGGAATTCCACTTGATCTGTTACATATCATGTACCGGGAGTTGGGCATAAGGCTAACAACCTTATCCTGGGACCTATCTAGAGGCAACTCCAGATGGGAAAAAAAGGTATCGTTATGGAAACTCGCAGAGAAACCAACCGAGCATCAGGGATGCCAACTCCGAAGAGCTCATTCGTCGGCCCCAAACATGTGACAAGGATTGGATTCTGGAATGTGAGAAATGGAGAGATACCATCTAGACATACTGGGCATCAGCGAAATGCGATGGCCAGAAGCAGGTAAAAGATCAGCGGAAAACGATAAGTTAATAATACATTCAGGCAGAAATGACGGTAAAATCCAGGACGGAGTGGGCATTATTATGTCAAATGTAGCTGCAAAGAGCCTTGTAGAATGGGAACCGGTGAACAGTCGTATAATAAGAGCACGATACAACCTACGACACAGAAGAATGACAATAATACAGTGTTATGCACCCACGAATGATGCAGATGATGATGTGAAAGACGACTTCTATCACCAACTACAACAAATCATCAACAAAGTCCCTAAACATGACATCCTAATTGTTATGGGGGACTTCAACACTAAGTTAGGGAAGGATAATACCGACGTTGAGAAAGTGATGGGGAAAGAAGAAATTGACATGGTTAATCAGAATGGAGAAAGATTAATTGAAGTATGTCTAACAGAGGGCATGGTCATTGGAGGCACAATATTCCCACACAAAGAGATACATAAAACAATGTGGATATCTCCAGATGATAGAACTAGAAACCAGAGAGAACATTTTTGTATTAGAAAGCAATACAGAACATCTCTCATGGATGTAAGGGCTTATAGGGGTGCAGATGTCAACAGTGATCACAACCTATGCATAGGGAAAATAAAACTAAAATTGAAAAGTCAACACAAGAAATCAGTACACAGAAAGATAAACAGCCACAGCCTACAAGAAGAAAATACTAACATTAATTTCAATCAAGAACTTGCCAATAATTCCAAAACACCCAGTGAAGTTGAGGAGATAGGTATAGATGAGTTGTGGAATTCTTACAGCACAGCCATAACCACAGCAGCAAAAGTAAGCGCTGGACTGGAAAAACCAAATAGAAAACCATGGATATCAGATAAAACATGGAAGTATATACATGAAAGACGAGCAGTCAAATTAGACATGTTGAATGCAAAAACAGATCATGAAAGAGATTTGCAAAAGCAAAATACAAAGAAATAGACAAGAATGTAAAAAGTTCAGCTAGAAGGGATAAAAGAGAATACATAGACAATATGGCAAAAGAGGCAGAAAAAGCAGCAAAAACAGGAGACAGCAAAACTTTATATAACATTCAAAAGAGGCTAACAGGTACTATTATATCTAAAGAAAGACCAATCCTTAGCAAAACTGGAACACTATTAACATCAAATAAAGACCAAAAGCAAAGATGGGCTGAACACTTCCAGGAAATACTCAATCGACCACACCCAAAAGAATTGTTACACCTTGAAACTGACTTACCAGCCCCACAACTAAATGTCAACCTAGATGAAATTAAATTGCATGAAATTGAAACAGCAGTGAATTTAATGGCTAACAACAAAGCTGCAGACTATATGGAAATCTAAAAAACTAAGCACAAAGATGAAAATCATACTATTCTGTGGAAGAGTATGCTGGAAAATCACCCAAACTATTAAAAACAAGCTGAATTCTTTCCAGACTAAAATGTTTATGAAGAATTATAAGATTATTTTGGCCAAACACCATAAGAAATAAGATCTTGTTGGCAGAAATGCAGATGAAACCACTTATTGAGGAAAGCCGCTGGTGATGGGACATGTACTCCAGATGACTGATGATTCACTACCAAGAATAGCACTAAGATGGACACCACAGGGGAACAGAAGTAAGGGTAGACCAAAGGAGACATGGAGAAGAACAACAGAGAGGATGTTGAGCAATAGAGGGCTCACTTGGGCAAGAGCAGAAAAAAAGGCAAAGGACAGGCATTTGTGGAAAACACTTGTGGAAGCTCAGTGTGTCTTGGCCACTTAAGGTTCAGAGAGAGAGGTATTGTACTAAACACATTAAACGTCATAATCTAGAGAGAACTGTCTTCGAAGGGTACATAATGGGAAAAAGAAAGAGATGAAGACCAAGGCGAAGATGGCTGCAAGACATCGTTGATGATCTGCAAATGGATGCATCAGCAGCAGGCTATCTTGCTCACAACCGAGATACCTACAGGAGTGCTGTTAGGGAGGCAAAGTTCCGCAAGGGACATGCAAATGAATGAATGATATTGTACTAAATTCAAGCTCATAGCAGGTTAATGGGGTAAAGCCACTATCATCAAACGTGTGTTTGAATTATTAGTACAGAGAGCTAGAGGATGGGAAATTACAGTTCATTTAGTGTCGGTTACTTACAGAGAAGTTAAGACCATTATAAAAAACCAATACATACAGTAGTGGGCAAAGAGGCTGAATATAGATAGTGCTCCTGATCTTGATTCAGTCCATCAACAACAGAGGCATGAACAGACCATCCTGTTCCATTTAAGAACAGGCCACTGCACACTACTCAGCCACCTTCACTGACTCAAGAAGATCTCTCATATGGACACATGCTCCTGTGGGGACAGAGCACGTGCTCCAAGAGTGCCCAGTGTTCACTAACTTATGCAGCCAGACCTGGCCACAGAGGATGGACTTGAAGCAGAAGCTGTGGGGCTGCCACGATCACCCTGGAGAGAACTGTGGACTTCATCCTGGCAATCCAGCTTCAGATTTAGCCTGACCCGGCACTTGAACACTTAAGAAGTTAGTGTTGTTTAGTGAGATATAGACTGTGTTGTTTAGTTCAATACTGTATTATCTGGAGAGTGTTATTTGGTGAAATATAAGATTAGAGTGTGTTGTGAAGTGAAATATAGTATCATCTAGAGTTTGTTTCAGGTGTCCAAATTTTCCTGTCTTTGAACTTTGCAGTTGGAGAGTGTTTGGTGGAGAACTCAGCTATTGCAAGTGATGGTCGGTACTTGTACATTCTGAACAAATATGGGCTGTACAAAGTTGGATCTGGCTACGGAGGAACTGTCAAGGTTTGCTCTGTGCTTCATTGCAGTCTGTTATCATAGTGTTCAGAGAGCGCTGTGTGATGTTGTGTTTGATGTTAGAAGGTAGGTAGGTAAAATTCCCATTTCCATGCCATTAAGGCATATTGGGGAATACGGTGTTAGGACTGTATTTTCCATGACCTTTGGCACATGAAAGTGGATGTGGTCAGCATCACACCTGGCAACTTTACCTTCCCAGATTTCTCTGGTACCCATTTTCTGAAGCTGAGTGAACCCCGGGGCCATATTGGTCAGAAAAAAAATCTCGCTCAGCTGAGGATTCGAACCCTTGACCAGGGATTTGAACCCTTGACCATTCATTTGCTAGACGAGTGCTTTAACCACTATGCTAGCTGGTCCCCTTGATGTTAGAAATGTGATGTTAAATGTATGTTTGTGATAGACATGTGATGGTAAAGGTGTGTTTGATATCAGAAGTGCGATGTTAAAGATGTGTTTGGTGTTAAAAATGTGATATTAAAGGTATGTTTGATATTAAAAATATGATGTCAGAGGTGTGTTGGATGTTAGAAGTGTGATGTTGAAGGTGTGTTTGATGATAGAAATGTAATGTTAAAAGTTTTATTGTTGGTAAAAGTGTGATGTTGGATGTTTGAGTGATGTGCTGAATTTAACATGGGTTGTTTGGTGTATCTGTTTTCATATTAAAGGTGTGCTGTCTTAATGTTAAAGATATGATGTTTACTGTTAAACAGTTTTATATTTGAAAGTCAAGAGATTATTAGTTCATTAAGTCAGTAACTGAAACAAATTGTCCTTTAACTCTTTGAAAATGTTCTCTTTTTTTTTTTTTTAGGGGAAACTTGAAAGCCAGAAGAAAGATTTTCCTGTCCATAAGAACACTTTCTTGCATTTGCCGTTGTGAGTATTGAACATGACTTGGTTATGATCTTCATTAAAACTATTGACATCTAAGTGAAGTTGTAATATGTATGTTTTGTGTTTTTTTCATTTGCGGTAATATAATTCTTGTTAAATGGAAGATGTGGTGTGAATTATTAACATTGCTTTTTGTTGTTAGTGCTTTGTTGAATGCAGTAACATTATATTTTGTTATACAGTATAGTTATTACTGTGTTGTCCATTTGTTTGCTTGCTGTTTGGAAATGGCATCATTAGAGTCAGGACATTCCTATATCTTCTAGGTTCCCCTCCATTCTACTCCAGTTACCACCTCACATGGATGTTGCAGGCAGCATAAACTCTCCAAGTGTCTGTGCCAGTTTCCATTGTAGGTTTCTTAGAATTTTGCCCAGACATTGGTCACCTAGGTTGACTACATGAAACTCTAAAGAGGACATTGTTAAGAGAGGCCAATTTAGCAGGCATAAAATCCCTTGATGAGGTTGACAAGCTCAGTGAAAACAGGAAAACTTGATGAAATACTGTGCGACCCCTATGTGATGTTTAACGGCCGCGGAAGGGCGTAAGTGGCCATCTAGCCTACCTTTTTATGATTTCCAACTACCGAGGGAATTTTAACATGTGCGACCCTCCACTCGGACGTTAGTTCCACTACCTAGAGACCAGGAGAATTTTAGTGCTGGAGGATTGATGAGGAAAAAAATCCCTGCCACTTCTGGTGGGATTTGATCCCAGAACTCATGGCAAATGTCTGACCCCAAAAACCATGCAGCTCCCACAACTTTGTTAAGTGCAGTGCAGTTTTCATAGCTATATTTGAGAGATTGTCTAGGCCTGTATAGAAAGTCTGAGCTGAGGAACAGGTTATCAAATTATCTAATCAGTTTGCTGATTGGCTTATCTATTTAGGCATGTTAAGGGTAGCATCTCTTAGGTTACACCTCAACCTCCTCATGATTCTTCTGGTAGCAAGTTATTGTGGTGTAGTGCTTGATGTGTGGATAGAGGCTGTCATGTGTCCAGTGGTGAGGGAACTCACTGAGAAGTCTGCTTATTAGATCCACTCAGGGAAGGTGAGGAAAGCTACTGTAGCTTTTAACCAGTCCCAGCTTGATGTCTTTTTCTCACCAGGATCTTCATTATGGTATCAGTTGCCAAGAAAATTGAGTTTGTAATGACAAGAAGAGCCTTTTCCAGCAGCTGCAACAGTCTAGTTTAATCCACATTGTTGGAAGTAAAACATAACATGAGCTTCTTTGGTGTCCTGTCAGATGTAAATAACTGTGTTCATTCTGTGCCTCCCCAAATGTTTATGCTAGGAGACTGAAACTAAAAATGTTTCTATCCATCTTGAAAAAAAGGGCAAACTGCTGTGTAAATGGGACAGAGGTACCACACCCAGCCTCTGTGTCATAAATCGTACCACTCTAGCGCCTGAGAATACTTTCGGCATTGATGGTAAGATTTAGTTGTGTTCTTTTTTTTTTTTTTTCAACTCAGCAGAGGCAATTATGACTAAAGACCAGCTCATGTAGAATAATGCCTGTTTTTTTGTTGTTGTTGTTGTTGTTGTAGAAGAAGTCAGTTTTTAGCTGTAAGCTAAAGTTTCAAAGAAATTCATGGCAGATTATACCAGTGTTTAATTGATGTTACTGGCCACAGTTGTTCCAAATGCACACCAACTACGTTGATAAAACAGCTGGTATTCAACACTCAAGGGGAAAAGAAAGAGAGGCTGACCAAAAGCAATCAGGCAAGGTACTGTAAAGTCAGAGATGAGTAAAATGCAACACAGATAGATAAGGCAGCATACAAAAAAACGGGCCACAGATTATGAGAAGTGGTGACAATTTGTTGCTGCCTTACAGCACACCATAAGGCATATTAGGTGATGATTGCTAGTCAGTCACCATCCAAGAACGTGTAAAGATGGATGCATTGCTGTATTGGCCACAGTAACAACAAACTATGTTTTATGCTTTACTTGAAATGTTGGTATGGAGAAAATGCCATGTTCTTGTTGTAGAACTTGTCTTAAGCTCCATAGGAAGGATGAAGCCAGTATGTCAGGACATCTGATGAAGTTCCAGAGGGATACCATAAGAGCATTACTATCAACTACCTTACAATTCCTTGTTCACGTGTTTGCATGAGGGTTGTTCAGAAAGTAATGCACTGCATCGTTTTTTTCAGCTAATAATGAAGATAGAAGCATGAAATTTTGCACACTTTAAATATGGCATGTGCCGATTGTGTGAACCAAATTGCACTGCAACCGGCCAAAGAATATGGCTGCCCTAACTGTTGAAATGGAGCGTGGTGGCAACTTGCGGTATAAGCAGCGAATTGTGATAGAATTTCTCGTTGCAGAGAAGGAAACTTGTGAACATTCACAAGCTTCTGTGTGATGTGCATGAAAGTTTTGCAGTCGATAGGATTACAGTCAGTCGCTGGGTTCAGAGAATCAAAGAATCAATAAGTGGAGATAAGGAGTTACATGATTGGCCGCGCTGTGGATTTCTTGCCACAGCCACCAAGGCAGAAATGTTGAAATGCGCTGAGGACATTATTATTACTGATAGGCATATCACTACTCAATAATTGGCCTTAAAGCTGTCAGTCAGCAGTGGTAGTGCAAATGCAGTTATAAAAGCTCTCGGATTTTCTAAGGTTTGCACAAGATGGGTTCCTCTAAGTCTCACAAATGACGATCGATTGCAAAGGAAAGGAATTTCTTCTGAGTTGTTGGAGTGTTTAATATGAGGGAGAGAACTTTTTGGCTAAGATCGTAACAGGTGACGAAACCTGAGCACATCATTTTGAACCTGAGACAAAAAGACAGTCAATGGAGTGGCATCATCCGCAGTCACCACGAAGAAAGAAATTCAAGACAGCTCCTTCAGCTGGAAAGGTCATGATCGTTGTCTTTTGGAACATTGAAGGTGTTGTAATTCTTGTGGATGTTATGCCAAGAGGAGAAACAGTCAGTTCGCAAGCTTACATTAAGACATTGGAAAAACTCAGTCAGCGTCTTTGCAGAGTTTGGCCGCACAAGAATCCAGCAGACCTGCTTCTCTTCATGACAGTGTGCATCCTTGCACAAGTCTGGCAACACAAGAAGCAATCACCAAATTGGCTTGGACTGTACTACCCCATCCACCCTATAGTCCCAATTTGGCACCCTCTGATTTCCATCTGTTTGGTCCACTTAAGGATGCACTCTGAGGGGTAAGATTTGAAGATGACGAAGGAGTGGCTCATGCAGCGAAGAAATGGCTACGTAATCAAGAGAAAATCTGCTATGGGCTAGGAATACATGCACTTGTTTCGTGCTGACGTAAAGCCGTACAAGTTGATGGGGATTATGTTGAATAATGCTGATGTTTACATGACATATCCATGTATATTGTGTATACATTTCATGCTTTTTTAATAAACAGCTCCTGAGAAAAACGATATGGTGCATTACTTTCTGAACGCCCCTTGTATGTTAAGGTTTATTTCTGTAGCCTTTGACTCTCCTGTGCTACTCGCAAGGCAGTGAACTGTGTGGTCCCAAATTTTAAATCATTATTACCTCTGATTCAGTATATTATATTGCCTGTCTAAACAAATGTCTAAGGAAAAGATTCTGTATACAGTGGAATAAAATCAAGACCAGGGCAGAGATAAAGAAGATGAGCACACAACAACCTTTCTCATCAGTGATTAGAAAAAAAAGGAAATCATTGGCCACATGATGAGAAGAAACAGTCAGGGAATCCCAAAACAAGCTGTCAGATGGGACACGGCAGGTCTAAGAAGGAAAAAAAAAAAAGGTCAGCCACATGAAACTCTGTAGAGAACATTGTTGAGAGAGGCTAAATTAGTGGAGTTAAGATCCCATGATGATGTTAAAAAACTTGCCAAAAACAGAAAAACATGGCGAACTACAATGCGAGCCCTGTGTGACTTTTAATGGCATGGGAAGAATGTAAGATGTAAGATTTTGCCTGTCAGAAGGTTGGTAAAATACTTCTACAGTTGGCCTTGAAAACTAGAATAATCTGTTCGCTGATTTTGCAGGTAACAGCTCCCCACACAGTCTGCTTTTCAGTGATGGGGAAAACATTGGCTACATTGCACCGACAAAAGAGGTAACATTTTGTTCTTTACCTTTAATGTGTAACATTAGTAACATTGAGAAATGTAAAAAAGTTTATCTGCACCCTTTGTGACAATATCTCTGGCACCATCCCTGTTTTGATAGACCTGAGTTGCATATGATATCCTGTTTGCCTTTTATCCACTGACAGTTACCTGTTATGTGTAATCTAGTGCATCTCACTGTTCAGGTGGTTAGTCTTTGCATTTTTTATGCTGATTATCTCAACACAGTGTGCCTAGTATCCAGAATTACAGCCAGGTCAGTTGGAGAGTGACGGTAGATGAAATGGAACCTTTCTCTTGGTCCAGTTTAGATATAGTAACCACCATGTTGGCCACTATAGTTACTTTTCATGTATTCAGTATTTTTTTTTGTTTTTGTTATATATTGTTGGAGATGTTGAGTGTAAAACTATTACCATTACATTCTGTGTTTTTCCTCATACCTGCTATGTATTTATTACTCCTTGTACTAAACCAAATGTTTGAAAGTTGAGTGAAAGTTGAAAAATGAAGGGAAGAATGTCAGGCAGGGCTGGCTACCCTTTTCTTTACTCTTTGAAGATAAAAGTTTGTATGCTCACTTTAGTTGTCATGTATAATGTGATTTACATATTCACTCACATAAACACACATTTTCGTGAAAATGTCATAGATATATACAGATAAACTTATTAACCATATGTAGATGTACCTGCATAATTTGTACATATACTGATTCTCATACATATGTTCACATACATCTTTCTCAGGAGGACAGTTTTGTGATTCGAACCTTCAGCCCTGTGAACTCACCTCTTATGTCTCAAGTGAATGAGGTTCCCCTGAAGTTGACCAGGAAGTGCATGGATGTGATGGGAGCAACACCTTTTGACTTCGTCTACGAGAAAAGAACAGTTGGTAGGCACTTTTGTGGGCCTTCAGCAAGTTGAATTCGTTGTTAGAAAGTTCTCGTCTCATGTTAAATTTCTTTCTCATAGTCTTTATATATTTATTGCTGCAAGTACTAAACCACTCAGTCTACGAACCCGGTGGTGCCAGGTTCAGGTCCCAGCAGGGGGGATTTTTTTTCTGGCACCACCACACCAAAAAGGCCCCAGGGGTCCGCCCAGCCTTTAAAAATAGGTAGCAGAGAAATCTGGGACGGTAGATTGGCCAGACGGTGATACTGACCACATCACACTTTCTTGTGTTGAAGGTCTTGGAAATACGGGCCTAACAATGTATCCTCAATTTTCCTTAATGGCGTGGAAGCGGGGATTTTCCCTTTACCTAACTACTAAACTGAATGTTTGAAAGTTGAGTGGAAGTTGAATGATGAATGAGAAGAGTGTCAGATGGGGCTACATGCTCAGTTCTTCACCCCTTGGAGTTCATTCATTTCTTTCTTTGTTCCTGCTTGTTGCCTGTTCCATCTTATTCCCAGAATAATTTGTTTCACCTGTTATTTTTATTTTTGGCTAGGTAATTTAGTCGAAAGGTTTATGTTATTGCTGTATCATACTGGAACTCCGAGAGAGCAAAGCTGAGCGTTTTAGATTGGCAGCACGATTTTTGGGGCAGGCAAACCATACCCTGCCACGATCTCCACTTGCCTCATAAAAGTGCCCACAACAATGATCTACTCTTTCAGCCCGGGCTAATCATATCGTGCTTGCCAGGGTCCCGTCATGTAGAGGCAGAGATAAATAAAATGTAACGCAGATAAGGCAGCGTACAAAAACTGGCTGAAGACTGAGAAGTGGGGATCTAAAAAATGAGTTTGACATTGACCGTCGAATGTGTGGGGAAACTTGGTATTTTTTTGGTATCCAGTCCATATTGTCATGCAAGACATTGTGACTCACATCCCCGTTCACCTCAGTGCTAGGGCTTCAGCAGTATCATGACATGAGTTGCAGAGAAATGTTGTAGCTTAAGGGAGATCAGAGTAACAGCAGTCCAAGCCCTGAGAAAATTGTACTTGATTTTTTAATTTTTAAAAAAATATCTTCATTTATATCTGATGAAGTTCTCCCTCCTTCATGATATCTAATTTTCCTTTCATTCACTGACAAATGTGTGCAGTGGAGGATATATTATTCGTCTTTTAAGATTCATCTTTTAAGACTTTCTCCACCCCCCAGCATTAGCGTGTCAGGTAGTCATTTTTACAGTTAGGTCAATAGGTAGGTGTGGTGGTAGTAGGTCATGAAGCCGTTAACTTGCAGGTGAAATGATAAGTTGATGTTGACCAACAAAATTGTGCTACACTCTGCTGTTAGCTTTATATGCTGTATACAATTGGAAACTGTGTCGCACCATCTGCTGACCTGATCATGATGGGAGGTCTATAGAAACATCTGCTGCCATCCTTGTTACCCTACCATCATGAAACAGACTGCTTATAGAGCTTTAGAACAACTGATTTAACTCTTTCCGTGCGGGAGAAGAAACACGGATGTGTCGTGGGGTGCGGGAGTAAAAATGTGGGTCTTGGTCTGTAAGGAGGTATAGTTGTAAAATGGAATGGAAAACAGTATTTCCATGTACTTCCGTATACGTAATGTGTCAAAGTATAGCTGAATGAATGAAAATTTCATAAATGCAGAGTTTTTTAGGAAAAAAGAAGTAATGTGATGTTTTTAAGACACTGATTGTGGCCATCTCACCATCGGCTAGGTCTAGATCCACGCTACTTACCCCTACTTACCATCTGAGATGTGTAGATCTACTTGTCGATCTTGTATTCAGATTCTATGTTGCATTCTCGCTAAATAATGTCTGAAATAACTCCTAACTACTTCTCCAGTCGTCTGAATATGTCTAGATCTACTTAGAAAACATTCAAGAGCAGCGGGGTCGCCATAGGCTATGTCCATACCCCTATCTACATCGTCAAAAATTGAAAAATTTCCATGCTTCTCGTCCTTTTTCTCGCTCGGCATCGCTCGTAACTAGGCACGCTTTCGCCATTTTGAAAGTGTCACTGAATCGCGGACGAAATATGTACAATCTAAATGTTACACCGCTTGTTTTAATGAAACAAACAAATGTCGATTTTTCGACCATACAGTAGCGTGGGACCACCTGAAATGTCGAAAATTCTACCATACGCATGGAAAGAGTTAAGGGAAACAGAAGAGTTAAAAACTCATAAACTTAGAATGAGAATAGTCAGATTATGTATATTGTGACTTGTGTGAAAGCATAAAGGTTATTTAGAAACTATTTCTTTATCCAGTGACTGGTTTCGATGAGGATGCCCTTGTTCTGATGTCTGGCAAAGAGTTTTCTCTGATTAGGACCGTAGGAGGAAAGGTGAGAATGTTAAGAAAGCTTTTCGTGGTGTTTGTTGTGTTATGCTTCTTTATGGTTTTAACATTGATCACTGAATATATTGTGTGTCTAAGAGTTTTTTGGTTTATTTGTTTGTTTGTTTGTTTGTTTGTTTGTTTGTTTCAGTTAAACAGGTGGCAGCAAAGAGCTATAAGCTTTCTTTTCAGTGATTTTGCCACTTGGTGTGGAAAAAAAAAATCAGATAAAAGGGATGGCGACTGCAGTAAAACTGGTTAATATAAATAAGGTAGATAGAGGTGTATGGTGCAGTTTTACAAAGTGAAGGAGGAAGTGAGCAAGGTGAGAAAAAAACGAATATAAAGTATGAGAATGTATAAATGAAAAACATACAACATCCGATATTTCGGCGTGAGCCTTATTCGAGGATACATGCAAAAACAAAATACAAACATATATAACTTATCTGAAGCGTCTTGCTCTCAGTAAAGCGGAAATGTGTGTGGAAGAAGGAGGAGGAGGGAAAAAAAAAACAAAACCGTTGCCTACAGACAAAAGATTCCCGATATAGCCAATCATAGCGAAGAAGCGGAGAGAGGAGGAGAACAGACTCATGTAGCACTATTATGTTTTTCTTCAGTGCTACCATGGCACAGAGTAACATTAGGCAGTTGAAAAATACAAGTAAAATAGTTTTTTTTTTCTCGTGCGTGCGTGCGCGTGTGTGTGTGGGGGTGTTTTTTTTTTTTTTGGGGGGGGGCCCCCCCACTACAGTGCAGCTTAGAGGAAATACTACCCTCATGGCTATCAGTGCAGTGACAACAACATTTGGTTGTTATAAAAATGGGCAATTCCTAACTGTAATGGTCATATTCATTCTCAGGAGTTTCAGATGGAACTGATAGTTGCTGTCTCCTTCATATCGCTTGTAAATGTGAAAATTTTAAACTTTTCTTTTTCAGTATTTTACACTGAAATGTTTATGTTTTCTTTGCATTCTGAATGATACTGATGCAGGTCCTGTATCAAGGCAAGGCAGCCTCCCTTGGGATCAAACAGTCAGGCCAGGCTCAGGGCAGGTGGGCTGAACTGACCATCACAAAGTCCCCAAAGATTGTCCACATTGCCCTCGGTCATGATGGCCTGCATGCGCTGATGGTGGCAGAGGATGGAAGTGTGTATTTCGTTGGGACAGCCCGAAGAGGAGAAGATGGGGATGCTAGCGGAGGTTGATACAATTTGTTGTTTGTTAAATATATCAAAAGAAATAAATCATTTATGCACATAGTGTTATGTGCAACTTTATTATAAATTTATGATGTTATAAAAAGATAGATAGAGGGATGGTGGAGTTATCAGAGCCAGCTAAAACTAGTTACATTCAAGGCAATGGGTGGTTTCATTGTGTGACCGAGGTGTAGTCCATGGTCTTGTGGTTAGGTAGTTGCTTGTCCTTATGGAAGAAAATCGTATATTGATCCTTGGTCATTCCCTTGCCAGTTTTCTTTGCCTCTTATCCGTGGATTCTCAAGTCTTTTTTTCAGACTGGTCCATGTCTAAACATTGTGTACATCATCCTAACAGAGAAAGTATAAGCATGCCTCTGGCTTTGTTCTGTACACATATCTATGACATTTGTGTATCTGTCATACTAATGAGACATTTAGAGATATGATGCCTGATATACTAGTGAGACATTTAGAGATATGATGCCTGACATACTAATGAGACATTTAGAGGTATGATGCCTGATATACTAGTGAGACATTTAGAGATATGATGCCTGACATACTGAGACACTTAGATATATGGTGCCTGTCATGGTAATGAGGCACTTAGGGATATGGTGCCTGTCATGGTAATGATGAACTTAGGGATATGGTGCCTGTCATGGTAATGATGAACTTAGGGATATGGTGCCTGTCATGGTAATGAGGCACTTAAGGATATGGTGTTCATATTTTCCTTGACCTGATGGCCTATGAGAGGGTGATGTGGTCAGCACCATGCCTGGTTGCCCTCTCCAGCTCCAAAAGGAGCCAGGTGCCAATTTCTACAGCAGAACAAATGAGGGCACCTCTAGCTGGATTTGAACCAGTGACCTCCACATGAGAGACTACTACTCCACCCATTACCAAATATCTATGACTTGAGAGCAAATTTATTATATAAAGTGATTAGTTAGACAGTGAGAAGCAAACAGGAATGAGTTTTCTTTTCAAGTCTGTTGCAAGTTCTGGTTGAAAAAAAAAAAAAATCTCTTTCAGGGAAGAATGTGAGACGTCAGCCCAAGCCCACAAAACCACGCAAGATGAGCAGGCTGGAGTCCAAGTTTGTGACATCTGCTGCATGCAGTAGTGGCACCAGTGCTGTGGTCACCAGGGACGGGAAGCTCTACATGTTTGGCAAGGATACCAACAACCACTGTGACCCCACTACAGGTATGTGTATTTTCATACGTCACACATTCTTGACTTTTAATAAGTTTGTGTGTTTTCATACGTCATACATTCTTGACTTTTCCTAAGTTTGTATGTTTTCATATGTCACACATTCTTGACTTTCTCTAAGTTTGTGTGTTTTCATACGTCACACATTCTTGACTTTTCTGAAGTTTGTGAGTTTTCATACGTCTTACATTCTTGACTTTTTGTGAGTTTTCACTTTTTTTTCTTCAATCTCTCTTCTTCATGTGATGTGTCCTTTCTCAGATTGTTGTCCGTCTCAGTGCCTCACTGAGTGCAGTGTGGTCTCATGCAAGTTGACCAATATCTTACGATGCCGTATTCAGACTTTACATGTTGTTCAGAGTCCATTTGTGGTGAGGTCACCCTCTTTTTCTCTTTTACTGGGCACTATGCCTTGTGCTGTCATCCTCTCCAAACCATTGTCTCTTGATATGGCCGAAGTATCTCAGCTTTCTGATTTTTGTGGTACTTATGAGCCAGTTTTCTGCAACACTTAATCCAATTAGTATCTCTTTATTTGATTTTCTTTCTATTCATATTCTAAGTGCCCTTCTTTTACATGTCATTTCAAATGTTGTTATTCTCTTTTCTAGTGGTTAAGTATTCATGTTTTGCATCCGTACATTGCCACTGGGAATATGTAAACTGTTAGTAAACATAGCTTTGTTTTCTTGTTGGTACATGCTTTTTATTTGTGCTAGTTTTTGTGATGCAGCTGCTAGTCTTTTTTTTTTTTTTAACTGTGCAGTAACATGCAGTATATATTAGGACATGACACGGTGTAAAGTCAAAAAATAAAAGCAAGCTGAAATAAGTGAAATAAGGAAGCGTGGGGAGAGAGAAACATTTCTTTGTTGAGCCTTTTATTTCAGTGGCACTCGCTACAGGAAGTGTATTACAGGACTAGTATTTGAACTTTTTTTTAGTTTATGTTATTATCTTTTGTATTCTGCTCTCAGTAATTCACTGATAACCACATTTTTAAAACTTTTTTTTTTTTTTTTTCAGGTGTGGTGACAGCTTTGAAAGACATACAGGTGTCGCAGGTGTGCCTGGGAAAAGCACATGCTGTTGTCCTTACAAACAAGGGCAGGGTGTACACATTTGGCATCAACAACAAGGGCCAGTGTGGCAGAGAGTTTGCTGCTCCAGGAGCTTCTCAGAGAGATGGTGAGCATGTGCTTTCTTGAAATTTGTCTGTATAACCAATGTTAGTTATGCTAGATGAGATCAGTTTCATGGAACATTAAGTTCTATAGGAAACATGTCTTTTTCTTTCTTGTTAATTATGACTTAGGTGAAGCCCTGTATTCATGAATTAGTCGGTTAGTTAGAAAGGATTGTTATTCATGCACTCTGGACTCATCCATAGGTGCTCCTTTCTCCTTTTCAGTTTCTTAATCAGTGTACAGTAACTGGCTATATCCTTTCTTTGTTGCTTGACCGTCCGGCTCTTGATGAATCATTCAGTTTTTTTTTTTTTTTGCTGTTCTGTTTCATCCTCAACTCTGTCATTTTTGGACAACACCGATTCACAGTTGTCGATGAAGTCCTTTGTTTGACCAACTTCTCTTATAGCATTGATAATATCTGCTTCATTCATTGCCTGTCCTTCTGTCATGGTAGCTGAGTCAACCAAGTGATTTGCTCCTTCAGTGTATATTCATATTATAGATGAAGCTGTATACAGAGATGATGGTGTGGCATAGTTGTTAGGGCCAGCAGGTGAGAGTTTGACCATATCCAGTCCCACCTCTTCACAAAGTATATAGAAACAAGCTGTCATAACTGGTTAATATGGTAGTGACTTGGCATGTTTTTTATTTGATGGAGTCTGCCAAGAAAGTTATTTTTCATAATTTCACTCCAAGAATTCAGGCAGCTACACTAACACAGTCTCAGCCTGATTTATGCCTTGTGTTTCAAGATTGTCACAGCAGTGGTGCAAAACTCTCAAGAAGATACAGCACCCAGCAATTCTCTTGGATGAGAAGACAGCAGTGGTGTCTGTACTCCAGCTCTTGTAACCACAGTCTTGCATTAGAACCGTACTCCAACTCTTGTAACCACTGTCTTGCATTAGAACCGTACTCCAACTCTTGTAACCACTGTCTTGCATTAGAACCGTACTCCAACTCTTGTAACCACAGTCTTGCATTAGAACCGTACTCCAACTCTTGTAACCACTGTCTTGCATCAGAACCGTACTCCAACTCTTGTAACCACTGTCTTGCATTAGAACTGTACTCCAGCTCTTGTAACCACAGTCTTGCATTAGAAGTTAAGATAATCCTGATAACCAGAAAAAAAAAAAAGAAACTTTGTTCATATTCCAGCAAGCCTCAACATCACCATGGCTGAGGATGAAGATGAAACGGAAGTTGATGACAGCCTCTGTCCTCCAGGTAGGTCTGAGCAGCTGAGTATTGTTTTAGACATTTCATATGTGGTCAGTGCTGATGTCAAAATGTTGGCACAGTTTAATGAAGGCAAAGAAAGAAAGATTTTTTTTTTTTTCCTTGTGAAACCTCTGACAATAAATTCCCCTAGTCTCTAGGTGGTGGAACTGAACATCCATGTGTATTGTCAAGCACATTAAAAATCCTTTGGCAGATGGAACTTAACATCCATGTGTATTGTCAAGCACATTAAAAATCCTTTGGCAGTTGGAAATCACACAAAAAGTAGGCTAGGCCGCTGCTGCCTGGGCAAAATTCTAGGAAATCTACTGCGGAATTTGTCACTGGCGCTTGGAGTACCATGCGGCATATGACTCTCATTCTGAGGTAGTAGCTGGAATGAGTGGCTGAGCAGATATGGGACTGGTCCTGACTGCGATGATGCCATTTTCAACCAGTGAAACAAAATGAAGAGAAAGAAAAATTGTAGTTCAGGTTTTATACAACTGGCTCTACAAGTTTTTAACTTTTCTTCACAACTACATTATGCACAATCAGTTAAGGAGCCCTATTATATCCTGAGATCATTCCTCACTGATCACATGGTGCTAAGATTATACCCATAACACTTAAGTGCCATAGAACAGGGAAGTATTAGAGACATCGATTTTGTTGTTGTTGTTACAGGACAGTAAAATGTAACAATTAGAGACTTCACTTTTGCTCCAGGACAGTGAAGTGATAGAGATCACCCATAATCAGAAGAAAAGCATGATAAAAACCTACAGGAAGCCACAAACACCACCACATGATGACTATCATATGCTAAACTGAAATGAACGAGTCACTGTTTTCCATCTCCGAACAGGGCACAGCTGACTCTGAAGTCTTATGTATACAAAGTATGGTACTCTTTTTACATGTGCCCAAGTGCCCCAAACTGTGGAGCATATTCTCTAAAACTGTACCAACTATGAGACACTGAGAAGCAATTACTGACCCAGTGAAACCACCAGATATGCTCTACAGTTTCATACATGAATTATAAAAAACAGTGAAATATATCCAAGAGACAGGACTGCAGATGTAGACAGAAAATGTGTACAAAGAAGATGACTGATGAATTAATAACCATTTTTTGGCCATCAACAAAGTTATTATTGTGTTCATTGCCAGTCCTCAACCTATATAGATCCTATATACATAGACCCATACTCATGTAGCAGATCTCTGGCTTCAAGAGAAAGTCTACAAAATACTTTAGATCAGAGTTGAAAGTCATGATGCAGATATACTAGATAATGCAAAAAAATGTTTTGTGCAGTGACTTCACTGATGGCACATATTTAATACATTTTCTTGATTAAATGCAGGGTCTGAAATAGTTGCCTGCCTCATTTAAATGTGAGTGGGACAGGATGAAGATATGTTTCAGATAAACGAATGCCTCAGATAAATGCCGGGTCTGAAATAAGCACCTGGTCAGTACTTCATCTCTGTCTTTCTGTGGAAAAATGTACAGTATAGGCTAATGCTGATGTTGCAGAACCGCAGGTGTTTATTCAAGAAAATATAGCGTTCTTTAATATAACCAGTTTTATTATGTTTTTGTGACACTATTGAGTGTGCTCCAACATACATGTGTTTTTGACTTTGTAGGGTTTTTTGTAGGGTCCACTTATGCAAGTTGGAGACCACCTGTAGATGCTGAAAATATTGTTATTTTATTCTTCAACAGGCAAGCATAAATGGGTACAGGAAGTTTGTATGATATGTTCCGTGTGTCGAGAGTGTACTGGATATGGTATCAGCTGCATCAAGAGTGGACGCAAGGACAGAAACCCTGGCATGTTAGTGATGCTTACATCTCTCTCTTTTGTTGTTGAATTTTATATTGATATTGTTCCTCCTCTAACACACAACATAGAGCGAAGCAGAAAGAACGCTGACAAAATCATCACAAACCATCCTGGTATGTGTAAGAAATAATAGTCTGGCTCTGAACAAATCTCGTGCTAGAATTTTATTCCAGTGTTAGGTAGTTCACCCAGAGATTTTCCTCTCATGTCTTGAATTGTCAGTGATAGTCAGGGTTTTCTAAACTTTGTTCTGTTCTCCACATCAGATCTACACCTCTCTCTCTCTCTCTCTCTCTCTCTCTCTCTCTCTCTCTCTCTCTCTCTCTCTCTCTCTCTGAACCTTAAATGCGCAGGTCACTTGGGGCTTCCACAAGGGTTTTCCACAAATGCCCGTCCTTTGCATTTTTTTTTTTCCGCTCTTACCCAGGTCTACTCCTCGGGGAAGTATAATGCTTTTTTTCTCTTCTTTTCCCTGAATCCACATCGGTGACATGTAAAGTTTGCTGTATGAAGCCCCTCTCTGTATGCTGCCATAAGAATTTCTATTATGTCTGTTTCTGACAAGAAAAAGTGTTATAGATTTGAAATGTGATGCTTCATAACAATGTTCCCAAACTGCAGGTTTGTGGGCCTCATAGATCTGCACGGGTCAGGTGGAGCAAGTCTGCGTTATATAGAATGTCAGAAATATGTGAAGATTTTTAATTAATGCCAGTTTGTAATGGGGTTTACAATGAATTACCATTGGCTCCAGGATCTGTGACATGAAAGGGATGTGGAAACATTGCTCATGTTCTCATTCTCAGGCCGTGTGGCTGCGGCGCTGGTGATTCAGGCTGTTCTGAGTGTGGAGCATGCAGGGTCTGTGCTGAGGAGAAGCTGGGGCTAAATGAACTTGATGAAAGAGGTCTCTTGGATGTGATGCGTGAGTACCCTCTGAATTTTCCTAGATAAACAGTTCTTATCATGAACGAATTTTACTTCAGTTATATACTGGAGAAAACCTGATTTTTTTTTTTTTTTTTTTCAGTCTGGTTGTTAATTGATGTTTTGTGTGGTTTAAGTTTCATATAATGTATTTGTTTGTTCATGTGTTATGTGTTCTAAATTTCTCTCACCATACGTTTCACATAGTCTGTTAGTTCATGTGTTATATGTTCTAAATTTCACGAAGCATAAGTTTCACAATGTCTGTTAGTTCATGTGTTATGTGTTCTAAATTTCTCTCACCATACGTTTCACATAGTCTGTTAGTTCATGTGTTATATGTTCTAAATTTCATGAAGCATAAGTTTCACAATGTCTGTTAGTTCATGTGTTATATGTTCTAAATTTCACTCACCATGCATTTCACATAGTCTGTTAGTTCATGTGTTATGTGTTCTAAATTTCACACAGTATGTACCATTTGCTGAAATTTAAAAAACGAAAAATATGTAATCTGATTAGAAATACCAGGAACCACACAAAATAAAGAATCTTGAGGTCCAATTCTCATTGCTGTTAAAATGTAATGAGTAAATGAGTTTAGATACATGGCTACCCTCTGTCATTGCAGAAGCTGGTCGAAAGGCAGATGCTGCTTGGAAGAAGGACAAAATGCAGCTGAGACAAGCGCAGAAGCTGGCAAAGGAGAAGAAACAGAGAGATGAGAGTGAGTGCAAGTACTTATATATTTATATATATATATGTAAAGATAAAAGTAAAATTCCCATCTCCATGCCATTAAGGCATATTGGGAAAAATGTGTGTGGCCCGTATTTTCCATGACATTCGGCACATTGTGTGATGTGGTCAGTATCACTCCTGGCCGCTTTACCTTCCCAGATTCCTCTGGTACCCATTTTTAGAGGCTGGGTGAACCCTGGGACCTTTTTTGGTGTGTACCAGAAAAAAATTCTCATATATATGTATATAAAACTCACACATTCATACACAAAACAGCACAAGACACAGGTTTAAGTTCGTTGAAGGAATGACGGAACCAGACAGCCCTCCCTCATTTTCTTAAGGATGACGAGCTAAACAGTAAATATGTTGGATTTAATGAGTTGCCACGTTCAGTGTTGGTACCCGAAAGTGCAGCTTGCTGTGAGGGTTTGTGTTAGTAATATCTCATTCAGTATCATCATCCTGTGCCATCTCCCAAGGAAAAGTTGACTGCAAAAGGATCTATCTCTTGTTTTCAAAGTGCACCTAGCCAAGTTGAACCCTGTCAGCCTCTTGATGTTGTCCATCCATCTGTAGTATTGTGACCCTTTTGCTTCAGCTTTTCCCTCACATTTGGCTTTCATTGTTGTGTTGCATTGTATAATATGGCTAAAATCTTATGACTGTTTGGTTCTTATGATTTTCATGGAAATTGTTGTTCAGTTTTAATTGATTTATTATTTTAGTATTTGTTTTCTTTTCTGCCAGTGGAAGTTTGCTTTATTCTTCCATACATCTCACTCATTCACTCATTCATTTGCATGTCCCTTGCGGAACTTTGCCTCCCTAGCAGCACTCCTGTAGGCCTCGGTTGTGAGCAAGATGGCCTGCTGCTGATGCATCCGTTTGCAGATCATTGATGATGTCTTGCAGCCATCTTGGCCTTGGTCTTCTTCTCTTTCTTTTTCCCATTATGAACTCTTTCAAGATGGTCTTCTCTAAATTATCATGACGTTTAATGTGTCAAAAATATTTAAGTTTTCTCTCTTTAATCCTTTTTACTAACCAGCCTTCTTCAATATTAAGTTCTTGTAGTATGGATATATTTGTTCTTTTTTGTGTCCATGATACTTGAAGAACTCTTCTGTAGCATCTACATTGATAAATTCAGCTAATTTCCAACCATAATAAGCCATCAAAATGCTTTGGGGTATATTGGATACATTTTGTAAAAATTCCTTTCTTTTTTATTAAAATGTGACAAAAAGTCATCTATTTTTTTTATTGATTAAAAACTTTTACTGGATTTTCGTTCCCAGAAGGAGTGAATGAAGCAGAGGCAGAGGTTACAAAGCTGGTCAGTCTTCCTCCTGCGGAGATTGTTATAGACAACTGTGGAAGTCCTGCAATTCAGATCACTGTAGGGCTACATCACACTCGTAAGTGGTGCCACGAGATGAATGAATTTTAACATATAACTGCTTGTGTCATCGTTGAATCAGTCCAACCTTCCATGCTTCTGGATGGTGACCAACTAAGCCTTCTGGTGTCTAGCAGAGCAGCAAGTTCCCTTCACGTTTCACACTCAGCAGCCAAGCTCTGTACGGTTCCCCGGCTTTGGTTCATGTTTCCCCACCTGCTTCTGTTGTTCCTTGGCAGGTTGTTTTTTTTCTGAATCTGCATTGAATGATTGTGATGTAATAGAATCCTGATTTGTATTACAGGTGCAAGATTGTAATACATTATAATAGAATCCAAATGTGTATTACAAATTATAACAACAGACAAGCAGTAATGTTGCGTATTGGCAGTGACAGTGGAGATTTTTTAACTCTTTCCGTGCGTATGGTCGAATTTTCGACATTTCCAGTGGTCCTGTGCGTGTGTATGGTCGAAAATTCGACATTGTTTGTTTCATTAAAACAAGCGGTGTAACATTTAGATTGTACATATTTTGTCCACGAACATGCGGTGTAACATTTAGATGTACATATTTCGTCCGCGATTCCGGTGACACTTTCAAAATGGAGAATGCGTGCCTAGTTACGAGCGATGCCGAGCGAGAACAAGGACGCGAAGCATGGAAATTTTTCAATTTTTGACGATGTAGATAGGGGTATGGACATAGCCTATGGCCACCCTGCTGCTCTTGAATGTTTTCTAAGTAGATTTAGACATATTTAGACGACTGGAGAAGTTGTTAGGAGTAGTTAAGAGATTATTTCAGACATTCATTCAGCGAAAATGCCATACGGAGTCACAATACGAGATCGACAAGTAGATCTACACATCTTAGATGGTAAATAGGGGTAAGTAGCGCGAATCTAGACCTAGCCGATGGTGAGCTGGCCACAATCAGTGCCTAAAAACATCACATTACTTCTTTTTTCCTAAAAAACTCTGCATTTATGAAATTTTCATTCATTTAGCTACACTTTGACACATATTACGTATACGGAAGTACATGGAAATACTGTTTTCCATTCCATTTTACAACTATGCCCCCTTACTGACAAAGACCCGCGTTTTACTCCCGCACGCCATGACACGTCCGTGTTTCTTCTGCCGCACGGGAAGAGTTAAAGTTGCAGTGTTTGTCAGGACAGGGTGACTTCACAGACTGGATAAAAGCATGATTTTATGTCTAGAGCCAGTCATCGAAAAGCTCAGGGGAAGATGAAAAAGTTGGTCCAAGAGAAAATTATCGGAGCCGGCCAGACGTAAGACACTAGAAAGAAAGGCAGCAGATCAAATTAGAAATACTGGAAACCACACAGAGTAGTGTAACATGACTGTCAGCACAGACCCTGATGATTGAATTAATAAACATCAAGTTTTTTTTTTTGTGTGTGTCAGAGCATTCTGGTACTTTTGAATTTTGTGTGTCAGAGCATTCTGGTACTTTTGAATTTTGTGCATCAGAGCATTTCAGTACCTTTGAATTTTATGTATCAGAGCATTTCAGTACTTTTGAATTTTGTGTGTTGGAGCATTCCAGTATTTTTGAATTTTGTGTGTTGGAGCATTCCAGTACTTTTGAATTTTGTGTGTCAGAGCATTCTGGTACTTTTGAATTTTGTGTGTCAGAGCATTCTGGTACTTTTGAATTTTGTGTGTCAGAGCATTCCAGTACTTTTGAATTTTGTGTGTCAGAGCATTCTGGTACTTTTGAATTTTGTGCATCAGAGCATTCTGGTACTTTTGAATTTTGTGCATCAGAGCATTCCAGTACTTTTGAATTTTGTGTGTCAGAGCATTCTGGTACTTTTGAATTTTGTGCATCAGAGCATTTCAGTACCTTTGAATTTTATGTGTCAGAGCATTTCAGTACTTTTGAATTTTGTGTGTTGGAGCATTCCAGTACTTTTGAATTTTGTGTGTTGGAGCATTCCAGTACTTTTGAATTTTGTGTGTCAGAGCATTCTGGTACTTTTGAATTTGTCTGTCAAGTTTTTTTATTAGTTTTATGCTTGAATATCTGATCATGTTATCATTAATATAACATTTTTCTTCAGATACAGTGTATAATATTAATAGAAATAATTGTCTTCAGTACTGCATGTCATTTTAACAGTGCGATAAAGCTTAGATCTTTATGTGTTTGTTTGCAGTGGTACTTTTACAAAATGGTGACGTCTACTCTTTTGGTAGTAACAATAATGGCCAACTTGGACAGGGGGACACAAAAATCAGGTATGTTAAATAGCATTTTCCATGTTGCTGCGTGTGATAAGGGCTGCAGTATTCTTAAAATCAATATTGCGTAAATATTATATTTACATTAATTATGGGCTATGAGGTCCTGCTTCAGATAGAGTATTTACTGGTATATGTTGGTCAAGAAAATTTGGCCTTTTTTTTTTTTTCATTTCATTTAAAAATAAATACGTGCGTTCCTCTTTTCATTTTTAAAAATTTAAATCTGTAGCATTATTTCAAATACAATTGTGAGAATGTTGGATTTTTTGTTGCAAATATTCTGTAGAGGCCACCCCACGAAGGTCCATTTGCCACTCCCTGCTACCATGGTTGCCGCTGGAAGCCACCATTCAGTGTTTCTGTTGGCAAGTGGACAAGTCTGCACCTGTGGGGACCACCAGGTCAGTTAAAAAAGACAGAAGAAACTTGTTATTTAACATTTGATTTTACACTTCTTGTTCAGACTGTTGAAGGTGATCAGTTACTTCCACATCTTATTGTCCTTGTTAATTTTCATCATTTCTCTTGATACCTCTTCACATGGAGTGATGCTATGCTGTCCACTTTCTTCACCAGAGTTCCGCTGGTATTACCCGTTGTTGCAGGCTTCCTTTATATTGATGAAACCAGTATGCTCAGTCTGGTGCTCTTTCACAACTGCCTCCATCTCTTCACAGCAGCCTCATATATTCTGTCTTGGACTGAAGCCCTCAAGGGCAGATCTGGTTGTGTAGTTCTGGACAGCTTATTTAGAGTGAACATGTTTTTAGAACACATGCTTTAGAGTCTCCACTCAAGGGAATTCATTTGTGAGAGATACCTTCAGTCTGTAGAGGTGACTGTCATTTGTTATCCCGTTTCTGATCTTGATAGTTGTTTTTTTCTGTTTTAAGTGTAGTCTTTCATGTGTTTGTATTTCTCTTACTTTGATGCTTATGTTTAAAACTGAGCAGCTACAGAGTATTGCCAAGTTCTTCAATGTGGCAACAGAGGCTTGCAGCCACATGGGGATCTACCACAAACACTGCTACCATCATCATTGTCTGCGTTGAACTCATATGCAGCCATATTTATATGACTGTTTTTGTTTTTTTTTTTAAATCGTGATTTCCATTGCTCTTAGTACAGTAACAGCTGTGTGTACAGTGTACTGCTGGCAGTGTGTACACTGTACTGCTGTTTGGCACCCCTCACTCTACTGTTTCAGTATTCTGAGCTAATCATTTATTTATTCTATAAAATGCAGACTTTTCGGTAGATTTTGGGAGAATTTTATCAAGACAGCTGACATTTTGCCAGCTTTTTTGCAGTTATTTCCAATGAAGTAGAGATCTAACATCTTCTGTGGAGTCACATCAGTGTGATCAGTAATTGTCTTCTTTTTGTATGTTTTGTTTGTTCATGGTTAAACTCCCATATTTGAAGTCTTTATTTATTTTTTTTTTACATGAATTACTTTCTCTTATTTCCTCTTTTTAAATATTATTTAACTATATTTTAAAATATATTATAATTGTTTAAATATTATTTTATACTGTAGTATTATATTTCACTCTGTTTACTAATCATGTGGTACCGGGTTCAGTCCCAGCAGTGGGATTTTTTTTCTTGTACACACCCAAAAAGGTCCCAGGGTTCACCCAGCCTCTAAAAATTTGTACCAGAGAAATCAAGGAAGGTAAAGCGGCCAGGCGTGATACTGACCACATCACACTTTCATGTGGCGAAGGTCGTGGAAAATACGGGCCTAACACCGTATTCCCCAATATGCCTTAATGGCATGGAAATGGGGATTTTGCCTTTAATATTATATTTAAAAAAATAACTCCACATATGTTTATCAGTGATAGAGAATTTCATTGAAATGTGAATGTAAAAAGTGTAAAGAGTACTATGTACAGTCGCTCAGTCTAAAATGAGACTAAACATTTTTTTTAAAATTTGTGGTAATAAACTTTGCTCACAGTAATAATACAGTCAGTCATTTGCATGTCCCTTGAGGAATTTTGCCTCCCTGACAGCTCTCCAGTAGGCTTCTCGGTTGTTAGCAAGATGCCCTGCTGCTGGTGCGTCCATTTGCAGATTATCAACTATGTCTTGCAGCCATCTTTGCCTTGGTCTTCCTTTCTTTTTCCCTTTTATGGACCCTTCAAGGCCGTCTTCTCTAAATTATCATGACGTTTAATGTGTCCAAAATATTTAATTTTTCTGTTTAATCCTCATTACTAGCCAGCCTTCTTAAATATTAAGTTTTTGTAGTATGGATAATTTGTTATTTTTTTTTGTGTCCATGATATTTGAAGAACTCTTCTGTAGCATTTACATTCAAAGGCATTTATGTTTCTCAGCTGTTTTGTTAACTGCCCAGGTCTCATAGGCATATGTTGCGATGGGAAAGATGCATGCCCTTAAAAATCTTATTTTTGTAGTTCTGTCTGTTCTTCTCCACAGCTTCTTTAGTTGTTTTATTTTTTGAAGAGCAGTTGATGTCCTCCTTTTAATTTCCCTCATTGTATCTCCATTATTAGTTAGTAATGATCAAAGATATTCAAAAGTCTCCACCTCTTCCTGTTTTTCCTCATTGATACATATTTCAGCTTCCTTATTTGTTTTGTCAGTTGTCATCAATTTAGTTTTCTTTGTATCAAGATAGAGGTTTTGGCCTTCACTATTCTTACGGACTGACATAATTAGTTTTTCCGTTCCTTTTTTGTGTTGTGGACAGTAATACTGTGTCATCAGCATGTCTAATCTCTGATATTGTGTCTAACAATACAAACAACATGGTATTACAGCTTTCAGAGAAGAAGAGACTTTTTGTTGTTGTGGTTTGAAAAAAATCATGAAAGCTGAAATATCTCACATTGTTGTCTTTTAAATGAATGAAAAAAAACAAAAGGTAAAGGTAGTTGTATTATTATCTTCTTTCTGAACCATTGAGGCTCATTGCTGCAGACACACATGTCTCCTTTCCTCCTTGTTCTTGATATTTTCCTGGCAATTGTTGTTTCCAAGAGTGTGTAATCTGCTTCTAGGTTGTCTCACCATTGTTGTCTAGGTCTGCCTCTTGTCATCCCTTCTGTATAGGCCATCTTTGTTTATCCTCCTCTATTCTTTCAAAATGCCCAAGCCACATCAGTCTGTTGTTTATCATAATGGCTGTTCTAAGTGGGAGTTAAACAGTGTAGATTTCTTTGTTACTTCTCATCTTCCATTGAGCTCTGTTATTCCAGGGAGATAACAGGGCTACCCAAGGTATTGGTGTTAGCCCAAAGCCTAACCCTGGAGACCACATCAACAGCTTATGTCATAGAGACCAATGCACAATTTTCAGGTTGGGAACAGGACACATCACCCTCAATAAGCCAATAAGCACTTACACAGAGTGACCGCTAACCACACACCATACTGCATGCACTGCAACAGACAAGAAAAAGAAACTGTTAAACACCATCTGCTGGACTACAGTGCATTGAAGGACCTTCGGAAGAACCTGATACCACCAAACTCCTCAATCACCAACATTCTGCATGGAGATGTAGAACAGCTGAAGAGGACCTGTACGTTTCATTATCTGGCACAAGGGAAAAAGAGTGAAAACTTGTAAACCTGGGGATTGGGAAAAGTCAATTGTGTTAGCACCCTAGTTTCTTTGATATGCTGACATACTAAAGTGTGTTGTGGTTGGCATTAAACCAGGTCACCTTTCCTTCCATAGTTCCAGTAAAAGTTAGGTACCTGGTTATACAACTGGATGACTGAGGTACTCTGGCTAGATTCCAACCATTGATCTTTGCCATGAAAGATGAATACATTGATTACTGAGATATCCCTTTTTATTGTAAGTGTACTCTGCTTAGGTTACTTTCTGTCACTGATTGTGTGTACACTTGTGAGCATGTACGCAGTATGTTAATGTACAGTTAATTGCTGTGTCTAACTCTGCAGAAAGGAGCCCTTGGAAGAAATGGTTTGGATGAGTCACCTGTGAAAAGCAAAAACACCCCGTGGTACAGTGTGCCTGGCCCTGTCCCTGGAGTTGGTATGTTCTCAGAATTTGCTGATATAATAGCATAAATGATATAGAGAGAAGACAGCCGATTTAGTGAGGAGATATTGTCTTTAGTATCAATAGCCATAACAGGGCAAGATGTTATCCCACCATTATTTGCAGGAAAAGACACTCACTGCATTTGTCAGCGGGGTAAGAATCGACCTGTTACCTGTGCTGATGAAGTTTCCCGTGAACATCTTCTCTGGGAGTAAGCCAGAATTGCATGGTCCTAGTCTGACTTCCTACTTTGCTCTCAAACTCCTACCCAAGAACTGAATTTTGCAGATCTAAGGAGGCCATCCAGCAGTCAGCTAGAAGAGAGTGCAGGCAGCATAACATGCCAAGAAACCTGCTTTGTTTTCTACAAAGAGAAGAGAAAGGATTTCCAGCACTTCTCCACATCATTTTTCTATCAAAAGGTACAAATCAAAGAGTACAAAAAAAAACACTAGAAGTAACCTGTCTAAATGCTTGAGGACACTAAATCCACATAAATGATTATGCACTTTGAATAGATAAGGTCAGACCATACAGCTTTAAATAAACACTTGAACAGATTCCATCTTCTTCTATAACTGTGAGCTGGTGTTCTTTGAAGTCAGTGGGGTGTAGATGCTGGGGCACAACATTGTGTGAGATTTGAAGCTGGTTACAGTGATTTTTTTTTTTTCAGTCCCTCAATGGAACTAACAGGCAGGGAGGGGTGCAGTACTTCTTTAACAGACTCCACCTCCTTGGAGATTATGGCAGTCCCTGCCCTGTTGGCCAGGCTAATCTATTAAAGGGGTACTAACAGCTTGGTCATCTATGAGTTGCCAACCCTGATGGCTAGCATGTCAGTTATGGGTTGCCAACCCTGATGGCTAGCATGTCGGCTATGGGTTGCCAACCCTGATGGGTAGCATGTCAGCTGTGTGCCACTGACTGCCAAGTCAGACAGCATCTTCGTGAGAGAAACTGGTAGAAATCACAATAAAATTTCAAAACCGGTGACAGTGAGGAGAGAAACAATTTGATATTTCCTGCCAATGAGCCCAAAATTGACAGAAGTACCCTGACAGGGTACTCTTACAGTAGCCTACAGTTCAAAGCTACTGATAACTCCATAACTGAAAAGTTGTGAAAGATATCCAAGTTCATCACTAAGACATTAGTTGCCAAGATCTGTTAGCTAATAAGCTGTATATGTTTTGCTGTTTTTCTCATTGCTAAGGCACAGGGTAGTCCATCACTGTCAGATTATAAGAGAGTCATTCTGGCTCTTTTGTTTTAGCATCCGTGTAAATTTGTCATTGTAACTGCTTACAGGTGCTAAGTATGGCCGACGAGCCACCTGGATTGGTGCAAGTGGAGACCAGACAATTATGAGAATAGATGAATCTCTCATCAATGCCCACACACTGGCAAAATCCAATATCTTTGCTAGCAAGACTTGCATTGGTAAGTTTTTCATATAATATATACAGTAGCGTTTATATTATCATTAGTAGTTTCATGAAAGCTTTTGTTATTTGTGATTAGATTGGATAAAAATAAGCGACTGTTTGTTAAATGATCATATTTTCCTTCACTTGTCAAAGCACTAGTGTTACGTGGTCAGTGTCATGCCAGGCTTCTTTCGTTCTCTGGCACCAGGAGGGCTTGGATATTCACTTTTTACAGCTGAGTTAGTGCCTCTTTGCTGGAAATGTTACCACTGACCATGCTGTGAAAGATGAGTGCAATAACCAGACCACCCTGGGATGTATACATTTATAAACTTCTTTTGTATGCAGATGAAGCCATTGACAGCGATTATTGAGGAAAGACTTTGGTGATGGTTGGGGCATGTACCTCAGATGACTAACGGCTCACTGCCAATAATAGCACTAAGATGGACAATACAGGGGAACAGGAGCAAGGGTAGACCAAAAGAGACATGGAGAAGAACAACAGAGAGGATGTTGAGCAATAGGGGGCTCACCTGGGCAAGAGCGGGGAAAAAAAAAGATGAAGAACAGGTGTTTGTGGAAAACCTTTGCGAAGCCCCATGTGCCTTGGGGACTTCAGGTTCAGAGAGAGAAACTTCTTTTGTGACATTATTATCATCATTATCTTCTATAAGGTGTGTAAAGCCATTTATATATATAATAATATAACACTGTATCTGAGGCAATGAGTGAGCTGGTATTTATTTTTAGGGCTTATACCAAGAGGAGAAGACAATGCTGCAACCATGAAGTGCCTTATGATCAGCAAAACTGATGGCAACTGTAAAAGGTGAGTGATATGTTCCAGTCTGTAGTCTTGTTTATCATTTGAATGATGCAGCAACAGTACCTGCAGAATATGAGACAAAGACTTCACCTACCATTAACAAAACCAGCCCATTCTCAGCATTATTAAGCCAAGGTAATCACTTGTATTTCATTTACACCGTATGTATGGAATATGAGTGGAGGGTAGCAGAGCTTAACTCTGTGGCTGTTTAAAGACTCTCCTATTTCATGTGCCAAAATGGGATTAGGGCAGTTTTAAAAAAAAATTTTTGGCTTATATGGAAGTCAAGAGCTAATTAAGTAGGATATTTAGGAAAATATAAATATGAAAGTGGGCAGGTGAATGAGAAAGAAAAATAGGTGGAGGGATGGATGAACAGGCAAGTGATGATATTATTGGAAGTGGGAAGGAGAGAGAAAGGATGGATGGATGCTGACTGATGGGCATGTGAATGAAAAGGGAGAGGAAGAGCAGTAGAGGATGAATGGAAAACTGGATGAGAGGGGGGAAAAAAATCTGTGGCTCGTAGCACTTGTATGTTGTAGTAGTGTGAAGTGTTAGTACCTTCACATTTTTATGCCACTACAGCATTTGAGGTAGGGATCCCAGCAGCTCTCCTCACTGCCTTTGGTTTTCTCTGGAAACCCCAGATACCCATTTTTTGAGGCTAGGTTGACACCAGTGCCGGTTGTTCCAAAAAAAAAAAATTTCCCCTGAGTTCGAAATTAGACCAGGGACCTTCTGATTAGCAGGTGACTGCACTAACCACTGCACTGTGATGAGAGGAAGGAAGAAATAAAATACTTTAAATTTTTCTACGACAGCTTCAGTGGAGAGGAGCAAGAGGACCTGAACAACCAGGCAGTCTGCCTAGACCCTGTCTATGATGTCCTCTGGGGGTGAGTGATTGTTAGATATGCATGTATCTGAATATAGTCTCTTGTTCTGTGCTGGTAAGTTATTAGCTCCAAAATAGCACTGGTAGTGTTTGGCACATCTTGCACACCAATGCGAATCGGTGCTCAGAACGATATTTAGGCGAAGTTTAAATAAAAATGAAATGTAGCAAATTTCTAACCCAGCCCATATATTTATAAATTATACAGTAACTTTCAGTTTCTTTCAATCAAAATTTCTCATTAAAATTTATTTCAGGGAGGGCAGGTAAATTAATTCAGGAGTGAGAAAATGAATACTTGTATGGTAACTCGATTCATTTTGAAAGGGTTTATTTAGCATATTTCAAAACACATCACATGTTGATCCGTGTAGTTATAGAATTGGATGAAAGTTAATCTTTGTCTGGATCCAGTTGCTAATTTGTAGTTTGTGTGTATGAGAAAGTAAGTGGGTCTTAATTTTATTCAGAGAGTATCGATGAAACTGAGTCCGAAACCAGATGTTTTCATAGAAGCCTAGGCACACACAGAAGTTTTCATAGAAACTTATACTGACCCTAGATGTTTTCATAGAAACTTAGACTTAACCTAGAAGTTTTCGTAGATACTTGGACTACTGACCCTAGATGTCTTCATAGAAAATTAAACTGAACGTGGAATTTTTCATGAAAATTAGAGATTTTAAGACTGAACCTATAGATTTTTTTAGAAACTTTTAGACGACTTAAAAACTTTTGTAGAAATTTAAGACCGACCATAGGAGGTTTCTTGGAAACTTAGGCTGAACCTACAATTATTTGTGACAGAAATTTAAAATAAACCTAGAAGTTTTCTTGGAAACTTGAGACTGAACTGAAGCATTTTTATGAAAATGTATGGAGACGACTTTGTGTAACTCGTACGCAGGTATAACCCAAAGACTCAGGAAATTCGCTGTTATAATGTGATGATCAGCGAAGCACAAGATCTCAGGAAGATTGACCCAGGCTACTGTGACATCTTTAGTCCTGAACTGGCAGTGCCCACAAGAATAGGCTGTCAGGCCACTAGGTCACACTGTGCTCTGCATATCTTAGGTATGAGTCTGATCTGTGGGGTTAACATAGTCCATCTGTTGTGTGTGATGTTGTTAACCCTTACATTAACCCTTAGGATAAGACACTGTGAATTTTTTATTCTTGATGCTGAGAACATGATGAGGTATTCTCTTGTTATTACTAATCAACTGCGAACACACAAACTTGATGAAACCATTTTTTTTTTTTAGTGAAGAAGTTAATGTTGTTATATCAGGCTTATAGACATAGATTTCAAGAGTGTTTTCCAGTTGTATTGGAGTTCTAATTCATGGACAAAGCAAAGGTAACCTTTCTAGAGGGACAGTGCATTTATTAGGGCAGACTAACCAGAGCTGGTCAAGACCCTCTGCTTATAATAGACTGTAGCACTCTTGTCACTGATCAAATGGAGGTGGGCTTAGTATCTGGTGGCATCTGCTAAAAAGCCCACCTCTAGAGTCAACACCAGGACCTCAAGTGAACCACTGTAAACTACTCACCTTTCATCACAGCTTCCATCCATCAAGTTCATAATAGCTGTGCCAGAAGAGAACACAAGTCTCTAGTTCTGTGAAACTGTAGATTTGTTTACTAGTATGCTTTCCTGGGTCTATGATAGTAGTTGGTTCTTATATGTGTCTCCCCAAACATCTTTTAACACATTTAGGGTTATTTAATAAATAAGCTTCTTTTTCTTTGTACACACATTGGCAATGATGCGTGGTTCCCTGATTTTTGCGATGTGCCTTTTGGCTGTGTACCTCCAACTTCAGCACCTTTCCTTGCTAGGGCAGACTATGGTCTTGCTTGGACTGCCATGAAGACTGTGGTGTAGGCTGGCCTGGCCAAAACTTTGTTTTCCAGCCTCTGGTGGTTGAACTTAATCTCCTTCTCCATGTCAGATCCAGCATGCAACGCTGGCTGGCTAGATGGCTTTGAGACAGTTCCACAGAGACACTCCGACTTTGGGATGAGGAATCCGATGAGTGCCTCAATGATATCCATTCCCCACCACCTATAGTCTGCTGGCTCTATTTTGTTTACGTCATTCTGATAGCCATTATTGTAAAGACCCATAGGCTTGTCATGTCCTGGGTTCGTTGGTTTTACACCAGATTTTCCTCATCCCCGCCGCCGATCCCCATATCACCACCCTTCCAACAACCTGACATTGCATTTTACAAAAATAACAGTTACAATTAGTGTTGATTGCTACAGGTTTCTGGGCTACAGAAGTAGGTCAGAGTTTTTAAGCAAACAGATCTATGTTCCCTGTCTCACAAAGACTATGCTAAGATAAGTGTGTTCTTAACAGTTGTTCTTAGGGGGGATAAATAAGCATGTTGCTCTGCCTGTGGTGAATTATTTTCACAAAAAAAAAAAGAAAAAAAGACAGAGTAGAATGTACAGCAGCTACAAAGATGAAGTAAAGATTTGTTATGCTGAAAGTGGTGAAAGTGATGATGTTTATGATGGTATAATAATGATGAGAGGAAAGGTGGTAGCAAGTGATAATGATTATGCTCATGGTAATGACGGTTATAATTTCTTGACATGGGCTTGTAAGATGATGTAGGTGGTAGTGACAGTGATGGCATAATGATGCTGATGTCCAAATGAATAATTTTCTTTATCTGATAAACTGCAAAGCAATGTCACTTTAGACTTCTCGTAGACATACCATGTTTTCCCGTGAATCTGAATGCCGGCCTGGAATGTGGCCGTTGACCATTCTCAGATCACACAAATTCAGGTACAGTTTCAACAGTTTCAGTGTTATCATCATAATCATAAACATCACTCTCACTCAAAGAATCTAAATTGCCTGCTGCCCATGTATTTAGAAACATTGGTACGTCATGCAAGTCCTCATCATTTCTGAAATGAATGTGTTTGCTGCAATCACCTATTGTTCTCAAAGTGTGTGGTGGAACACAACAACATGGCTATATTTAGCTTGACCCACTTGTCAGATTTGCTGTTATGTGGGAATAACACCATGAAAGTGCGTCTGTAAGTCATCTCAGGGAAATGCTGCATGAGCAACAAGTCCACACGAGATATCTCGGGGAGAACACTAAAAGGGTTAACATTTGCTGACCAAGCTGTCTGAATTTATCATCTTTTTTCTCAGGTTGCCTGGATACCCTGACCATTGCCAATCAGCTGAAGCTGCAAGTAGCTGAAGAATCTCATGAGAAGGCCTCCATCAACAAAGTCTACACCAAAGAGGACTACACTGTTGTCAACAGATTTGAAAGTAAGTGAATCTGTTACTTCTACACATAGCCATTAATCTAACAGTTATACTGCATATGTAAATGCACATTTGCATTTCTAGTTTTTTAAAACTTATGGTTGTTGCAATAAGTTCTTTACTGTCTGCTGATCATTTTTGGAATACCTTCCATACCACACAAAAAAAAATGGTACACATATTTATAAATTCACATTATACTCCATTAATTCACTTGAAATGAGGCAGAGTTTCCCAAGGGAATTGCAAATGACTGAATTCACTTTCCTTCCTTTCCTTATTCTCTTGTCTGTTACCATCAGTGTATGTCATAAAATGGTGGCAGTAGTTCTATAGTGCACAGTATAGTTGTGTATTCCCCCCCCCCCCCCCCCCCAGTTTAAGACTGCTATTATTTTTATAATGGACAGCTTCTTGGTTGCTTTTGTTTCATTGGCCCTGAGATGTGGCTTCCAGATGTCAGATCAGACAATTTCAATGTCAGCTACCTCAGTGGCCTCAAAATGTCACACACAAATGTGGGCTTCGGGATCCAGACATCAAAACCCATCCTGCAGACCTGTCCAGCCCACTCAAACCTCCGACTAGTTAAAACTCATGATAGTAATATTTGCTGATTAAAACTCAAGATAATTAACAATATTTGCTAGTTAAAGCTCATGATATTTAATAATGTTTGCTGGTTAAAGGTTAAAAAAAAAAAAAAAGGTAAAGGTAATCCTGTCATGCCTTAGAGGCACATAGGGATGTGGTGTTAGTGCCCATATTTTCCTTGACCTGTCAGCACACTAGAGGGTGATATGGTCAGTATCACACCTGACCGCCTTTCCTTCCCCAAGTCCAGAATGTCGGGTACCCATTTCTACAGCTGGGTGACTGGGGTGCCTCCGGCCAGATTCGAGCCCCCCGACCTTCGCCATGAGAGACCAGTGCACTAACCACTTCACCACTCAGACACCCCTGCTGGTTAAAGCACAAGTTAATTAATATTTGCTGGTTAAAGCTAATGATAATGAATGATTTTTGCTTGTTAAAGTTCATGTCAATTAATAACTTTTGTTTTCGCTATATGAACTCGTGTTTCTTGTCTTCTGGCTGAAAGGTCATGGTGGAGGATGGGGTTACTCAGGGCATTCTGTTGAGGCAATTCGTTTCATGTGTGACACTGACGTCCTGCTGGGAGGGTTTGGTCTTTTCGGAGGCAGAGGAGGCTATCTTGGAAGAATAAAGGTATGCATATGTGACATGTCACTTTGTATGTTACATGATTTTGGTACACTGGCATATCAGAGATGTCACTGTGCTACAAGACCTTCATGTATTTGCTGGAAGTGTTGAAGCAGGTGAATGCCAAATATTAATATTGGTGTCATACATTGTCCTGTGGTATAGATTGGTGGACAGCATTAAAAAAATGGGGTGGGTTCAGCTTGGCTGTGAAAGCAGAGGACCATTGTGGTCAGCATTTCCTGGAGAGAAGGCACAGGATGATGATGATGATGATGATGATTATCATGTGAAGCATCCTCTCTTAAAGGCAGATCCTGATGAAATTGGCAGGATCTTGTTCACAAGCCATATTCAGTTTGATAAGAAAGACACAGGTGGGCTAGTCTGTGGTAACTTTGCAGCCCTCAGTAAAGGTGTGGGAATGGGACTCAGCAGCATCTGTTTGCCTGAGATGTAGAGTACAAGTCTGTTGTATCTGAAACATGTCCCAATACCAGCAGTACCTTGTACCAAGTTCATATCCAGCATCAGCATGCAAGAGTATATATTCATACAGGAGAGCCATGCAACAGTGGCAACATAGCTTTATGAAGATATTCCTATGAAAGTAGTAGCACTTGAAATTGTCAGATCTTTTTTGTCCTACAAGTATGGCCAGTGATATCCCCAATTAACTCTTTCCGTGCCAGTGGTAGAATTTTCGATCCTTCCGGTATTCCCGTTGCGTGCCAACGGGTGGAATTTTGATCATGGTTTATTTCAATAAAAGAACCGGTGTAACATTTAGATTGTACATATTTCATCCACGTTTCCGGTGACACTTTTCAAAATGGTGAAAGAATCCTTAGATACGAGCAATGCCGAGCGAGAAAAAGGAAGAGAAACATGGAAAATTTTCAATTTTTGATGATGTATATAGGGGTATGGACATGGCCCGTGACCACCCCACTGCTCTTGAATGTATCCCAAGTAGATCTAGACATATTTAGATGACTGGAGAAGTAGTCAGGTTATTTCAGACATTAATTTAGCGAGAATGCAACATAGAATCACAATACGAGATCGACAAGTAGATTTAGACATCTCAGATGGTAAGTAGTGTAGATCTAGACCTAGCGGATGGTGAGCTTGGCACAATCATTGTCTAAAAACATCACATTACTTCTTTTTTTTTTCCTAAAAAACTCAACATTTATGAAATTTTCATACATTTAGTTATACTTTGAAACATAATAAGTACACTCTTTTTCCATTCCATTTTACAAATTTACCCCTTAACATATCAAGACCCACACTTTTACTCTGGCAAGTAACTGAACATCCGCTTTTCTTCCTGTGGCACGGGAAGAGTTAAAGAAATATTGTATTTCCTTACATGTATATGGGTGGTCTGGTTGGCTGAGAGGTTAGGCACTCGGTCTACCAGTCTGGTGGTACTGGGTTCAAATCCCAGCAGCGGGAGTTTTTTTTCATGGTACCTCCACACCAAAAAAAAAGCTGCGTGGTCCACCCAGCCTAAAAAATGGGTACCAGACAAATCTAGGAAGGTAAATGTGGCCAGGTGTAATGCTGACCACATAACACTCTCATGAGCCAGTAGTCTTGGAAATAGGGCCTAACACTGTATCCCCAGTATGCCTTAATGGCATGGAAATGGGGATTTTACCTTACCTTACTTGTATATGAGAGCTGTTTAGATAAGGATAAAAGTAAATTGTTTGTTTGTTTGTTTTTGAAGAGATTGTCATCAGTATCAGACTTAAGGAAAATTTGGTGTACAGTTGAAGTGAAGTGATGATTAAGAAAAGTAATTAAACTCAGAAGGAAAAGACAGTCAAGAATTCTCTGGGCACATGACAAGGCAGAAGTTAGGGAAACTGATAGTTACTAGAACACACAAGGGAGAAAAGAGGATCTATGTCCTGTGGCATTTGCATGCTGTGAGGGTGTGAAGTGTTAGCCCCTTAACATTTATAGGCCGCTACAGCACCTGCCATTGCTACCTTAGTTTTCCTAGGGAAACCCCAGGTACCAGCCTTTTGGAGGCTGGATTGACCCTGGTATAACTGTCAGTCCATATAAATTCCACCAAGTGCAAAATAGAATCAGGGACCTTCTTATCAGCAGCAGGTGCGCTAACTACTACACCACCACAAGAAAAGAGAAGGATACCAAAAAGAAAAAAACATATTTGTAAGAGCTGACAAGCTGTACAAGAAATAAAAAGAGTAATTGACCTGATGAGAAGTGCTGCATGTAACAGAGAAGTATGTATGTTAGTAGCTCGTGGCAGGACGTCTTACAAATGAATTGTTTCAGCTCATCACTGTCAGCATGTGTATGTAAGATACAAATAAATGGACTTAAGGATCGGACAGTCATGGTTATTTGTTGGCGGCTGTCAAGAAAGAGGGGCGCTAGAGTAGTTCATCATGGTGAGGCTGGTTGGTGGATTGATTGTGGCTGGAGGGGGGGGGCATTCATCCAGCTGTGGAAACTGAGCCTTGGCTCCCCTTGGAGATGAGTAGGAAAGGTGATCAGATGGGGTGCTAACCACATCAGCCTCAGATATGCTGATAAATCAAGGAAAGTATTAGCACTACCACACCATATGCCTTAAATGCCTCTGTGGCATGTTAGGGCTACTTTTACCTGTCTTTTTTGTCAAGAAGGAGCTATCATATAATTAAACATAGTGTTAAGAATGCTCAGTGTTAAATATGCCTGCAGTGTCTTATTTTGAGACTGGCACTTGCTGTGAGACTGCGAGTACAGCAGGCATTGACTTTTTGCTTTTTTTTTTTTTTTTTTTGTGCAACCACAGCTCTACGAGCTTGGCCTGGAGGGTGGGGACAATGAAGGGGATGGAGAACTGCTAGCAGAGACTGAAGAGACCCAGTTCGTCAGTGGTCCAAGGTAAGGCAAGGTCCTGTTTCATCGTAGACTGTCTGGATAATCCTTTACAGTTGTCATCCATTGCTATCTTCCCTGCTGTGTGCTGTGTAGTGAGGCATAGGATTATTTCCATTTTCCAGTGTTTCTTTTTGTAGGCTTATGAAGTATAGACCTTATTTGTCTTACATAGATTGAAATATTTTTTAGTAATTTTTAATTTTGCCTTGAAGTTTTCTTCTACATCTTAAAAAATTTTGTATATCTGGCTCCCATCATGTTTTTTTTTTTTTAAATAAAGATTGCTGTGTGCTGGAGAGATCCTGAATACCAAATTTTTGGTTTTTAAAGAACAGGACTGGTGCTCGCTAAAATTATATAAATGTTGCAGTGGTGCTATAGTAGCTTTTAGAAATTTGAATTTATTTCTGTTATGTAGTTCTGTGGTGATTTTTTTAAATTTGCAGAGATAGTAGATACCTCTCTTGCTTCAGCAGCCTCAGTCTTTAAGCCTGATTGTTGCAGATACAGATGTCTCCATTCATCTATGTTCCAGACTGTCTGTCAGGATAGCAGATACTGATTACAAATTAAACATTTCAGTATCATGCTAGATCTGATTGTCTGACTGTATATATATAAAACAAGGTATATATAATTTCAGTGTTGTCTTCATCTTTGTACACACACTAGCTGTGATGCATGGTACCCTAATTTTTGTGATGCGCCTTTTGGCTGGGTACCTCTGACTTTAGCACCTTTCCTTGCTAGGGCAGACTGTGGTCTTGCTCAGACTGCCATGAAGACAGTGGTGTAGGCTGGCCTGGCCAAAACTTTGTTTTCCAGCCTCTGGTGGCTGTAATTAAGCCCCTTCTCCACATCAGATCTAGCATGCAACACTGGCTGGCCAGACGGCTTTAATACAGTTCCACAGAGACACTCTGACTTTGGGATGAGGAATCTGATGAGTGCCTCAATGATATCCATTCTCAGCCGCCTATAGTCTTCTGGCTCTGTTTTGTTTACATCATTCTGGTAGCCATTGTTGTAAAGACCCATAGGCTTGTCACGTCCTGGATTCATTGGTTTCACACCAGATTTTCCTCATCCCAGCCAGCGATCTCCATGTCCCCATCCATCCACCATCCATTACATTTTTAAAAAAATAACAATTACAGTTAATGTTGATTGCTACAGGTTTCTGGGCTACAGAAGTAGGTCAGAGTTTTTAAGCAAACAGATCTATGTTCCCTGTCTCACAAAGACTATGTTAAGATAAGTGTGTTCTTAACACAGTTGTTCCCAGGTGTATTCAGCATTGTAATTTTATTGCTTCACCTGTAGAGAAATTTACATTTCTGGTGCATGAATGAAGGAGAAATGTGTACACAGTTTGATTTTTTAAATTTTCAGAGAGAAGTATGCCATGCTGTTTGATGAGCCTGTTCCCATCCAGGCCAATTATTGGTACGTAGCCTGGGCAAGAATATCGGGACCAAGTTCAGACTGTGGGGCCAATGGTCTGTCCACAGTTCACACAGAAGACTCGTGAGTCCTTTCAGCAATGAATTATCTAGTTCTTTTTATTTTAGTTGTGAAAAAAAAAAAGTACAATGCTAATTACTTTATGTTCTGGGTTTCTCGATAACTGAGCGTGAAACTGAGCTAGGAGCCTCCTAGTTAATGTACATCAGACAGTTGTGGTCGTCATTCCCCCACCCCCACCGTCATGGCTGCTGTAGTGGTTTCCTGCTCTCTTCATATTGCCTGAGAGACTGAATGTCAAATCTTTTCAAATGAGGGCCAAAAAAAAAAAAAAAAAGAAAACTGGAGATGCTATATTATAATTGCATACAATGATGATTCTGTCTTGTTATTGCATTTTCATCATAAAAGTCAATTTTGAAACAAAACAACTCAGAAGTACAAATCCTGCTTCACCTGGGCATTTGATACGGAGAAAGTGCTTTGCCAGTGATGTTCTTTCCTTCATTTTGACCCTGCCAACCAGCTTTAGATTGGCCATGTTAGGTTTTTTTGGCAATGTAAGAAGGCAGCATGGCATTCCTTTCCTTCTTGGCAGTGACCGTTACAAGTCGGTGATCGTAACTGTTATCTCCACAGTTGCATCACAGAAACTAGCACAAATGAAGAGTATGTGGCAGGGTACCAACAAGAAACAAAGTTAAGTTAACTAAGAGCTTACATATTCCCAGTGGCAACATATGGATGTGAAACATGGACACTTAACAAATCACTAGAAAAGAGAATAACAGCATTTGAAATGAAATGTTACAAAAGGGCGCTAAGAATATCATGGATAGAATGAAAATCAAATAAAGAGATACTGATGGGATTAGGTGTCACAGAAAACTGGCTCGTTAACACTGTAAGAGCTAGAAAGCTGAGATATTTTGGCCACATCAAGAGACACAATAGCTTGGAGAGGTTGATAGTAGAAGGCATAGTGCCCAGCAAAAGAGAAAAGGAATGACCTCACCTCAGATGAACTCAGGACATCACAGAAAGTCTGACTGTGTCACTTGCAAGATGCTGGTCAACTTGCGCCGCAAGGTCATATTGCATTTCGGTGAGGCTGTGAGAGGGACAACATTCTGCAGAGGACATGTCACATGAATGAATCAACTTTAGAGGAAGTACAAGGTCCATTGGCAGTCTGGTTGATAGAGTGGCTAGGCGCTCAGTCTATTAGTCCAGTGGTACTGGGTTCAAGTCCCAGCAGTGAGGATTTTTTTTCTGGCATCACCATACCAAAAAAATCCCTGGGATCCACTCAGCCTCTAAAAATGGGTATCAGAGAAATTTGGGAAGGTAAATACAGCTGGATGTGATAGTGACCATATCACACTTTCATGTGCCAAAGGTCTGGGAAATATAGGTCTAACACTGTATCCCCAGTATGTCTTACTGGTATGAAAATGGGGAGTTTACTTACCTGCAAGGTTCATGACTCAGAGAATAGAGCTGTAGGAGTTGCTGGAAGATGGGTAGATTGAAGAACCTCTTCTTAGGGTCCTTCCCTTTGGATTTTTTTTCTCAGAGGGTTTACTCCCACAACCTTTGACTGACCTGAGCCACCCTAGAAAGTAGGTGGGGTTGACATGGTCTGGTGGTACAACTGTTTTACGACCTGACATACATACAGTGGCACATATAAATTGCTAAAAAGAAGTATAATCACTACTGTTCCATGTATAAATTCATTAATAATCCATTTACAACATGTTTGAACTTGGAAGTTACAACCTCATGAGAGTCTCAAAAAATTCATGAGACATCTACCTTGCAAGATAAAAGACACATGATCATGCTATATACGCAGCTGTCTGAATAAATGGATGCTAGTTGGCTAGAAAATTGTGTAATCACTAGATCATCACATATATTTTTGTGCACTGTATTTATTTTATTAAGAATTTTTTTTTTTTTTTTTAAAATTGCCCCAGCAGAGTTGTGTTTAAATTCAAGAGCTCGAAAAAGTCTAACAACGGCACCGACGTCAATGCTGGACAAATTCCTCAACTTCTGTACAAGTGAGTGCTGTTGTGATGTATGTTGATGTGTCCTTGTAGTTTACTTGCTTCAGTAGTTTAACTGAAATGCACTGTAGTTGGCGAAATAGGCTTTACAGTATCCAAGATTACCTCTGTTTATCTTTTGTTGCAGTGACTACATTTAGGAATGCATATCAGTATTAATATAATTAAGCCTAAATTTTAAAAAGCGATAGCTAAGAAAGTTTATCTAAACACATAAATATTTAAGCCTGAATGTAAATTGTGGATAGTAGAAAAAAAAGTTTATCTAAACGTTTAAACCTAAATTAAATGGTGGATAGTAATAAAATGTATCTAAATAAATGCAGTATTCAAACTTAAATTTTAGTGTTTAGCTAAGAAAGTTTATATAAATATTCAGACCTAAGTTTAGATTGTGGTACAGTAATATTCTTTTCTGCATCCAGACTCCCCCCAAGAGACAGTCCAGCAGTTGCCAGGAAGGCAGATCAAGTGGATCCAGCCCACATTTTGAGTCCAGAATTCTCTCACACTGTCACACCAGTGAGTTTGGCTACGGTTCCATGTTCATTTATATTCTGTAGAATTAGATGTTTTAATGTTCTTTTTGAGGAACAAAGCTCTGCAGGCATTTCTTCATTTTTCATTTATGGCCATGTAATCAGAACAGAACCCTAACACTGATGTTCCAGCCATCTTGCAAAGAACCTTGAGGACAACCTGGCAAAGAAATTTCATCAAGCAAAATGGATGATATGCAAAATAATCAAAGTTGTCCCCATTTCAGTATTAATGTTTTTCTGTATTTCTTGAAATAATGAGCTGAACTGTAAGTAGAGAGGAAGAAGAAAGAATTGGGAGGGGGGAGGAAAAGCAAGACTTCCACAGAGGATAATGCTTTAGCATAGACAACCCATAAAGAAGTAGTTAGCAGCATCAACAGTGGAGGATTTGTAATCTTACAAGTGTTATTCATTTCTTCATTGATGTGTGATTTTATAACTTTCTTTCTTTCTTTCTTTCTTTCTTTCTTTCAATCAAATCATCCTTGTCCTACTCTCACAGATTATCCTTTCAGTATGTGACACTCTTAAACTGTGACTGATTACAATTACAATATCTATAGCAAAGCTTGGAGGCTCTCTTGAAGCTATTGGAGAACAGCTGGTCAGCCCTGCATGCTACAGTTCCAACTTCCATGGGCTTCAAGGGAGAGCAGGAGGAAATTCTCTCAGACCTGCAGAGAATTGTCTTCATCTCCAGGGCTTGTCTCAGGCTGTTGAGAACTTATGTAGCAGATATTTACCCTGATGGGGGTAAGTTCTTGAGAACTTGTTTAGCAGATATTTACCCTGATAGAGGTAAGTGCTTCTTATAGCTTGTGTAACTGACATTGACCCCAATGGAGGTAAGTGTTTTTTAGAAACTTGTGTAGCAGATATTTACCCCAATTGAAGTAAGTGCTTCTTGAGACCTTATGTAGCAGATATTTACCCCTATTGAGGTAAGTGCTTCTTGAGACCTTGTGTAGCAGATATTTACCCTGATTGAGGTAAGTGCTTCTTGAGACCTTGTGTAGCAGATATTTACCCTGACGGAGGAACATTCGTTGATCTTTATGGAGCACAGCAAGATAAGATAAAGGTAGCTCTGTTATGTCATGGAGGCATCTAGAGGATATAGTCTTAGTTTCCATATTTTCCTTGGCCTCTTGGCACATTAGAGGGTGATGTGGTCAGCATTATGCCTGGTTGAATTTCATTCTGGAAGCTACAGAAGAGGCCAGGTACCTATTTCTATAGCTGGGTGACTGGAGCATTCTGACTGGATTTGGACCTTCACTGTGGGAGACTAGTGCACTAACCACTTCAGCATTCAAGGCTCAACAAGATATTAATATAAAAGTCAGTCATAAAATGTACAAGACTATGCTTTGGCTCAAAGTGGACAAAGAAAAAAATGTGAAGAAAAACAATGAAAAGAATTGTCCAGAATTTTTGGTTTTTCTTATGCCTGGTGTTGAAACCAAAGCAAAACTGCCATGTAGGTGTGAGCAGTTATCCAGAATCAGTGGGTTTTGTGGGGAGAGAGGCTTTAAGTTTGAGATATGAAGGCTGTTGCTCGATGCAGTCGCCATGGAGTATCAGACAGAGCTGTTTAATTTTTTTAAATACACACATCCCCAGTGTAAATAAAAACCAGTTGTTTTTTTTAACCACATTTCAATTCATGTTGCTTGAAGGAGAAACTTTGTGGCCACAGCACCTCTCTTGCTCATACTGACTCAAACATCTGTTGTCTGATCTCTAGTGTGAAGAAGAAGATGCCCCCAGAGTCAGCACAGCTTGCTGAACGTGTGGGAGATGCCCGAGATCTGCTCAGGCGTATTCTGGCAGAAGACCTGTATGCAGCCAAGATCCGCACCATGCTGACTGAGCATCATGGGATGAAGCGGTATCGTCAGATGAGGGAGGATGTTCTCAATGAGTGCCACACGACCTTCAGGGCATGCTTCCATGCTTTCTACCCAACAGGCCACCTGAAATGGTGGTGCCTTTGTGACCTTTTGTGCCAGACTGAGCCTGTAAGTTGCTATTTGTCTTTTGTCATTTCATTTATAAGTGATTAAAAATGATTTGTCTTTTCATTTATAAGTGATTAAAAGTGATTTGTCTTTTGTCATTTCATATCCAAGTGATAAAATCACTTGTCTTTTATCATTTATGTCATAAAAATCATTGTTTTTCATTTTATCTTTTATGTCATTTGTCATTTATATCATTTAAACGTTTGTAATTTAAGAAAAACTATTTGACGTTTACTTTATTTTTTATGAGTAGTAAAAATCATTTTCCTTTGTCTTTCACTTTTAAATTATAAAAATATTTTTTCATTTAGTCTTTTATTATTTGTGAGCAATAAGTGATCTGTCTTTTACCTTTTCATTTATAATTAATAAAATTATTTTTTCTAATTTACTGTTTCTTTTATAAGAAAAAAATCATTTGCAAAGAATGAAATGTGTTACACACTTTAAAGCTGTGTAATGTTTTTAAAAAAATCCAGTTAATTTTGCAATATAAAATGAGAAAACCTATTGATAGCTTTATAAGTTATTTATTGGTAAATTAAACTTGTAAATTTTGCAAGCAGTTTATTTTGAAGTAAAGTTTATTTTGGCAGTTTGTACATTACGGTGGCAGTAAGGAGAAAAGTTTGGTTACAGATAAAATGAGCATGTTTTACAGGGAAGGACCTTGTGGTGCTAAAAGATATTAAAACAGATCTAGAGCAGTCAGTTAAGATGCACATCATGTGCTTATTTGTCTAATGGAACTTATTTTTTTTAGGTTGCTAATAGTTAAAAGTGGTTAGATTTTGGCAAACTGTTGCGGTTGTTAACAGACAACTTGGCTGTTTAATGCTTGTGAGGATGTTGTTTGTTGGTCTCAAACCGAGTTGTACTGCACATTGGTGTTTTGTTATTGTGTTCACTGGAATTTTAACAGAGGAAAAAGAAAAATACTGTAGGATGCCATTAGTGTGTAGAGCAGTGTTTCCCAACCTTTCTTGGGTCATGCCCCCACCTCAACACCTCAAAGATTTTGAACACCCCCCCACCTCCCCAATCCCCACCCACCCTCCTGCAGCAACATAATAGTCAACCAAGATTTGAAAAAATATAATTTAAATGTATTCTAATTGCCCCCTCTTGTGGGGCCATATGCACCATGTTGGGAAACGCTGGTCTAGAGAAAAACCACTTTCTTGGTTTTCTTCAGAGAAGAGTTATGAATGTAAGGCACAGTTTAAAGATAAGTTACAAACAAATTCACACTTTTTTTGTGTGTATAAGCATTTGCATGAGTTTTTCTGTTTGGTGTGATCACTATCACAGTGTAGTGTTATATGTATTTACAATTGTTCAAACAAACACACACAGCCAGTGCAGTGGAGCAGTGAAGGGCAACAGTAAGATTAAAAATGCTGGTAGAAATTTTCTTTTCATTTTTTACTAGTCACAATAGTGTGATATTTCGGCTTGGACGCAGAGTTAGTATGCCATACCACTGACACCATTTCCTAATTTTTTTTTACCACCAAACTCTCCTTAATAAACTACATTTCTGTTGTCTCCAGCAGTGTTTCATATTCAGGTCCCTCTGTTTTTGTACTTTTTGTCTCTAGCTCTTTAAAAGTAGTACATTTCTGTTTATTCTGACTCACTAAAAAAAAAAAAAAGTCACTTCATACTTTGATTGACGTTTAATGGCACGGGAAGGATGTAAGATGTAAGATACTTTGATTGCTTTATTTTTCTACTTTCTGACTCCAGCTACAGTTTGTTCATAGATGGTGCACTTCTTTTGACCTTAGCTCCACTAAAAGTCACCTTGTTTCTTGACTGCGCTGTTTTTCTACTCTCTAGTTCCATCCACAGCTGTTTTATAAATGGTGCACTTCTTTTGACTTCAGCTCCAATAAAGGTCACTTCGTTTCTTGACTGCACTATTTTTCTACTCTCTGATTCTATCAGCAGCTGTTTTATAAATGGTGCACTAATGTTTGAATTCAGCTCCACTAAAAGTCACATTGTTTCTTGACTGCACTATTTTTCTGCTCTATATCTGATTCTATCCACAGCTCTTTTATAAATGGTGCACTAATGCCCACTTCAGATCCACTAAAAGTCACCTTGTTTCTTGGCTGAACTATTTTTCTACTCTCTGATTCCATCCACGGCTCTTTTATAAATGGTGCACTTCTTTTGACTTCATCTCCACTAAAAATCACTTTGTTTCTTCACTGCATTACATTTTTCTATTCTCTGATTCCAGCCACAACTGTTTTATAAATGGTGAACTTCTATTGACTTCAGCTCCAGTCAGATCATTTCTTGACAGCACTATTATTCTACTCTCTGATTCTATCCACAGCTCTTCTATAAATTGTGCACTAATGTTGAATTCAGCTCCACTAAAAATCACCTTGTTTTCTGACTGCACTGTTTTTCTATTCTCTGATTCCATCCACAGCTATTTTATAAATGGTGCACTTCTGTTGACTTTAGCTGTAATAAATGTCAAATTGTTTCTTGACTGCATTATTTTTCTACTCTCTGATTCCATGCACAGCTGTTTTATAATTGATGCACTTCTTTTGACTTCAGCTCCACTAAAAATCACTTTGTTTCTTGACTACACTATTTGTCTGCATCACTTTGTTCTTGACTGCACTATTTGTCTACTTTCTCACTAACTACAGCTCTTTTATAAATGGTGCACTTCTTTTGACTTCAGCTGTACTAAAAGTCAGATTGTTTCTTGACTGCACCATTTTTCTGCTCTCTGATTCCAGCCACAGTTCTTTTATAAATAGTGCATTTCTGTTGACTTCTCTCAAAAGTCACCTTGTACTTTGATTGCTCTATTTGTCTACTTTCTGATTCCAACTCATTCATTTGCATGTCCCTTGCAGAACTTTGTCTCCCTAACAGCACTCGGTTGTGAGCAAGATGGCCTGCTGCTGATGCATCCATTTGCAGATCATCAGCGATGTCTTGCCATCTTCGCCTTGGTCTTCTCTTTCTTTTTCCCATTATGTACCCTTCCAAGACGGTTTTCTCTAGATTATCACTGACGTTTAATGTGTCCAAAATATTCAAGTTTTCTCTGTTTAATCCTCCTTACTAGCTAGCCTTCTTCAATATTAAGATATTATTATTGATTCCAACTACAACTCATAAATGGTGCTCTTCTATTGACTTCTGCCAAAAGTCACCTTGTAATTTGATTGCTCTATTTTTCTACGTTCTTCTTCTTCTTCTTCGTTCACTTCTACCATCAAGATTGCCCCATGATCCTACTGAACCTACTCCTGTGGTTCTCGGGATAGTCTCATTTAGGATGGAGGCTCAGAGCATCATGGAGCTTGGGCCTATATTCTTGGTGGGTCACAGAAGCGCCATTGCGTGACACCATGGTTTTCTTTGCACTAGTTTAGTCTAGAGTTGGACTTTATTTCTACTTTCTGATTCAAACTACAACTCATAAATGGTGCACTTGACTTCTGCCAGAAGTCACTTTGTATGTTGATTGCTCCATTTTTCTATTCTCTGATTCCAGCCACAGCTCTTTTATAAATGGTGCACTTCTGTTGACTTCAGCTCCGTTAAAAATGACCTAATTTCTTGGCTGCACTATTTCTGTACTCTCTGATTCCAGCCATGGCTCTTTTATTAAAACTCATTTCTGATGACTCAAACTCTCCCAAAAATTGCTTCAGTTGCTTTTGTTTTTTTTTTTTTCCTAATCACTAGCACCTAAAATGATTCCTAGCAGTTCTGACCTGGAACTCCATTCATAACTTGTCCAGCTCCACAGACCTAATTTCTGCGCTTACTTTTCTCCAACAGTAATAGTAAAAAAAAAAAAAAAGAAGTAGAAAGGAAAGATTCTGTGAGTTAAGAAAGATGTAAAATTTAACAGCTTAATATTAAAGATATGTCTATGATATCTTAATATCATCATTGTTTTTCGCATTAAGTGGCAGTGAGCTTTGTTTGATAAAAACAGGAGTTGAAATATCGGAAAAGAAAGTTAAGCATTCCTGCAGTGTATTTGTCTTCAAGATGTTGATGTCATCATCTGTGTACGTAGTCACCTGCTTTTATATAGCTGTTTGTTTCGTGTGATAATCTGTTTTATATGGTCATCTGTTGTATGTGGTAGTCTTTTCTTTTTTAAAGATTGTGTATATTTTGTGGTCTTCTGTTTTATGTGATCTTTTTGTTCTATATAATCTTCTGTTATTTGTGGTTGTCGGTATTTTGTGGCCGTCAGTATTTTGTGGTTGTCTGTATTTTGTGGTTGTCAGTATTTTGTGGTCACCTGGTCATCAGTATTTTGTCTATTCATCTGTTCATGTCCTTGGTGGGTAAGAAATCACTCCCCATTACACCATGAGTTGTCTTACATGACAGCAGCAAATTCTCTTCACTTCTCGCAGTCTTCAGTATTTTGTGGTTATTCATTTTATGTGGATATCTCTTTTCTTTTATATAATATGTTATTCATGGTTGTATATTTATCAGGGAATCTGTGTTATGTGGTTGTTGTTCTTGTTCATAAAAACCTATTTCATGTGTTTGTCAAGTTTAGTCAAGTTATGTCTGATAACTCCAAAAGCCTAACATTAACTAACGTTAGACAGTTCCTCACTAAAATTTTAAAATTTGAAATGGTCACTGTTTACAAAACTGTTTCCAGTAATACAAACAAATTTACACAGTTCTGTAACATTACATTAACAGTAACATAATACACCATTTTGTAACATTGTATTACATGATAACATAAATATTCCATTCTGTAACATTACATAACAGTAAAAATCCTCCTTCGTTGTTACATAACATGGTGACCAAATGTATCATACTATTACATATCATGCTACCAAAATACATCTTTCTGTAATGTTACATTACACTGTAGCCAAGATATCCTTCTGTAACATTACACCGTAACTAAATGCCCAATTTTTGCTTGGTAATCTGCTGCCACCATCTAGAGGAAAATTGGAAGAGTGATCCTTTATGAGTTTTACCTTCCCCGCTTTCTTATCAGTCATGGCCAGAATCAGGAGACACTGTTACGTACCACTTGAAGAATTTATTAGCTTTTTTTTAAAATTTGGTTTCTTACTTTTATTTATTTATGTTTTTTTTTTTAAAGTGCTTTTGCATTTGAAGAAAATAACGAGTTGTAAATAATGTAAATGCGTCTGGAAGTATTCTGTTACAGTGTCCCTGATTGGTCAGACACTATATCTCTTCATTTGTTCACGCTATAGTTAGTGTGCTTATTTTTTTATTTATTTTTAAAATTTTTTTTAAATTGACATGAAGTTATTAACGAATGCCATAGTTGTATTTAATTTTTACACTATCAGCATATTTTAGTTTTGTATTTCTGTGTGGTGTAATTTTTTTTTTTTTTTTGCATTTTGTGTTATTTTTATAACCACTTGGAGTTGTGTTTTTTTTTATATCCTGCACTTCTCTGTTATGTTTTTATCCCGCTCCACTTCCCTTTCCCCAATGCCTGCATAACTGATCTGATCATGCCACTAACATGGACACTGGTTTCTTCATCACATTCAGATATTAGAGCGGCGAGGAACAGCTCAGCAGGTTTGTACATAAAGTATGAAAAAAAGTAGAACATCCTAGCATCCTAGAACACTATATATATAGAAGTTTCTGTCATTTGGTGTGGTTTGAGACTTCTGCTGGAACGACCACTCTTTTCCCAGCATCCTTTTGTGAACTAATTAGATTTAACATTGAGGAGGTCACAGTTTTTAAAAGTAATGAGTTTTTAAATTTTGAGTACAAAGTGCTTTTCATGAGTTTGAATCAGATTAATTTTTGTTGCTACCCCGTTTTAGAGTAAAAATAAAAAAAAAGTTTGAGAGATCACTATTTCTAAAAGTTGAACATTAAACAAATTTTTTTTCAGTTCTATATATTTTTTTCTTTATCTTCTTTTGTACCAGTTAATTTTTTAGTTGTTTTTTCTTTATCTTCTCATAAATCAGTTACTTTTTAGTTGTTTTTTTTTATCTTCTCATAAACTAGTTATTATTTTATTTTTCTTTAACGTCTCTTAAACCAGTTACTTTTTTTAGTTGTTTAGATTTTCTTAAAGCAGTTACTTTTTAGTTAGTTTTTCCCCCTTATAAAATAGTTTAATCCAGTGAGTTTGCTGTGTATATGTATTTTGATAGCTTGAATTTTTTTTTGCCTACATTCGCCAGCTGTGAACTTGTATGTAGCCGCATATACGTGACTGATTTTTACATGTTTTTCCATAAAGCCACACATATGGTTTACAGGTGGCATACATCACCCATTGCCAGCAGGCATTTTCCAGTTTCAGGGGCAACTTTCCTCAAAACTGTTGTGCCAGATACCCTTTTTTGTAGTTGGGTTTTCTTGAGGACCGCATTTCTGGTCTCCAACCCACAATCAGAGAATATTGTTCACTAACATGCACTATTTTACACTCTGTATCATGTCTAGTCAGAAGTGTTTTTTTTTTTTCATTTAAAATGGCAAGTATTTACAACATCAGACAGCAGCAGTAAAATGTTTTTGATAAGGTTGAGGAAATGTTACTGATTATGCAGGAGTTACAAAGAGTTTTTTTTTTTTTTGCTGTGGAGACGCTTTGCATCTTGCGTTGTACTTCATGGTTAAACTTAGTCTGCATATACTAGGTTGTTTTCCTGATTACCTGGCCGGTTCACATGGTTTCTGATTTCCTGCTAGCAGTGTGGATTTTTTATTTTTCTCCCAGCAGAGATTTTGATGTGCTGTTTCCTGTGAGTGAAATTAGATCACATAATTTTTTATTTCCTTCTAGCAGATTGTATGAATTTGATTTTACCCTAGCAGAGTTTTTGATGTGTTGTTTCCTGCTAGTGAAGTTAAATCATGTGGTTTCTAATTTCCAGCTGGCACAGAGTTTTTTAGGTATTGTTTCCCCAACCATCTCCAAAATAGGAAATGTAAATAATATAACTCGACATTCAGAAGTCATTTCTAGCATCTTACACTTACAGCAAATAACAATGTATACTATGATATCAAGATTACAAAACATCATATGTCACAGAATGCAGAAATCATTCAAGGATAGTTTATATCAGAAGTTTAACTTCTGTACTGGTACTGACAGTACCAGATTTTTCTGTAATGGAAGCTACAAAGCCAAGATAAAGTTTTTTTTCTTATGCTTCAGTATCTGTTACCTGTGCTTCTTTTTTGCGTTTGAAAAAAAAAATGATGTTAAATTTTAAAAAAAACAGCTATCACAGTTTACAGCACTTGAGAGGGATCTTAAAGTCTTCACTTGCATTTTGTCACAGTGCCACTACAAGTAGCATCCTTGGAAGAAAGTTTGCCTGAGCACTGACCATCCAGTACGACTGCAACTTTCTCCCAACTTCTCATGGTCTGCAGCCAGCCCGTGCATGATATGCCCCAGCTGTGTTATATGCTATCTGTCTCAGTTTCTGCAGTGCTTTGCCAGGCAGACCTTAGTTAGAATCTGTTTCTCTTTTCTTCACATGTCCTTTGCATGGCAGTTTTAGCAGTGTTGCTGGAGTTCCTTCAGAACACATGGTCAGTCCATTTTCAGCAATTTTTTGTTGTTGCTGTAATTATGTGAATAGCATATTGTTTTGGGCAAGTAGGTCTCTTTTCTTTGGGCTTCAAAATCTTTCTGAGATAAATAGTGTGAAATAAGGATAACTACAAACGGTAATCACAGCTCAGTTAATACTCTCCCGGTTTGTGTTTAACCGTTACACATTCTGCTGCCTGTTTTAATATTTTCAATAGCAGTGATGAACTCAACATAAACTGTTTATTCTTTGGCTACATTTTGTTTGTTTTTTTTACTGGATGTTTGATTTTGAGGTTCCATTTCATTTTAAATGTTCATTTTAGAAATGTCTATTGTTTTACATGTGTTAGTATAGAAGATTATTTTATTACCCTTTTTTTTTTTGGAAAGAGATGGGGGGGGGGGGGTGTTTACTAAAATACTGTCACTTAATAATGACTGATAAATGCTGCTTTCTCATTTTTCTGTTATGCTTATATTCTGAGATATCTGTGATTATTAAACATTAAATGTACTTCTTATTTATTTAGTTAGTTAATTTATTTATTATTTTATCAGTAGGAGATATCTAACATTGATATCACATCTGAAGTCACAGATATTTATGTAGTAACACATGTGTATATGTTTATTTTTATGGTACTCTAATATTCCTTATCTCAACAGTCAGGATTTATATAGCTCTAAAGAGTAACACCTTCTGATTTGTAATTTCTTCATTTAATTTTTAGGAAACTCGTGTAAGAGTATGAACCAAGATGCATTAAATTCAGTATGGTTCTCTACATAAGGGGTACAGTTTAGGGTATTTTTGCAGACAGGGAATTGGGACAAAACAAGGATAAAAGAAACAACACTGAGATATCTACTGGAACTATGTCGATGCATGCAAGACAACATATAGTGATGGGATTGTTATTACTTGGCATTCACAGACTTTCATTAGTGTATTAGGGATAAAAATGTTTGAAAATCAGAAATGCTTCACTTTGTGCTGCATGTGCTTGATAAGATGAAAGGGGGGTTGGGGGGGGGGGGTGGCTCCTTCAGCTTGTGTAAGAAGCTACTGAGCTGACACTCTTGTACTTTTTCCATAGATCACCACTGCTTCCTTCTTACAGGCAGTATTAAAACATGACAAGCAGGTATATCTTTCTGACTTACACTCTATGAAGCCAGCATGCTTCCAAAAAAACAAAAGCGTCTTCAGAGAAATGATAATTCAGCCAGTCATTTGCTTGCCCCTGTTTCAGAACTTTGCCTCCCTAAAAGCTCCCCGTAGATTTTAGGTAAGATGCCCTGCTGCTGATGCATCCATCTGTAGATCATCAATCATAATTATCTACAGTATTTTGGGTTGTTCTGTTTAATCTTATTCTGCCTCTCCTGTACTTAGTAATTAAGCACTTCTGTCATATTTAGAAGTTCAGAGTTAGATTTTCATGTTTTTCCCCACCTGTCAGTTTAATTTTGACATTTCATTAAAAAATTTTAGAGTATTAAGTCTCATTTAGGTGACTTTAAAAAAAAAGTTAAATCTCAGTTTTTCTCTATTAAATATCATTTGGATAATTTTTTTTTTTTTTTTAATATTATGCCTCACATGATTTTTTTAATATTTAAATCTCATTTAGATATTAAAAAAAATATTATGCCTCAGTTTGATAGTTTTTCTTTACTAAGTCTTATTTTTAACATTTTTTTTTTTTGCATTACATCTTGGATAATTTTTTTTTTCTAATGTCCCACTTACATAATGTTTCTGTGTTAAGTCTCAATTAGATCATTTTTCTGTACTGTCTCATTTAGATTCTTCTTTTTTTTTTGTCTCAGTTTAATATTTTCTGCGTCTGACATTTCATTTAGATCATTTTTCTATATTATGACTCATTAAGATCATTTTTTATTTTATCTGGGTTAGTTTTTATGTTTTAAGTCTGCTTTAGAAGACATCTTTACAGTTTTTCTGTTTAAAGTCTGAAGACATCTTTATTGGTTAATGTCTGTGAGATAATTTTTTTTTTCTGTATGTCAGATGAAACGTATGCAATTTAAATCAATATAGTGTAAACACACAACTTATGTTTTTGCTTCTTTTCTCGTTATTTTCGATGAATTACAACTATTTAGTTATATTTATATAAGTGTGATGTAATTATTTTATGCATGTTAAACTTTCTGCAATTTAAAATAGGACAGCATAAACATATGGCTTTTTTTTTTTCATTTCTTTTCTCATCATTATTGATTGTGAAATGTAGTTGAGTATATGTATGCCTGTGAGATAAATATTGCCAAGTATATCCACGCACTTTACAAGGGCTATACTCATATTGTATTTTTGCACATGTAATGTACTTGCTTCCTCACAGTTTTTTACGCAACAAAAATAGCATCAGTTTCAGCATCGCACACTGTCACTCCAGAATTTTTGCTTTCCTATCAGCAAAGTCAAAATTTAATTTAAAAAATGTTTTGCCATTCAAATTCCTTGGACTATACTGACATATTTGCAGTACAAAAATGGCATATAGTAAATAATATACTTCCAAATGTTATATTTGTATTGTAATAACAGTTTGCTAATAGACATGATGAATGTGAATGAATGAATGAGTAATCTTTATTTTTAAAGGGTAAAAGAATTGGGCACGCAGGCCCGTCTTACATTCTGCCCTTCATCACTCCATCTTTCATTCTTCCCACACACTCGATTTAATACAGATATACAAATTAAATTAGGAAAAACATATCAAAAGAATGTAAGATTTAACTATTACATTCAAAGTAAAAGAGAAGAAGTAATTAACCTAATAGCTCTCACGCACACATGCACACATAGACATATACATAAACAAAAATACATTGTAAATACAGATATTCTAACATATGTTTTTTAACAAACATTAAAATAATTTCTAACAATATCTAACTAGTTACTTTTCGAACTATGTCATTTTAGTACTTGATGGTTGACGAGTCATGTGTTGAGAGAGAATTTCTAGCGTGAATTTCTAGCCACTTTGATCTTTGGCATAATATATATATTTTTTTTTTATTGTTTTGACTTTGGCTTCACTTCATTTTTTTGACCTGCTGATAAGTGTTCATTAGCTTATGGAAAGCACTGAAGTTGTTCTTTATATTTTGCTACTTAGAGACACTCGAACATTATACATATCTCTGCTTTAGAGACCAACCAGTTTTGGATAATTAGTTTACTAATCTAGAGAGATAGTGATAGATGGCTAGATCACATCAAAATGCGCCTTACTTAGCTGGGAAGGTGGATACTGGGATTTCGTTGGAGCTGGGTGAGGAATGAAGGTCAGGCATGATATCAGCCAAATCAGTTTCTTCTGTGCTAGTCCTCTAGGAAAAAATATTCATGGTAACACCATATCTCCCTCTGTTCCTCAGTACCATGAGAGGAAGGCTGATTTTGCTATTGTACTGAATTACAAGATTAAACTTGTGTTATGCTTAATGTTTCTGGTTCATTTAATAGTGGAACACTAGGTGGCCTGAATAACTGTGAAAGTTGTTAAACTGAATGAAAAATAAGTGATGGCCCTTTGAAAATCTAGACCTGATCACTGTCGAAATCATCATCATCATGTGCCATGCCAACTGTCATTGGCTATTATGCTTCCCTAGAGTACTCGATCCTTCATGCAGGCCATTAGCTCAGTTAGTGATCTCCTCTCACACCATCTCGTCAGACTGTCCCATATTATTTCTCTTGGTATTTCCCTGGCTCTTCTTCCCTCTATTTTTCCTGTTGTTATGATATTTACTATCAAAATACATAAAGAAAAAAAAAACTCTTGTTTTTCTAGCTTGAACTTTAGAAGCTTAAATGAAGAACCAGTTTCTCTTTATGTAACCGCTGAAATCTGTGTGGATAATATGTTTCTAACCATGTACCATTGAAATTTATGTGAACAAATTGATCCAGTGTGCTGTAACTATTGAAACCTTAGTGCAGTGATGATGATTGTTTAACCAGTCTAACCACTGAGGAGTCTGCTTTTGTTTCTGTTACAGAGCAGTTCAAACGTTATGGGCATCAGCCGACTGTTAGCAGCTGTTATGGAAGCCATGTGTCATCCAGCAGTCAAACTGACAGCCATCATGCCAATCAACTGTGAGCCTGAGACAGAGGCGGTGCTACGTAGACACAGCATGAGTATTGATGATAACACCAACGCCATGGCACGTGTGGGAGAAGTCCACAGATACCCTCTGCTAGCCACTCACATGACATGTAGGATGGAGGTAAGAAATGAGAGGCATGCTGTTTGTGTTGTAAAATACATTGAAAGCGGGGGAGCCAAACCTCACACCTCAGGTCTAATGAGATAGTGGACAGTGATACGTAGTTGACAGCTGCTTGCATCAGAACTGGCGAATCACAGCTGACCAAGATCATATTCTGCAACCGTGGTGCTCAAGGTTAGAGGCAGTAGTCTGACCAAGGGAATGTGAATCACAGTGAATCACAAATCTGGTCCTAGAAGTACAACATACTGAAGCAGGGCAAATGCCCTTTTGAAGTTGAATGCAGAAGAAGATGAAAAATATATTGATAGCCATTTAATAGGAAGATTTATCCATCAGCCATGAGGACATGAAAAAAATGTCAAAAGACTGGCACATGGGATAAATTGAGATTTTTTTTTTTTGGTTGCTTTTATGTTTTCTTGGCAAAATCTTACCTTCATCATTTCCTTTTTCTCCACATTCAGTGACAGCCTTGTATGTGATGCAGCACAGTGTGCCTTGCCATGCATGTAACTGCTCACCATTTTACAGGCTGTTTTTCTTCAACACTGGTATTTTGCTATGAATTTACGTAGCTGGATGAGTTAGAGTGGGTCCCAAACTCTCAGCCATCTAGGTGAAAGTACAAGTGACTGTCGTCCAGACTACACAGTTTGAGAGTCAGACTGAAAGACAAGGGAGACTGGACCTTGCAACACAGACACACTGGGAGAGTAAGCTGTAAGAGAAGCTACTCAACAGAGTGATGCTCAGTGGCTTCATTTAGCAGAAGCCATCCTCCTGTTGTAGTACCATCATCAGAGACAAAAACACACCCAGTAGTCACTTTCTGGCATAACAAGGTTGACCAGGTCTTTGCAAACTTTTGGGTGGACTATAGCAAGAGGTGATCACTGATCAGAGACTGACTAAATGAGAAAGAGTTTGAAATAGTAGTGGACATTGTTTGTAGTTGAGAGTGCATGCGTGAGCACAATTTGTTATGTTGACATTGGAATGGCTTTGCTGTTTGATTTGACTTTTCAGTTCAGTAAAATGTTTTGGTGAACCATAAAAAAGGATTGTGTTTATAATATGGAGTTACATGTCAGAGAAGACTGGCCACAAGAAAGGAAAATGTGCAGTACAGGAAGTCAGTTATGTGCACGGTCAGGACAAAAAGCAAAAACCTGCATGAGATTAACATGAAGATAAAATAAATGAGAACAAGTTTACGTAGTAACAAGATAGCAGTGTGATATTTCTGCTTCATTGGACATCAAAACACAGGAAATGTTAGAGGTTAATGAGGCATCAAGGAGTGTACACATATTACTAGAGATAAAGCACAAACTATGAAGGCTAAACACAAGCTGTGCAATAATTGTAGCATTTTTTTCTGTAGTCATTTTTTTTTTTTAGCACGAAGCACTGATGCTGGGAATACACTATTTATATTCAAATTTGTATTTGGCCTTCAAGAAAAATCAAATGTTCTTATGAAGCTGAATACTTAAACTTCCATTTTTGATACATCTCTATCAGATTCTGGTCACAGCCTCTTACAAGTCACAGCTTCTTACAAGTTAGGCTAAGTGCCCCATTTATTCTTTTTTTTTTTCCATTCCTGTTTTGTACTTAGCATTTCATGTCAATTTATATTTTTCTCTGTTTCTTTGCCCTGTGTATTTTTGTATGATTAAGGTGCAAACCAAAACATTTCAACTTTGTGCTCATTAATTAATAAAGTTGTTACTACTTTTTCCTAGTTTATACATTTTATCAAATTTATAATTACATAGAGATTATGTAGCAAGAACTAAAGGGATGCTGTGACCTTACAGGTAGCCATTCTAACATCTTTGCTTTGTTTTGTAATGTTCCACAGGAAGACAGTATACTGGCAGGTTCTCACATCACATTCAAGGATGTCCTGGACCGCCTCCTGATGATAGTGTCAGTTCCTGTAAGACAGATATTGAACAAGGAGACTCCGTCCTTCCCTCCAGCCCTTGTGACCAACACTTGTGCCCTGCTCACTACCATCATAGGAGAACTTTCAGCAACTGCCATGGGCTTGGAGGTAATCCTAGGGCCTTAGAGCCTGGTTTTTTTTTTTTTTCTTTTTCTTCTTTAAATAGAGGTATATCGCTTAATATATCACACTTTTATGTTAACATATGGAAATGGGGATTTTATCGTTACCTTTAAATTAGTTAATATTTGGGCTGTAGTGGTAAATTATTGAAGAGTGAGCTTGGGATTAACTGGTGGTAGGTGAGAGCTTATCATTAGTTTATTGATGAGTTTGATTAGTACTAGGTCACTACCATGTGAGCTTCTAATATATAAAGTTATTGGGTGGAATTAGTATCAGGTCACTGATAAGAGAGCTTATGATAAGGTTATTGATAAGTGGAGTTAGTTCTGTCAGTGATGTATGATCAGCTTTTTGATAATAGAATTATCATCGGGTAAATAGTGAAGGCAGAAATAATGTAAATGAAACAAGGAACACTATGAAAGTGAACATCAGTGAATGTGCAAGTCTCTGTTTTCGGTCAGTAGAAATTTTTACTCAAGGACTAAGTTGAAGAAAAGTGTTGGGAAAACTCACTCCACTTGTTTAAATTAAGACAAATGTGTTCTCAAGATTACAGTATAAAACCAAACGCCAAGGACCATCTCAGACAAGACAGTAGTGTGGCTCTTATCTAGCATTTGTGGGAATGAGTATTAGACCATTAAGTGGTCAGCAGTCCAGAAATATGCTTGGGGGGGGGGAAGGGGAGAGAACATTGTAAATTAGTTTGAAGTAGCACATGGATAAAACTTGGTCTGGAAAAGATAAACATATTAGAGACATGAACTGCTTTTTCTTCAATCCTGATCCTTCAGAAAGGCATTGGTTTTGTAATGTTCCACAGGAAGACAGTATACTAGCAGGTTCTGAGAAACGTAAGTCATTGGTTTCCACTGTGTTGTCATTATGTGCCTTCCAAGACCTGACACATCCAGCTTTGACTTGACGTATTTTTATGACTGGGTTAGCTTCGTGATCCTCAGTTACTCAGCCAGACTATTCCATCTTTTCCGAGGCACACTTGGAATAAGGTCTTGGTGGGCTGTAGTTTGCCGACCCTGATACAGGTTGTCAGATATGGATCATTATGTGCTGCCTCGTTCAGCTTGAGTTCAGCATTTTCACTCCAGAGACAGCAACAAACAGCTAGAAAAGTGAGTTGAAATCTACTCAGAGCTTTACTCCGGACAGTAACCAGCAGATTAAAACTTGGAATATGTTAGTAAATAAACAGTCCATGCTACCTGAATTGGATTATGATTCCACAGAACACAAGAACTCTGGTGCCATCAAAGACCTTTCATATGGAAAAACAGTCAACAAAAACAACATTCCTGCTGAAGCGCTGAAAGAACATAGATCATACTCCCACACTTCAGCAAACTCTTTGTCCTGTTCCAGAGAGGGGGTAGAATAACTGATGACACACAAAGTGGCACAATTGTGACATTGTATGAAAAGAAAAACAAAAAAGTGAAAAGAAAAAGATAAGCAAAAAATATACCAATTCAGAGATTTCTTTTGGCTGAGTGTAACATTGGAAGCTTTTGCACAAGCTTCCTGGAGCACTTGCAGAAACTGGCAGAACAAGTGTCACTTCTAGGCAAATCAACAAACTATTGTTGGCATGATATTCACAGTTAGCTTCAGGAAAAATGTAGAATATAATGAATGCCAATCATTTTTGCTTTTGTTGGCCTCACAAAGGTATTTCACTCTTTGAGCAGATTTTGACTGTACAAAGTAATAGAGAACATTGGAGGATAATTTAAATAATCATATTGTACTGTTTTATTATGAGATCTTTTTTAAATGTTTTATCCACAGATGGATATCAATGTGTCATCTCGGCCCATGCTTGTGACTCCAAATCGTTTCATGCGATGCAGTAACACCTGCCAATGGAACACTGGAAAGGGGAGCCCAGATGGCATCGCCTTCTCTGTGGACAAGCCTGGCATTGTTATGGCTGGCATCTGTGTCTATGGAGGCTCAGGGACTTACGAATATGAAGTTGAAGTGCTGAAAGAAGAGGTTTGTCTATGCTTTCATTACAGAGGCTATCTGCATGGTTTTCATGAAGATAATAAGTGTAGATACAGATGGTATGGTTTTCATAAGGATAATCAGTGTAGAGACAGATGGTATGGTTTTCATAAAGATAATCTGTGTAGAGACAGATGATATGATTTTCATAAAGGATAATCTGTGTAGAGACAGATGGTATGGTTTTCATAAAGACAATCAGTGTATGGTTTTCATAAAGGAAATTCAATGTAGAGACTTCTTCTTCTTCTTCTTCGTTCGCACTGTCTGTCTATATCTGCAGTCCTGTCTCTTGGATAAATTTCACTGTTTTTTGTAATTCATGTATGGAACCATAGAGCTTATCTTCTTTAGTGGTTTCATTGGGCCAGTAATTATTTCTCAGTGACTCGTAGTTGATGCAGTTCTGGAGGATATGTTCCACAGTTTGGGGCACCTGGGCACATGTACATAGATTAGTAGTACCAACCTTAAACTTTGTATACATATGACTTCGGAGTCGGTATGTAGAGACATATATATGGTTTTCATAAAGGATAATCAGTGTAGAGACAGATGGTATGGTATTCATAAAGATAATCAGTGTAGAGACAGACGGTATGGTTTTCATAAAGATAATCAGTGTAGAGACAGTTGATATGGTATTCATAAAGATAATCAGTGTAGAGACAGATGGTATGGTTTTCATAAAGATAATCAGCGTATGGTTTTCATAAAGGAAATTAAATGTAGAGAAAATGACATGGTTTTCATAAAGGATAATCATGTAGAGACAGATGGTATGGTATTCATAAAGATAATCAGTGTAGAGACAGACGGTATGGTTTTCATAAAGATAATCAGTGTAGAGACAGATGGTATGGTATTCATAAAGATAATCAGTGTAGAGACATACGGTATGGTTTTCATAAAGGAAAATCAGTGTGGAGACAGATGGTATGGTTTACATAAAGATAATCAGTGTAGAGACAGATGGTATGGTTTTCATAAAGGAAAATCAGTGTAGAGACAGTTGACATGGTATTCACAAAGGATATTCAATGTAGAGACAAATGACAGGGTTTTCATAAAAAATATTTGATTTAGAGATGATTGACATGGCTTTCATAAAGGACAATCAGTGTAGAAACAATTGACTTTGTTTTCATAAAGAATATTATGTGTAAAGACATATGACATGTTTTTCATAAAGGATATTCAGCTTTCATAAAAGATATTCATTATGGAGACAGCAACATGGTTGTCATAAAGGATATTCAGTATAAACACAGATGGCATGGTTTTCATAAAGATAATCAGTGTAGAGACAGATGGTATGGTTTTCATAAAGATAATCAGTGTAGAGACAGTGGATATGGTTTTCATAAAGATAATCTGTGTAGAGACAGATGGTATGGTTTTCATAAAGATAATCAGTGTATGGTTTTCATAAAGGAAATTCAATGTAGAGACATATATATGGTTTTCATAAAGGATAATCAGTGTAGAGACAGATGGTATGGTATTCATAAAGATAATCAGTGTAGAGACAGACGGTATGGTTTTCATAAAGATAATCGGTGTAGAGACAAATGACATAATTATCAGTTTTGAAAAATATTAAGTATCGAAACAGCTGGCATTTTTTTTTTCATAAGGTTGAGACAACTGGTTTTAGATCTAGTTTTTTTTTTTTTCATTCAATTTCAGGAAAGCACAGAAGGGCAGAAACAGAGTGGAAAACCAGAGTCTTGGGACAGTCTTGAGGTTGTTAAAGGAATGTACACCCAGGAAGACTGTATGAATGACATTGCTGAAATCAAGTTTGACAGGCCTTTGCCTCTCAAGGTCAGTCTTCATTTAATTTAAAAAAAAAAAAAAGAAGAATGTGTAATTCATTTTTGTTCATTAATATTGATGTTTTCTGTGAGCAGTGACAAGGGAGGAGAATAAGTTTGGCAGAATCAGTTGTGACATGGCATCTTGGACTGAATGCGGTAGGCTTAACTCGAACCACTTGTTGCCCTTCAGCCAGCTTGGCTGTACAGAGAGTGAAATAAAAGAAAATTGCCTCCGAAGATGGAGAATATCTGCAGGTGTACTGGATTCTGTTGCATGCATGGCTGTCGGTGGATATAAGAGAAACATAAGATATCATAGATAACTCAGTCCAATAAAACAATCATCATCACCATCAGGTGTTGTGCAGACTGGCATTGACTATTATATTTCTCCATAATAGCCAGTTCTTCATGCCATCGGTTCAGCTGGTGATCTCATCTCATACCATCTCGTCAGACTGTCCTGATCTGTAACCTGTAAGCTATGAAGGGATTATTCACATCACAGCATGATATATATACTTACTAGCCCAAACCAGACTTTTACAATGCTGCAGACTATATGGAAATCTAAAAAAAAACTGACCATGAGGACGAAAATCAGGATATTTAAGAGTAATTTTCTAAGTGTACTACTCTGTGGAAGCGAATGCTGGAAAATTGCTAAATAACCAACCTAGGTTCCTCTGTGGCATTATGAGGCTATATTTTTACATTAAGGTAGTGTTTCTCAACATGCCTCACAGGAAGACAATCTGAATTTTTTTTTTAGGGCAATTAGAATATATTTATATTATACTTGTTCAGAACATGGTTGACTATTATGCTGTGAGGGGTTGGTGGGGGGGGGGGGGAGAGCATGATCCAAAGAAAAGTTGGGAAACGCTGCATTATGGTGGTTTCAGAACAAGCATGAAACTGTTTTTCAGAAAATAATTTCTTTGTTCAGGAAGGACAGAAGTACGCTGTGCTGTTGAAGAACAGTGGACAGAGAACAGTCCATGGAGACAGCGGCATAACAAAGGTCCGCTGCTCAGATGGTACAGTGTTCACATTCTCTTCCTGCGTCCAGAGCACAAATGGTACCAACATAATCCGTGGTCAGATCCCTCAGATTCTGTATTACAGGTAAGGGGTTATTGTTATTGTTCACAAATAATATCGCAAATTCTTTTTTTGCATGATCCCAGCAAATGAGCAAGCATTTCAGCAATTAAGATTATGTGATAATTACCTCAATCACCAGGCTATGTTAACATGACCTGTTCCAAAAAGCTCTGTGAGGACGATTATAGGCTTTCTTCGATTCATAATTCCAGAAACAGAGCTGTGACTTAAATAGGATGGTTTGTGCAGGTATCATGCTTCCAGAAGTAAAGCTGGTACATTTGTTAAAATAAGTGAATGACGATGAAAAGTACCTTCTAACTCACATCGAGAAAACTTTTTCATTTTTCTTCGTTTTATTTATGTGTTGTGTATGT